>JAQPPZ010016585.1:1249265-2498530 GCA_028583015.1 Wollemia nobilis | reverse complement strand
GGATGGATCAACTGGATTATGGAGTGGAGTGGTAAAATCAATGTATATCATGTTGATGAAATGGATTGTCTCTAGGACCACGTGCAAGTGACTCTTCATTAACAAAAATTCCATCCCTAAGATGTGGTTCTAGGGGTATGGGGATCTTCAGTTCTGGTCCATGAACAGACTATCTTATGGGATCATTGGGCTCAAGGAGCTCCATATATGTCGACGGATCGAGAAACATCATATCATAAATCACATTAATATTTGGTGGTCTCCCTCTAATGCAAGGATGGATATTGATCTCTCTACGCATCTCCTCAGTTGTATAAGGTGTATTATGATAGTGTAACTAGGGAGGTCCTAAGTAGGCTCTCTCCATATCATCTTCTTCATCACTATCATAATACAGGCCTTCACTGCTATCCATTGGAATGGGATGCTCTAGCAAATGTGGCCCCATATAGGTTATCTCCTAATCGCTATCGTCACTATCTGGTAGAATTGGGTACAAATACTACAAATGTAAAGGTACTGAGTAAATTGGCTTAGCTTCATCCTCAAATTGATCATTGTTTGAGGATAACTCTTAGTCATATATTCTAGAATCATAGTTTGGTCCATCACTTTCAATGATGGATATTGCATGGATGTCCTCATAAACAATTTCTAATTTGGTACTCATAACTATTTCTAGATTATAGAAGTGCATACTGATGTCATCGGTAGCTCCACAAATTTGATTGTCCAAGTTAGATCTTGGAATGGGTTTTGGGCCGGTCTCCACCAAGATGTTCGCATGATATCTCTCGGGTGGATCTATAGTGACATAAGTCACTAGTCGGTTATCCCTCTAAAACACAAAAGGATTAGGGTGGTATGGATTGAAGTCAACTTCACCCAAAAAATTGAGGTACAGGTGGTCTAAATATACCATGAGGAGTTCATATTGTCCTCCACTATAGAATCCCAAATGGAACCTATCAGTAGGTAACTATGTAGACACTAAAAACTGGTCAATCCGATGGTGCTACCATAAGTAGTGACTTCGCGACACACCAAGGCCCCTAGGAAGCCCTCAAGAGGTATACAATGGTTCTAACCACTTAATTCTAGGTTTTGAAAGGTCTTGGGCCATTTTTGGTACCTTTTGGATACCCTCCTACTATTCATGCCACCCTGGGATGAATATAGAACCTACTCGTCACACCTCGAAGTGAATAGCAGCATTCGCTCTAGGGTGGAGCGAATAGCAGGTTTGACTGGTAAAAAGTCAAACCTAGACAAATGGTGCTTTCCAACAGTTATATTTCTAGTCCATAATAGCTATGAGGGTAGGTCACGCAACATCTTAATGCTCCATTCCATGAGGGAGGCCAAATTGGGATATTCTCTTCTCCCTCCAATGCATGCCACCCTAGTGGCCAAGTGGCACCTCATGCCTCACATGCCCTCGCATGCCTTTTGATACCTAAATCCTCCTTAGGCTATAAAGTGGAGACATATTCCACACCAAAAAAGGAGGATATTTTGAGATAAAAATCAACGAAGTGCTGCCGAGATTTCCTTCCACACTTTTGTGCCTATTTTTCCCTCAAAATCTCTACCTAGCGAAGGAGATTTATGAGTGAATTAGGAGGCACAATATTTTACAAAACCTGACCCACCTGAGTGATTTCCACACCAAATTCAACTATAACACATCCTATTGTGTATTGCACCATTCCCAAGTGGAATTGGTGATAAAATTTAGGGAGATTCTGTGGGCGCCGCACCTTGGGGTGACCCCTAATCTACAGGCCTGCTATTCGCTCCAGCCCAAAATGAATAGAAATTTGGGCATAATTTTTTGAATATTTTTAATTAGATATTTTATATATGCTTATATGATTTTGTAGTTCAAATTTTAGGTCTTTCTAAGCTATATTGGCCAAGATATTGCATTTTTAGTGTTTTGTAGGGTCTCTTGCAAGTATCCAGTGATCATTGAGATAACACCTAAAATGTGACTGATCTCATAAATATAATCAAATGGGTTTTCTTATAATAGTATTTTATGCATTTTTTCCAATTTTCATGCATTTTGGATATGTGTAGGGTTATAAATTGCTTGCTTTGGGTTTTTGCAGGTTACGAACGATCATTCGGGTTTCGAAGCCCCATAGAATGCAATTTTTGACCAATTTCTAGTGATATCTTCCCAAAAACTTCTGTTTTACATACCTCTATAATTTTACAGCATTTGGAGTGTATTTGATTCTTATTATCACTATTAGCTATTTTGCCCCTGTGGGGATTGCATGCTTTTTATCATACACACTTGCTATTGACGATTATGGTTTCCTTGTGTGTAGGTGAAGGTCATTAAAATGCATTGGGAGGCAGCCTAAGACATCATAGATCAAATTCACAAGCAACGGTAAATTTGGCCTGCCCACTTCGATTGTGGGTATGAGGAAAGACAATGGATGTGCACCCAATTTATTTGAGAGATTTGACCTTCGGGCACCCGAGTTGTAAATATTTGTATCATCCCTTTTAATACCTAAAGGGGACACATTGTAACCCATAAATTAGGATTATTTTGATTAATAAGAGATATATTTGTTTTGCTTTACTTCTTGTTAATCATTATATTTCCATCTATTTGCATGCTTCCATTTGGCGCTCATTAGCGATAGGGCATAGATACATACATTTTTTATATTTAATTTTGTGCACCATTTTTTCCTACTTTAGTGTTGATCATGGTTGGACCCTATCCCTTTTGCTTTAGGTGAATTTTGGATCTCATTTTTCATCTTTTTATGTTGCAGGTTTTATTCATTCTGCCCTGAAGTGAACACTGGTCTGCTATTCGTGCCCCCTGAGGTGAATGTGAATCCACATCACCCCAGAGTGAATAAAGACCTACTATTTATCACACCCTAGATCTAATAGAAAATAGAGAACTTTTGGAGCCGAATTTTAGAAATGGCAAGTTTTGGCAGTGATGAGGTAGGTCCCTGAATCTGTCATCTCAGTTTTGAATTTACAGAAACTGTTTATTTTCAGTGTTATTTGGTTTTTATCACATATTTCTTGTTTAGAAAGGTTAGAAGTTCATTTCTCCTTTTCTTAAAATGCAAAATAAAAAAAACATATAAAGGCAGAAAAATCAAAATAAATTCAGAGTAGGAATGCATCTCTTTGGCTTGTTTGCTTGTAGCCTACCGAATGGGTAGGCTAACATTTAGGGTTTCACATTCCTAGCTACATTTGTGAGCTCTTTTTTGTACTAAACCTTTCTAAAAGTAAAACACACTTTTATGCATGCATTTAGTGAATGATCATTGGATGCTTCTTTGCTTACTTTCTTTAAAGTTAAAAAGAACCACACACACCACGACACATTTAAATGCTAGTGAGGTGGATTTCATCACCATCCACTAGTAGAGTTTGACAAGGTGGATTTCATCTCCATATGTCATCTCAAATCCCATGTACCTTGTTATTTTCCAAGGCTGGTTCCAAGATCTATCATAGCCCTTGGCTTATAGTACGCATCTCTCTTTGGAGAGGTGTATCGCAGAATGCGGGTGAAATGGGTGAGGAACTGGTAGGACCTATGCTCCCTAGCCATGTGTGGACTTCATTACCACACATTATAGGCAGGATTATGTGACTTGGATTTCATCACCAGGTTATCGAGCTACAAGTATACAGGTGAAATCCCATTAAACACAAGAATATCATCCAACAAGTGTCCAAAAACATGACACAAGGTCACTCTTTACAAACAACACATCTGAAACACACAAGATAGTTTAGGGATTCACATATAAAGCTTCAACAAGATAATCACTTGGGGTATTGATAGAGGAGTGCAATGGTGTGCACCCGTAGCCAAGCACAAACATAGGCAAAAGTTGTACAGAGTGGATTAGGAGACATGAATCATCTCTGCTATAGCCCTAGGTACTTGGTCATACCTCCCTGGCAAGCTTCCACTCCATCTAGCCCCAAGATAGTAGGGCACACGCGTCATATCCTAAGGGATCCTCTGTAGGACACCCCAAGGGATAATGAGCATTACTTGGGAGAGTGTTCCCAATATGTAGATACATCATAGGCCTTCTTTTATGGAAGGCAATAATGCATTGAGGTGCTAATAGTCTGAGTGGTGCCACGCATCCATGTACCCGTCAGGGCTGACACAACTAATCATAGGTAGGAATACGATTTCACAAACTAGTTGGAGCAAGTTGATACCGTGTCACCTTGATAGGATACAACAACTCATGTAGCCTGATGGGAATGAAACTTGTAGATTAGGGTGAGCCAATTTGGCCCTACCCTTTCTCGTCCAGGAATGAAGGCATGAGGAAATCCTAGATTTTCTTGTTGAGTATTCTGCGCATGCCCGATGTTCCTCTACTCCTGTTGAGTATAATGAGCATATATTCCAGCCCGAACCTCAGGTCAATGTAGTAAATCTTGAGAGGCAAGCACCCCATAGATATCATAAATTATATCAAATGATGTTGGCCCCAAGGTAAGGCTCCTAGATCCCCTAGGCCTCACATAGCGAAACAAGTTAGGCAAGCAGTTGTAAGATATGCAAAACTCCAAGCTCAGTTCAAGCAGCTTCGATGCGATAAAGAATAACTAGATCACTTGAATCAGCTTGAGAAAGATAAATTTGAGTGGCATAACAATGAGTTTTTCCAATAGACTATGTGGGAGAGGGTCCCTACCCCTAAGACCCATAGGCAAAAAGTCCCTCCAAGGAAACCCACACTCATTCGAGATAGGTCTAGACCTTATCCAGTGTTGCCTCTGCGGCATCCTAGGCCAAAGTGAGACTTACCTCATAGGATAGATGCAAGGCACCCACAATGGGTAGGAATTCCTATTTATATATCAGCTTGAGATACATCCTATGGGACCTATAGTGAGCATGAGCCAAAAGTAGAATATTTGGAAATGCCTTATCAAGGCAGGGGGTGGCATGCCACCTCCTTGCAATAGGCTGGAGATTCCTGTAGACACCAAAACAGCACCAATCCGATTATGTGACTACAAGCACTGACCGAATTGGCATACATACCCCCTAGGGCAGCCTCCAGAGGTTAAAAAGTGGTCCTAACCACTCCCAAATCAGTTTTGGAAGGTCAGAGGTCAATTTGGCACCTTTTAAGCACTTTTCTCCCTATTCGTCCCACCCTGGGATGATTAGAATCCTATTCGCCCCACCCCGGGATGATTAGCAGCAATCGCTCCAGGGTGGGACGATTAGCAGGTTTGATTGGCAAAAAGTCAAGCCTTGACAAATGGCAGCCCAGATCCGCCACCCAACTTCACCTTCAAGGCATGCAATTGTGAGGAACGGTTTCAAATCAGAGAGAGAGACTTCAGTCAAGCATGCCCTGATCATGGAGGCTCTAAATCAGGGAGGAATCTTCTCTCCCCCCAAAAAGGCATGGTGAGCCAAGTGGCGCCCTCGCATGCGCATTCAAAGGAGACCCTCAGGTCTATAAAATGGTGAGCCTCCTCACCCCAAAAAAAGAATAGAGCTGGAGCATTTGGAGCAATGGAGTGCTACCAAATTATACCCCCATTCCTCTTTGTGCTTCCTACATCCCTAATTTCTCTTTTGGAAGAGAGGTTATCGAGTGAACACTAGGAACGCAATCTAGACCCAAAACCCAAGAAATCGGCCACAATCCCACACCAAACTCATCGACACAACCCCCTAGGAGGTTTTGGACCCATCCCACTTGGATTGGTGCCAAAACTAAGCCCCAAACGGTGGGCGTCCTGCCCCCGGCGCCCCCGCACTGTTGCAGTCCTAATCGCCCCACCCCAGAGTGATTAGAAATATGTGCATGATTTCTTTACTATTATTTTTGCATTATGTTGTATCTGATGTACTTATGCTTCTGTCCAAGTTTCATTGCTTTCTGACATGATTTGACCTTGTTTTTATCATTTTATGCGTTTACTAACCTACAGGGAGCGCCTTCAGATACAGGACAATATGGGTAGAATATGCCAAATATGACCTTCTGGGTCATCTCAAAATGCCCCTTTTAGTCTAACCCCAAGTTTGCAGGAGTTTTGGAGGCCTCTGGGTAGGACATTTGCAAGGTCACTTTTGCACATTTTGTGACAGTCCCCAACGTCCCACCCCGAAGCGATTAGAAATATGTGCATGATTTCCTAACTATTATTTTTGCAATGTGTCCCTGATGATGTCTCCATGCCTCTATCAAATTTTGAATTCATTATGACATGTTTTGACCATCGTTTCATTCTTTTATATATTAACTAGCCGGAGGCTTTGGGGATTGCATGTTTTCCTATATCCGCATATGCTATTAACTATTTGCTATTTTTATGTGCATAGGATCTCACCACCAGGAACACTAGAGGGGCAGCAAGGAATGATGAACACATGGACACAAGCGGCGGCAACTTTTGGCCCGCCCATTTCGAATGTGGGCATGCGAAAGACACTGGAAGCGTACCATCCATTGATGTAACGAACTGTATCAAACATTCTGAGCCCTAGAGGGGGGACGTATTGTAACTAGATTAAAAGCAAACATTAATAAAAGAGGCCCCACTTTGTTTTTCTTACATCTCATTTCTGCATCATTTCCTTCATGCATTTGTTCATCGCATTCGTAGGACTTAGCATCTATACCATATCTATTTTGTTTGCATCATATCTGGTACGCCGTCCTTCTGCATTCACTTTCAGTGGTGATCATGGTGGGACCCTATCCCCTACTATTAAGATCAAGTTTTTGATCCAAATTTTGTGGTTTCTTTGCAGGTGTTACTCATTCGAGCACTGGACTACTACTCGTGCCACCCCGGGATGAATACGTATTCGTCCCACCCTGTGACGAATGCAGACCTGCTATTCATCCCACCCCGGGACGATTAGAACTCTGTGCATTTTTTGAGCAGAAACTCAGAGGCATCTGGTTTGGACAGAGAAGAGGTAGGCCTTCTGAACATCCTCTGTGTTTTTCTACTTTCTGTTTCTGCAAATTTCTACTTTCTTTGCTTTATTTTCAGACACTTGCATAGAAAGGTTAAGTAGTTTGTTTTCCTTTCTTGCAATAAAAATAAAAATAAAAAAAAACATAGAGTAAATTAAATGGAAGGAACTTGATTAGGAATGCATTCTTCTCTGGTTTTCTTGCATGATACTTGCACAAATGGCAAGTCCTCATCATAGGTTTCAGTTCTAGTTAGGTTTTGTGATTTCCTTTTTGCTACTAATTGTTTCTGAAAGATAAAACGTACTTTAAAGCATTGCATTAGTGAAAATCATCTTTTGTTGTATGTTTTCTTTCTTTACACAATTAAAAGGAACCACACACACCACCTAATAAAATTAACATCAAGGAGTTGGTCTTAATACCCCAACACTTGATCAAGACCAACGGTGGATTTCATCACCACCTTGGCTTGGATTTTGCATACATATACCCCGATCACGACTATTGCTAGACGTAAATCCTGATGAAAGTTGACCAAGTGTAATGGGGGTGATTCCCCATGCATGAGGATAAGTCTTCTATGGTAGGTGTCAAAAATAGAGTGATCCCCCTTTCGTACCGCCTATGTTCCACTTACTGTTCTGCTCTCGCGTACCAATAGTTTCCCTCACGTAAGGGCGGGTATATTGAGAGGTTCGGTATAATGGCCTGGCAATGGTATATTGAAGGGGTGACCATTTTGGAGATACAAGAGCCCTCATTATGCATGTATAACAAAGTTTTCTTTACAAGATTTACATAACAAAAATCAAACACACTGAACCAGATCTAGGGCACACATTTAATCTGTAAACAAGATAATCATTTCTTTGTTTGTGTGGTCCCCTTTTGTTTGGTATAGCATAAAAAATTGTAAAGGAGATAAAAATATACATATCTTTTTAGAAAGACCACCACCATGGTGTATACCCGTAGCCAAGCCCAATCATGGGCAGAAGCTATGGAAAGTATACAAGGAGGCACAAGTCACCTCCGTTATAGCCCCAAGGACTTGGTTATACCACCTTGGCAGCCCGACCCACAACATAGTCCACACTATGCCACTACAGAAAAGGACTATAGAGGCACCCCTTTGAGGGGCACTCCCATTCAACATAGACCCTCTCAGGAGGAGTACACACATGGGAAGGCCCCCTTAGACACTCATTATGAGTGGCCACTACGCGATGAAGTGCTAGAGCAACATAGGGTTCATAAGGAGGGCCCACATGATTATATCATTCCTCCTCCACCCCTCATTACTATTAGAACTAATAGGCCAAATCTAGAGTGCAAGGCTCTTCAGATAGGGTGAGCCAACTCTGCCCATCCCTTTCACATGTATGAAAGGGAGCATGAGGAAAACTAGTATATTCCTCAAGAGCAATACACCACGTGGGAGCAATGCACCTCCGCACCTGCTGATTATCAAGATCACCTATTGAGGCCAGAGCCTCGGGTGAATGCTGCTAACCTCGATAGAGGAAAGTGACCCATAGAGATCTCGGATCACCATGACCGAGATAGATATGTAGGGGAGGCATCTAGGCCTCCTAGACCTAGGACGATGGAACAAATCGACTTGGCATTTGCCAAACATGCCACCCGCCAAGCACAAATCATGCAGCTTAGGCAAGATCAACAGTAGTTAGAACAACTGTATCATCTTAACAAAGAGCGCATTCAACACCAGATAGATGAGTTGCTCTAGAACACTATGCATGAGAGGATTCCAACCCCTCGCATGCATAAGACAAAAATTTATGAGAGGCACAACCCCTTAGTATGAGACAGGTCTCCACGACCTTATCAAGCGTTGCCTCCAAGACCTCCTAGACCTGAGCGGGAGGCCACTCCTAGAACCAATGATGGGCGCCTTCCTCGGGCACCCATCCATGTTTATAGGTCATGCCCAAAAACTCCTCAAGAAGCCTATGAGGAATTTGAGTGAGAAGAAGAGCGGGCTGAAATGCCCTACCAAGGAGGGGGGGCGCTACCCGGCTACCCCTCCATAGGCCTCAAGTTCCTCATAATTCACAATGAGAACAAACCAAAGAAGAGGAAATCAAATCCTCTGATGCATACAAAGCACTGCTAGAGCTCTTAGAGTCTATGGAGACTAAGACTTCGGGGCCCCAAAAGCCCACCTTACGCCAACTCCGTAGTCACCCTGTGCATCCTTCAGTTTTGGCACCCCCATACCCCGACCACTTCAAAATGCCTCAATTGGAAATTTTTAGAGGGGATGAGGATGCCCAAGAGCACGTAACAAGGTTCTTGAGTCAATGCTTTGGCATTCAGGACAATGATGCATTGCTTCTAAGAATGTTTATAACCACGTTCGTAGGCCCTACCTCGGATTGGTTTACCCAGTTGTCGAAGCATAGCATCAATAATCTAGACCAGCTAGTGGACGCGTTCCTTGAATGTTTTGCCTTCAACACCAAGAAGAAGGCATCCTTAAGTGACCTAGCTGGCCTTAAGTAGTATGATGATGAGACCATAGCTTCTTATGGGAATCGATGGAGGACATTGCTTTCAAAGCTACCTTACCTCCCTCCCATGGCCGACATGACTCAAATGTTTTCAAAGAGTTGCATAAGGTCGATCTCCATGCTATTGTAGCTGCAGCAATATGCCACCCTCGAAGAAGCCCTGGCGCAAGCCAAGATAATTGAGGAGATCAAAATACAAGATGGTGAGATTGCCAAGCCATGCAAGAAAGAGTGGACCAAAAATGCTAAAACTGGGCCCATGCAACCGAAACCCACCATGGTCAATCAAGTTGCCATAACTATACCAAAGCCTACACAAATGACACAGCCCCCAAAGGCTAATTATCAGGCAGTTCCTCTTGATAACTATGAAAAGGAAAATCATAAACAAGAGCAAAATCAGCAACGTCACCCTAAGCGACAATTCACACAATTCACGGAGTCTAGAGACTCCTTGTTTGACCGCTTGTTCATGGCAAACCTGATAAACTTGCTAGAAAGTCGACCCATAGACCCCAACGCACCAAAACCCAAGGGCTATAGGGAAGACTTATATTGTAGATTTCATCGACAGAAAGGACATGACATCTTCACTTGTTGGAAATTCAAAAACTTAGTGTAGGACTTGATAGACAACAAAATGCTCATGGTAGATAATCTCGTAGCATTGAGCAACCAATAGATGGAAGTCTTCAAAGACCCCCTACCTGCCCATGATGCGTAGGAAAAGACTTTACAAGTGAATGAGGTAACACAAAACTACCCCATGCAAGGATACGTAGGGATGATAAGCATCGTGACACGAAACAAAAGATACCCAAACACGGCTGCACCCACTGCAGCTACAGGAGATGTTCCATCAACGTCACAACCTCCACAACACCCTACACAACCTCCCCCACCTAGACCAGTGGCCATGATTTGGACTAAGCTTACTCAAATTTTAAGGACCACGTCGGCTAGGCTCTCCATTTATGAGCTCATCCAACAATCACCACCCCATCGGGAGGCTCTGATGGAGATACTCAAAGCCATTGAGCTACAACCCCATGAACCCAATTCTTTCAACAACTTTGTGGGACATGTGAGACAATGCATAGAACCAGTCATAACCTTCAGGGAAGATGAACTAAAATTGGTGACTAGTGATATGGTGGATCCACCCCTGCACGTCATCATGTGGGTCAATGGGATTCCATTCAAGAGGGTGTTGGTGGACACTGGCTCATCCAGCAACATAATCATGACAACGACATTAAAACATCTTAAGTTGCCAGCATCCCACATTGTGGCATCCACTTACACTCTTCGAGCATTCAACGACGCGTTATGCTCGATGGTTGGCACAATTGTCCTACCCATCCAAGTAGGACAAAAGACCATTCCTACGTTGTGTCACATCCTTGAGGGTGAGATGGCCTACAATATCTTGCTAGGCCGGCCTTGGATCAGGGACATGAAGTGTGTCCCTTCGATAGCCCATCAATGCCTCAAATACACATACGAAGGGCAAGTACATGTAGTCCCAATGGACTTAGAGCCCTTTAAGTTTTGCAATGCGGTGCAACTGATGCCACAATCGACCCTCCCATCGACACATTTGGACTTTCAATTGAATCCATCCACACAGGGTCTGATTCTGCCTACATCCTCACTATTGAGTCCCTCAACTCACCAACCTGGCCCATCTTCATCATCTGTTCCTTCACCAATGATGCCACCTATGGTGGCCACACCGAAGGACAATGGGAAGAAGCCCCTAGAGGAGGTACCACCATTAGTCTCAACCATCTCTATCGAAGAGGTGCCCAGCCGAATGGAAGTCGAGACACCTGGTTCACCCAACATGGAGTGGACTCAGGGAGAACTCCCATTCCCTCCCCCTCAACCATCGATGATTACCATTGAGATGGCCAATACGGGCCTAGGGGAGTACCTAGTGTGGAACATTGTGGCAACACCCATGCTCGAATCCATGCAAGACATGGGGAGACCTCACCTCCCCATCGGCACTATCATCCCTTTAGGCTACCCACCAAATCAGACCAATTTTGTATATGGGGGCCTCGAGAATGGCCTTGAACCCTACCTACAAGAGGAAGAGGATGAAGAGCCATTTGCTGAGAATGTTGACTATCTGTCCAACCCAGACTTCGCCTTGAAATACCTAGACCAATGTAATTGGCATGGATATGGATTGGGTAGATACGAACAAGGAATGCACATTCTTTGTCAACCGAGATACCAGATGCCATATGATAAATCAGGAGTAGGGTTCAACCACCCTTTGCCCCTCGACATCTTGGTAGAAACCATGCAAGGCCTAGGTCTAGGCAACAGGGATGGGTTGGCACAAGATCCATATGCCAATCCCAAAACTACATACACATTGGGGGATTATCTCCCATTGTTAACAACAAACCTTGTTGACCTCAACAACCCCTCCCCTTTGATCGAGGAAGGGGAAAGTTCAAGAAGTAACCTCCAAGAGGGATATGAACAAGATCAAGGGGGGTCTTCTAAAGATGAGTCAGATTATGAGGTAGCACCTTGGGACCCTTTTGAGTCTGATAGCAATCACTCGCAGGTGACACCCATTGATGACTATCAAGAGGACTTCATGGCAATGTTCCCCTTTAATGTTCCAATCGAGCAATTGCTACCTCTAGAGAATCCAGCCCTCTCGTAGAGAGCGGAACAACCCAGAAGGGACCAAATCAACATGCTCAAACAAAATGAGCCTCCCATGCCAGCCATAAGGCCAAGTGATCCATCGAAGGAAGAAGATCCAAATATCTTCTTCAACATTGACTACTTGCATGCCATTTTGGTTTTTATAGAGAGTGAGGATAGTGATCAAGAAATGCCTAGTGGGAGGCTATACCAGCTAGAGGGGCACATAGTTGTCAGAGCCAATGAAGGCCTATGGATCTCCGATAGCGACTATGAGGATGAGACTGAGATGGCATATCTCAACCATATGAGGCAACATGAATACCCCATAGACATCGATGGTATGTTTGAACATCTAAATATGGGACCAAGGCATAGGTGGCATTTAAACCAAGTACAGTTAAACCAAGTGCTTCATCCACCACTTCGGGCATACAGAGAGCACCTCCCACCTAGAGACCCTATAGGGCCATCAGTGCCAAGGGTAGACCCTATCCTTCTATCCACACATAGGGCCGATCCTTTTGTGCCAGTACCCACAGAGCCAGATCCGGGGTACAAGGATCACCAAGAATGTCTGAATCAACACCCATGCGGTAATGGAGACCAAATTCATTCCATCAACATGATCTCCATTGATTTAACCACCCCCATCCACAATCCAGCCGATCCAACATGACCATTGTATCTAGACCTAGATGCCATAGACTGGGATCACGCTGACTCACCACCATCCCCATCAGAGTACTGGCCTTGCGGTGAGATGTTTCATTTCACCCCAGGATAGACTCAGGATATCTTCCATGCTGAAGAGGAACCCGACATTCCCAATGTAGATCTAAATTCAGCAAATGATATCCACTTGATCCCAACTCCACACCAGTTGGAGGATGGATCCCACATGTCAGTCGAAGAGACGATTGACGTAGACATCGGTTCTGATCCAATGAATCCACAAATCATCAAGCTAGGGGTAAGTTTATCCCCTGAAGAGCAAGCCGATTACATTGCCCTTCTCAAAGAGAAGAAGGAGGTTTTTGCATGGTCCTACAAAGACATGTCGAGGCTAGACCCAACTAGTCATGCATAATCTAACACTTGATCCGACAGTCAAGCCAGTCAAGCAAAAGCTACGTAAGATGCACCCAATAGTGGCCTTAATGGTAAAATATGAGCTACAAAAGTTGTTGGATGCACAGTTTGTCATCTGCATAGATTACCCACCATGGTTGTCCAACATGGTACCCATCAAAAATCTTGATGGGAGGATTCGCATATGCATCAATTTTTGAGATTTAAACAAAGCGAGTCCCAAGGATGATTTCCCCTTGCCTAGCATCGACGCATTGGTAGATGCTACAATAGGCCATGAAATGCTTTCCCTCATGGATGGTTTCTCGGGATACAACCAGATTCGTATCAATCTCGATGATCAACTAAAAATGGCGTTCACGATGCCTTGGGGGACATTTTGTTATAAGGTCATGCCCTTTGGCCTTAAAAATATTGGTGCCACCTACCAACGCGCTATGACATACATCTTCCATGATCACATGCATAAAACTTTGGAAGATTATATGGATGATTTGTTGGCCAAATCTCTTTTGCACCAAAATCATCTCGATGACTTACGCAAGATCCTTGATCACCTCATCGAACACAAGGTTAGGCTAAACCCCAAGAAGTGCGTATTTGGCATCACATCTAGAAAACTCTTGGGTTTCATAGTCTCAAAATGAGGCATCGAGGTAGATCCAAATAAAGTCAAGGCAATCCTTGAGATGCTTCCCCCAACCACCATCAGGCAGCTCAGAAGCTTGCAGGGTAAGGTCACGTCAATCAAGCGCTTCATAGCACAGTTATCTGACAAGTGCCGACCCATGAATAAATTATTACACAAGGGGGTAGCATTTCATTGGGATGACGAGTGCCAGTCAGCCTTCGATGACATCAAACAATACTTGGCTTCACCACAAATATTGGCACCACCTAGACCAGGAGTGTCATTCTATTTATACATCTCAGCTATCGAGGTGGCACTGGGCGCCATGCTAGCCTAAAAAAATGAATTACATAAAGAATAAGCTAATTATTATCTTAGCCGCACCCTGTTCAGTTATGAACTTAACTATGCATACGTTGAGAAGCTATGCTTGGCAGTGGTATTTGCCACCAAAAAGCTATGCCATTACATGCTGAGCAATATGACGTATGTTGTGTCTAAGGAGAATCCATTATGGTACATGATGAGTCGTACTTATCATAGTAGTCACATGATGAAATGGATCATGTTGTTGATGGAGTTTGACATCGAATTCATTGGACAAAAGTCCATCAAAGGTCAAGTCATCACCGATCAACTAGCAGAGGCTCCTCTCGAAGATGATCAACCTCTGACCATAGAGCTACCCGATGATGGGGTCTTCCATGTCTCAAAATCACCAGATTCTGATGAGCCTGAGTCACAGGCCGACATAACCTTATTTTTTGATGGTTCTAAATGTGAGCAAGGGGGTGGCATGGGAATCATGTTTTTCACACCACAAGGGGCTCCAATGCCTTTATCATTTAAACTTGATTTCTCATGCACCAATAACAATGCTGAATATGAAGCCTTGCTCATAGGTCTTCAGACAACCATCACCATGAACATCAAACACTTGAATATCTTTGGTGATTCACTGTTAATTGTCAACCAAGTGAAAGGGGTATTCCAATGCAAATGCCCAGTTCTACAGGCCTACAAAGCCCTTGTGGATAAATTCTTGGCAAATCTTGAATGGTACGACATCGAGGCACTCCCTCGATCATCGAATCATTTTGTGGACACTATGGCCTCCTTGGGGTCACTAATCCCGCAAGACCCTTTCGGTGAGATGACAACCATTCAAGTCAAAATATTATCACAATCCATGATGGAGCGTGCAAGCTCTGACATAATGCCAGGAATCCACTTGATCCAGATTGAACCATCTCAGGATAGGTTCTCTCGAATCCATGATAGTCTGAATCATGCCAACTGGGGGTCTTTGTTCTCTCCAACCCCTCTTAATAGCAACACAATGCTATTTTTACAAGTTCTTTCCCACTCAACTTTTGCTAGGGATGAACTTCAAGAGGGATCGGCCATTCATACCATCGAGGTTTCTGATCAGCAGGATTGGTACACACCCATAAGAGACTATCTCAAGTTAGGTAGCCTCCCACTTGGATTGTCACACGCCATAAAAAGATCATTCAAACAGAAAGTGGCAAAACATGTCTTGCTAGGAGACATTTTATACCGTCGAAGCTATGAAGGAATCCTCCTCCATTGCTTGGACCAACAGGAGTCCACTTGGGCGATCACCCAAGCGCACGATGGTACATGCGGTGGCCACTTCAACGGTATGGCCATCGCAAAGCGCATTCTTCGCATGGGCTATTATTGGCCATCTTTAGAGTGAGATTGTTGCGCATATGTGCGAAAGTGCATGAAGTGTCAACACCATGCTAACTTGACACATGTACCTTCTCAGGCCTTGCATCCGATCCAATCGGCTTGGCCATTTTTGTAGTGGGGCTTAGATCTCATCGAAAATATCTCCCCTGCATCGTCAAGTCATCACACGTTTATCATAACGGCCATAGAGTACTTCACTAAGTGGGTGGAAGCAATTTCGCTTACCTCTACGACTGGGCCCCGCATTGCGGAGTTCATTTTACATAACATCATATGTCATTTTGGTATTCCATCCAAGATCATCTCGGATAATGGGACGTCATTTAAGAACAAAGATGTGCGTGCTTTGACAACAAAGTACAAAATTCAGCATAGTTTTTTGACACCCTATTATCCGTAGGCAAATGGGCAAGCAGAGGCATCAAACAAAATGCTAGTTGCCATCCTTAAAAATATGGTCATAGATAATCATAAGGATTGGCACATCCAAATACCACTTGCCCTATGGGCTTATCGCACTAGCATTCGGACGCCCACTAGGGCAACTCCATTTTTGCTAGTGTATGGCTCCGAGGCAGTCATGCCTCTCGAGTTGGAAATACCCTCCCTACGCATATCAATGCAAGAGTTCATCGATGATGACACTGCATGGCAAGCCTAGTTAGACCAGCTTACGTTACTCGATGAACGACGCATCAATGCTCTCGAGCATTTACGTATCTATCAAGAGCGACTTAAGAAAGCATACAACATGAAAGTTCACCTGAGGGACTTTCAGGTTGGTGACCTGGTCTTAAAAGAGAACCAACAAAATTCTAACTTGCCACCCCATTTAAGGGACAAGTTCATGGCAAATTGGTTAGGTCCTTATGTAATCGATAGTAAAATAGGACCTGGAACATACCGGCTCGCCTCTCTTGAAGGAATCAAGGAACTAGAACCCTTGAACATCAGTCATTTGAGGCCATTCAACATTTAGAGAGCCATAGCCCACCCCAAAAGCTCCAAGGGTTCTCACAATCGCTTGGTCAACCTAAAATGCCCCAAAGGTATCTATAATCCCTTTGGTCAAACCAAAAGCTCCAAGGGTTCTCGCCATCGCTTGGTCAACCTAAAACATCCCAAAGGTATCTATAATCCCTTTGGTCAAACCAAAAGCTCCAAGGGTTCTCACAATCGCTTGGTCAACCTAAAATGCCCCAAAGGTATCTATAATCCCTTTGGTCAAACCAAAACCTCCAAGGGTTCTCAAAAGGTAACTTTGGTCAAACAAAAGCTCCAAGGGTTCTCACAATCGCTTGGTCACCCAAAATGCCCCAAAGGTATCCATAATCCCTTTGGTCAAACCAAAAGCTCCAAGGATTCCCACAATCGCTTGGTCAACCAAAAATGCCCCAAAGGTATCCATAATCCCTTTGGTCAAACCAAAAGCTCCAAGGGTTCTCGCCATCGCTTGGTCACCTAAAATGCCCCAAAGGTATCCATAATCCCTTTGGTCAAGCCAAAAGCTCCAAGGGTTCCCACAATCGCTTGGTCAAAAATGAATATTCAAAAAACAATAGATAATCAAAAATAACAAAAAAATTGCATCTCACTTTCATGCATAATCTTAAAAATCAAAACACAAAAAGAACTGCATTAGGCATCACATACATACATTGCATATTTGCTGGTCATACATGTCAAATGCACCATAGACTATAATTACTCGGCAATTCCATCATTTTCCACATTTATCCATTTTGTAAATGATCCAACAAGAATAACGCCATTCACATTTTTGCCATATCATAGTCAGTTGTCTTTTAATGTCTTTAGGGTTTTCATCATTCAGCTATCTTTAGATTTCTAGCCAAATGTTGTACAAAGTCAGACCGATTTTTACAAGGTAGAGTTTTACTTGGATCACGCCTTGTTACATAGCATCCCAACACAAGCTTAAAACACATAAAAATTCCCAAGTTGTGTGAACGAAAGATGAAACCTACAAAGTGGTCCAGGTTACCATAAGCGAAATGGTTATCTTGCTCATCCCCCTATGCGAATGACCCCAAGAATGCTGAGAGTTGGCAAAAGGACAAGCATCTTCCCTACCCAATTCCCCAAAATAAATAGTGGTTTTTACCACTATCAGAAATCCCAAATTCTCAAAAGGTTGCAAATATCAAAAACTGCAAAAGTCAAAGTACAAACTCCAAAGTTTGACATCAAAACCCTCAAAGTGCACACATCAAAAAGCACAAGAAATAGTGATCCCCATCACTCAAAATTCAAATCCCTTGCTCAAAAACAAAAGAAAAATAAACAGTGATTTTTATCACTATATATGAGAGCAAGTATCCCAATAAAATTGAAGAAAAGAAGGGAGTCGAACTTGAATCCCTGGAACTCTCAGCATTCGAAAGGTCATGAGGTGATCCTCAGTCCCGGTTTGGTGGATAGCCTGCTGGCACTGGTGGCAAACCTCCCGCATGATGATATATCTATCACATTAGCTGTTGGGCATATGTACAGATCAATGTTTGCATGTGGATGAGCTAGCTTATGGTATCCTAGATTGCCCCATAGATTAATCTTACTAAATGCAACAAAGGAGTTAGTGGAGCTAATTAGGTGATCCTCAGTACAGGTTTGGTGGATAGCCTACCTGGAACTGGCGGTATCCTTATGAATACCACATCAACGAACTCAATCGCACACACAGGGATGTGAAATAACTTGGTCAAACTCAAGTCTAAATTCGTACCTTGTTCGAAAGTCTTGTAAGATAATGTACAGTCTTGACTATTTAGTTAAAGCATCTGAGTCTCGAAAAACCTTAACTACATTCTAAAACAATTGTTGTACATTTCATTACTTACATCACCATCAAAAAATACAAAACAAAAATTACAAATGCAAAGTTATTTCATAAAGCAATCACATAGTACAAAAAGCTAGTAAATCCTATACAGTCTATGGTGCCATCACCTATATACCAACAAATCATTCCATCCATTCCATATGCATACATCTATATCATATAGCTAAAATCATCCATAGTCATAATAGCATATGCATACATCAACATAAATAAATGTGCATAAAGAACAATAAACCATGACAAGTATATAATCAAACCAAAAATGAGTCATGTATATATATCAAGTCAAAATGCCCTCAGGCTACAATAAGAAGGTCCTCTGACCTCACAAAAAACCAAAAACTCAAAATCCCCAAAGCCTAGGGAGTCAGCCACCATGATCATGTAGGATCGATGTGACTGGAACTACCCCTAGTAGTATGGGTCCTATGGGACCTCTCAAGGTGGCTACTACCAGCCTACACACCCTGCCCACCAACACTACCCTCATCTAGCCACTTGTGATGAGATGATGCAGACTGCTCAGTCTCACTGCCTCTCGTACGGTGCGATGAACCACCTCCATCAAGCATAGAAAACTATCCATCAAGACGGACAACCTCCATCTCTAACTCTACCCGATATCGACCCCACTCTATATCTCATCGATGATACACAACCAATGCACTATCCCATTGTGCCAATTGAGTCCATAGGAGATCCCTCTCCTACGTTACTTCCAAAAAAGCATCTCTATGCTCCTCCTCCCATCTCCGTAAGAGACCCTCCAATCATGCTATCTCAGCATGAAACCCAACCTCCACATCCCCTGAGATAGCCTGAGGCATGGGCACCTCCGGGATGGCCTACTACTCCGGCACCCACTACTCCGGGACATCCTGTACATCCGGCTGCTCTAAAACCCCCAAATCATCTCCATCACCAGTGAAGTCATCGACCTCCACCATGTCCACATCATCAAGCGGAGCCCCCAACCCTCCATCGATGCCTCTGCACCCCCACCTCCTACTGTTGTCATATCCATGCCTCCTAGAGGCCCCTCACCCCACCATCACCACATAATCCACCATCGGTCATACTCTGCAGTTACCCCGACATCATCCACATCGGGTACATCAATAACTACATCAGACTCCTCACCCAATGGCTCAATGATAGGCCAGACTAGAGTCCTCTCATCACCATGATATCGATAGATCAAGGGATCACCAAGAAATCCCTAGTGCACCCCAAACTACCATGTCACCCGGACATATGGGAAGTACTCCTACTCTGTCCCATGCCACCCAATCAACCATCTACCCCTGTGCACACATCGAAGCCACTCTCCAACCTCAGGCCAGGCTGGATAGTCCCGGTACGGCCGCTAGAACACCTACCCTGGCATTAGATGAGAGAAGGCATCAGTATAGTGACTTACGTCACCTGCCCATCGTTGACTCTGCCCATGCTCCTCTGACCTCCACCATAAATTGGCATATCCAATCTCTCGATCCACCATCTCACCTCGGGTGGTCCAAGGCAAACCCTATGGCCGCTCCATAGCTATGTGCTACCACCCCCAGCACTACAAGAGATAGCTGCACCCGATCCCCTTCCACTTTCGACAATGGACCTCGTACAACTCATCGTACAACTATGCCAACAATGTCTGACCCCATCTCATAATAAGTGGAGCTGATGTAGGACACTCCACCAATCTGAACACCAACTCAAGCAGGTTCCAAGGGAACCTCACACTTGAGGAGTCAGGAAGCAGCATATTGGAGATGAGGGTCATGATCAAAGCATGCCTCACCCCTAATACGCCCTTCTCCAACCACCACCGCACTAGAATACCGCCTATCTAGCAGTTAGCCTCTACCCTCTCCACCCCCTCTCCACCACCGGACCAAAACACCATGTCAATACTGCTATCCGTTGGTCACGATGGGTCATCCGGATAGGCAGCCCATCTATCGAAATCCATAGAATCTGATACACATCCTCTAGAGTAATAGTCATCTCCCCTATTGGGAGATGAAAAGTGTTGGTGCGAGGATCCCACAGATTGATCAGGGCAATCAAATATGCCCGATCCCCCACCACAGGCTCCAGACGCATCACCTGCTTGAGCCCAAGGGCATCAAGCCACTCCCAATCCACAACTATCAAGGCATCCCGAGCATCAGAGAAAATAGTCGACTGGTGGTACCGACTCTTCACAACCTAAAAAAAAAATAAAAAAAAAACATATTAGGGTTTCATACTTAATATAAACAAAAACATTAAAATAAAACTGTACAACAGAAGTATAGACTATAATTTACAATTGTACAACAAAAGTACAACATATGAAGTACATTAAAATAAAACTGTACAATGAAAGTATAGAATAATTAATAAAATTAATAACAAAAAATAAAACAAAAAAATATATAAACTTAATGTAACAAAAAAAACAAAACAAAAAAATAAACAAAAAAACAAAAAAAAAAAAATCATACTAGGGTTTCAACCTTAATGTGAACAAAAAAAAAACAAAACAAAAAAATCATACTAGGGTTTCAACCTTAATGTGAACAAAAAAAAAAAAAATACAAAAAAAACAAAACAAAAATATCTAGGGTTTCAACCTTAATGTGAACAAAAAAAAAAATAAAACAAAAAAATCATATTAGGGTTTCAACCTTAATGTGAACAAACAAAACAAAATAAAAAAAATATCTAGGGTTTCAACCTTAATGTGAACAAAAAAAAAAACAAAACAAAACAAAAAAAATTTATAAAAAAATAATATTAGGGTTTCAACCTTAATATTAACGCAAAACAAAAACAAAATAACGCAAACAAATATTTAAGTTTTTAACTTCATATACAACACAAACGAATAACAACAAAAGGAAGGAACATCATACCGGTCTCACCTCGGCTCCTCCACTCGAAGATCTGGTTCTCGCACTCATGATGTCCATGAAATTTTGGCAGTGCTCCGCTACGCACACTCGCACTCCTCCTCCTCACTGCTCCAAATCGCCAAGAAAAAATTGTTGCAAATGAGCCCAAAACCTAGTTTTGGTCCTTATATAGGCTGTTAGGCCTGTAATCGTTCCACCCTGGGATGAGCACTCTAGTTAGCGCTCATCCCACCCTGGGATGATTACAAAATTGGTATTCATCCCACCCTGGGATGATTACAGAGCAAGAAATAAAGCAACAAAAACTGCATCCAAAAAATGCACCAAAAATAACAATAAATCTGCCGAACAAAGGTGCCTTTGCACCCACATTCATGGCCGGAAAACCACCATCGGGGTCACAAATACTCACTATCCTACTCCCTAAGAAGGCTAGCATAGCCGGACCACTCCACGGGAAGGAGGATTTTTGATAATTTCTACCCCAATAGGCATCAAAAAAGGGTCAAAACCCACCAAAAATAGGTCCGATTGTTGGAAAACTGCAATGCGCGTTCAACGAAAACAACTGAAGGCACCCTTACAAACGTCATCTTGGGTCAAGCGACTCATCGCTTTTCTCATTTTTGGTCATTCCCTCATCGATTCGTCGCTTGAGGGGGTAGTCACACTTAGTCACCAATCAACAAATACACACCCAATCAAGGAAATGGCATGCATTCAAAGAATCATTGACAAAGACAATCACGCTCCCGCTTGGGGCAGCAAACAAGCAATAATCACAAGCTAAACAAACACTTGGCATTCTGGAAGCATGAAGAAAAGGTTCCTCAAACAAAAGGTTGCGCCCTTTGCCTATTCATGACTGAACAATGTCCAAGATCAAGTACACCTCACCGAAAAAGGTTACACTTGAGTTAAGCTCCTTAGCTCGTCAGAAGCAAGGATTCAAGAATGCGTGCCCTTTCCATACTTGGGGCATCAAAATTTGGTTAGGTTACTAAGAAAACCTAATCATTAAGTGCTTTGGTCATCTATTTTTTCTCAGCACTGTGCCACACACAACGCATCCCAAAAAGGGGCATCTATAGACACCAAAACAACACCAATCCGATTATGTGACTACAAGCACTGACCGAATTGGCATACATACCCCCTAGGGCAGCCTCCAGAGGTTAAAAAGTGGTCCTAACCACTCCCAAATCAGTTTTGGAAGGTCAGAGGTCAATTTGGCACCTTTTAAGCACTTTGCTCCCTATTCGTCCCACCCTGGGACGATTAGAATCCTATTCGCCCCACCCCGGGACGATTAGCAGCAATCGCTCCAGGGTGGGACGATTAGCAGGTTTGATTGGAAAAAATTCAAGCCTTGACAAATGGCAGCCCAGATCCACCACCCAACTTCGCCTTCAAGGCATGCAATTGCGAGGAACGGTTTCAAATCTGAGAGAGAGACTTTAGTCAAGCATGCCCTGATCATGGAGGCTCTAAATCGGGGAGGAATCTTCTCTCCCCCAAAAAGGCATGGTGAGCCAAGTGGCGCCCTCGCATGCGCATTCAAAGGAGACCCTCAGGTCTATAAAATGGTGAGCCTCCTCACCCCAAAAAAAGAACAGAGCTGGAGCATTTGGAGCAACGGAGTGCTGCCAAATTATACCCCCATTCCTCTTTGTGCTTCCTACATCCCTAATTTCTCTTTTGGAAGAGAGGTTATCGGGTGAACACTAGGAATGCAATCTAGACCCAAAACCCAAGAAATCGGCCACAATCCCACACCAAACTCATCGACACAACCCCCTAGGAGGTTTTGGACCCATCCCACTTGGATTGGTGCCAAAACTAAGCCCCAAACGGTGGGCGTCCTGCCCCCGGGTGCCCCCCGCACTGCTGCAGTCCTAATCGCCCCACCCCGGAGTGATTAGAAATCTGTGCATGATTTCTTTACTATTATTTTTGCATTATGTTGTATCTGATGTACTTATGCTGCTGTCCAAGTTTCATTGCTTTCTGACATGATTTGACCTTGTTTTTATCATTTTATGCGTTTACTAACCTACAGGGAGCGCCTTCGGATATAGGACAATCTGGGTAGAATCTGCCAAATCTGACCTTCTGGGTCATCTCAAAATGCCCCTTTTAGTCTAACCCCAAGTTTGCAGGAGTTTTGGAGGCCTCTGGGTAGGACATTTGCAAGGTCACTTTTGCACATTTTGTGACAGTCCCCAGCGTCCCACCCCGGAGCGATTAGAAATATGTGCATGATTTCCTAACTGTTCTTTTTGCAATGTGTCCCTGATGATGTCTCCATGCCTCTGTCAAAGTTTGAATTCATTATGACATGTTTTGACCATCGTTTCATTCTTTTATATATTAACTAGCCGGAGGCTTTGGGGATTGCATGTTTTCCTATATCCGCATATGCTATTAACTATTTGCTATTTTTCTGTGCATAGGATCTCACCACCAGGAACACCAGAGGGGCAGCAAGGAATGACGAACACATGGACACAAGCGGCGACAACTTTTGGCCCGCCCATTTCGAATGTGGGCATGCGAAAGACACTGGAAGCGTACCATCCATTGATGTAACGAACTGTATCAAATGTTCTAAGCCCTAGAGGGGGGACGTATTGTAACCGGATTAAAAGCAAACATTAATAAAAGAGGCCCCACTTTGTTTTTGCTTACATCTCATTTTTGCGTCATTTCCTTCATGCATTTGTTCATCGCATTCGTAGGACTTAGCATCTATACCATATCTATTTTGTTTGCATCATATCTGGTACGCCGTCCTTCTGCATTCGCTTTCAAGTCATAGACCTCCACCTCAGGATGTGAGTAATTATGAGGATATTACGTCCTTAGATCCATAAAAAGATCTGTTAGAGTACCTAGAGTTGATAGAGAACAAGACCTCTAGGTCTGGATTTCATAAGCCCACTATGCGCCAGTTACATACTCAGCCGATCCATCCTTCAGTACCTATGCCTCCCTATCTAGAGCATTATAAGTTTCCATAGTTGGCTATTTTTAAGGGATAAGAGGATGCATAGGAGCACATTACTAGATTTATAGGTCAATTTTTTGGCATTCATGATGATGATGCTTTGCTTTTACAGACATTTATGACTATCCTTTCGGGACCTACCTTGGATTGGTTTTACCAGATCCCTAAGCATAGCATCCACACCTTGGATCAACTTGCAGATGCATTCCTAGAACACTTCGGCTTCAATACCAAGAGGAAGGTGACATTGGTCGACATAGCAGGGTTGAAGCAATATGAAGACGAGTCAATAACAAACTATGGCAATAGGTGGTGGGCCTTGCTCACAAAGCTACCTAACTTCCTTCCCATGTCAGAGCTGACTCAGATGTTTACCAAGAGCTTCTTGAGGCCCATATCCTTGTTTTTGTAGCTACAACAATACCCCACTCTTTAGGATGCTCTGGCACAAGCTAGGACCATCAAAGAAATCAAGATTCAAGAGGGGGATATTATGAAGCCTTGCAAGAAGGAGTGGAACAAGAATTCCAAGAACACCCCGACGTAGTCCAAACTAGTAGCAGTGAATCCAGTTGCCCTTAGTGTTCCAAGGCCAGTGTAAATTGTGCTACCTCAAAAGCCTAATTATTATGCCACACACTGGGATTATACTAAGGACAATAAGAATAGTCAAGGGCAGAATCAACAACATCGCCCCAAGTGACAGTTTACACCCCTTGCATAGTCCATGGATTCATTTTTTGACCGCCTCTTAGCAGCTAATGCAATTCACTTACCTGAAAGTTGTCCTATTGAACTGAATGCACCTAGGCCCAAAGGATATAGAGAAGACCTATATTGCAAATTTCATAGGCAAAACAGGTATGATGTGAACATGTGCTACAAGTTTAAAAACTTGGTACAAGACATGATTGATAGGAAGGACCTTCAAGTAGATAACCCTATCACACCAAACAACCAGCAGATGGAGGTCTTCAAAGACCCCTTGCCTACCCATGTAGAGCATACCAAGCCTGTGCCCTAGGTGAATGAGGTTCATCATACCCCCCTTAGTAGGGATACATTGGTATGATTAGCATCATCACAAGGAATAGGTGGTACCCAAGTCTAACCACACCACCTGTGGCTCAAAGTGATGTCCCCTCAATGTCACAATAGCCACCACCTTCTCTACTGATCCTTCCATCTAGACCTTTGGCCATCCTCAAGAGTAAGCTCACTCAGAGCATCAGAATAATGTTTTCTCGACTCTCCATCTATGAGTTGATTCAACAATCGTAACCCCACAGGGAGGCTTTAATGAAAATCCTTAAGACCATTAAGCTTCAGCCCCAGGATTTTAAATCCTTCAAAAATTTTGTGGGGCATGTCAGATAGTGCACTGAGCTGGTGATAGCCTTTCAATAAGATGAGCTTAAACCGGTTCCCAATGATATGGTGGACCCTCCCTTGCACATCATTGCATGTATAAATGGGACACCATACAAGAGAGTGTTGATAGACATAGGGTCTTCTAGAAATATCATCACTACAACAACTTTCAAGCACTTGAATCTCCCAACATTCCATATTATCCCATCTACATACACCCTTCGAGCCTTCAACGATGCCATATGCTCGATAGTTAGTATGATTGTCTCGCCTATTCAGGTAGGATAGAAGACCATATCGACACTATGCCACATACTGGAGGGTGAGATGGCATACAATATCTTGTTAGATAAACCATGTATTAGGTACATGAAGTGTGTCCCTTCCATTGCTCACCAGTGCCTCAAGTATACCTATGAAGGCCAATTTCATGTCATCCCTACGAACCTAAAGCCCTACAAGTATTGTAACATGGTGCAGCAGATCCCTGAGTCGACCTTGCCATCGATGCATATGGATTTCCAACTTAATAAATCCAGTCAAGGTTTGACCCCCTCATCATTGCATGACATACCTTCCTCATCATTGAAACCCCCTCCGATGCCCACCAGGCCGATGGAACCTTTGTTGAGGAACCTAGGGAATAAGCCCATTGATGAGGTGCAACCGATCTATTGACTCCTAAAAGGCTAACCACCTTTTGGGAGCCAAGTCCACATTTGCCCTTGGGATGCACAAGTTGGTGCACCCCAAATTTGTCTTGTGTGCTCCAATCCAATGGAGTGCACTCAAAACCACCTAGAAATGCAAGCCATATGCCCCAAGCCAAGCCAGTGCACTCCACTCCAATGGAGTGCAGAGTGCCTCAAGTGGGTGCATAAGGATGTGTTCCCACCTCTATCCAATACACCCCATTGAAGGAGGGGGTGCAAAACATCCCTTAGGGGAACACAAGGTAGTGCACCATGCCAATAGTATATGCACTCGATGGGGAGGTGAAGTGCATAAGAGTCCTTTGGAGCGCACTAGGTCATGCACCCCGCACACTTTGATGAAGTGGAGCACACTCAAGCCTATGAAGGATGCACGGCTTGTGCACCCCAAAGTCTGATGTGCACCCTGCCATGGAGTGCACTCAACCCATCTGAGCGTACAAGGCTGTGCGCTCCCCGCCAACCGAATGCACTCCACTCTGACATCGTCACCCTGGTTAAATTGAGTGCACTTCTCTCCTTCGGAGTGCACAAAGGTCAACAGGGCACATTCTTATGCTCCCACATTAAAGCCACATGCCCCACACCCTAAATAGGGTGCATGCACTAAATTTAATGCCAATGTGCTTCAAGTGAGTGCATACCTAACTGTGCCCCACCTCCACCAATCCTTAGCTGCCCCGTGTCCTAACCATTATTTGCGGCCGTGATTCGCCTATCGGTGTGAGAAGGTAACATTTGACATGGTACGCCCGACCAATCATAAAGCTTCCAAAATGCAAAAAGCACATGTGCCAACCCCCATAATTAATGCACATGTTTTAAAAGGGAAGGTGGCAATCCCATTTTTGCACCACCCGTGCATGCAGAATTACTCGTCAACGAGGTCGAACGTAGAGTAAACTGTGGAGAGCATAGAGGAGAAATTATAGCTAGGGAGTAAAATTCACATGATATTTTGGGTAAGATGGCATCTACCAGCTCTTCAGACCCTGAGACATCGATCGTTCAATGAAGAATTGGGAAAATTACGGGGGACAACCCGTTGATAAGAGACTAGGGAGGGCGTAGAACCCCAAGGCATTCAAAAATTTGCTTGATACTGACAGAGAAATTATAGAAGAGCAGAAAAGGGAGGTAGAAGAAGTCACTATCTATGCATTCGATCCCATAGAGGAGGATAACCAGTGCCACCCGATGCTCCTGAGGGATCTCTACGCATGGGCTTAGAGAGACAGTAATAGACCGACCCCTATGTGCAACAAGTGGAATATAAACCTAGGCCGGTTAACCTATCTGAAAGTGTACCATTCTTCTTATATACTAGCATGGCTCACTATCTCCTATGACTCTAGGTCGCATACCATCCATGATTTTAATGGCCAAGTAGTGGCCTGGATGTCAGCCGATAAAATTCGATAATTTTTTGGTTTGGCCACCACTTCCAGGGTGGTATATTTTAAAATGTTGGCCCTTCAGGACAATTATATGATGAACACAATGTTTCCTTAGAGCCTATTGAAGAGAGGGAAGATGAGGCCCATAGATTTTCCCATAGGAAAATTCATGCTCCATCCCTGGGCACAAGATTACATCGATATGATCAATCTGGCCCTAGGAGTGAAATACTTGGAGCTAATCACTAAGGAAGTGATGTTTTTAATCCTCCAGTGCACCAAAATAGACGAGACCCCTCTTTACTAGTGGGAGGATATCATCAGTGACAATATAGATGAAGAACTACGACTACTGTAAGAGGTTGTATTGGCCAATAAGAGGGAAATGCCTCCCTTCTCATACTATTCATTTTTTATTCACTTATTTATGGCACAATTGGATAAAACCTTGGTGGCCCAGATGGGGGGAGTAAATGCGCCTACCGTACAAGATCGGATGTTATGCATCTAGGAGGGGTGCTCTAGCTATACAACCTTCTTCGAGAAGGTCCTTCCCATAGTGCACTTCCAGTTGTGCAGGATTTTTCCAGATAGAATTAGAGAAAGGGTAAGAGAGTTTCTACATAAGGAGAAAGCGGGGGATTAATTCTATGTAGAATAATTCTCCTATATTAGGATTTATGGATCAAAACTACCCCCAAAGGTATTGCATTTCCACTGCTCGACTTCCATTGCCATCCTAGATATCACTCGGTAGGTGGCCAAAGAGGTAAAAATTAGGCATATAAGGAAGAAAGGACCAATGACGTGGTTGCCCATTCCCTTCACAATGGGGCACTACACCTATTTTAGCCATTTTGCCATGCTGTGAGCTATTTGGAATATGGACACCTACTTTTTCCCAGAGGTTACTTGGAGGGCCTACGACCTAGATGGCCACCATAAGAAAGAAGTAACTGGTAAGCTGGCCCTTCTGGTAGTCACACATAGTGGTGATGATTTCAAAGATGCCATGCAGTAGGCTTTTAGAAATAATTGAACTTTGGACTTGGTATGGAGGATGCCCAAAGACAAGTGGCCTTATAGTGGATTGGAGGTTGTCGGTGATTATAGCACCCAGCTAAAATTACATCGGAGTATACTGGTGGATAAGCTGGTCCCAGTAGCCCCTCTTGAAGAATTCAAAGACCCCACTCTTAAAATAGCTCAGCAAGACTCTGACCTTTTTGAGGTCATGATGAAGATAGTTGATGAACAGGCCAAACTACCCTCCTCTTCCAGTTCCCCTGTCACCTCCTCAAAGTAGAAAGAGTTAGCCATTAGCCCCTCTCAGCAGACCACCACATCATTGGCACTAACCTTGATAAGCCCACGTGAGCAATGTCAATTGGTAGAAGTTCAATTCTTGTTGTATTCTACCACCCTAATAGTAAATCAAGAAGAACGCCAAATAAAACCCAGGGTGATGAAAAAGATAGCGCAAGCTAGGGGGCTATCTACTATTCTAAGAGGTTATAAAGTATGAAGCCCCACACAGTACCCCACTTACAAAAATACTAGGACCGAATCCTCGGATCAAGGAGTGGAGAAATTTACAATGACAAGGGCCACTGACACTTGCCAGTTCATCGCTGATGAAGAGGGCCAGATCCAAGACATGGAAGAACAAAGGTCCCCCAACAAGGGGATAGTCAGACATGGGGGGACAACTAGACAAGAAACCACTAACACACCCATCGCCTCCTTTGAGATCCCACTACCAGCTAGCATGAGAGAGGCTACTATAGATACGAGCAAAGGTGTCATCCGAACATCTACTGCACCCATCCAAATGATGAAATCACAAATGGCTACTCATGCACAAGTGGCCAAATCAGTAGAAAAGGAAATTGAAGAATGGAAATCCAATGCTGCCAAGGTTGAGCCACTACAACTCAAGGTCAAGCATCTTTAGATAGAAGTTGATAAGTTGAATATGCTCGCCCCTTCCACTACACATACTAGCATCCAACTTGGGTCGACATATGAGCTCAAACAAGAAATGAAGGAGAATATCCAGCCCAAAATTGTGGATTTGGAGTCCATTCTGATAGATATATATGTTATCATATGATCAGTAGGTCTCATACAAAACAACTTACAACGTGGGAGGTAAAGGATAGATGCAATCATACCGATCTATAAGAGGTTTCAAGAGGACTACGTGCCCATTTCTGGGCTAACAATCATTCTTCCAGATGACTCCCTAAGCTTCTTTGCAGAATAATATATCAAGGTCTCCCTATTTCTACAAAATGAGAAAAATTAGTGCTAGTGGGGCCAAGAGGTGGTAGAATCCGAGTATGAGGCCAATGATGATCTGGCCAACTGTAGTCTTTCCATTGAGGACTTTGGACAAGCCCCGGTTATCAAAGATTTTATTTTCCAAAAAATCCAAGATTTTGATTTAGATTTTGGTGATAGGTTGTCTAAGCATTTCACGACTTTAGTGGAGATGGTAGACCGCTTGTGTGAATTTACCAATAATAATGTGCAGTGGGCTAAGGATCAGATAGTTGAGGCCACGCAATATTTGAACCTACTCCTCTTCTCCTTGAAATTTCACGATGAGGCTTGGGCATTCATTGACCAAGCTATTCAAAATCATAGGATAGGAGTGGGGCCCACCGTTGCCACAACACACGCACCAAGATGACCATAGCCGCCAGCACAAGGTAGTACCAACGGAGGTGCGCAGCGTCCACCTACTGATGAGGCCTGGATAAGCCTCATTTATAGCATGTTTTAAATAGTTAAAACTACCTAAAATTTCCTAAAACTCTTGTGAATTATCTTATATGCTAGTTAAGTTGATTTAATATGCTCTGTATTAACTGTTTGCATGATTGCAGTGTTAAGGACATTATATTCTGATTTTTAACAGTTTTTGTATAGTTTTATGTTATATTTTCATGCTTAGGTTGACAGCAGCATTTTAGTAGTCTTATTTTGATGATCATTAAGCATTAGTTTCTCTAAATTCAGAAAATAGTACAAAGACTTATTACTGTGCAGTAGAAAACTGGTTTTTCCATATAAATTCCAGCAAGCTACCAATGAATGGCAAGGCATGGAATTCACATCCAAGGAAGAATGAAGACTATTGCAATCTGATCCTGAGGTCTAATACACTTGAGAAATGCAGCCAAAACCATTTGGAGTCAACATAGTTGGTCATTCTAAAGATCTTCGGAATGAACACAGTGTCTTTGGAATGAACAGATATCTTCGGAATGAGAAAACATAGTGTCTTCGGAATGAGAATTGCAGTATCTTCGGAATGAGAATTGCAGTATCTTCGAAATGAGCAGATCTTCGGAATGAGAATTGCAGTATCTTCGAATGAGCGGATCTTAGGAATAAGAATTGCAATATCTTCGGAATGAGCCACTTATCTTCGAAATGAAAACATAATGTACTTTTTGACCTATTGACCAATTTTTGAAGCCAAAAAAAGGGAAATAAATGTTGGAAAAGGTAAAGGGAAATATTTTCCATCTGTATTTGCCGTCATTGCTGACCAAATTCATCATTAAGGGAAAGATCAAATTTGATCCTATTCTAGGCTAAACGCAGAAAATTCTGCAGGATATCAGGACAGCATATTTTATGTTTGTAATTAGATTTTAGGCATCTATAAAAGATAGCTCCCATAAAGGTTGAGCTATTAGGAAAGAATAGGAGATATTAGAAATATTAGATTAGAGATAATAGACCTGTAACAGATTGCAGATCTGTAACAAATTTTAGCAGAATTGTAATTATGTTTCTGAAGCAATAAAAGTGCAGTTTTCATTTCATTTATTTTGTTATGTTTGAGTGTGAGTAAGAATTAGAGAAGAAATTATACCTTATTCTGGAAAATGAGGCCGGCCACTTTCAGATCTAGGAGAAGGACTAACAGACAGGTTTTCAGTCTTGATTTTGCTGCAACAGAATAAGTAGTGGAACTTGTCAACTTCAAAAATTTTGTGGTATTTGATTTCTGTTTTAGTTTTTATCCATCTATTTTACATTTGTGATGTAATAAACAATAGATATAATCAGTTTCTTTATTTTCAGTAATTTTCCAATTCCCTGCAATTTACATTTCCAACAATTTACAAGTTTTCTATAATTTCCTACATTCTTGTTTTGCTGTCAAACACTGCACGTAAGATTGATGACCTTCTGCTTTGAGTATTGATGAAGTTGATTACTTGTTTTATCTCATCATTGCAAATGTAAATAGGTTTCTCATTTAGCAACTTGTAATTAGGATTTTCCTTCTGCAAATCAATTAAGTCTCAATTTAGCAATTGTAATTAGGACTTTATTTCTGCAGACATCAATTAGTTTTTCATTCTTGCAAATAGATTAAAGTTAAATTTATGCAATTTAGGGGTAGAAGTGACACAGAACCCCCACACAATCAATTCCACCAATAAGACCTGCTGCTTCCAAATGAACTATACTACAACCCTGCTTGAACTTTCTATTGTAGACAGCCTTGGACACCACCCCGAATTGATAAGATCTTTGAGATTTAATGATGGTATAACGACTACTCATCACCTGCATGAAGGGAACATGGGATACGTGGCATTTTTTTAATACATCCCATGTATATGTACATCATGATTATTCTAGTAGGATGGGTAGTTACAAAAATAAAGCAACTCGTTCTATAAGAAGAAGATTGTTGCAGCATTTTTTTATCAAACCTCTGAGAGAGAAAATCCAGATATAGCTTTGTCTAATGTTTGAGTTGTATTTTCCCTTGTATCTCCTATGTGTGTTTCTTATCGCCCTTCTCTTGTCATTTACCAGGGATTGTCAAGGTGCATTGTTCACTGTGATTATTTCCTATGGAACGCGCTGGGTTGAGAACTCTTACGTTACTGCAATCAGGACGAAGAGGATATACCCCTTGTTCTAAAAATTCAAATCGGGGGTTTATTATACTCAAATGGCATATGAGGATCAAGCACTCTTCTAATATGTTCTATGCACATCTTATATTAATGAAAATATCAACTCTTCCCTTGGAATATTTTGTGTGATTATCTCATGTTAGCTTGTTTATGTATTACTGCAATCATAATCCATAAATAACGTTTTCCCTTGCTAGTTTAATTATTTTATTTACATTACATCATTTGAATGGAGTAAAACTAACTATTTCTTCTTTCTATTATCCTTCTAAAGTCATTTATTAAACTGCTATGACTCTGTAATGGATAAAGCACAGATCTGGGTTTTATAGGTTTTAATATGAATAGGTTCGGTCACGAAAAATATCAAAACAATAAGGTAATAACATTTTTTTTGGCATAGTGGGCATGTGCATGATAGAGAATTAGTAAAAGGACCCACTACTTGGGGTTTCCTTACCCAACATGGTCAGTATAGAGCTATCAAAGGTAGTCTATTCCCAGGTTAATGAGGTAGATCTACCATAATCCACAATGCTGATTGTGATCTCCAGAGTTTTCTATGATGTGATAAATCTACTCAAGGTAAGAGGAAAAACTCCACAACATGACCATATCCACCATCTCCATAGAAGAGATACCTAGCCCAGATGATGAAGAGCTACCACAGGTGGTAGAAGATGATTTAGATCAGATCTCGCTCTCATCACTCTTTTATCCATAGCCTCAGGTGACAGTTCACTTGGCCTCCACCAGATTAGGAGAATACATGGTTAGGGAGGTCACAACTACCCCTACTATAGAGTCGGTGCAAGACATGGGTCGACCCCGTCTTCCCATAGGTACTATCATGCCCCTAGGCATCCCCCCTAATCAAATAAATTTTGTCTATGGGGGACTTGACTACGACATCAAACCCTACCAACAGTAGGAGGAGGATGAAGAGCCCTTTGGAGAAGACATCCACTACTTGTCTAACCCTAAATTCACCCTGAAGTATCTTGACCTATGCAATTGGCATGGTTATGGGTTAGGCTTGTATGAGCAAGGCATGCGGGTTCCATTTCAACCCTAGTACCAGATACCATATGATAAGTCAGGGTTGGGACATAACAACCCCCTTGCTTTTGGATATTCTTGCTGATGGCATGGAGTGCCTATGCCTCAATAATAGAGATGAGTTGGCCCGAGATCCCTTTGCCAACCCTAATCGCATCTACTCACTGGGGGACTATTTCCCTATGCCCTTGGGAGATGAAGAACCACCTCGAGATGGTATCCAATCCTACGAGAGAGGTGAAGGTTCGTGCACTCTTCCCCATGATGGTGAGGAAGAAGATCCAGGGTCCCCTTATGAGTGGACGTCTGATGATGAGTCGGACTATGGGGTCACACCGATTGACTCCAATAGCTCTAATGGAGAATGCATGCATATCATCCCTTGGGATGAGAACTATGATTACCTTCTATGCCTATTCCCATTACAAGATCCCATTTGGTGGTATATTTTACCTCGTGAAGGGCAAGTTCCCTTGCAGCCACATCGACCATCGCCTGTCATTCCACCACCTCCGTAGCCACCTCCTCAGGTCATGCTGCATCCAAAGGACCATGGTCACCATAATCCACCTAGGGAAAATCATTCATCCATCAATATGATTTCCATAGATCTGTTCGAGCCATTGCGAGATCCGAATAACCCATCAAAGTCATTGCACCTCGACTTGGGGGTAATTGAATTTGATCAAGGAGATTCACCCCCATCGCCTTCTGAGTATTGGCCCTGCGATGAGATGTTGCAGCCATTTCACTTCTCTCTAGGGCCAGCTCATGATGTCTTCCATGTTGAGGAGGAACACAAGGTTCCCACTGATGATCTAAATCTAGTGGATGACATCCATTTGATCCCTACCCCTCACCAACTGGAGGAGGGGTTGCATATGTCAATCGAGCCTACGATTGACATAGATATCGACTCAGATCCAAAAAATCCATAACATATCAAGTTGGGGGAAATTCTATCCCCCAAAGAGCAAGTCCGATTACATAGCCCTTCTCACCAGGAAGAAGGAAGCTTTTGCATGGTCCTATAAAGACATGTCGAGACTGGACCCAAATCTAGTCACCCACAATCTGACGCTTGACCCGAAGGCCAAGCCCGTCAAGCAAAAGCTTAGAAAGATGCATCCGATAGTGGCCTTGATGGTCAAAGATAAGCTACAAAAGTTGTTGGATGCCCAGTTTATCATTTCTATAGACTATCCACCATGGTTGTCCAACATGGTTCCCATAAAAAATCCAGATGGGAGGATTCACATTTGCACCAATTTTTGAGACCTAAACAAAGCGAGTCCTAAGGATGATTTCCCTTTGCCAAGCATTGATGCCCTGGTAGATGCCACAGTGGGCCACAAAATGTTATCCCTTATGGATGGTTTCTCTGGGTACAATCAGATTCGTATCAATCCAGAGGACCAGCTCAAAATGACGTTCACAATACCCTAGGGGAACATTTTGCTACAAGGTCATGCCTTTTGGCCTTAAAAATGTCGATGCCACCTACCAGCGTGCAATGACATACATCTTCCATGACTACATGCATAAAATTTTGGAAGATTACATGGATGACTTACTGGCTAAATCATTGTTACGCCATGAGCATCTTGAGGTCTTGAGCAAAGTATTAGACCGCCTCATTGAACATAACGTGAGACTGAACCCCAAGAAGTGCGTCTTCGATGTCACATCTAGAAAGCTCTTGGGATTTATCATCTCTAAGTGAGGCATTGAAGTGGACCCTAACAAGGTCAAGGCCATCCTCGAGATGCCTCCCCCAACCATGATCAAGCAGCTCCGAAGTCTGCAGGGCAAAATCACGTCCATCAAGCGCTTCATAGCGCAATTTTCGAACAAGTGTCACCCCATGAACAAGTTGTTGCACAAGGGGGTCACATTCCATTGGGATGACGAGTGTCAGGAGGCCTTCAATGCAATAAAGCAATACCTGGCTTCACCACCAGTGTTGGCACCACCTAGGCCAGGAGTGTCATTCCGCTTATACATCTCAGCCACTGAGATGGCATTGGGTGCCATGTTAGCCCAGAATAATGAATTTCATAAGGAACAAGCTACTTACTATCTCAGCCACACCCTGGTTAGTTATGAGATCAAGTACGCATACATTGAGAAATTATGCCTAGCGGTGGTTTTCACCACCAAGAAGCTATGACATTACATGCTTAGCCATACCACGTATGTTGTATCTAAAGAGAATCCATTGCGCTACATGATGAGTCACACTTATCATAGTAGTCGCATGACGAAATGGATCATGTTGTTGATAGAGTTCGACCTTAAATTTGTTGGAAAAAAATCAATTAAGGGTCAGGTCATCGTCGATCAACTCGCAGAGGCTCCTCTCTAGGATGATCAGCCTCTTAGCATGGACCTTCCCGATGATGGGGTCTTCCAGATATCAAAATCACTAGACTCTGACGAGCCTGAGAGTAGGCAGACATGACCCTATTTTTTGATGGCTCCAAATGCGAGCAAGGGGGTGGCACAGGAATCATGTTTTTCACACCGCATGGGGCTCCCATACCCCTATCATTTAAACTCGATTTCTCATGTACCAACAACAATACCGAGTATGAAGCCTTGCTCATAGGCCTTTAGATGACTGTCACCATGAAAATAACAAAGCTCAACATCTTTGATGACTCCTTGCTCATTGTTAACCAAGTCAAAGGGATCTACCAGTGCAAATGCCCAGTTCTACAAGCCTACAAAGCCCTTGTGGATAAATTCCTGGAAAAATTTGAATGGTATAACATCGAGGCACTCCCTCGATCATCTAATCATTTTGTGGATACAATGGCCTCTCTAGGGTCCTTGATCCCACAAGACCCTATGGATCAGATGACTACCATACAGGTTAAAATGCTCTCGCAATCTACGGTTGAGCGTGAGAACAATCAAGTCATGCTGGAAGTCCACTCGATTCAAATTGAACCTCATCAGGAGAGATTCTCACACATTCATGAATGCTTGAACCAGGCCGATTGGGGGACTCTGTTCCCTCAAGCCCCTTTCGATAGCAGCACAATGCTATTCTTACAAGTTCTTTCCTAGTCAGCTTTTGCTATGGATGAACTTCGAGAGGGACAGGTCGTTCATGCGATCGAGGCTTCTTCACAATAGGATTGGTCAACACAAATCAAGGAATACCTAAAGCTTGGTAACCTCCCTCCTGGACTGTCGCACACCTCTAAAAGAACATTCCGATGGAAGGCGACAAAATATGTCTTGCTAGGAGACATTCTATATCGTCGAAGCTATGAAGGGATCCTCCTTCACTGCTTAGAGCATCAAGAGTCGACTTGGGCAATCGCCCAAGCACACGATGGTACATGCGGTGGCCATTTCAGTGGCATGGCCATCACCAAGTGCATTCTTCGCATGGGCTATTATTGGCCAACCTTAGAGCGAGATTGTTGTGCATATGTGAGGAAGTGCATGAAGTGTCAACATCATGCTAATTTGACACACGTACCTTCTCAGGCCTTGCAACCGATTCAATCGGTATGGCCATTTTCATAGTGGGGGTTAGATTTAATCGGGAAAATCTCCCTCACGTCCTCGGGCCATCACACGTTTATCATAATGGCTATCGAGTATTTCACTAAATGGGTGGAAGAAATTCCCCTTACCACTATGATGGGACCCCGCATAGCGGAGTTCCTATTACATAATATCATTTGTCATTTTGGTATTCCATCCAAGATCATTTTGGATAATGGGACATCATTTAAAAACAAAGATGTGCGTGCTTTGACAACAAAGTATAATATCCAACACATTTTTTGACACCCTACTATCCGCAAGCAAATGGGCAAGTAGAGGCCTCTAACAAAACATTGATCGCTATTCTCAAGAAAACTGTTAGAGAGAGTCACACAGATTGGCATACACAAATACCTCTTGCTCTATGGGCCTATCACACTAGTATTCGGACACCCACTGGGGCTACTCCATTTTTTCTAGTGTATGGCACCAAGGCAGTCATGCCTCTAGAGCTCAAAATACCATCACTACACATATCCATGCAAGAGTTCATCGATGATGACACTATGCGGTAGGCTCACCTAGATCAACTTATGCTACTTGATGAACATCGCATTAATGCTCTCGAGCACCTATGCATTTATCAAGAGTGACTTAAGAGAGCCTATAATATGAAAGTCCACCCAAGAGACTTTCAAGTTGGTGACCTCATTCTGAAGGAGAACCAACAAAATTCTAATTTGCTACCCCATCTGAGGGACAAGTTCATGGTAAACTGGTTAGGTCCCTATGTCATTACCAGTCAGATAGGACCCAAAACATATCACCTAGCCTCCCTTGAAGGTGTCGAGGATCCTGAACCCTTGAACATCCTTCATTTGTAGCCATTCCATGCCTAGCGCATGATGGCCCAACCCAAAATGCTCCTAGGTAGTCTAGAACCATCTAGGTCACCCCAAAATGCTCCAAGGGTGCCTATATCTCGCTTGGTCAACCTAAAATGCTCCTAGGTGGTCTATAACCATCTAGGTCACCCCAAAATGCTCCAAGGGTGCCTATATCCTCTTGGTCAACCTAAAATGCTCCTAGGTGGTCTAGAATCGTCTAGGTCACCCCAAAATGCTCCAAGGGTGCCTATATCTACTTGGTCAACCTAAAATGCTCCTAGGTAGTCTAGAACCGTCTAGGTCACCCCAAAATGCTCCAAGGGTGCCTACATCCCGCTTGGTCAACCTAAAATGCTCCTAGGCAGTCTAGAACCATCTAGGTCACCCAAAAATCCCCAAAGGCATCCATAAGCCCTTTGGTCACCCCAAATGCCCCAATGGCCCCTAATAAGCCCATTGGTCACATGTACATATATATATATATATATAAAAATCCAAAAACATTGCATCGCATTGCATTTCAAAAACATCATCAAAATATCAAAAATACAAAAATATAGCATCACATCACATTGCATCCCATTGCATTCTATCATCGCTTGCATTTAGGCATACTCATCATCTGCACTTTACATTTTAGAGTTGCTCATGCATGTCTAGCACCATGATGGTACAATACTTATCGCCCAAAATCAATATTGTGAAAATAAGCATCGTTCAATGTTGCACTTGTCAGTTTTCACCCACATTTTCCATTTTCCATATTTGTGTCCACCCCTTCACCTAGTCATTTGTTTTAGAATGTCATTAGGGTTTTTGGTCACTCAACCATTTCTAGCTTCTCTTCAGGTTTGGTAGAAAGCTAGCTTGATTTTTAGGAGGTAGAATCTTGCATTGATTATGCCTTGTGTACATCAAATCCCAAACATAGTTAAACATTAATAAATCCAAGTTTTGCACAAAGAAAGATGAAATCCATGAAGTGGTCTAGGTTATCTTAAGCGAAAAGGTCATCCTGCTCATCCCCCTATGTGAATGGTTCAAGAATGCTGAGAGTTGGAAAAAGGACAAGCATCTTCCCTACCCAATTCCCCAAAATAAATAGTGGTTTTCACCACTATCAAAAATCCCAATTCCCATAAATCCCCATCCCAAATATATCAAAAATCAAAGAAAGCAAAAGTTCAAAAAGCAAAAATCAAAAGCAAAATAAATAGTGGTTTTCACCACTAATCCCAAATCCCTTGCTCCAAAGAAAAAAAAAATACAAAATAAACAATGATTATCATCACTACCCATGAGCAAGTATCCCAATAAAATTGAAGAAAAGAAGGGAGTCAAACTTGAATCCCTGGAACTCTCAACATTTGGAAAACCATCAGGTGATCCTCATTACAGGTTTGGTGGATAGCCTACTTGTCAATGGTGGTAGCCTCCCGCATGACGATATGTCTGTCACATTAGCTTTTGCATGTGTGCAGACCAATGTTTGCATGTGGATGAGCTAGCTTTTGTAACCTAGATTGCCTAGTGGTCTAGTCCTACTAAGTACATAACCCAGGATGGTGACATTCATAAGGTGATCCTCATTCTAGGTTTGGTGGATAGCCTATCTGGAAATGGTGGTATCTTTATGCGTTTCATAGGAATGAACTCACTTGCACACACAGGGATATGACGTACCTTGGTAGTCCTAGCAGATTCATACCTTGTCAAAAAGTCTTGCATAGTCAGTATACAACCTTTGATCACATCAGCTAGAGTGTTTGAGTCTCATAAAAACCTCACCTACATTCTTCTCACATATCATCTCATTTACTCCATTTCACTTCATCACAATAATGGCTTCACATTTCCATTACAAAAACAAAGAAAAGAAGCAAAAAAAAAGAGCGTTAATGTATTTTGTACAGTCTATAGTGTTCACATAGTATGTCAAATCATTAGCCACAATCCATGTTTATCAATCATTCAAATATTTCATCTCACTGTGCATCCATGCATATAGATAGTTGCAATTCCAATCAAACCACATTACATATACATACATGATATCTATCTATCACCATATCATTGCATCCATATGCATACATACTAAGCATCTAACCTATAAGCATAACTTAATACACACATTGCATCCATACAATAAAACAATAAATGAAACACATGATGATCATAATAAAAATCTCATATATATATGGGGCAAAAAAATATATACATCATAGTTTCCAAAAATTCCCATAGGCTACAATAAAGTGGGTCCTCAGACCTCACATGACAAAACAAAAACAAAACCCCAAAAATAGTCCCATGAGTCTATGCCACCATGATCATGCAGGATCGATGCTACGACTCACACTACCCTCAGTGGTACGGGTCCACTGAGACCCCCCATGCCTACTACCACTAGCCCTGTCCTCCCTCTATTGAGTAGAATATTGCACCATCTCGCTCCATCGAGATCACTGTGACCTACTGCTCTCCCCATCATCCGGTAACCATCCCCCAAGGTGCACCACCTCCATCTCTAGCCTATCCACATAGGCCTACCTCCGTTGCCCCCATGCCTGATAGGTCTCCACTATAGACTATAGTCACAACACCTCCACCCATAGCTTCTCCACCTCCTCAGTGTTGGATCCCTCCTACCTCGGACCTTGAGCTCTCAGTTGGTCCCATAGGAGATCCCTCTCCTACATCACCCTAGCTAACTCAGCCTCTAGCTCCACATACCAGTCACCCTATGCATCCTGTGGTACCTCTACCATAGGATCCTCTACATCCATATCATCACCCTGATCTCCCAAGTCCAAGAGATCTCCTTGCTCATCACCCTCTACCTGGTCCTCCCCTAGAGCATCCGACATCACCTCATCCACCGCCCCTAGCTACCTCACCTCCTAGGGTCCCTGTCCCTCACCACTGGTGCATCACCCACCATGAGTCATACTCTCCTGTCATCTCGACATCATCTATGTCTAGAATGTCGACCATAAGATCCGACTCCTCACTCACCTCCTCCATAGTCGGCCATGCTAGAGTCCTCTCATCCCCATGATGTTGGTACACCATCGACTCCTCGGGAAACCCCTATCATAGCCCAAACTACCGCATGACCCAAGAAAATGGGAAGTACTCCCACTCGGTCCCATGTTGGGAAATAACCCATCTGCCTCGCCTCACCCATCAGAGCTGCTCTCCAACATCTACCTAGACCAAAAAATCCTTGTACGATTTCTAGTACACCTGCCCTGGTGCCAGGCGAGAGAAGATATCGACATAGTGATCTACATCACCCATGAATCACTGACTCTATCCTCTCTCCTATGTCATCTACCATAGGATACCATATCCTATATCTCGGTCTACCAGTAGCATCCAAGCCAACGAAGGTAAGCCCTACGGTCACCCCATAACTATGTGCTACCATCCCTAGCACTACAATAGGAAATTACACCCTAAGCCCTTTCACTTTTGGTAGCGGATCTCGTATAGCTCATCATAGAGTTGTGCCAGAATGGTCATCCCCCATGCCATCACCAATGGCTCCTCTGTAGGGCACTCCACTAGGGCAAACACCAGCTCTAGCAGGTTCCATGGGAACCTAGCTCCTGATGAGTCTGGGAGGAGCATATTGGAGATGAGGGTCATCAGTAGTGCATGCCTCACCCCCAACACCTCCTCCTCATACCAGTACCCCACCAGTATACCTCCAGTCTGGCAGTCCAACTCTATCGCATCCGCATCCTCCTCGAAGTACCTCCTCAACACCTCATCTCTCAGGTCATGGTGTGATGATCGAATAGGTCACCCCTCTATCAGAATCCTCAAAATCTGGTAGACGTCCTCCAGTATCACCGTCATCTCTCCCATCGGTATATGGAAGGTATTGGTGCATGGGTCCCATAGGCTAATCAAAGTCATCAAGTAAGCTCGGTCGCCTATCATGGGCTCCAACCGAGTAACGTGCTTGAGCCCCAGGGCATCAAGCCACTCCCAGTCAACCTCATTCAAGGCATCCCATATGGTACCGAAGAGCTTCGATGTGTGATACCGGCTCGTCACCTAACAAAACAATAGATAAAACAATTAAAAACATCAGAAACACGAAAACAAAAAGAACAAAAAATAACAAGTATTACACTTGTAATAAGCGAGGTCACGTGAGTCAGCATTTACCTTCTTTGGCCTAGCCCCTTCACTGGATGCCTCCACTTTCTGACTCATGATGATGTAGGATGATTTTGATAGCACTTCGCTATGCAAAATCGCTCTCCTCCTCCTCACCTCTCAAACTGCAAAAGCCAACATGCAATAATGAGCCCAAAACTGGTTTTTGAAGTTTATATAGGCCTATAACAGTCCTATTCGCCCCAGGGTGGGGTGAATGGACTTCTTCCCATTCTTTCCACCCTACGATGAATACAGAATGTGTATTCACTCCACCCTAGAGTGAATATAGGGTTCATAGGGCAAAACAACTTCAAAAGGCACCAAAAGGGTCCAAAAACCCACAAAAATAGCTCTATTTTGGTCAAATTTTTGTAGTAATCAAGAGGCAACCAATAACACTCCTGAGCACATGGAAAGAACTTAAATTCAATCCCTAAGAAGGCCACCATGGCTGGACCACCCCACGGGAGTGAGGTTTTTCATTCCTTCCTCCAGGAAGTAACAAAGAAAAGGGTTCCAAACCCACCAAAAACAAGTCAAATCTGATGGAATTCATTCAGGATCAATATGGAATACAAATTTTTCATGGATGCATGGATAAGCTATTACTTCACTCCCCAAGAAGGCCATTGTGGCTGGACCGCCCCATGGGAATGAAGTTTTCAACTTCTTGCTTCCATGAAACCCCCATAACATCATTCAAAATCCTTTCAAAACTGCTCCAATTTTCAATGAGTACAACTGAAGGTAACCTTAACAATAGTCATCTAGGTCAAGTGACTCATCACTTTTCTCATGAGTCATTCCCTCATCGACTCATCGCTTGAGGGGGTAGTCATACTCAAGTCAAATCAACAAGCACACACTCAATCATGCAAATTGTGTTCATCCAATGAATCTTTGACAAAGACAATCATGCTCCTGCTTGGGGCAGTAAACAAGCACAAAGTATCAAATTAAAATGCTCAACATTGATGGCATCATGGAAACATAGGCCTTGCATTTTCATGACAGACAATGTCTAAGCTAAAGCAAGGTCCTTAGCTCATCAAAAGCAAGGATTCAAGGATGCATGCTCTTTCCAGGATTGGGGCATCTAAAGTTGGTTAGGTTATTGAGTAACCCTAGTCATTGAACATTTTTAGTCATCTATTTTTTCTCGATGCTATGTTGTACATAATGCCTCCCAAAAAGGGGCATCTATAGACACTAAAAACTGGTCAATCCGATTGTGCTACCATAAGTAGTGACTTCGCGACACACCAAGGCCCCTAGGGCAGCCCTCAGGAGGTATACAGTGGTTCTAACCACTTAATTCAAGGGTTTGAAATGTCTTGGGCCACTTTTGGCACCTTTTGGACACCCTGCTACTATTCGTGCCACCCTAGGATGAATACATAACCTATTCATCGCACCCCAAAGTGAATAGCAGCATTCACTCTAGGGTGGAGCGAATAGCAGGTTTGACTAGAAAAAATTCAAACCTAGACAAATGGCACCTGCCAACGGTTATATTTCTGGTCCATAATGGCTAGGAGGGTAGGGCACGTAACATCTTAATGCTCCAGCCCATGAGGGAGGCCAAATTGGGAGATTCTCTTCTCCCTCCAATGCATGCCACCCTGGTGGCCAAGTGGCACCTCATGCCTCACATGCCCTCGCATGCCTTTTGACCCCTGAAGCCTCCTTAGGCTATAAAGTGGAGATATTTTCCACACCAAAGGAGAGGATATTTTGAGAGCAAAAGCAATGGAGTGCTGCCGAGATTTCCTTCCACCCTTTTGTGCCCATTTTTCCCTCGAAATCTCTACCTAGCGAAGGAGGTTTGCGAGTGAATTAGGAGGCACAATCTATTACAAAAACTGAACCACCTGAGTGAATTCCATCACAAAATTTGATGAAAACACATCTTATTGGGTATTGCATCATTCCCAAGTGGAATTGGTGGCAAAATTTAGGGAGATTCTGTGGGCGCCACACCCCGGGGCGCCCCCTAATCTATAGGCCTGCTATTCGCTCCACCCCAGAATGAATAGAAATCTATGCATAATTTTCTAACTATTTTTAATTAGATATTTTAGATATGCTTATATGATGCTACAGTTCAAATTTCATGTCGTTCTGAGCTATATTGGCCGAGATATTGCATTTTTAGTGTTTTGTAGGGTCTCTTGTAGGTATCCGACGGTCATTTGAGAGAACACCCAAACTATGACTGATATTGCAAATATGATCAAATGGGTTTTCTTAGAATAGCATATTATTCATTCTGTCCAATTTTCATGCATTTTGGATATGCGTAGGGTCGAAAATTGCTTGCTTTGGGTTTTGTAGGTTGTGAATGGTCATTCGGGTTTTGAAGCCCCATCGGATGCAATTTTGGTGCAATTTCTGGTGATATCTTCCCAAAACCTTCTTTTTTACATCCCTCTATAATTTCACAGCATTTGGAGTTCATTTGATGCTTATTCTCACTATTAGCTATTTTGCCCCTGTGGGGATTGCATGCTTTTTATCACACACACTCGCTATTTGACGATTCTGGTTTCCTTGTGTGCAGGTTCAGGTCATTACAGTGCATTGGGAGGCAGCCTAAGACATCATAGATCAAATACACAAGTGGCAACAACCTTGGCCCACCCACCTCGATTGTGGGTACGAGGAAAGACATTGGATGTGCACCCGAATTTCTTGAAGGATTTTGATCCTTGGGCACCCGAGTTGTAAAAAATTGTATCACCCATTTGAGCCCTCAAAGGGGACATATTTGTAACCTAGATCATATGTGATTAATAAGAAACAATCTATTTTGCTTTATTTCTTGTTATTCGCTATCTTTTCCATCTTACTTGCATGCTTCCGTTTGATGCTCATACGCAATAGGACATAGATACACACATTGTTTATATATCATTTGGTGCACCATTTTTCCCTACTTAAAATTGATACTATGGTTCTACAGGATTCTTACACCCCTTCTCAAATAGTCTGAGATCGTAACCATGCCAATGGTAACGCTCGAAGTATCACATGGCATAGTCTAGGTTAGAAAGATAATGAGCATTTACGACGAACGGTTCATTATCACCCTCATACATGGGTACAGGAGATGTAAACTGGTCTAGCCCTCTAGAGATAAAGTTGGTTTGGTTGGGTGATACCCCCAATGGTTCCACCATCCCTATGGGAAGGTGATCGGCTCGTGGTCGGTCCATGTCGTGTGTAGTCTCGATAATCGATGTGAATGTCATATTCTACACAATGTATTACTCTAATATGGGATTAACCAAATGGACGGTCACTTGCGGTGCAAATGACCCTACTAAAGATGTAGGTAAAGTAGGTTGAGGTGCCTCTTTGACTTCTCCTTGAACTTCCTCTACTTCCATGGGAGTAGGGGTTTCAACGATGACTGGCTTGGGCGTTTGCTTTATCTTATTTTCGCCCACCTTTTCTTTCAACTTCCTATCTTCCCAAAAAATTATTTTTACATCCCTCTATAATTTTACAACATTTGGAGTGCATATTATGCTTATTCTCACTATTAGCTATTTTACCCCTATAGGGATTGCATGCTTTTTATCATACACACTCGCTATTTGACAATTATAGTTTTCTTGTGTCCATGTACAGGTCATTACAGTGCATTGGGATGCAGCCTAAAACATCATAGATCAAAGACACAAGTGGTGGCAACTTTGGACCACCTACTTCAATTGTGGGTACGAGGAAAGATAGTGGATGTGCACCCGATTTCTTTGAGAGATTTGACCTTCAGGCACCCGAGTTGTAAAAAATTGTATCATGCCTTTTGAGACCTCAAGGGGACACATTGTAACCCATAAATTTGGATCATTTTTATTAATAAGAGATATATTTGTTTTACTTTACTTCTTGCCAATCACTATCTTTCCATCTACTTGCATGCTTTCATTTGGCACTCATTAGTAATAGGGCATAGATACATACATTGTTTATATTTCATTTGGTGCACCATTTTTTCCTACTTCAAACTAATATTGTGGTTCTACAGGCTTCTTACACCCCTGATCGAATAGTCTGAGACCGTAACCATGCCAATGGTAACGCTCAAAGTATTGCATGGCATAGTCTAGGTTAGAAAGATAATGAACGTTTACGGTGAATGGTTCATTATCATCCTCATCCATGGGCACGAGAGATGCAAATTGGTCTAGCCCTCCAAAGATAAATTTGGTTTGTTTGGGTGGTATCCCCAATGGTTCCACCATCCCTATGGGAAGGTGATGGGCTCATGGTTGGTCCATGTCATGTGCAGTCTTGATAATCGGTGTGAACCTCACATTCAGCACAATGTATTCCTATAATATGGGATTAACCAAATGGATGGTCACCTGCGGTGCATATGACCCTACTAAAGACGTAGGTAAAGTAGGTTGAGGTGCCTCTTCGACTTCTCCTTGAACTTCCTCTACTTCCATGGGAGTAGGGGTTTCAACGATGACTGGCTTGGGCATTTGATTTATCTTCTTTTTGCCCACTTTTTCTTTCAACTTCCTATCATCCCATTGTATCATAGATGCAATCAGTATAATGGAAGTAGCTATCATGTGCTCCGATCTTTGGAATACAAACATTATGGGTCTAGCACACACTTCTTTGATTTTGCCTCCTAGATTTTTTAATGGCGACGTTGGTCGTACATCTAGGTGCATTGAGGGGAGCAAAAATTCCCTTGGTAAATTAGCTAGATTCATGTATTTAAAGGGTTCTTCATCCAAAGGCACCACGTGAACCTGTCCCTCATGAATGTATTTGATACATTGATGTAAAATAGAAGGGACATAATGCATTTCTCTAATCCAAGGCCTCCTTAGAAGTATATTATACTGCATATCACCTTCAATTATGTGACACATCACCAGGATGGTCTTTAGTCCTACCTGGATAGGTAAAACTATAGTATCGACCATTGAGCATAATGCATCATTGAAAGCTCTCAACGTGAAGGTAGAAGGAATGATATGCATCTTGGGTAACTTCAGGTGAGTTAACACCTTGGTAGTTATGATATTGATTGATGACCCCATGTTAAACAAGATTCACACAAGTGATGATATGCAGTGGCGGGTCTACTATAACAGCAAAAACTGTCTTGAATTTGTGGTCATGAAATTGAATGACTGGTTCCTAATACTGTTGCACATATTCATAAAATGTGTACACTTTGGGATCCTAAGGCTACACTTCGATGGACCTTAAGATGTTCATGAGCATCTCCATGTGCTTAGGAGACTGCTAAATTAGCTCATAAATCGATAACATTACTGGAGTTATTTGTAGGTTTTGGACCAACCTACTCTTGATGGTCACCACTGATCTAGTTGGTGATCTAGGCATATGCTGGGCTGGCTTTGGAGGAGGCACATCTTGGACTATAATAGGTGTTGGAGGTTGATTCGGTCATTCATACCTCGTGTTTCTTATGACAACATAAGCCATTCTGATGAACCCCTAGGTTGGTGGTTCGATGAGAACTTGGTTGACTTGGACAACATTATTCTTTGGTGCCTCATGATTTGGTAGAGTATTTTTGTAAATCCCCGTCTTTTGATTTCCAGACGCCTATGGGTTATCGACAAGAAGCGTACCTCTCTCGATCATATTCTATACAAAATGATTGAAAGACCAACATACCTCGATGTTGTGGCCTTTCGATCGGTGAAATATGCAATAATGATCGTCCTTGTAGCCCTTAGGCTTAGGTTGATTTGGGTCCATTAACTTGACCTCAGGTAATTTTATAGCCTTCGCCTCACATAACTAATGAAAAATCAAAGCCAAGGACTCTGATAATTACATTAATACATGAGGTGGGTGTTTCTCTTTGTTTTTACCCTTTTAATTTTTGTTGTGTTGCTCATATTGCATAGGAGGAGGTTGGGTGTGATAGTTTTATTGTTGTTGATTGAGAAAAGATAGATGAGACATTTTTCGTAGGACTACCCAAACTGTCGAACTCGTTTCAGCCATATCTCACTCATCCAGACTCGAATTGAGCTAAAATTTTGAGGGTAGATGTCTGAAAAACCCTAGAATGTCTCCACCAATTTTCATATCATTTGGAGTAACACAAATCCTAGTGCATCCCTATGTGTGAAAGAGATATTTGACAAGTGGCTATGCGAGGGTTTCATCTGGGTTGAGTGCAAGCAACTCTAGAGGTTGGTTTTTAGGGCCTTCGGGCCCTAGCGGCCAATATTTTTGTGGTTTATGCTCAATATTTTAGTAGGAAATGTTGTAGGGGATACAATATGGGTTAGAAATTTGTATTTCAATAGATCATACTATGAACTTGAGTGACAACGGCTTCCAATTTGCTGCACAAAAGAAAAGTGAAAACCATACCTTTCCACGGTGTCTAGGACAAGGATTAAAGAGATCATGAAACAAGTTTCAAGAAGTTGATCAAAAAATGGTTCATATCTCAAGTGAATCTGGTGCTAAGGTGCACCCACAAAATAATTCTACTATGAAAACCCTTATCAAGGGTAAGAATTTCAAAGACTCAGTCCCAAAAATGAATTTTAGGAATGCCCTTCGTGGTGGACAGCCTCAACCCAATGCTAATATCAATATTAGGGTTTCCCATAAACCTCTAAGAATGCCTAAGATTGATCCCAGGAAAATAGAGTCAGGATGTTTTAAAGCAGCTGATGGAACTCCTATTGTTAAGCTTGATATGGGTAACATTCAGACTGGCATTGAAGATTTGGAAAAAATAGGACTAATTTGTCGGTTCATGGGTTTTCGTCCGAGTCTATCTGATTTCAAAGTCTGGGCTACAAAAAGCTAGAAAACTAAAGGTGAGTTACAAATCTCTATTTATCCAAATGGTTATTTTCTTGTTTTATTTGTTAATAATGAAGATAGAGAGAAAAATTTTCAAGGGGGTCCTTGGTTTTTTGGAAGGGCAGGGCTTTTCATGAAGCCCCGGCATACTAAATTTAAAGCCGAAGAAGAGATGCCTTCTATAGCTCCCGTGTGGGTTAGACTCTTTGGCCTCCCTATTGAATTTTGGAATCCTACTATTTTTTCTTCAATTGGAAACTCTTTAGGAACTTTTATGATGACTGCCAATTGTACTCAAAAATTTTAACATATTATTTATGCTCGGATTTGTGTTTTAATGGATTTTTACAAACCCCTACCTAAAAATATCACATTAAAATTTGGGAAAGACACTTGGGAGCAAGTAGTGGACTATGAGAACATACCTTTTCATTGTAGAATTTGTCATGAATATGGTCATTTGGCCAGTGCTTGCCCAAATAAAATTCCTGATCAAAAGAAAGAAGATATAAACTCAGTAGGTTTCCAAATACCTAAGAAGAAGAACACTAAAAAAAAACCAATTATGAAGGATCAATCAAAGTCATCTGCTAATATGTTTGAAATCCTTTCCACAAATGATGTCCCAAGTGAGGAAGAGGAAATAATGGTAACCGAAATCTTAGAAGCACAATTTAAATATGAAGGGAAGAACTCAGAGACAAACCAAAAAACCTCATGTGGCTTTCTCTCCTTTTCGTTTTCAATTAATGTGGCTTAGAGACATTTCCTTCAAACCTCATGTGCAAAAATGGTGGAAGGAAGGTAAACCTAGGCATGGGACTAAGATGTTCTATTTTTCCAAAAGACTGCAATACATTAAATCCAAAATCAAGACTTGGAACTGGAAAGAGTTTGGGGATGTTCATAAAAAAAAACATGAAGTTATTTCTCATCTTGAAAATTTAAATAAGAAAATCCATTTAGATGGCCTCACAGAGAAGAGAAGTGCAGATGAAATTAAACTCACAACTCAGTTAGAGGAATGGGAAAAAAGAAAAGAAATCTTATGGAAGCAAAAATCTAGAATTTAATGGCTCAAAGAAGGAGATCGAAACACAAATTTCTTCCACAAATCTCTTCTAGCTCGAAGATCTCACAACTTTATTTCTTCCTTAAAATTAGATTCTGGAGATGTTGTTTATACTTGGTATGGCATGAACTCTATTGTTGTTGATTACTTTTCGAATCTTTTTGGTACTACTCCCCTTGACTCAGCTTCACAATATAATGTTCTTCAAGCAATCCCTTCTCTTATCACTTCTGAGAACTCTATTTCGACTGCTTTTGTTACTATAAATGAGCTTCAACAAGTGTTTTTTAAAATGCAAAAAGGAAAAACCCCAGGTCCTGATGGTTTTCCCATTGAGTTCTACCAAAATTTCTAGGATATCCTTCATGTTGATTTATTAGAGGTGGTGGAAGAAGCCAGGAAAGTCAAAGAAATTTTGAAGGTTATCAATAAAACTTATATTATTCTTGTTCCAAAATCTCAAGAGGTTGATCATATCTCAACTTTTAGACCTATTGCTTTATGTAATGTTCTTCTAAAAATCATTACTAAAATCATGGCAGAAAGGTTGAAGCCTCTTTTGCATAAGATTATTTCCCCAGAGCAAGGGGGTTATGTGGAAGGACGTCAAATAGTATATGAGATAGTTCTTGCTTAGGAAGCCATCCATTCCATGGATATGGAAAATTCTCCTTCCATGTTCATTCGGTTAGACTTATCCAAAGCTTATGACAGAGTGGATTGGCACTTCCTTATCAAAATTTTTAGGCAATTTGGTTTCTCTAAGGATTGGATGGATTGGATTATGGGATGTATCTCTTCAGTTTCCTACTTAGTTCTTATCAATGGCAGGCCTTCTCAGTATTTCCCAGCTTCCAGAGGTATTAGGCAAGGTGACCCGCTATCCCCTTATTTATTCATCATTCTTGTTGAATGCTTGGGTAGGACTATAACCAAAAAGAGGGAAAACGAAACCCTTGAGGGAGTTACCATTGCTCATGGAGCTAGACCTATCTCTCATCTTCAATTTGTGGATGACTCTACTCTTTTAGGTAAAGCTATAGTTAAGGAAGCTTCTAATATTAAGCAAATCATTAGTTGTCTTTCTAAGGCTATCGGGCAGTTGATCAATGAAGACAAATCTAAAGTTATTTTCTTTCACCGCTCTGCTAGACAGGAATCCATGGTCTTGGATAAATTAAGATATAAGAAGACCTCTCTTCCAATCACTTATTTAGGTATTCCCATAAATATTCAAAGGCAGAAAAATAAAGATTGGAATTGGTTGTTGGACAAAGTCAAGAAGAAAATTGGAAAGTGGACCAACAAGTGGATTTCTTCTGGGGGTAGAATCACCTTGGTAAAATTAGTCCTTCAAACTATTCCTATTTATGTTTCTTCCGTTTTGAATATCCCAAAGGTTGTTCTTCTAGAATTGGATCAAATCAGTCATCGTTTCCTTTGGAGTGGTACTAAGGAGAAAATAAAATGGGCCTTGGTGAAATGGGATACTTTATGTCTTCCTAAGAGTGAAGGGGGGTTAGGATTACGGTCTTCAATTAATAACAACAAATCTTTAGCTGCTAAATTATATTGGAGGATGTTGCATAACCCCAATGCTCTTTGGGCCAATAATATCCATGCTAAATATGTTGAGAACAAAAGTCCTGAAGACCTTGTTCGCTATCAACTTCCTACCAAAGGTTCTCCCATTTTAGCAGTTCTTAAGACTGGTGAGGATTTGATAAAGAAAAAATTATTTTGGATCATTCATAATGGTCAACATGCAAATTTTTGGACAGATTCTTGGGATGGTCACAAGCCTTTGATAACTTAGTTTCTCGATTGGAGGCCTTGGATGGAGGAGCTTCACCGAGCTAATTGGATAAAGGTGGCTAATTACTATCGGTACCATACTGGTAATTCAAAGGTTGGTAGATATTGGATCCCTATTGAGGACTGGCCTATTCAAATCCTAGAAAGGCAAAGACAAGATATCCAAGGCATCCTTCATATGAGATCCCTCTCTTGGTCCCAAGAAAAATATTGTTTTGGATGGAACAACACTACTAAGGGTGAGTATTCAGTTGCTCAAGGTTATTTGACCTTATGCCATAATAATCCCAACCATTCTTCTAATATATTTTCTCGATTGTGGGCTCAAAATATCTGGCCTAAGGTGAGGTTCTTTAATTGGATTTTATTGCATCGTAGGGTGCTTACTGGTGAGCAACTTATGAAGCGTGGTTTTCATGGCCCTTTTAGATGTGAAATGTGTGAAGAGAATGTAGAAAATATCAACCATATTTTTATTGAGTGTACTTTAGCCTCTAAGCTATGGAGGAGAATGGCCACTTTACTTGGCTTACAGTGGTCCAATTTTTTTACTTTTGAACAGCTTTGGAGGGATTGGCCTAATCAAGAGGGTGTTGATCATTTTATTAGGCAGTTAGTTTGGATGGGTTCTACCATTCTTCTTTGGAATATTTGGAATGAAAGGAATAACCAAATTTTTAATCAAGATAGGAAGGATATTCACTATATTTGGCAAAAGACCATAGCCAACTTAGTTGAATCAGTCCATCATCTCCTTAATCACCCCAAAAACTCCCACCAAAGATGGGATCAAGTGATGCAAATATTGAAGATTAAACCTTCTAAGGGCAACCAACTTAAAGGGAATGTGAGTATTAGTAAGATGGATAGGAATAGAAATTGGCAACCTCCTCCTAAGGATTTTGGAAAAGTCAATACTAATGGAGCCTCTAGAGGGAACCCTAGAAAAGCCAATGTGGGAGGAATTGGTAGACTTTTAGATGGCTCCCTGGTTTTTACTTTTGCTAAGAATTTGGGTATTCTTTCCAATAACCTTGCTGAGGGGTATGGTATCCTCAGAGGCCTTTAGGAGGCTACTAAGGTTGGATGGGAAAAGGTGTTAGTTGAGTCTGACTCTCAACTTATGATTAATCTCTTGAAGAATCCTTCTAAGAATCATAAGGTGGATTGGAGAATAAAAATAATTATTGAGAAGATTCAGTTAATCCAGATGGGATTTTTGAAAGTTGATTACAATCATGTGGTCAGAGATCAAAACAAGAGTGTTGATGCTTTAGCTAATTGGGCTTTGGACAAAGGCGATCTTACTTGTTATGGCCACCCTCCTATATGGTGGGCTTCTCAAATTAGGGAAGCTCTTCTTTCTATCATTTCTTTGGATGGCTCCAGTTCTGAAGGTACCTAGTTTCTTCTTGTTTTTTTTTTTTGCTTCTCTTTGGTTCATTCAGTTTTTTTAGTTCCCTAGCTCATTCTATTCTTTATTTTGTTTCCTCTGTTGATTCTTGCCTTAATAGTCTTCTGTTCTAGATAGGTCATTGTTTTGTTCAATTTTTTTTTTTTTTGTTTAGTTTTTTAAGGTGGGTGGGTTCTTTTGTTTTGTTTTGTTTTTGTGTTCTTTGTGTTGTTTTTTGTTGTTCTTGTGTTTTTGTTGTTTTTTTTTGTTATTGTCCTTGTGTTTTTTTTCGTTCTTGTTCTTGGGTTTCTCTTTGTTTGTGTTATTTCATGTTTTTATGTGTGAGTGTTTTCTATGTTTTTTTTTTTGTTTTTTGTCTATTGTTGGTTGGTTTTTATTTTTATTTTTATTTTATTTTTTAATTTTTTAGGTTTTGGTTGTGTTTATTTTTCATATTTTTTTTTGGGTTATGTCTTTGTAGTGTTCTGTTGTTTTTGTCTTGTTTGTGTTTTGTTATGTGGTTCTTGTGTTTTTCTATGTGGTTTATGTTGTGGTTTCTTTTATCTTATTGTGCGTGTTTGGTTGTGCTTTTGTTTTTGACACACTCAAGGAGCATGTTTTTTATTTTATTTTATTTTATTATTTTTGTTGTTATTTACTTATTTTTAAATTGGTTTTGTGTGTTTGTTTGCTCCTTGAGTATGTCAAAGGTGGTAGGCCAGGTCCGAGTCCTGGGCATTTTTTGCGGAATGGATACCCCTGCCTCCTTGGGTCTTACCCAAAAGTGGCATCCCTTTTGGGATGTTTTCCACAAAAAAAAAAAAAAGATAGTTTTATTGTTGTTACCCCTTATCCCCTCTCTAAAGGTTCAACACCACCTGATTAACATGGTCCGGCTTGGTCTGATGTCTCTCAGTGCTTTTCTTGTGTCCCTCCTTCCTATTCCTAAGATTCAAGTTACCCTCTTGTAACTTGATATCCTCTATCACCTTGGCTTGCACCAAAGCCTCTTTGAATGTCTGGTATTACTACAATTGTAATAATAGTGAAATGTGTTTGGCACAACTCATTGTGAACATTCACATTAAATTAGAGGATGGGATGGAGAATGGCAGCTTTACCATCATTTTCCTCCATCATTTTCTATAATTTATTATTGGCTCATCGTCATGTTGCGTTAGAGCATCTAGGTCAGATAAGTTTACCTTCTTCTTGATGTTGAAGGAGAAACATTCAAGAAATGCATCAGCTAGTTGTTTGAAACTATTAATGTTGTGCCTATTTAGTTGATTGAACCACTCTCAAGCTGGGCCTGAGAGGGTTATGATGAAGGTGCAATGGAGCAAAGCATCATTGCTCTCAATATGAAATCACATATCTAGAAAACTAGTCATGTGCTCCTGTGCGTCTTCCTCTCCTTGAAACTTTTCTACTCTAGGCATCTTGAAATGGTCAGGATATGCTGGAATAGGCATTGACGTGCATAGAGGTTCATTGTGATTTTTTTTCAAGGTAGGCTTCTAATAAGCCATTCCTTGCTTCTCTATGGCTTGGACCTTCTTTGCTAAGGTCTTGTAGGCTTGCGATGAAAGAAACTCCTCCACTCAAGATTGACTTGGAGGCACCTTTGAAGGCAAATTCTTCCTCGATCAAGTTGGGGGACTAGGTTCGCTCTCCTCCTCAAATTGGGATATTTTAGGATATTATTGTTTTAATTCCTCTCCCACTTAATTCTCATACTGACTATGCTCATGTTTCTCAGACACTGGATGTCAAGCTCTGTGTTGAGTCGTATGGCAAGTATGTGTGTCAATGTTCTTAGGGTGTAACTCAGGTTGTTAATCCACTCATCTATCAACATGCTCCTTGATCTCACTATGATGAGGTAAACTAGTGCTAGCTAATCGATCCTATCTCTCTACATAATCCTTCTGATCAAGGATACGTTGTTCATGCATGCTCTATTCATATAACTTTTGTATTATGAACCTCTGCCTCTATGTATTCTCATTTTTGAGGTGCTCTTTCTCTATGCGAACATCCTCCAATTGATATTGGGGAATATATCATCTATGCTTTGACATTAGTCTATGAACTCTATCAACATGATAGGCCATCTGAGGCCTTTGAGGGGTGCGCTCTGTTCGAGTGACTTTATGAGTATGTCCTCCAATGGAGTGATTCGTCACACTCTTGCCTCGGTTTGTAAATATGGTATTCATGTCAGATTGTCTCTTATACTCGGTGCATGCATGCGATGCCAGAGCACACATGTCTTGAGAACTCTTGGAGCACTCTCCATGTTCTTTGGTAGTCCTAATGGTGCTTTTGCTACATGCTTATTGATTGGTAGGGTGCAGGCATAGGCTTATATCCTAGATGCCCTAGGACTCTGTCTAGACCATCCAACTATTTTCTATGCCATGGCTCATGAGGTGGTGTACCATTTTTTCCCACTTTGGATATATCTATGGTGAACATGGTGGGTTCACCCCTATTGGGAGTCTGTGTGAGCCTGTGCTCAGAAGCAGCCCTCTCGGTTCACCCCTGAATGGGCAAATCTTAGACATATCTAGACTTTGATGATGGAGGTCATGAACCTCCCTTAGATATAGGTCAAAGGGGTACCAATATGGAACCTTTGATGACATACTTCTCAGTTGAGCCTATGGATGCCTACGAAATGCGGTCATGGTATATGCTACCATATGTGAAACCCCCATGCTGGGATATCCCATGCTCTAATTTGTATATATAGGGATGTCTAGTACTTCCTCTAATTGGGGTGTTCTCAACAGAATCCCCTCATGTAGAATTATCCCCTCTAATACTCGTTGAATGATATCCAAGAGGATTAAGTGATTGAGGGTGTTCCACATTGTGTTGTGCGCTAGGTGGAGCTTGGGCTTTGATCTTAGATTTATGCCTGGATCAACCTCTCCATGTTTGCACCATTACATATCCTATGTCTAGATTTAAATTTTATTAGCATGCAAAGAATACAATGATGATTATATCCTTTTAAAATTTTAAAATGAGCCCTAAACTATTTGATGTGTTTTCAATTTTTTGTATCAGTAAAGTAACTCTTGTTATGTTTTGCAATACGTTGATTATTTTCTCAAATTTTTAATGGCTTTCACCTATATGCTCAAAGCTCAACAACCTGGCAATGAACTCTAGGCTATGTAATCCCCCCAAACTGTGGTAACAAAGTCCACACCCGGGAAAGGAGTACAGGTCCTCCTATATCCTCACCCAATCTCACCCAGTCAGCGTTGTATCCTCTGAAAAGAAGTACATGCAAATTTTTTAGGCTACAGATGGTTCTTGGATTCGGTATTGGTCTAGTAACAAGAAGGTATGAGGGAGTTGGACCAATGGATGGAAATCACCTCCACTGTCATTGAAACCCTAGTCGTGGTTGGATGTGACTCCCAAATCACTAGCATTTACTATGAAACATGGTGTGTGTGGTTCATTTTAATTTTCATAAAGGAAATATGTGTAATACATAATTAACATGATAATTTCCTACATGATATGCAACCAAGAACGTTTGATATTCAGAGATATATGCACACTACTCTACTTGATGTTTAGATAATGCAACTAGTATGAGTAATTAGCCACTGATTGGGACTTATGCAAGCAAAATCTAACATTCAAATGGCCTAGACCGCTAGAGACTAGCAATCAGATACCCACTATTCCTAGAAGTGACTAGTAGAAGCATCAAATACAAATACCAAGGACCTAATTCATTTTATCGTTATTTTTATCCTTGTCCTAGCTAGATTTTATTTTTGATGTTTTGTAAAAACACAGAGATAGAAAACAGACACAGAGGGTGTCAGAAGGGCTTAGCTCAAGTACTCATCTGATTTAGCTTTTAAATCATGCTCTATGATTAGTCTGTTGCTAACCGTAGCTGCGATGTGTAACTATGACTATTGCCCATGTCTGTCAACTGTGGGCTAAATATTTGCCCGTGGCTATTAGTCGCAATGAGTACCTACCATAGAAAAACAACCCAATGTTAGTAAAATATGGAAAAAATTATGGATTTCCATCGTGATCACCTACTGTAACCACAAAAAAGGCTCACACCTAATAGCGTTTATTGCAATCAAAGAAAGATAACTAAACATGCACCAATTGAAAAAAAAAAAAGGGAATGGAAATACAAGAATACTTTATTAATTCCAAATTTATTCAAGTTACATATTCATCCCTCTTAGGGATACCCATTTTGATACTTCAATTACAATAGATATAATTCTCTTTTTGGGTAGATGTGAATCAAATGCCTTCTAGGGTGACACGAAATACTCTAGGGTATTGATGACCCTCTTCTCCATGATTAGAGACATTTTTTGCCTTGCATCCCAAAACCCTGTTAGTCCTACGTGTAATAAACAACAAGAAATATTTAAAAGCAAAGGAGGCCTCTCTTGATGAGGCTTTATAAAGGTGCTTGTATAAAAGATAACATGATAATCAAGGAATCAAGAAAGTGATTAAGTACATGTAAATTGATCTACAATAAGATAATATGCCATTAAAAACATAAAATAAACTAATATGAATCTATCTAAACTCCTAATTAACCAATTGAAGACATGAAAGCATGAAAAATATTCATTATGCCTACACTATAACAATGAAGGGAATTTGCAATTAACACCTAATCTATCAATCAAATGTCTCTAGAATGCTGAATTAAACCTGTAAAAGGATTAATCTAACCTAACTAAATAGAATGCAAAACTGAGAACAAAGGGATCAAAGGTCACCTGCTAATCGTGGGTCATTCATGCAGTGGGCACTGTTCCCCATGGCTGACATTCGTGGTGGATATTACAATAAGTTTACCCTCCAAATCAAGGTCAATTTTATGATTCTCTTCGTCAAATTGATGGTAAAGGGTCACATATATGTCCTCTAACATATTTGGTGGTTGAATTGATCATATGATGCACATATTGCATGAATTGATGTTTCTTGGCTCTCTTAGGCTCCTAAGACCTCCATGGCAATGTGATCTCCAATTGGGTAGAAAAAGTGTTCCTATCAATGCATGTAAGTGGTTATGCAATTCAACAGGGCTTTATTGTGTTCAATTGAAAGGTTCTCTAGAATTTTCCCCAATTCGAAGGGGGATTATATAGCAATTGCCAAGGGGCTAGGAGTAGCTTCCTCATGAAGCTAAGATCAAGATTGGGCAGTTGAGCTTGTTGGATGGAAGGATCCAGAACCTTCCTCACTCAAACCACTCCAATCCACAACCAATTCATAATTGCAACAAACTTTGGGTCGGATGAAGGCCAACTGATTTTGATTCTTAACCACGGTTGATAGGCACGGTTGGCACTGCTAACTGTGGGTTTCAGAAATGGCTAGCATTGACTAGGAATAAATGCCCAAATGAGTGGTAAAAATCATTGTTATACGTTGGATCTATCCAAAGGTCTTCCATATGGTCTTCTAGCATGTCCCATATGAGTAGTCATCTCGGCATGACATGTTTTAGGTGTCTACACAAAAAAATCTTATAAAGAAAAATTCAAATACGCCTTGTATCCATTTATTTACCCTATACACTTGGCGATTGTAGTGACTTGTGATCCATGCAATATGGCAAGATGAGTAAATTACCATAAGGTCATTTGAGCCAAATTATTCATTGTTGACTTGAAAATATATTCACTTCAATCTCGAAGAAGGCCATGGCGGTCGGACTGTCCCATGAGAACGAGGCATTCATTTCATTTCTTCCATGATATTTTCAACATATCATCGATTGATTCATCACATGCTAAATGGAATTGCTATCATCTTGATTTCCTAAGAAGGCCATTACTTTTGGACTACTCCAGAGATAGAGATGTACAATAACTATTAATAGTTGAAATCACACCTATAACAGGACCTGCCATATAACAATAAAATACAAAAGTCTTAAATTGTCCAAATTATTCATCTTGTTCAAGTGAATAGCTGCTTTAATTACTTGTCCTTACCCTCATCAAATCATCACTTGAGGGGGTAGTCATAATATCAACAATCATAATCAAAATCATCAAAATATCACTTGATCATGTAAATTATGTTCATCTTACGAATCATTGCTAAAAACTATCATGAGCTTACCCTTATGCTATGGCAAAAGCAAATATTCTAGTTTAAATATTGAAGCTCTCCACCTATCAAAAAAATTGTAGCACTGATGCTACCCAATCACCATTGGACACATGAAAGCTTTGTAAATTTAAGCCTTCCATCCCATTGGAAGTAATGATTCTAAGATGTGCATCCTTTGTAGGACTGGGCATCTAATTTTGATCAGATCAATGATCATCATTCAACCTATAACATGGCTTTAGGTGATCTATTTTTTATCAGCATCATGTTTTCCCATAATGCATCCCAAAAAGGGCATCTGTAGATACCTAAAACACGTTATTTTTAGAAGAGTACTCATATGGGCACCTATGTAGACCATATGAATGACATTGGAACCTCACAAGGCTAAGCAATGGTTCTAACAACTCATTTTAGGCATATTGGGTCTATTCAACCTTAGCCATGGATGGCATCTGTAGCTAAGATCTTATCCATGGTTGATGCCCATGGCTAGGATTTTAGCCATGTCTAAGAGCCACGAATAGCCTTATAACTATCTTGATATCCTTAGCCGATAAAAAATTAGTTGTAACATCCATGTGCAATTGATTTTAGGTGGTTTTGGGTGAGGAAAATTTTGTATGCTTCCTCCCAACTACCCTAGCCTGTCAATTCTTGATCTTGGCTTCTCAAGGAAGCTAGGATGAGGAGTTAGAAAGGCTATAAGACTCCCTTTAAAATTGGAGAGAGGACTAGATTGATATTGAATTTGAATGCAGTGAAGCCCTTCCAAATTGGAGAGCCACTTGCAAACCTCTAAGGAGCACCTACTTATTGTCCATTTGGAGAATCATACCTATGTTTGAAGCAATGGATATTTCAATAGCTTGAGGAACAAGCTTACCAACCATTCTAATGAATTCAACTACCAATTTATTTCAAAATACTGAGGTGACCCTTGACCATCCATTCCTTGGAGTATTTGAGAGTTTCTGGTCCTGGTTTCAAAAGAAAGAGAGGTTTTTCCTTAGTCATAGTTGTCAACCATGGCTAACAGATCCGGCTACATTTAACACCCACGTCTAGGGTTTGATGCTCTTTTCCCTCCATTTTTATTTGTAGGTTTTTCCATTTCAATTATGTAGATAGATTAACCTAGCCTAGATTAGTCTTAATTTACATATTTGCATAGTTAATTAGCAAAATCAGAGGTAACTTTACCTAAATTTTGGTCACATTTGCTAGATTTCATCATTCTTCATAGAATAGCTTCATTTCATGATTTTATTGCAAATTACATGGTAGATAAGCTAGATCTATTTATTTTCAAGCATGCTTTACATTAATTCAACTATTTTGTAAGAATATTTGCATATCTTTATGATTTCTTTCAATTTTATCCATGCTTCTTGCACTTTCTTGTCAATAACCTCATCATAAGAGGCTTTATATGCGTTTAATGTGCTTTGTTGTTTCTTTTATGTAGGTTACATGTTATTTGAAGCTTCAAGGAACTCTCAACATCAAATTCCTCTTGACAAATGGAGAAGGAGGCATCCTTGTAAGCCCTCAAGCAGATTTGATGGAGATATGAAGATCAAATTGAAACACATGTTCCCCTATTTTGGGGCTATTTTCTTATTGTAATAATTGTATCAATATTTGTTATCCCTAAGAGGGATGAATTTGTAATAAGGATTCATTTTATTAATAAAAAGAGATTCCCTTTGTTATTTCCTTCTTTTTGTCAAATGTATGCTTAGATTACATGCTTTTCCTTTTTCATGTTACAATATCAATAGATGTGTGGTCTCATAGCCTTCTACACATAGGTTTTCCTCCTTTAGAGTGGAAATGTCTAAGAATGTATTTTTGCACTTCAAGATCTTGAGGTAATATCGAGTTGTAACACATTTTCTATGATCTTCATTTTTAGAAAATTGATTGTCACTAATTGTTTCATAATTAGATTCAAGAATACTATCTGAGTTGCTAATTTTTTTTATGGAAATAATTGGATGGTCTTTAATAACCATTTTTCTTTTATCAATGATTTGATTCAAATTCTCCTTTCAAGGTTGAGTTTTATGTTGCTCACTTGACTCTTGTTGAAAAATTTGGTGCAACTGGAGGATGATCTTATTCATTGTGAACTGGGATATTTGAAGGTTCAGGATCATTTATGTGTATGGAATTATCCTCCACCAAGGATGAATTAGAGAACGATTGAATGATCGAGCATCTCTTCTTCAGGTGGCCATATTGCTAACAACCATAACATCTTAGGGAGAAGATTTCATATTCAATTTTTTGGATCTATTCCCCTTTACTTGAGGATATAATAATGGATTAATGCCAATTAATTGATAAATCCATTAAAATAGCCAATATTGCTCTACTCATATTAATTTTACTAGATAAATTTTCCTCTATTTAGGCATCCATATACTAGAATGCACCAACGGCGTTACCAATTTTGGAAAATATCTTCTCTCCTTAAAACTCCATAGGGAGAGCATATAGATTCACCCATACTGGGAAGCCATCAACTTATTCTATAAGGATGTTGAAAACAAGAATCCAAGGTCCTATACATACACACATTTATCCAAAAATTCAATTGTATCTATAATAGATTACCATATCTCTATTTGCTAAATTAGAAAGGGAAACAAAAAATAAATTTTTGGGTAGTAGAGTTACTTGGAATTTATTTGACCACCAAAATTTAATGTATCCTTTGTGCTCCTCTAGGCTTAGTAATTTTCCCTGAGTTTGTATATAACTATTTGGTCTTCATTATCAATCAAATCCAACTCAAATTCATCCTTCAGAATCTTGATAGAGGACAAAGGTTCATAAAAAAGATCCATCTACAAATCCAAAGATCCCTAAGAGAAATTTCTTCTAACTGAAGAGGCTTTCTCATAGACTGCAATGTGACTAATATCCTCTTGAGTACAACACATGGGCTATGAAAATCCCTCTTTCTATAATGCTTGACTACACCTAGGGTTTGCACCCCTTTCACTCCATTCCATTCTCATGTCCTCTTGAGTATAAGAAGTAGGCTACAAACAACCCTCTTCCTGCAATGCTTGACTACATCTAGGGTTTGCACCCCTTTCATTTTGTTCCATCCTCATATCCTCTTAAGTATAGTGAGCAGGATGTGAACAACCCTCTTCTTGCAATGCTTGAATGCACCTAGGGTTTACACCTCTTTCACTCTATCAAATAAAGCAACCATTTTTAAAAAGGGTTTTAAAATTTAAGTTTACATGGGTTTTATGAGGGGTATCAGTCCCATTGTATAAATATTTAAAACAATTAGCTCCTTTACATCACTTTTATTTGGATATAAAGTTTCACTTGGCTAGTTTCCTTCTAAAATTGAATTTCACCAAGATGAAGATCAACATCGTAATTCACTAATTTATTTTCTACCTAATTTCCTTATGTATAAATATGCTCACACTTCCAAGAGACTACCTCTTGTAATAGATGATGAACATCAAGAAAAATACTATTTTTTATTTAATCTCCACATCCATATTTGTTAATTTCATTGGTGATAATCTGTGAGTCCCCCTCAATTGAAATATATTTCCATATTTTTTCTACTACAATTTTAATCTCTATAAAAAGTGCCCTAGCCTTTGCATAGTTTTTAGTTGAAGTTCCATATGATTCTAAATAAGTGAGGATAATTTTTCCTTCACTATTTCTAAAAGCACCACCTCCAACAACTTTTATTGAATTTCCTTTAGAAGCACCACCAAAATTAATTCTGGTAAACCTGATTTTTGGACATTTCCATTTTACCATAGATTAAAATAGATCCTTTATTTTAATTCCATTATTGTAAATGACTCTTCCATGTATGTTCAAATAATATAGCCAATTTATTAGAATATATTTTTCTAAAATTTATACTTTCGATGATGAGCACCATATTTGTAGACATTCTACAAGAGAGGTAATAATAGGGTTCCAAACTTCGACATGATTTTGAGATTTTTTTTTTTTAAATTGTTGTTCCTTTCAAGCCATAAATTCCAAAAAATAATGGTTGGGCCAGTCCTCCAAAGAATACATAATGCTTTAGCTTTAAATTAATTAATCCAAAATTTCATCAACAATGTCGCGATATCGCGACATGGTGAGCATGAAGGAAATAGTGTTGCTTTTTGGCGATGCATTGAGCATGAAAGAAAAAGTGTCGTGATTTTGTGACATGTCAGATTTTCATGTACAAAAGAGAAGAGAAAGAGCAAGAATGAAAAAGTGTCGTGATATCGTGACATGTCGGTTTAACATGACCGAAAGAGAAGAGCAAGAGCAATATGGAAAAAGAGTCGCGATTTCGCGACATGTCATCCTTTCACGACCAAAAGAGAAGAGAAAGAGCAAGAAGGATAAGTGCCACGATATCGCTACATGTCGCATTATTGTGACTAAAAGAGAAGAGAAAGAGAAGGAAAGAAAAAGTGTCATGATTTCACGACATGTTCAGAATGAAAGAAAAGGTGTAGCGATATCGCGACAGGTCGCTTTTTTGTGACCAAAAGTGAAGAGAATAAGCAGGAGGGAAAAAGTGTCGCGATATCGCGACATGTTGAATTTTCACAACCAAAAGAGAAGAGAAAGAGAGGGAAGGAAAAGTGTTGTGATTTCGTAACATGTCGCTTTTTCGTGACCTTTTGAGAAAAGAAAGAGGAGGAAGGAAAAGTGTCACGATTTTGCGACATGTCGTAGTTTCATGACCAAAATAGAAGAGAAAGTGTTAGGAGGTGAAAGTGTCGACTGCTTGTGTTCTAAGGTGTGTGTAACCTTTTGTAAGGGTGTTGCTCTTTTTTGGCTGTGTGACCTCAGTAGGGGGCTAAGGACAGACTGTCCCTATTGAGATCATGTCCCGTTTCAGCATTGTGCTATTTTTGTAATAGGTTTTGGGTCAACCTGTAAAACCCGGTTGTAATGAATATGTACCTTAATTACCAAAAAAAACTCTTTCAATGTTGATGGAGCTACCCAATATAATTTCATATATTTTTTAAAATAACCCTAAATGTTGTAAGTAACTAGACAATGAAGAAGTAAATGATCTGATGTTTCTAATTCCTTCTCACACAATATACAACTTAAGTATCCATAATATCCTCTCCTTTGTAGACTATCTCTTGTAAGAATATTACTTTGAACTACTAACCAAAGGAATATTGAGGCCTTAGGGAGAGTCTCTAATGACCAAATATTCTTCCAAGAAAAATATTTGGGAAAGGAAATATTGATTGTTTTAAATCATCATATGTCAAATTGACCAAGTATCCACCATCCTTTGATAAATTCCAAATCAACTCATACTTTCATGTAAAAATTGGCAAATAAAACTCCTAAAGAATCTTTTGAATTTCATCTATAATTTTTTTAAGTTCCTCTCCTTCAACCAAGTTACTAAAAACAATCCATGATGTAGAGTTTTTTCTCATAATGACATAGTATTTTATCTTTGGACCTTCACATGCTAGGCATGCTTGAGCCAATGGTTGTTATTTTGAGTCATAAATGAGAGGATAAGGTTTCAACCAAGCATCAGGCCAAAAATTTACAAAAATCCCCTCATTGATTGACCATATATTATTTTTCTTTACCAATTATAAACTCTTTTATATAAAGTTCCATGTTAATGATCTTTTGGGTAGAGTTCTTTTCCTAAAGAATTTCACTGCATCAAAAGAACCTATATATTCTATCAATTTATTCCTTAATATCTAAATAATATCCACCCAAAATTTTCTCTCAATGCCAAATTCATAATTGTACAAGCCTGCTCATCTAATATTCTTTCCTTTCTAAACTCTATCCTAATTACAAAGAGGAAACCTATTTTTTCTCACAATATTTCCATATCTGATGCTATACCTATTGGTAGCGTTGAAAGTGACATATTCATATAAATGGGGATGGATTGCAATGTAGTCTTTATGAGTTGTAGCCTTCTTTCCATGGTTAAGAACTTACCTTTCCAACCTTCCAAGCAAGCCTTAATTCTATACAAAAAATATATCCAAAGCTCCTTTTTATTTCCTTTATCAAACAAAGGAATACCCTAGTAGGTTGATGGATTTTTTCAATTTTAAACCTTAAAATATTCACATTAATTTGTTGTAAATCTACAACAATATTAATGAAAATAATATTGGATTTTATAGTATTTACCAATTACTCCATCCCATTTGTATTTTTCCCATATTATTGCAATACCACATAAATCTCCCATAGAAGAACTGCTAAAAAATCACCCATCTTCCAAATCTTCTTAAAAGCATCCTTACATTCCTCAATACTTAATTTTATTTCTTGTATTAAAATAAACTTATAACTATAAAAACCTAATAATTCCTTAATAAATATTTTTAGGGGTTTTATTCTACCCCTAATACTCCATAATATCATTTTCATCATCAATGTTTTTGGTTTTTATTAGTGGGATTAGCCCACTTCTTGTTAACCCTTGTGATATTTTTATTTGGATTCCTAGATCAATATCCTTTTGAGTATATTTCTCTTTATTCCTACTTTGATGGCCTTCCTCTCCTTCTTCCATTCTTACCAACACTCTCATCTTCATCAATCTCTTCTATATTTTCTATTTTTCATATTGTTCATAATGAGACCTATATTCTAAGGATTTATTTTACCCTAAAGAGTCAAAAGTGCAAGGAATAGATTCATTAGAATTTTCTTCTTTATGTTGCCCTAAAAAATATAAACTACATAAATGATCCTCCATAGTCATTACTTTCTTATGTTGGCCTGGAAACCCTAAATTTCCTTGGATATCCTCCATAATATTTTCTTTATTGTACTACTCTTAAAACCCTAAAGTGTAAGGAATACACTCCATACTACTTTCATTTTTATAATAAGGATAATATTATACGCTACTTTATGAGAATAAAGGTTATTTATCTAGATTAGGCTTGGTCTTATTCACCTCATTTGCTTTGAAATTTGTCTCTCCATATTTCTTTGCTTAAAAATTTGCCTTCCCCTCTTCCTTCACACCTTTAGCTCCTACATTTGAACATGTGCAAATTTAATGGTTACATAAATCCAATAGGATATTTTACTTACAAGTATCTTGGTCAACATTATTTCAATATTTAGTGACTCATCTAGCTAATTATCATTTTCATCCTCATGTTAGATTCAATTAGATGATAATATAATATTTTAACTTATTCTAGTAAAAAAAAAAATGTTATTAATTCATATTTTGAAGAGAACGAGCAAGAATGAAAAGTGTCACGATATCACGACATGTCGCATTCTCCTGAACAAAAGAGAAGAGAAAGAAGAGGAAAGAAAAAGTGTCGCGATATCGCGACATGTTAATAATGAAAGAAAGAGTGTAGCGATATCGCGACATGTTGAGCAAGAAGGAAAAAGTGTCGTTTTTTGGCGACATGTTGAGCAAGAAAGAAAAAGTGTCATGATTTCACGACATGTCGCATTTTTGTGACCAAAAGTGAAGAGAATGAACAAGAGGGAAAAAGTGTCACGATATCGTGACATGTCATATTTTCGTGACCAAAAGAGAAGAGAAAGAGTAGGAAGGAAAAGTGTCACGATTTCGCGACATGTCACATTTTTGAGGCCAAAAGAGAAGAGAAAGAGGAGGAAGTAAAAAGTGTCACGATATCACGACATGTCACATTGTCATGACCAAAGGAGAAGAGAAAGTGTTAGGAGGCGAAAGTGTCGCGATTTCGTGACATGTTGGTTTTTCGCAGGCAAAAGCCAAGAAAAGGAGCGTGGAAGTGAAAGTGTTGCGATTTCGCAACATGTTGCTCCTTCCTATCCAAAAGCAAAAAAAGAGGTCAAAGAGGTAGAAGCGTCGTGATTTCGTGACATGTAATTTTATCAACACGTCATAGTTTCGTGATGATCTAGATCAAATGAAGGAAAAGACTCAAGGACGTCGCAATTTCGTGACCTATCGATTCTTCGCGGATGGAAGAGGCAAGAGAACAAAATGGGCAACGAATGTCATGATTTCATGACATGTCTCAGTTTCACGACAGGCAGTAGCAAAGGAGTTGAATGTAGGCAGTTTGTCATAATTTCACGACAGGTCTCTTGGTCACAACACGCCATAGTTTTGTGAATTTCCAGAACAAATGATGGAAAAGACATGAGGGCATCACGATTTCACGATATGTCTCACGGTCACGGATGGAAGTGGCAAGCATGCAGAATGGGAGAGGAATGTCATGATTTCATGACATGTCTCATGGGCATGACTTGTCACATTTTTGCGACATACAACGGCAAAGGAGCAGAACGAAGGCAGAATGTCACAATTTCGTGACATGTCTCTTTTTTGCGATAGGTCGTATTTTCATGAATCTCCAAAGTAAAATATGGAAATGACTTTAGGATGTCGTGATTTTACGACATGTCGCATTTTCACGACTAGAAGTAGAAAGAGTGCAAATTGGGAGATGACTGCCGTGATTTCGTGACTTGTCTCATTTTCGCGATATGTTACCATTTTGTGACTATTTAAAGCAAGTGAAGGAGAATATTTAAGGACATCACGATTTCATGATAGGTCACATTTTCGTGGCTGGGGCAGCAAGAGAGCAATGCATTGGGCCACTGCCTATGTTCTAAGGTGTTTGTAATATTGTGTAAGGGACGGTGCTCTTTTTTGGCAGTGTGGCATCAGTAGGGGGCTAGTAGCTAAGGACAGACTGTCCCTATTGAAGTGTTGCTCCGCATAAGCTTTGTGCTATTTTTGTAAAAGGTTTTGGGTCAACCTGTAAAACCCGAATGTAATGAAATTGTACCTTAATTACCAAAAAAAAATATTTTTTCCTTGCTCCCTATTGGTATTTGTTTATTTATCCATTATTAATCCTAACTATTCATTAGATACTTAATTTCTAGCATGGTGGATTGACTAATAACATATGATTTAGTGTTAAGGTGTTTTCCATGATTTAATATGTTATACATGTGGGTGTTTTTATGAATAATAAATATGTGCTTGATATTGAACCATTTCCACTAGATAAATTGTAATGAGGTGTAGAGGGGGAAAATTACCCTACCAAATACGATTATTGACTGGATTCGCTAGGAGTCAAGGTGAACCATGGGGGTATGTTATAAATCTACAATCATTGCGAAAATAAGGGGGAAGGTTTCACTAGGAACAATTTTAGGACTCGCTCCAAGTCTGGGGTGGAATGTGTTTGAATGTGTCAATTAAGCATACACTTATGTTTAGTCTTTCTAAAACTACACTATGAAAAGGAAAAAGAACAATGCAAGATACAAGATGTAATAAGACAAGAGCTAACCCTACAATGATTCTTTTCTTGAATGATTACTAACCCTAGGATTGCAAGATAAAAATATTTAAGCAAGGGTCCAAGATAAATGCACAAACAAGGTTAAAACCCTAAATGCACACTATATGATTTTATTCTTTCAAATATCTAGGAATTAATCAAATGCTTTCTCTCACTTGCAATCTATATTTTAAATAAAAATGAATATAAAGTAATCAAAAAATAACCTAGAGATTCACTAAGGAACTTATCTGATTCGATGATTATTCCAAGCTTTATCTTGCATCCAACAATGTCCCACAACTTATTTCCTACAAAAAAACTTCACCAAAACCCTCAAACAATATGGTCAAATATAGAGGGTCTGCTTGTATGAATATACTTGGAGGTGTAGCAGTCAAGCTCCCTAGGTCATTTTAGTTGACCTTTAGAATGCAAAAGCAAAAGTTAACCTTTTTGGAATATGAACAAACAAAATACAATGCAGCAGAACATAATGATAAAAAAAATGTCATTTATGAAATTATGTCCTATATGTAACATGAAATGCAAGCCTATCATTTGGGGGTGAACTTCTACCCCCAAGATTAGCTTTGGTAAAATCATACCCTATACAAGGTGACTATTATTTTGCTTCTGATAAAATCATACCCTATACTTATGAGGTGTGATTTCACAACAAAAGGAAAATGCAACACAACAATGTAAATAAACTAATAGTAAATCTAAATTTAGCAATATGTGAAATACAAATGAACAAAAATAACTTGGTAATAGAAAAAAGGTAGACAAAAGGATAAATATCTCCAAGATAGTAGATTACTCCTTAGGGCTTGTTGGGATTCAAAAATCCCAACTTAGTTTTCACCCCTAATTTGTAATTGTTGCATAATTGAATTTCTAGGTGATTACAGGATTAGGTGGTTGGTCTAGAAAGAAACAGAGTCTTGAGAGAGTCACTTCGACTTGAAAGAGTCCCCATGGTCATTGAAATAATAGGTATTGGTCATTTTTATTTTGATTCATCACCCCTTACCATATTATCAATTTCATCCATCATAATACCTTTTATTTATCCATTAGCTTTCATACCATTTAGTCCACTTTCGTTACTCAATCCATACTCCTTTAAAGTATCATTTTATCCATTAACATGTTCACCATCATGGCCCCCCATTTATCCCATATCATTTAAAAATATCTAACCATTGTAAATCCATTTAAAATCCATGTTATAATCCATGATGCTTCCCTAAGTTAGACCATGGCTGAATATACTTGAAATCCACCTATGTTTTTATTTGCCTAAAGTCCTAAGTTTCCAAACATACCTAGACATTCACCTTAATTTTTCTTGAAAATATTTTCTAAGGGATAACCATCCTAATTCATCGTCACCCTTTCAAAACCTTATCACCAATCCATCCATGACCACAATAAGCCATCAGCGATAACCAAAGCCTAAAATGCACTGTCACTCATCCAAACCTCTTGTCACTGATCCATCAGTGACAACTGATTCCCATTAGCAATGCCTTATCCCCGGGTCATATAGTTGTCACCTAGTCTTTACATACTTAAGTCTATGATCATAATATTTTTCCTAAATGGTTAAGCTCTCAAGTCTAAAATTGATCTATCACTAATAAAAAGAGTGTGTCATTGATGCATCAGTGAAACCCTTTCTACATCAGTGATAATGAAAATACTTAAGCCTAGAAAATTTATCCCTTGTCACCCTTGAGAAAGTTCTATCATCGTTCCACCAACGATAACGTAATTCCATCAGTGATAGTTATTTTGAGTTATCCAAGGGTCAAGCCATCATTATCTTAGTTTTTCCCCCTCTCATTTTGCATTGAATAAAATTTGTGTTTACTAGGTCATTTACCTCTAAGTATGTCTAAAATACCTTAAAATTTACCCATCATCGATAATTTTTCCTCCTTCATCGATATATCAACAATAGTGTAAATTCATTTATGACCCATTCTAATCATCACACTTGCAAATGCATTATCGTCGATCCATCAACAACAACCCCAGGAAACTAGTGACCATATATTTTATGAAAGCATCATCATTCATAAAAGAATGCCATCAATGATGCATCAGTGATAAACCAATACGAAGAGCAACAAAGGCATCAATCACCCAGATCATTCTAGAAATACCAATGATGCATACTTCGCCTAGAGAGGCATGTGGCTCACTATTCAAAAAATTGATAGAAAGAATGATGAGATGGACAACCCAAGATCCAAAAGTGATAATCCTATATGGGGTGGCAAAATCAGAAGATGGTTCAAGGTATGAATGTATCTCTTCAAGGTATACGTAGATCAGCAAAACACCCATGGTGAGTCTCCAGATTACAGTGGTAGAGAGAGGTAGATGATGTGGCACCAATGAAAAGTGATACTCAAAAAATGTAGACCTCAATGGACTAATCATAATAGGAGGATCTTATGAAATATTGTCATTACGTAGGTATCGTAGGCACGATTATTTGAAAATATCCAAGAAAAGGTGGTTGAAGGAGAAACAAATACATTGCATGCACGTACTCTCAAGCTATTTCAAAAAATCCTCCACAAATTTTGACTTTATTAGAAATAGAGTTTGTTATATAAATGTATCCTCCAAGATACATACTTAGGTTGATTTATGTGCAAGTTATCTAGACACTTCATACAATGTAATAAATGCACAAGTGTCAATGTACAAGTTGTTTCTTGCGTAGCTAGATAGAATATTGGCCAAGTATCCTATTTTACCTATATAAGGATGGTCTCTTATATAGATAGATATAGAGTCAAGGGACATAATCAGATAGTGTAGCTTAGTGGATAGTACAGTTCTCTATGCCTCACCATTCATTGGTGATGGATACAATGTATATCAGTAGATTTATTAATGGAGTGCTCATTTCCTCCATAGCTACTTTATAATATTTCATATGATTTCTATTTACAACATACTTTAGTAATCTAGCAGATTTACTTTCTTTCATATTATTTTGTATCTTTTGATTTTTATCTCCCAAGGCTCATTCATCAAAATATAATAGTGGTATCAGATCCACGGTAGATATAGTCTATGTAGGTCAATAGGGAAACAACCATTATTATTTAGCCTAAGTTTTTTGTAATGCACCACTAGACTAGCCATTGTCAAAAGATATCAGAAGAATTTTTGTGGTAGATTTAGGAAGAGTCACAAATTTAATACTGAAAGGAATCTTAGTTTCAAAAAATAGTGAGATCATTTTTGTCTAGAGTATTTTCCACATAGTTGTTAGGAAAACTTGTGAAGACCAAGACTCACCATTTAATCCACTAGATTTATAAATCATATAGTGAAGATCATCTAGGTTATCTAGAATTTACTAGCTAGTGCATAAAGTTTCTTTTGTTGTATAAAATTAATTCTCAAAGGATTGGGACTCTTCCTATGATAGAAAGCTAGGAGACTCCAACTTTTTTGCTCGATGATTGATGTGCCCTCATAGTGCATAGGTTAGTTCATTATGTAAGAGGAGAATACTACAGAAGAAGAATTTAAGTGAAGGATCACGATTAAGATAGGAGACTGAAGATCTCCATTGTTGGATTGTAGAATTCCATAATTGAATAATAGAACATAGAATCCTTGAAGAAGAAGACATAAAATTCTTGATACTAAAAAGGCCATAGAAGCCTTGATATTGAAAAGGTCATAGAATCCTTAATACTGAAAACCATAGTAGCCTTGATACTAAAAAGGCCATAGAATAATTGGTACTAAAAAATGCCACAATAGCCTTGATATTAAAATAGGCTACATAAGCCTTGGTCCTGAATAATAATTCAAGAAGAATATATTATTCATAAGTAGACTAAATATTTCAGTACTAACGTCTTTGTTGTAGGAACAAAATATTCGATAAGTTTGTAAACTTCCTACAACAAAGTTAGGAAGAGTATCTTCTTCAGAATCAAATCAACCCTAAAGAAAAAGTGAATATATTAGGAGAAGATATCATTGAAGAAGTTCCAATCTTGTAAGAAGGACTAGAAGATTCTTGCTCAAAGCCAAAAGTAGCAGAATCAAAAGATCCAAGAGAAAATCTCACCACCAACACTTTTAGGAGGAGAAGGTTGAGGAGAAGGTCTCAAGGAAGACCATCAAAAGCTTCCAGATGAAAGACCTTGTGAAGGTCTCATCGAGCATCCAAAAAAGGCTAGGAGAGCCTTGTTGAAGATTAAGAGAGTTATTTGGATAACTCATTGGAGAAATCCACTACCAAGGTGAAGTCCTTGATAGTGAAGGACTTGGGATAATTGTCATCATTCAACAACTAGCCCGAGAGGATAATTTGACAAGGAGTGCCAAATCCATGAAGAAGAATTTAGCAAGGAGTGCCAAATACATGAAGAATAATTTGGTAATCAATACCAAATCCTAGAAGAAGATCTTGCTTGAAGTTAGAATTCGACAAGAAGACTTGAAGATAGAATAAGCTCATCAAATATTGGAGATTTGAAGGTTGTATATTATAATAATAATGCACCACTTTAGATATATAGACTTCTATAAATATATAGTAGGAGGAGAACACAAGAGGATAACAAACCATCAAATCCTAGGCTCGATAAATAAAGTTCAAGACCATCATTTGGTGAAGAAGGAGATATTTGTGTTTTTAGACACCAAGGTTTACATCCTCTACAAAATTGGGTGAAGAGATATAGAAAAAGGTAAGCAAATTTTGGTGCAAGAAGATTCATTAATTGGATTACTTATCAGATTTATTTAGAGCACCTAAATTCATATTAAAGTTGCAAGAAGAAAATTAGATTACAGTATTCTAAAGTGCAAAAGGAAATAGATTCTTTTTAAGGATTTATTTGCACATTTATTAGGAGTTGATTAGATTTCAAATTAGCTTCTATCAACTATCTATCATCTACTTTGGAAAAAGAAAAAGAAGACTAAGTTCTACAACATTGATTATATTGAAATTATAGAATAACTCTTAAAGATTCATTTTAGATTATTCTTGATTAGTTGCAGTAAATCATTAGTGCATGACTTTAAGAGTTGATTGGAGTGATAAGGTGTAATATTAGTGCATTTTGTTTTGATCAATTAAATAGCTTAAGATTTATATTTTATATGGGTTTTAATAGGTTCCCAAAACCTATTTACAAAATGGTAATAGATGCTAGAGGAACAGATAAATTCACAACATAGTACCATCCTTCAAAAATCTCATACATTAACCCAGGTGTTGTAGGTGAGTTGGAGAGGAGAGGGAAATCCTCCAAGGGAGGTCCTAGGTTCAAATCTCTACCAAAAAGCTGAATTGGGTGTCTAAAATCCAATTGATAATGTTGGTGCGGGCAGGGTCGGGTGCGACCCACGGGTGACTTTGACGGTGTAGAACCCCTTGTTCATGGTCTCTCAGACCAAGGTGGCTCTGCAAGGGGTTTTTTGCTTAAAAAAAAAAAATCTCATACATTAAGGTTGTCCTCTGTTGACAACAAGAACAATAAGACTTAGCAAAAGAAGTTGCTAAAAAGACCTAAAAACCAACAGAAGACATTAAACAACAAAAATATGACCAACAACCTTCTTGAAAGGAAGGGGACAACTTAAACCTCCATGCCAGGATTAAAAACAACATCTTGGAGTCCATAATTTGAAGTATCCATATCAAAAACATTTTCTTTAGCAAGGATACCCTTAGGAATGGCAGTCGCCTTTAGGTTTCAGTGGGAACATCTCCCACACCCTCAGTAAAGGACTTCCTAAAAATCATAAATTAAGGGCATTACATAGATAAAAAATTTGGGTAATGTAGTTTGTTACGAATTGGATGATGAACATCTACATGCAAAAATCAAGGTTGTCCTTGTCCTCTTTTTTAGACTCAATGACTAATGATTATTTTTTCATAGCTTTGTTATTCAGTAGCACATAGGATTGTAGCTGTTTTTTTTAGGCTCAATTTTAGGTTCATGGGAGGAACTACTAGGTCTCTTCCTCAGTTGGTGAACAACCTCAATTAATTTTTTGTTTTTTGGTAGATATCCTAGGGGTGCATGAGGATTGAGGCATGGTTTGAAAAGAACTTGGTTTAAAGGGACTCTATTTAGGTTTGGGAGGGGGAGTCACGACAATGTCCTCAGGGCAGTGAATTAACTAGTGTTTAAACAAGATATTAAAAATTCCACGGTGAGTGGGTAATTTTGACCCATTTGTCTCCCTACAATGCTCAATGGTATAAATAACAGAATTAAATTAAAAACTGAGGTATATTTACTGCACTAACATCATGAAATTGGTTATAAAATGAGAAATAAAAACTATAGAGGGGCTTATCTAGATCATCAATAGTAACATACTCCATAATGGTCTTAAGGATGATCCCCCATGAAAATGGTATTTCATCACGCTACATACCCAATCGAGCCTTTCTACAAATCTCCTTGTCCTTGATGTCCTTCAATTCAACATCCCAATTGTGGTTATCTCCCCTGATGGATCATACTTTAGGTTGCTTCCCAATTAGTTCAACAAGAATTTTGATGTTAATAAGTCTTGTTGCGAATGGTGACCTTTTCATTGTCCCATGTCTCCATGAATTCCAAAGTAACTTCAAGGTCCTCCCCTTCAAATTTATGGAAGAATTGGAGTAAATATTTTCCTGAAAGGATTCCCTCAATAATGGAATCCAAACAAACCTTGGACAATTCAACAAAAAACATGGTGACTACACATAAATGAGATGACCTTTGGATGAACAATTGAAAGTCATAATAATGAAGGAAAACTGAAACTTGAGTGATATAAAAATAAATAGCCAAGAGGGAAAAAGAAACAACATGCCAACAACAATCTCGACAAAAGTGCCGCAAAGAGAGATAATGAGAAAGACTACATGAACTAAGGCAATCCTCGTAGACACAGTAATTCCAATCACCAAAGGGGATCGTGTAAGAATCTGAAATAAAATCCTACAAGAGGGAAAGGCCAAGGTGGTACAACAAAATATGAGGTAAGCCACATGGGAAGGGAATATCGTGGATGGAAAAGGTGGAAATTTGGAAAGGGGTAATTAAACTAGGAGGGATAAGAGTGGTGGAGAAATGGTGAAGATAAAAGGCTATGGATTAGGGTTGTGAAAAAGAGGGCTTTTGAAATGAGTGAGGATAGCAAAGGCTCCGTATTGAAATATGGAAAAATGACATCCAAGGTTGAAAATACCAAGCAACACGTGATGCCCATGAATCGAGGTAGCATGGGATTGATTGAAAAAAAATTTAGGACACACTGGAATTAGAATCATCCGAAATATGGTTGACATGCTCCACATAAGTGTTAATGATACCTGATGATGAAGTTTCTTCATCAATAATATGAGCCTAAAATTGAGGGATTGAAGTGGTCCTTGTCATCAAATTTGTAATTCAAGTTCCAAAATGTGCTAACACATCAGTAGCTTTGTTGTTCTCCCTGAATGTGTGCTGGAATATTATATCCTAAAAATTTTTCTGATATGTTTGGCTTCATCGATGTAGTTCCTTATTTTCCAAGAAGGGACTTTGGAATTTTTAAAGTAATTAATGGTAGTAAGGGAATCACCCTCGACTAGAATTCTATCAAACAAGTCTTTGGCCAACACCAAGCCACACCAGAGAGCATGAGATTTAGTAGTTTGATTTGATTTAATCCCTAAAAATTTAGCAAAAGCAAGGATCACCTTACCTTTATTGTCTCTGAGGATACCACCCACTCCCACTCGACCAGGGTTACCCTTAGCAAAGACCATAAACATTCAATTTAAGCCATCCTTATGGAGGAGGAATCCAAGAAGTTTGAGTCCTATTGGAGATAGTATGTGGATGAGAATTGTTCACAATAGGGAAATTAATATTAGTGCATTAAGAGTGAAGGACTTGTACTATTATACTGCTCTAAAAAATACATTAGTTTTGTGTTTCTTGAAGGGCACAAAATTTGATTTGTATCAAGTGTCTAAAGACACTATTGAAATACAAAAATATGCAACTTGTAGTGGCCAAAAGAAACCACCAAAAAGGTTAGAATCCTCCAAAATTTTGAGAAGAACTTAACTAACAAAAAATAGAAATAGAAGCTTTAGATATGAGACTCGATAAGTTTCAAATAAAAAAGCATTACAAATTTGGATGCAAGGAAAGAAAGTGCAAAAAATTACACCAATTGAAAATATTTTATCTACTATTATTGAATCTTGGATTTGTTATCAAAGTGTCCAAGTAAAAAGGGAAAGTTGTGTCTACTCTTAAAATACAACCTCAAAACCCTTGTACTGTAGGAAAAATCTACCACAAAACCAAAATTTTAGATTTGGAAATAGAGTGCAAAATAAGGTATATAAAAATAAGTCTTATTATACAACATTATAATACATTATATTTCACTACTCTAATCTAGTTTTGATAGCAAAAGAGCAGATTTGGAACTGCCACAAAAGGACACATTAACCACAGGGAAAATTAGCCAAGGAAGGTTAGACATAAACACTCTTCTTCCAAAGCTAGAAGGAGCCACTTAAGGGCTCATATTGTATGTATGTACCTATAGAATAAAATCTCATATCAAATCATTCTAGAGCTATATTTACGTAGACAAGCGAGTACACATCTATTTTTAAAAGACGTAAAAATATACAAAGGATTCAACATGATTAGAGGCATAAATGGAAGAAGCAAAGGTGTTACATTCATGGTCTCTAACTTGGAGAAGACCATCCACCAAAGGAAGCTCCAAATCATCATCCAAGATCCATATCGCATAATTATTCCACCTACAAAAGAATAGATAGTTTTCTACACAAGCAACGTAGAAAAGCAAAGGAATGGTTACGAAAGGGTTTGAGGAGTTATAATATCCATATTCTAAGACATTACATGAACAAACTCCATGAAAAAATACCACTTGGCATTATAGGCATCATTCCTCTCTCAAAATTCAATAAAATCCCATGCAAAAGTTATAGTGAAGTGATGAAAATTGGTATTCTCCACCATCTTCACATGAGTTCCCATACATTTTCAAATTGCTTTATAGAGCATTGAACAAAGAACTTGGATCATTACAAAAATAAGGGACTGCTCACGTGTAATGAATGTGAAATATGTCAAAAATTCCATGATCAATTTTCCTTAAAAGGCATTGAAAGTCCAATTTCAATGTGGGTGAGTGAAGCACAATCAAAGGAGTGAATCATAGCAAAAATATCTGAAGCATAGTGTGGAAGGAAGGAAGAAGGAGCATTAAAGGCTCCTATAATTTGAAGGTCAAACCTTCAGTGCCTACATACCAGTATTAAAGACCAACTAATCCAAGGAATAACTATTTATTCAAGCACCAAAGGTACCACTTACATTGTTGTTATACTCAACCATAGAAAGCACTAAACAATGAGGAGAGTTTGCATCTAAAAATGTAAGGTTTAACCCCATTTATTATTGCTTTCATAGTTGGAGATATAAGGGCTATAAACTAAGGTTAAAACTTAGATTTTGAAAGCAAAAGGGGTAACTTATCTTATTAATTTAATATTTGCATTTTAACTTAGGAGAAATAAGGAATTCAACTTGGATTAAATTATTTTGCAAAAGCAATTACTTTTCTAAATTTCCAAACTTGGGAGCCACAAGGGTTACTCCATAAAATTTATTTTATTGGAATTTAGAAATAATCCAAGGGATATAAAAAGAGATTATTAGGGTTTCTATTAAGGTTGGATAAATATATTTTTACTTGTCTAAAACCTTCAAAAAGGGAAAAAAGAATTCCAACATCAAAACCTCTTCAAAAATTAAAAAGTACTTAGTTTAATTAGGAGTAATAAGGTGTTAAGAATTTGATTTTTGATTCTTCCAAAACTTGTACAAAATCAACCAAAATTGAACTATATTTTTACAAAAAGCACTATATCATACTTCAAATCACTAGGGAAACATAAGGTAGTCTACAAACCTAATAATCTACAAAGGTTTTACCAAATCAAGTTTATATACTTCAATTAGTAATTACATATCTTAAGACTTGGGAGCTATAATAATTTAGGTCATACAAATATCTACTAGCATACTTGGTAATGCTCTCAGAAGTGGAATGATAAAAATACCTATATGTATCAAGAGCCTGATGGACTACAATAATGAAAAGGAGAAAGAAAAGGAAGAACCTCTACAATATGACATAATTTCTGAAATCAACAACTATATAAAGGAAGATTCATCTAATGAATCAAATGAAAAAAATAGAAAAAGAATTATCAACAAGAATTTATGCAAAATGGAATAGCTTCAATTATGCACATATGGTTTGAAGACCTTATTAAGAAGAAGACAAACATAATGTTCCTAAAATTGACCATAAAATTTCTAGATCATATCTATTGTGCACTCATTGCAATCAATATGGTCATGAAAAAATGAATTTTTACATCCATGCAAATATTGTGATAGAACAAATCACTTATATTTTTCCTGTCACTTCAAATATAGATATTATAAATACTGTGAAAGAAGATTACTTCAAAGGTTAAACTGTTATCTTCAAAGTTTTATTTTAGATAGATCTACTAACATTAATCTCAATGTTGATACTTATGAAGAGAGAACTAGGTCTTACCAAGGTATAAAAGAAGGAAGAAGTATCAATTCAGATCCACTCAATACATGCACCATCATGAGATCAATGAACCACCAAAGATGCATGACATCAAGGAGCAAAGAATTGAAAAACACAAGAAGCCTTGACATGAAGAATGTAGCAGCAAAAATGAACCAGATCAAGCTAAATATGAAGAATATCCATATTGAATACTAAAGTATTCAATACCCAAATAATGTAATACATGGGGGTGTTGGAAATAGAGCTTATTTCATCATTTGGGTTATGTAAATGTATCATCCAAGATACATACTTAGGTTGCTTTATGTGCAAGTTATCTAGATACTTCATGCAATGTAATAAATGCACAAGTGTCAATGTGCAAGTTGTACATGTGCAAGTTGTCCCTTGCACAACTAGATAGAGTGTTGTTCAAGTATCCTATTTTACCTATATAAGGATGGCCTATTAGATAGATAGATATAGAGTCAGGGGACATAGTCAGATAGTGTAGCTTAGTGTATGTAGACATGAAAAATTGACCCACTTTCATTGGGAAATATTCCTAGAGCCCTCTAAGAGGTCCCTAACCCTTACCTAAGGCAAGGGATGAGCATATTTTCCATTACCCTACCTTTTTTTCCCTTCCAAGAGAAATCATGCTCAGTCAATATGGGGTGAGAGTTTGTGAAAGTGAAATTGTGGCTCATTGGGATAGGGCACAATTTTGTATTTTTAGGGTTTCTTCCTTAGAAACCCTAATTTTTCTCTTCAGCATGTTTGGCATCGGCTTTCCTGAGGTTTTCCCACTCTTTTTACCTTCAATATTGCATATAAAAGGAGGGATGATATCATATTTCATAGAAACACATACATGATCAATCTCACACACATGATTTCTAAGACACGCATAGTTATTCTAACACACTCGCAAGTTATTTTCTATCTACTTCCTTTCTCTTCTGTAAGCTAGCCCCAAAGCATCAATTTTGGATTTGGTCTTTGCTACATTGATCTGATTGTTGTTTGATCTAGTGGATTTGTATCGTATTTCATCCACTCGAGGAAGGTACCTACTTCATTAAGGCACCTTCTTCAGTAAGGCGTCTACTTCAGTAAGGCTTCTACTTGAGTAAGGCACCTACTTCGATAAGGTGCCTACTTTAGTAAGGCACCTACTTCAGTAAGGCGCCTACCTCCGTATGCCTTCATTTTATTGGATAGAACCGTGTCAGGTCCATGTAGGACCTTGACTGAGCATAAAATGATCAAATCTAGGAAATAACTACACAAAATAAACTTCACACAAGGATTAGAAAATACACATGGTTTTATTAAATGCATACATAATATTTCATAAAAATATACAACTCATTATATACTGTCGCGCAAAAATTGTTAGTATATATACAAAAATATGAGCATATTTGGTGCTCATCATCCCCCCATGCCTAGTATGTGCCACGTACTTGTGGCACCTAAAATCGGTAAACACCTCCTCTATGTAGTCCATTGTTCATAATTTCCTTTTATTTTTTGTGGCCTTGGATTTCTCTCTTTCCTAAGGCTTTCATTTCTACTGAGGGGCCCTGGTTTGTTGCAAGGCATCCTTGGGCTGTGTTACCCTTCAGCTCTGCTGGCTACCGGTTGTGCTGGGTTGGCCTATGTTCTGTGTCGGCTGCTTGTTACATTGGATTTTCCTCCCTATCACACTTATCCCAACACTTGTGTTGGGTGCTATCACAATAATTTCTCCCTTTTGGAAGGCTGCCTCTACTTCCTACCACAAGTCAGTATGTTGAGGGTGTAGCTCTCTGAATGGGATGTCGAAGTCGTCTCTCTTTAATACAACCACATTGGCCTTGTACAACTAAAGTTCTTTAGGGGTGAGGCTAGCATTTTATTCTACGATCATTGTTGCCTCTGCATTCTACCCATATACTCCCCATATTACAAGCCATTTCTTCATCTTAGAGGGCCGACCCCATGGTGAACCATAGATGTCCCAAAATTGATCGTCATCAACAAGGTTCACGTAGATGCCTGACCCTATTTCTTCCATTTTGGAAGATTTCCTAGCTGCCTTTGCCTCCTTAAAATCCATACGAAGCTGTTAAATTTTTTATTTCTACGTAGTGAAGTCCTACATACCTTCTTCCCATTCCTCGTACGAATGGGGGTTCGGTTCGATAAATGTCACCCTGGTATTTCTTTTGGCCCTCTTCTGCATCGTTTGAGGCACCTTCCCTTTCCTCCTATCTAGTATTGTAGTTGCATATGTGGGGAGGTATTCCTTTCCCATGGAGGTTACCTCCTTATTAGAGTTTTTGTGGATCTGCCCTTCTGGTCTTAGGCCTCCCGTGGTTGTTTCTCCCACCCCCTGGTCACCCGGAACCTGCTCTTCTGGTTCTTCGGGTAGCGACCCCTCAATTTCAAGTGCCTGGTGCTCTAGAGAATATTTATAGGCCTTTATTTCAGGGTGGTATAGGGAAAAATAATGCACCTAATTATGAGCAACAATATATGTATTTATCCCCTATAGCGTATGAGCATCAAACGAAAGCATGCATGTGAAATGGAAGAAAAAACAAAACAACAAGATATGAAATAAAGCGAGTATTCTTATTATTAATTTTGTGGATCAGATACAAGGTTACATAGCAGTCCCCTTGAGGGCTCAAAGGTGATACAATTGTTACAAATTTTGCGTGCCCAAGGAGCAAATCCTTCAATAAATTCGGGTGCACATCTAGTGTCTTTCCTCGTACCCACAATCTAGGTGGGAGGGCCAATGCCACCAATGCTTATATATCTAATATTTTATGTCTGATATTACTTACCAATACCTTCTAGTAACCTACACATGTATGCAAGGAAGCAAAAAGGATCAAATAGCAAGTGTGTGTGAAGGAAAACATGTAATCCCCACAGACACAAAAGGGCATATATATTAAAAATATATCAAATCAACTCAGAATGACTTGAAACTTTATGGGTATGTTAAATAGGATTTTTTTAAGGGATATCACCAAAAAAATATCTAAAATTACATCGATAGGCCCCTCGATTTTGTGTCGCCCGTCTGTAACATATGAAGACCAAGACAAGCAATTCCTGCCCCTAAACATGTCCAAAACTCATGAAACTTGGAAAGAATACATAAATAAATATTTTAAGACTACCCATGTGGTTATATTTTCAAAATTATGTGCATATCAATATACATACACCTAGGTTTCCCGAATGGGCCCTACGAACCTGCAAAAACTTAAAAATGTGATTTCTCGACCAATATAACTCCAAATTGTATGAAATTTGAACTGTAGCATCCTATGATAGTATATAATAAGCCTAAAAAATAGTAAATAAAGTGTGAATATATTTATCCTCATACCAGGGATATGGTGGTGACTGCAACTAATTGAGGGGCACCCTGGGGCAGGATACCCACCAATTTTACACATCTTTTGCTACCAATACCACTAGGGAATGGTCCTAAACACTCTAATGGGTATTGTCATTGAATTTGGTGAAGAAATTCACTTGTATGGTAAAGTTATGCCCAAAATACCCTCTTGAAGTCACTCGGTAACCTCCTTTGCTAAGAAGAGATTCCAAGGGAAAGAGAGCACAATAAAGTGAGGGGAAATATTGGCAGCACTCCATTGCATATCCTAGAACTCCTCTCTATATGTTTTTTGTGTGGACCTTGTATCCATTTTATAGCCCAAATGGGCTTATGTGCAAAAAAGGCATGCAAGGGCATGCATGATAGGAGGCACCATTTGTCAAAATGGAGGCATGCACTAGATGGGGAAGATAATCTCCCATTTTAGCCTCCATTATGAAGCATGTCATAAGGATTCAATGCCCTCTGACATGCATGCTTTAATTGGTGGGGTAAATGGTAGTTCTTGGGTGCCATTTGTCCCAGATTTGACTTTTTCTTGGTCAAAATTTCTCACCATCCCACCCTGGGATGATGGCTCACCGCCATCCCAGGGTGGGATGGTGGAAATTTGCCACTATACTAGGGTGGTACGATGGTGAATTTTGGTCCAAAACCTCCCAAAATTGTGCCAAAAGCCTCCAAAACCTCATCGTAGTGGCTAGAACTACTTTGTGCCTTATGAGGGCTGCTCAAGGAGCCATATGGTGTCAATTTAGTCATTATTTATGGATACCTAATTAGATTGACCATATTTTAGTTTCTACATAGGGTTTTTCCCTTGGCTCTACCCTAAATGCTCATCATCATCAATATTGATAATAGGGGTTTATATTTGAAAAACAAAAATCCCCTGTTCCTATGGAATTCCTCTATCAGAGACACAAAATCATTCCCCCACCTCTAATTCTTCATTCTGGGAATCTGACCTGAATTCCCCAGATGAGACTATTCTCTTCGGTGAGGTCAAGGAGTTCATGGGCACCTCAATTGCCTGATCGATTTGGGTAGAGGCATCCTGAATTTTGATCGTCTTGCCCTGCAAATACTGGTTCTCTTCCCTAACCTACTAGATTAGTTACTAAAATTGAGTGATGGTGGCCTCCTACCTCTAATTTTTCTTGTAGATATTTCCTTATACTCTTCGAAGAGTGCCTACATCATGGATTTCTTGCTCTACTCAGCATGGTCCTCTTCCATCGGTACCTTGAACTACTGTGGTAGGCTTGTTGAGGGTTGCAGGTCTTATGAGCTATGAGCAGTCAAATTCTATAGGGTTTGGAACACAAAGTTGAGTTATGCATATTCTTCCTCCTCCTCACTTGAGATGATTAGGCATTGTAGTCACCTTTGACCATGTATGTGCTCTATCTACCATGTTGTAGGTTCAGGACTGGAGGATTCTGACCTTTCCTCTGCATAATTGGGCAGAGAACCCTGACCTTATTTCATAGCATCTTATGAGAATCAAGGATGTTCCTCTTCAGACATTCCCACTAATTCAATATTTTTCTTTACCTCTGTCACTACCTGCTTCAATGCACTAAAGGGTTTGGTCCTGATGGCAAGCCGGGATTCACACTAACAAATTCACAGTAAAATCACAGTAATTTTGTTTTTTTTTTCATTAAATTTCTTAATACAGATATACAGCAGTCATTCCAGGCATACAACTTCACTTCCCCAATCCCGAACTTCACCACCCCTTTCCCATACAAATTTTCCCCGTTTTAATGTGGTCTCGGCCTTCCCTGCAATTAATGCTCCCGCCCAAAGACCAATTCGAATTTCATCTTCCCTCCGTTGAAATTTCAAGATTTTCCTTTCCTTTTGTTTTTTGCCATAAATGGCAACTGTCCGATCCATCCAGAGCCTGCATTCATGGCTTCCCATACCCTGCACCCGTCGTTTTAATCTGACTGTCTTTAAGTACCATTGTCTCCGCCATTAAGTCTTTCACCTGTAACTACGGTTTCTCCAGAAACAACATTCCAAGATACTTAAACTTGGTCGACATCTATATCTCTCTCCTCCGATTACGTGGCCCTCATCCTTTTGATCTGTTACAAGTGTGTCTCCACGTGTCAAATTTAACTCTATCCCCCACTGGTCGTGTTGCCTTTAAGACACGTGGCAACCACGTGTCTATTTCACCCTGTCCGACCATCCGCGTGTTCACTTCAGTTTGACCTTTTCTTGGGCCGCGATATCATGACATGTCGTGATATCGCGACCCAACTGACGTCCGCCCTCAGCTTTGAAACAAAGTCACGATATCGCGACAAAAGTACGTCCTGCACTTGTCTCTGCCTTTGACGTCATGAAATCGTGACGTGTCACGAAATCACGACGCGTCACGATTTCGCGACTCCAACCCCCACTCCTTGCAACAGCTTCAACATGGTCGCGATATCGCGACGTCGCGATATCGCGACCCCTTCGCAACTTAAGACTCGGCCAACCCAACCGTCGCGATATCGCGACGTCGCGATATCATGACGAAACTTGCTCCGCCTTTGCTATAGCAAATGAGGTCACGATTTCGCGACCTCACACCAACTTTTGCCTTAGTTCCTTTAACAACTTCCCTTTCTGTCTTACGACATCTCCTTCCCCGAAAAAGAACCAAATTGCTTCAAAAATACAAGAACTTTAAAGAAAAATTAAAAGATGCAAGATTGCTCATACTTTCACCGGATGCTCCTGCATCAGACACTCGGGTAGATTAGAAGTGACCCTCACTTCTGTTTTGTTGGGGGAAGACCCAATCGGTCAACCTCCGCCTCCGATACCCAAGTTGCATCTTCAATAGGCCTGCCTTTCCACTTGATCAAATACTCAGATATCCTGTTTATTCCTGGTGCTTCTGCCTTCACGAGTATCCAATACTTCCTCGGCCTCATCTGTGCTTGGAGTAGATGTTGGAATTTGCCATAATTCTGGACTTTGCATTTATGTACCTTCTCCCTCATGATATTCCACTAAATCTGAGATATTAAAAATTGGTGAAATATCAAGCCAACTTGGCAATTCCACTTCATACGCATTTCCTGACTCTCGCTTTCCCAATATTCTGCATGGTCCAAACCTTTTCATTTTCAATTTATTATAAGTCTTGGCAGGAAATCTCTCCTTCCTGAGATGCACCATGACCTCATCTCCTACCTTGAACTCCTTGAACCGCCGCTTCTAGTCCGCCCTCTCCTTATATTGAGTATTCATCTTCACAATTTGTTTCCTTACTTCTTCATGCAGACTTTTCATATGTTCTGCAAATTCTTCTGCCTCGGCACTACACTTTTCTTTCCTGTCCAACTTTCTTAGTTCAGACACATTCCTCGGGCTGTGTCCATATATTATCTGGAATGGAGATTTATCTGTGCTTTTATTAACTGAACTGTTATACGCAAATTCTGCCTGCGGTAAAACTAAATCCCATCCCTTGGGCTGATCTGCTATCAAACACCTCAATAGATTACCCAGGCTTCTGTTCACCACCTCTGTCTGTCCGTCAGTCTGTGGGTGGTATGCGAACTGAATTTCAGGTCTGTTTTCATCTTCTTCCACAGAGTTCTCCAAAAGTATCCAACAAACTTGGTATCTCTATCAGAAACTATGCTTCTTGGCAGACCGTGAAGTCTAACCACTTCCTTGAAGAACAACCCTGCAATGTGAACTGCATCACTGGTCTTTTGGCAGGGGATAAAATGTGCCATTTTGGAGAATCGATCAACCACCACAAATACAGAGTCATTTCCTCTTTGTGTCCTCGGTAATCCAAGGATGAAATCCATGCTTATGTCTTCCCATGGCCTCTCCGGTATAGGTAATGGCTGGTATAGTCCTGTGTTTTGCCTTGCACCCTTTGCCATCTGGCATATTCTGCAACTCTGCACAAACTTTCGCACATCTTGCTGAAGTTGTGGCCAGTAGTAATTTTCCTCCACCAGTGCAATGGTCTTATCCCGACCAAAATGCCCGGCCAGTCCTCCGCTGTGCTTTTCTTTGATCAAGTTCTCCCGCATAGAGCTCCTTGGAATGCATAATTTGCTTCCCTTGAACAACATTCCATCTTGGATTAGGAAATCCAACCATTTTGTTCGGTCCACCGTAACAGGTGTTAAGCAAGCCTTCCAGGCTTCTGCAAAATCCGGATCTGCAGGGTACAAACCCTTCAGTTCTTCAAACCCCACTACTTCCACTGTCAATCTAATCAGTAAAGTCTGCCTTCTGCTCAAGGCATCTGCAACTCTGTTCGACTTCCCACTTCTGTGCTTCAGCACAAAGGTATAACTTTGGAGGAACTCCACCCATTTCATGTGCCTTTGATTCAGTTTTGTCTGACTGTTAATGTATTGCAAAGCCTGATGGTCAGTAAACAGTACAAACTCCTTTGGCAATAAATAGTGTCTCCACTTCTTCAGAGCCTGAACTATAGCATAAAATTCTTGGTCATAGACTGAATACTTTTTTCGAGCATCATTTAACTTCTCACTGAAATAAGCAACTGGCTTGCCTCCTTGACTCAGTACAACCCCTATTGCACTGCCACTGGCATCACAGTCCACCTGAAATACCTTGTTAAAGTCTGGAAGTGCCAAAACAGGCTGTTCTGTAACTTTTCTCTTTAATGTATCAAAGCTCCTTTCAGCCCCTGATGTCCATTTGAACTCCTTTTTATCTCCCCTCATTGTCTCTGTGAGAGGTGCACAAATACTGCTGAAATTCTTTATGAACTTCCTGTAGAAGCTGGCCAAACCATGAAAAGATCTTACTTCTATTGTGCTTCTTGGGGTAGGCCATTCAATGATGGCTCTTACCTTTTCGGGGTCCATTTTCAGTCCTTCTGCTGAGATTACAAACCCCAGGTAAACCAATTCTTTCTTGACAAAATTACATTTTTTTAGATTTATTAATAACTGTTCTTCTCGCAGTTTTTCAAAGACCCTCCTGATATGCATCAGGTGTTCCTCCAGGGTCCTGCTGAATATCAATATATCATCTAAATAAACAATAACAAACTTTCCCAGGAACTCCTTCAGCACTTCATTCATCAGCCGCATGAAAGTACTTGGTGCATTGGACAGCCCAAATGGCATTACCAACCACTCATACAAGCCCTCTCTTGTCTTGAAGGCTGTCTTCCACTCATCTCCCTCCCGAATACGGATCTGATGATAACCGCTTTTTAAGTCAATCTTTGTGAAGTATTCAGCTCCACTTAAACAGTCCATGATATCATCCATTCTTGGCAACGGGAATCTATACTTAATAGTAATTTTGTTGATGGCCCGTGAATCTGTACACATCCTCCATTCCCCATCCTTCTTTGGCGCCAGCACTGTAGGTACTGCGCATGGACTCAAACTTTCCCGAATCAGTCCCTTTTCTAATAATCCCTGGACTTGTCTATTTAATTCCTCAGTCTCCACAGGTGTCATCCTGTGTGCAGCTTTATTTGGCAAGCTTGACCCCGGTACTAAATCTATATGATGGCTAATTTTCCTCACAGGGGGTAAACCCTCAGGCACATTGTCTGACACAATATCTGGAAATTCCTCCAGCAGATTTAGGACTTCTGCTGGGGTATCTTGGCATTCTTTCCCCCTAACTCTAGGGATTATTGCATAACATAAATGTTCATGCTTTAACCCGTTCAGGAACTTCCTTCCCTCAACTAAACAGACTCTGGAAGTGTTACATACCTTTTCATCCGCATCCTTTAAGGGCTTTAGTTTATGGTGTACACCATTCTTTGTCAATGAGTAGGTGTTGGCACGGCCATCATGCACCGCTCTCCGGTCAAACTGCCAGGGCCTCCCCAGCAACATGTGGCAAGCATCCATGGGCAGGATGTCACACAGGACCTCATCACAATAATTTCCAATGTTAAATTTAATGGAACACTGCTCATTGACCAAAACTCTGTGGTCCTTCTGTAACCATGCGACCCGGTATGGGTGTGGGTGCTTCTTCCTTTCTAACTGTAGCTTTGTAACCATTTCCTCAGAAACCAGGTTATCCGTGCTACCATTATCAATAATGACATTGCAAACCTTGCCCGCACATTTACATCTGGTGCGGAATAAACTTCTCCTCTGGTCCGTGTCCTTCTCCTCATTCAACAGGACTCTTCTTACAATCATCGTTTCTCCCCTCTCCGCTTCTTCGAAATGCTCAGACTCAGCATCTTCCTCGGCCACAGCAGCTCTGGCTGGACCCTCAGGCCTCTTGTTCGTCCTTTCTCGGTGTTGTGGGCATTCAAATGCCCGGTGTCCTTCTTCACCACAGTGGAAACATGTTCCACGAAATACTCCTCTTCCAAATCCTCGTCCAGATCCACCCCGTCCTCTTGGGTAGCTGTTCTGGTCTCGGGGCTGATAAACATCTTCTTCCTTTTGGTCCTGGTTACTACTGGCTTCACCAGTCTTCTTCGGATCCTTGTACTTTTCCCCACTGGTTCTCCCACCAGTTCTTCCACCACGGCCCCTTCCTCTTTGTTTGCCTTCAAACCGCCTATTCAGCTTTTCTTCCACCTTTAAGGCAAATTGGTAAGCATCCTCAATGGTGCTTACCCGAACCAAGCTCAGTTCTTCCTGAATACCAAGTCTCAACCCATTGATATACCGGGCTACCTTTTCTCTGTTTGCCTCTAAATGCCCTGTTCTAATAGAAATCTTGTAAAACTCTTCAGTGTACTCTTGGACAGTTCTGTTTGTCTGTCTCAAGCTCTACATTTTTCTTAGCAGATCCAACTCGTAATCTGTCGGGATGAACTATCTTTTCAGCTTCTCCACCATTCTGTCCCATCTGGTTATTCTCTCCTTCCCTCGTCTGTTCCTCTCCAACTGTATTCCCCTCCACCAAATGCTGGCATGACCCTTCAACTTGGTCTTAGCAAATCTGACCCGGTTAGGGTCTTCAACCTCCTCATATTCGAAATACTCCTCTAAATCATTTATCCAGTCAATTACTTCTTCTGGATTCAAGTTACCCGAATATGTGGAAACCTCCATTTTTGGTTGCTTTCCAATCTGAGAGATGGCCTTGTATAACCGGGCTTGTGCAGGATCCATAGCCTCTTCCTCCTCCTCAGATTGGTCTTCTCCTTCAACTTCGTCCTCACTTTCCTCATCCCTTTCGGGCTCGTTCCTTCTGCGTAACTCTGCTTGCAGGGCTTGAACTTGCCTCTGCAAGGCTCGGAAGTCTTCGGTCGGCACCACATTCCCTACTCCGCCACGGTTTCTTCGTGGAGGCATTATATATAATTTTTTTTTATATCAAATCTTTCCTCCCACAGATCCTGGTGTAACTGCCTCTCTCCGGCGATCTGCTACACACTCAGGAGCTCCCGCTCTGATACCACTTGATGGCAAGCCGGGATTCACACTAACAAATTCACAGTAAAATCACAGTAATTTTGTTTTTTTTTTCATTAAATTTCTTAATACAGATATACAGCAGTCATTCCAGGCATACAACTTCACTTCCCCAATCCCGAACTTCACCACCCCTTTCCCATACAAATTTTCCCCATTTTAATGTGGTCTCGGCCTTCCCTGCAATTAATGCTCCCGCCCAAAGACCAATTCGAATTTCATCTTCCCTCCGTTGAAATTTCAAGATTTTCCTTTCCTTTTGTTTTTTGCCATAAATGGCAACTGTCCGATCCGTCCAGAGCCTGCATTCATGGCTTCCCATACCCTGCACCCGCCGTTTTAATCTGACTGTCTTTAAGTACCGTTGTCTCCGCCATTAAGTCTTTCACCTGTAACTACGGTTTCTCCAGAAACAACATTCCAAGATACTTAAACTTGGTCGACATCTATATCTCTCTCCTTCGATTACGTGGCCCTCATCCTTTTGATCTGTTACAAGTGTGTCTCCACGTGTCAAATTTAACTCTATCCCCCACTGGTCGTGTTGCCTTTAAGACACGTGGCAACCACGTGTCTATTTCACCCTGTCCGACCGTCCGCGTGTTCACTTCAGTTTGACCTTTTCTTGGGCCGCGATATCGTGACATGTCGCGATATCGTGACATCGTGATATCATGACAAAAGTACATCCTGCACTTGTCTCTGCTTTTGACGTCGCGAAATCGCGACGTGTCGCGAAATCGCGACGCGTCGCGATTTCGCGACTCCAACCCCCACTCCTTGCAACAGCTTCAACATGGTCGCGATATCGCGACCCCTTCGCAACTTAAGACTCGGCCAACCCAACCGTCGTGATATCGTGACGTCGCGATATCGCGACGAAACTTGCTCCGCCTTTGCTATAGCAAATGAGGTCGCGATTTCGCGACATGTCACGATTTCGCGACCTCACACCAACTTTTGCCTTAGTTCCTTTAACAACTTCCCTTTCTGTCTTACGACATCTCCTTCCCCGGAAAAGAACCAAATTGCTTCAAAAATACAAGAACTTTAAAGAAAAATTAAAAGATGCAAGATTTCTCATACTTTCACCGGATGCTCCTGCATCAGGTCCTAACCTCCTTGGCTGCTCCCTATAATTATGTCTCTTATTTTTCTTTAGCCACTACCATTTCCTATGCATCTGAATGTTCAACCTCTACTAATTATGAGCTTTCCCTCTGCTCCTCTATGTGGCGTATCAGAGCTATAATTAGCCCATGGTGGGCTAGGGCAAAGAATGCCCCTCTCTAATATCACGATGCCTCATCTTGCAAGGCATTTTCTAGGTAGAATGGGACATTAATTTCTTAGGTGCAAATACTTCTTAGTGCATGTGAAATATCATGCCACCTGCTCAAAGAGCTTCCTCAGGTGCATAGGGAGTCTTTTTTGAGAGCCCTTGTGGGTCGTAGGAGACGTTTATTTGTCCCAGAAACACCTTCGTACACTTCTTTGCCCTACCATATTTATATGTACATTCCGCATAAATGGGAAGGCCCGTGACATGAGCGATATGCTCTAGAGTGACTAGAATTTCTAGTCTGCATAGTTGGGCAACTCCCCTATTCACAATGGTAGCAAAATCCTTTGTTTCCTCTACATCCTAGTCTTGTCTAACTAGGTGATAGTAATTCATCCACCCGGCTGCTTCGAACCAGCATGCAATGTCTCCCCTGATCCCCTCAGTGCCATTGGGCTCATGCTTTTTGAGCACATGATTCTTTGATCATCCACCCATGGTGAATTCCCTATTGGTTTTGATTGGTTTGATGCCCTACCCTCAATAAGGCACCTTTTTATAGACTCAGGCACCTGATTCTGGAAATTGTTTCCACATTGGGGTTGGCAGGGTATGCCACATGTACTAATATTTCGAAACGATGTATTAGGCATGAGGGATGAATTCAATTCTTGCATCGACATTATTTTCATAGAAACTTATTATATGAAAAATTATGTATATATCTAAATTCAATCATGTGCATACCTGATTGGTCATTTTATGCTGCGTGGAGTATGTTGAATTGGTACTCAATGATATTTTTCCCATGTGTTGATTATGTCACCTTGGGTACTTCATTCTTGGTGTGTTCGAGGTCCTACATTGAAAGTGTGGTGGCTCCTATTGGTTCAGGTTGCGACACATATCTCCTCGACAGTTGGCCTTGGGATGTGTAGAGATCTTGTCCAATGATTTTGAAATATTTTTGGGTGCTTTCAGATTTCCATCATGTGAGATGATGGCATTGGCTTCGGTTGCTCCATGTACTACCAAGTTTGGACATGTATTTTTGAGTCGATCAAGGTGCTTTATTGAGTAAGATGCCAGAGTAAGGTGCCTTCCTTAGTAAGGTGCCTTCCTTAGTAAGGCGCATCCCTCAGTAAGGCACCTACCCATTATTTAGCATTTTTCACACTTGGTGTATGCGGCTGCATATTTAAATAAAGTGGGCCAAAAATACCTAGTTTGCAATACATTATATGTAGTACTTCTTCCTAAGAAATTTCATCCACATGGCTCATTGTGACAGGATTTGAGTATCTCTGGAAACTCATGCTCCGCTACCCACATCCTTATGATTTGGTTAGGCCTTATTTTGAATAGGAGGCCATAAATCAATTGAAAGGAAGCACTCTTTTAAATCACTCCTTGCTTCTCTATGTATGAAAGGGCAGGGGATGTTCTACCGGTGGCAAAATAATTGGTGATGTTTGCATACCACGATGTTTTTTCATTGATGACAAAAAAATATTCATCCAAGAACTGGTCTTCTACCACTGTATTATCTACTAAAATTAGTCTAGATAAAAATTCTGCAACTACATTATCCTTCCCAGGATTTTCAACTATGGTGATGTTGAATTCCTGTAATAGCAAGAGCCACCTTATTATCCTGCCACTGATCGTTGGTTTGCTCATTAGGTATCTGATGGTCGCATGGTCCGTGTGAACGAACACCTTGTATCTAGTGATGTAGTGGAGGAATTTGTTGATGGTGTGTACCATTGCAAAAAATTATTTCTTTTACCATGTAATTGAGCTTAGCCCCTCCTAAATTCTTACTGAAATAATAAATGGCATAGAATTCTTCACCATCCTTCTGCCCGAGGACCGCTCCAATTGCATTATTGGATGCATCACAATATATGTGAAATGGAATAGACCAATTTGGGCCCTGCAACACTGGGATAAAAATTAGCTTTTCCTTTAGCATCTAAAATACTCACTCGTAGTCCCCTGTCCATATGAATTCTACATCCTTCACTAGTAGGTTGTGCAACGGTTTGGTAATCTTGTTGAAATTGGTGATGAATCGCCTGTAGTACCCGATAGAGCAGAGAAAACTCCTTACTTACCTCTACATTTTTGGTTTGGGTAGATATTTAATTACTTCTATTTTATTTTGATCTAATTTAATTCCTTCTATCGATATATGATGTCCCAGCACTATGCCCTCATGCACCATCATAAAACACTTCTCATTGCTAAGGGATAAGTTATTTTTCTTGCATCTCTAGAGCACATGTTCTAGGTTTGTTGTTGCTTCTTCGAATGTTTCTCTGTAAATGGTGAAGTTGTCCATATATACTTCTACTGCCTCCCTCATCATATTCAAAAATATGCTTAGCACTACCCTTTGGAATGTGGCTGGTGCATTGCACAAACCAAAGGGTAGCACTCTGTAGGAAAACATTCCCCATGGGTAGGTGAACATTGTCTTGTCCTAGTCCTCCTCATCGATGTGGATTTGGTTGTACTCATTGTACCCATCTAGGAAGGAGAAGTATTTTCACCCAGATAGTGTGTCCAACATCTAATAGACGAAGAGAAGCAGGAAGTGATCTTTTTCATTGCTTTATTCAGTGATCTGTAATCAACACAGATTCGTCATTTCCCATTCTTCTTGGGGACCATCACAAGTGGTGACACCCACTCACTGTCAGAGATCAAGTAGATGAACCTTGTATATAAGAGCTTCTATAGCTTGGCCTTGATAATTTATTTCATGGTTGGGTTCATTCTTCTCTGCGGTTTCTTGACTAGGGTCGCCTGCTCTTTGGGGTATATTCGATGTGTGCATATTTTAGGGCTAATTTCCTTCATATCTGAGTAATCCTAGGCAAATGCTTGTTGGTTATTGGTTAGGATCTCTTTTAATTCTTCCAACTATGCAGTGGTCAACTCACTTCTGATATTCAATGTTCTTCTAGGCCCAATTTCAATTTTCTAGGTATGGTGGTCTTGAGCACTGACCAATGGTGACTCAGGAACTGAGGGAGTATTCTCCTTGCAGGAATCCTATTATAATGCCATCCTCATCAGCATCCTCCTCCAAATCTATTAATTCCATCATTAGCTAGAGCATGGACAAAAAATTATCATCCTACTCGATCATCGTGGGTTCACCCAACGTGTCCACAAACTAAGCTAGGGGAGAGATTATTAATCTCTTGACATTCTATCCATTTGAAATAGTCATAAGTACATCACGGTAGCTGATGTAGGCATCAAATGTAGCTAACCATGACCTTACCAAGATGATTGGGTAACCACCTAATCCTATTTTTTATTGTAGCACCAAGAATTCTATTGGGTACTTCAACACATCGACTGTTACGATTATGTCCTCTAGCATCCCCTATGGTGCCATGGTTGAACGGTCGGCCAACTACAACACTATTTTAGTGCGTTTCAAGTTCGTAAGTTTCAGATTCTACATGGTCTCCTGTGGCATCACATTGATGGCTACACCTAGGTCAACCAAGGTGTTTGCTAATGAATACCTTCATATTTTCACCATCAATACCAGGCTACCTGGGTTTCTATATTTGGGATGATATGCATTCCCCAACATTAAATCAGCCAATTTCCCTACAACATTGATGGTTTGTGCCACCTTACATCCCAGTTTACTTATATATAACTCTTTTATTGCCTTGGTGTATATGGGCACATATTGGATGGCTTGAAATAGTGGGATAGTGACCATCAGGTTCGTCAGGCTAGAGAGGATATCAAATTCTGGTTGTGTCAGCTTCCTCTATTCCTGTAACCTTTTAGGGAATGGAGCCTCTATTTTATCAACAAATTTCTCTACCTCCACATATTCTATCAGATTATAATCTCCTACGTCTTCTTCCTCCTCTACCAGGGAAGGTGCTTCTACTCCTAGCTACTTGTTTGATCTAAGTTGAATAGGATTACAATTAATATGATACATTGGATACATCTCTCCTTCCACTTGGTATGATGGATGGTTTACCTTGTTATTTGGGTTCACTGTCAGATGTGTTGGTAACGATGTAGGTCTTGTTGTAGGTAGGGCTGGTAAGCCTTGCTGGGGTGGAACATGTGCTATTTTTTGTGGAGCAGAGTTCCACGAAATGTGGTTCCTCCACTTTTGCCTAGGGTGCTGATATGGCATCCATGGTTGTTGGTTGGGGAATGTAGATCCTGGAGGTACATTCATCCAAGGTGATGGTCTCTACTAACCTATTTTGGATGGTGGTGGCTGCCCTTGTGGCATATATGATCCTCCTCCGTAGGGTGGCATCCTTGTGGGCATATTCCCTATAGGGGGCTACTGCCAATTTCTATGATTGCCCAAGAAACAGGCTTTAGTTATGTCAACCTCATATTTGATATTGGGCAACTGCGGGCACATTCAGTTCTTATGATTCTGTCATAAAATCATGCATACTTTGACCTTTTTATCTAGGCATGCATTCCTAGCATGCTTTCCTCTGCATTTTGGACAAAAATAGGTCAATGTTGCATTGTTCTTATTTCTTCTTCTCCAGTAGGATCATATCCAACTACAATGCTACAGAAGACAACATTTCACTCTTTAGTTCTTCCAACATGATGCCTATATTTGTCTTTGTGACTAATGTAGTTGCCTTCATGGCCCTAAGAGCCAGTTTGCCTCATCTTCGTGAATAATTTTGACATAACTATCAGATATCTTCCATGGCGTGCTGGTAAACGTATCCTCCCGAGATCATTTTTAGTGATTTCAGTGACTCATTGTTGAGTCCTCTTAGAAAAATGCTCTTGAGAGAATTATTTCCCAATTTTATGTGAGGAGATCACTACAGGTTGAAATTGAACTCTCCCAGTATTATTCTAGGGACTCATTCTCCTTTTGTGTCATGCTGAGGACTTCTTCCTTGGAATTCTACACTCTATCAAAGTCCTGGTACTGCTCTAGAAATAGCTTCCTCATATCTTCCCATGTGGTGATTTTTTTGTTCCCCAACATGATAAACCATTGTAGAGTTGAGTCATCCAACATTGACAAGAAGAGCTTCAGCTTCTAAACATCTGAATTTTAGTCAACAGACCTGCACAACACATCAAACTTAAACAAAAATAGGTCAGGGTTTTTGGTTGGATATATTTGGAAGGTAATGAGATGGGCAGGGGATATGTTATTCATTTTGGTTTCCCCAACTCCTTCCTCTATCAAGAAGCTAAATCTAGATGAGACTTCTTTAGCCATTTTTTATGAAATTTGGTCTCTTCTACAGCTTCTATGGCCTTTCGATCACTCAAGACTTTATGTATTAGAGCCTCTAAGTCAATTGGTGTAACAATCTGATCCTCTATGGCTTTCCACAGTAGGGCTTCCTTCAAGGGTGTTATTTTGAACAATGGGTTTAGAATAATTTGTTATTTCCTAGGTTGATGATACGAGGAGGTGCTTTGCACAAAGTGAGGATGCTCAATCCAATGGACTTCTAGGGATGAGTCGGGAGAATCTAACTCAAATTCTAGGTCATCGATTGACTCAATTTTTTTTGATGGGTTTTGTCTTATAAAAAGACCATTGGGTCCTCTTCTTCTTGGATGACTCATACAAGGTGAAGCAGAATATTTTAAGGGGTAACGTAATTAGTCTACTAGTGACACTTCCCTGGAAATGGTGCCAAAATATTGGGTGCCAAAAATTAGTTAATTTTGTCATATATTTGTCACAACACTCGCATTTAATTTATCAACCTGGGAGCTTGTAGACTTTAGAAGTGCCATGATTGAAACTACTCACATCACCACTTCTAATATGAATCCAGTTACCTATCATTTGGGTTGTTTGTGAAATAGTGGTTGGTTTGTCCACACCAAAAAAACTTAAAAATCAATGAAATGCATGAAAGTAAACACACCACTCTAAAAGCAATAATACGCCTACTATAAAAAGAACACAACTTCTAAAATGATTAAATTTATCTAGAATTGAATATACTACTTATGCATAATTCAATCTATGAAAGAAAATAACTAAGATATAGGGGAGGAATACTAACTTGGAGTGGGGCCAAGCTCCAGCAAATCATGCCTAACAATTCACAAAAACCACACGCAGATGAGAGAACGCTCAAGATTTATTAATAGTGTAGAAAATATTTCATGCTATAATGTTATAAAGGAATGCCTCTCCTTGTTACAGAGAATTCTGTGTGTTTATATACCACACACAAGACTTCCTATTGCAATTTTGTTACAATAGGCATCCTAGTTACAGTCTAAACTGGGATAGTCTAGTTACTATAGCCGATGCGCAATGATGAGTGTCTTTGTCGTTTACTTGCAATCGGGTGAATTATGGTTCTGCTTAAGGAGTGGTTACACTTCCATCTGCCCTGGCTAGGACAACTCATTCATCAACAATTTTCCACTGATGACATGGAACGATGGTCATCGGGGTCCTTCTCCAATATTTTGGTCAATGCGCATGATTTGGGCATCCACTCGAGGAAGGTGCTTACTTTAGTAAGGCACCTACTTCAGTAAGGCATCTGCAAGTCCCCCTAATTAGTATTAGCACACAAAATTATTTTCAATTTCCTCCTCCATCTTCTAATGTCAACACTATTGCTTCTATCCCACCAAATGTTGGTTGTCCATTTTCACAAAGCACCATATATAACCAAGATATTCAAATTCTCAACTTAAATCAAATAGTAGGACTTCAACATACATACATTTCTCCTCTGGGGAATCTGGGGAACACACAACAATAATCCAAAATTTTAGAATTTAGCAAATATGGTGAATCATCTAGTTCAAGAATGGATATGATTCAACCTTTAGGTTTCACTTATAGTTATAAGGAGATGTGTAATCAACCATTAGATCCTATTATTGTTGCTAGACCTTATCCAAAGCATTTTTCTATGCTAGTTTTACCAATTTATAAAGGGACATAAGATCCAATAGAGCTTTTAAGAAGATTCAGAATAAATTTCCATGATCTCATTTATGATGACATGTTATTTTTGAAAACTTTTCCAAAAATTCTTGTTGGCATGGCATTAGAATGGTATTATCAATTTCCTAGTTATTCTTTAAAGAGTTTTGGAGAGACCATAGAATTTTTTGTTCATTAGTTCAATGCATACATTTAGAAAGAAGTATTGATGAAAGATATTTATAATTTTAAACAAAACAAACAAGAAAGTTTTTCTGAATTTTTAGCTCATTGGAGAAGTTTATTGGGTCGGTTAAGACACCATGTACCACATTAATATATGTTTGATAAATTTATTGGTAATTTATAAGAACATATATCTTATGCCTTAGAGACTACTACTGTCACATCTATTGATCAAGTAATTGAGCTAGCAAGGAAAGTGGAATAGGCCCTTATTAAAAGAGGTCAACTCTGTTAGAATAATATATCATATCCTAAGTTATTACTAGGATAAGTTGTATAACTGAGATCATTCAGTTAGTTATGATCCAATGGATCAGATTGTAAGCACTTGTTATTTAAGCAAGGTCCTTTCAATTGAATAACGTCAAGTATTTCATTTTTCCAACATGGTATCAAAGAAAGCTTTCCCTACTTTGTGAACCTAAGGGAGTTTTGTCCTCAAGGAGGATTTCCCTCATGGAAATCCCCCCCATTTTTTTCTTTGTTCATATTTTATTTTTTTCGTCAGACCAAGGAGTATGCTCTCCATCCTTTGATGGATCAGAAACCATACATTTGATGGAAATTAGTGGCTACCATTTTTTTTTTGTTTTTTAGTCCATATGAGGTAATATTGGATTAGGAGGTCTATGTTGGCCCTATGTTTGGTGTACGAAGGTTGAGCTAGTGAGAATTTTTTTTTGATCTCCTGCAAGTTTTTTGGCATGGTGATTTGTGTTTTCTCACCATCGGATCTTCTAGAAGAGTCAAATTTGTTCCACAAGAGTTTCTGATTGATTTTGAATCTTGGAGGAGCAGTAGTATACAGAATATTTTGTGGTTTCTATTTTCTACCCAATAAGGCTAAGAATATTAGCACATTGGTGGCATGTTTTTAATGGTGCGATTCTCCAAAACAATGGTGGTTTTGTTGGTGCTGGTTCTGCACTTTCATGAAGGAATGGCAATCTATGTGCTAGGTAATTTTGAATATCATATAATAAAGCCAAGACTGGAATGGCATACTATAGTTTTGATTTCAACCTATTATAAAAAAATCCACACTCCCCATATTTCCATCACACGAATTTTGGTAGCCAATGGAGACGATCGACAGATAGTGAAGCACATTTTTGAATGGTGATAGTAGTTGTAGAGACGATCGATAGATAGTGAAGCACATTTTTGAATGGTGATAGTATCTATGGGTGATGAAGCGGTCATATCCAAATTCGAACATCTAACCTCGGTGCTTCAAGACCAAAAACACTACTCTTTTACTTTATGGCTGATTCCCTGAAACTTGCAGTCAAATAGAGCATATTTCCATGGTGAACGATCGACCGAGAATGATAATCACAATGAGTGTTTATGGAGTTGTTTAGCTACACAAACAATGTATTTTGATGGATTTGGGAATTTTAGGCACTGTAAACATTAGAAACTTTGTTATAACCTAAAACCACCAACCCAAATTTTGAAGCAGCCATCTACCAATTTTTTTGATAGTGCGATAGTTTCAATATCAGGGGACGTATACGAAGTGAAAAAAATTACCATCATGTGTGGTAGTTGTATTGGAAGTTTATCTAATAATAGGTCCTCAAACTGTATACCATGGTAGAATTTCATTATTGATTCTAGCCATTTGCATGGACTTTAAGTGGAGCAATTCTGCCACATGTACTATGAGGCATCCAAAGACAAAGAAGGGGGACATTGACGTATGTTTTTAAAGTTGAGAATACAAAACATTGCACCTACACTCAAGCTTAGAATCATGATGGCTTCATGAAAGCAAGGGGTGATGGACAAACCAGTAGAATGCATCATCAGACCTGACCTGAAGGGGAGTGGGAAGATCCCTAGAGAGGATGGGCGAAAGACCCGACACCTCCATAGTAATATTAAAACCTGAATTTGCAAACCTAAATGAAATGTTTGTTTCATTTCTAGCTTTATTTGTTTTGTGTCACACCACTGTACTCTCCAGATGTTGGTTTTACTTGTTGTATTTTGAGAACACTAGTGATGGAAGCGTTTCTCCTGAGGTTTTTGCTAAAGTGGAAGGACCAATTTCCATAGATGTGTTTTTGCATTAAAGGCCAGCTGATTGGAACAAAGAGGATGCGTTGTAGTTTCAAAACAACTATCAAAAATGGCATCAAATATGGGAAGACATAATGGCAACAAATTGTTTTGACCAATTTAGCATAAGAATGCAAAGTAACGAGCAGTGCCTAGGATTTTATCCGATTACCACTAAGTCGAGGGTTCGAATGCAAGGAGCAAAGACTTTATGGTGCGTGAATAAGAATTCTTTGGTGCATTCTTATTTTCAGAGAGAAGTGGGGGACAGTCATAATAGCTCATAGGTAGGTGTTTCCCACGTGTTATTACCCTCTCTCCACCATCCAGCTAGATTTGCACAGGTGGCATGTTGATTGTGCAATGCTATGGCCCACCGACCACATGAGCCTTACACATGTGGCCCATATGATCAAGCAAACAATAAAATTACATTGTTCAATTTTTGTATTGAAAGTAAAAAGGGGGCATCATTTTTTGCATTAAAAAAATAAAAAATCTTAAAGTGGGGTGGGACCTTTTTTTTCATTGGAGCATTGTATTTAAAAGAAAATTTTTAAAATTGTTTTTTATGCTCAAAAATTTTAATTAAAATAAAAGCCACTTAAAGTCTTTTTTAAATGTTTTTCCCACCTTGTTTGTGGGAGGGTTTATGCAAGCCCATTTTTTTCCCTTTTACACTATGTGTAAAGTAGAAAGAATGGGCTCATAAACCTATTTTTTTAGACTATGTTTTTTTGAAGAAGATTCTGGGAGATTCCCTTATAAAGGGAAAGGAGAAGTTTTTTGTTTTTACTACAAATGAAGGCTTCATTGACACTTGATAATAGGGGTATTCATAGTTGTTGAAAAGGTTTTTTCGATACAGATACAATGGTGGTGTTCATTTTTAGTTTTAAAATTATTTTCTACACTTTTTTGTGGCCTCAAACTATTGTATCATGGAGTGCATTCTCAGTTGAACCTAACACTCACACACATTTGTTATGTGATCCTAGTATATAGTCATATCTTCTATATCACCTAGCAGTTACATCAGCTAGTTACCCATGCACTTCGATAGGATGAGGAGGTCACCATAAGGATACATTCAAGCTACATTCGTGCCCTTCATTATTTGATCCCTTTATTTTTTTGTTTGTCCACAATTTTTGGATATTGTTATCATCCCATTGTGTTCATATAGGTGTAAACCACTACTTATGCTTTTGGAGTCAATTTGGACATCCTTGCACTTCTTATGGTTCTTTCCACACTATATTCATACTCCTTTTGTGATACACTTTGGTTTCAAGGGCTTTTTTCAGTGAACTTTTTTCATGGTTCACAGCCTTGATCATTATCACAAGCACCAGTCTATAAGTGAGATTTCATTCAGTTTGGCGATGAGGTATCTCTAATTTTTTGAGATATATCATGGATCCTTTGCAGTATTATTAATGGAAGTTGTCCTAGGGGGGTTGAAGAGGACATATTCCTCTCCATCCTCCTTGCACATCTTCCTCCTTCTTCTTCTATTCCAGTAGGTGGTTTTATCCCTTGTGGTTCTTCATCATCTTTCAGTAGATATTTCTTATGGATATATTATACATGGGTACCTTATCAGGCCTTGTTTATTGGACTCATACTTATGGATAAACCAATTGTTTTTAGTTTGGTTGTTTTTCACTACCTCATAGTATCACTTAAGGGGGGTGTTAGAGATATCCTAGTACCACTTAAGGGGGGTGTTAGAATAATATATCATATCCTAAGTTGTTACTAGGATAAGTTGTGTGGTTGAGATCTTTCAGTTAGTTATGATCCAATGGATCAAATTGTAAGCACTTGCTATTTAAGCAAGGTCCTTTCAATTGAATAACATCAAGTATTTCATTTTTCCAACAAACTCAAGGTTAAAGAAGAGAGCACCACTAAATCCCATCATAATAATAAGTATACATAAAGTGATAATGATAGTAGGCCTGTTAATAATATCACTAGTAGCCTATAAAATATAGTACTCCAAAAACCTCCTCAAAGGAGTTTTACAAGACTTAACATACCTATGGAAGTAGTTTTGAAGAAACTATTAGAAGCCAATGCAATTGAGTTACCTCTAGTAAGACAACCAGATACTATAGCTCATTGGTATAAGGTCGATCAATATTGTGCATATCACAGAGTAGAAGGACATTGGAAAAACTCTTGTAAAATATTGAAGCATGTGGTCTAAGATTTAATAGATGTAGGGCATCTTGATTTGGTAAACTTTCAAGCAACAAACAATCAAGCTCCTACTCAGTAAGATCCAACAAAAAATCAATATATGGGAATATTAAAGGATCCATTACCAAAAAATAATAAAAAAATGGTAAATTAGGTGGCTCACCATAATAATGTGGTTTTCATGGTCAGGATAATCACAAGAAAACAAGCTCAAAATCAGCAGAATAAATAAGGATAGAGTTCAACATCACAAACCATATTAATTTTAAAGGAAAATTAGAGAAAAGATTCAACCACAATAATTTCACCTCTAGTGTTGAAAACACAACCAAAAATTTCATTTGATCTCCAGAAGTAGTTAGCTAATAATCTAGTAAAGATCAATTTTAGAGCTTCTACTGACTTTTGATCATAGAAATGCTTTGATGGAATTTTTAAAACAACAATCAACTTTTCTAGATATATCTCCTAATGCCATATTTGATGTCGTATGTTCTTTTAGGATACATCATGTCTCATTCTCAGATGATGATAAACCTTCTTCAAACTTAAAGGGAGATTCTTCCCTTTACATCACTGCACTTATTGGGAACACCCTCATCAAACGAGTCTTGATTGATAATGGTTCTTACCTAAATTTGTGTACACATAAATTCTTCAAAAAATTGTTTTTAAAGGAGAAAGATTTAACAAAATTTGATATCATTAAAAAAAAATAAAAAATGAGTCCCAAGAAGACTGTGGTTCCATTTATCTTCCCTTAAAAGTTGGGCCTAGAATACTGGATATTTTTTTCTATGTGGTACATTGTCCTGCATCTTTTAATATCCTTCTTGGGTATCCTTGGATTCATGCAATGAAGGCCATCCCTTCTACTCTTCATCAATGTCAAAAATTTGAATATAAAAATCAAGTTGTCACCATTTTGGGCGACCCTTGACCATTTGAATTTTGTTCAAATATAGAGTTAGCTCAATATAAATTTAACTCATGATATTCTATTTCTTAAACAATTTCTCCATGTTTCTCATCTCAAATCTCAATAAGTCTTCAAATTTTAAAAGTGAGTGAGGAAAATACATCCAATTTTTCATCTTTGTATTATGATAATCAGTTCCTCCAAGATCCTCTTCTCGATCTAGTTAAGCTACCACCTTCACCAAAAACCATGGGCTTGCCCCATAATAAAGGTGATGATGTACACATTGGCACGTGTACCTTTATCTTCATAGGAACTACCTTTGAATAAAATATCCATGGTAGAAATACCTCTCCTAGTGAGTTCCCATTTGCTCAATGTTATCTCACTAATGATTATCCTCTTCCTAAATAGATCCTATCTAGTATGGGATATGTAGGTAAAGGTTTGGGGTCACAACAAAAAGGTATTCAAGAGCTCTTGGATGTCGATATTTGGCTTAGGAGATGTGGCATAGATTTTATACCTAATAAAAACCAACCTTTATCATTTGAGGATGATGACCATCTTATAACCTATGCAGAATATATGAATTATCAAAAGACAACAAAAGATAAAAGTTCTACTACTCCTCCAAAATTGATGTTTTGTAACATGATTGGTTATGTTTCCTATAAAAATAAACCTATTGCTTTAAAATAAGATGATAAGTTATTATATGGTGTTTCTTATATTAAAAAGAATGGCATTTTTCATAAATGTAATGATTATTGTGCCATGGCTCTCAAAAGAAGGGCCCTCAAGGAAATCCTCCATGATTTTCATTATCATGAGGACATATTCTTTGGGGAAACATTTGGTACAACACAATGTGGTATGCTTATTCATTACAATAAGATGAATGGCACTTTTATATTTTTCATTGAGTATAATATTATTTAGAAAAAAACCATCATTTAGCTGCATTTGCATTTCCATTGCATCCACCTGCTTGCTAATATTTGTTGGCAATTTTGGGTACCTTGGGTACATTGCCTTTGCTCAAGTGTAGATGTTGTCATTGATGTCAAGAAGTTCTTTAAGCAATTTTTTTTGTTGTCAAGGAATTTGTTTTGTTGAAGGTTATTCAGAGCATGATCAGTGAGTTTCCAGGAAGTTCTTAGTAGCCCATTTGCAAAAGATCAAGAAAAATACAAGTAAGAAAAAGTATGCAGCCGGCTGGAAAAACTGTCGCGATTTTGTGACATGTTTGAGGAGAGAGAAAGTGCTGGAAAAACTATCACGATTTTGTGACATGTTTGAGGAGAGAGAAAGTGCTGGAAAAACTATCGTGATTTCGTGACATGTTTGAGGAGAGAGAAAGTGCTGGCAAAACTATCGCAATTTTGTGACATGTTTGAGGAGAGAGAAAGTTTTGGCAAAACTGTCACGATTTCATGACATGTTGGCAGAGAAGGAGAGCAAGATGGAAAATGTTGCAATTTCACGACATGTCGTATTTTTGCAACTTGGAAAGTGCAGGAAGGTAGAGAAGGAAAAGTGTCACGATTTCGCGACACATTGCTAGGAAAGTTGTACAGACGAAAAGGTGTCACGATTTCACGACATAATGCAGAAAAGAGAGTCCACAGTGTGAACTATCGTGATTTCACGACAAGTTAGAAGAGAGAGAAAGTTACATGAAAAGTGTCACAATTTTGCGACATGTTGCAAAAGACTAAGTGAGGACTGTAGCGATTTCACGACATGCTGCAAGAGACTAAGTGAGGATTGTCATGATTTTATAACATGCTAAAAATCTCGAAGTGAGAACTGTCACGATTTTGCAACATGCAACAAAAGGAAGAGTCTGAAATAAGAAGTGTCACGATTTTGTGACAGGCTACAAAGAAGTTGTATAGATGCAAAAAGTGTCACGATTTCGTGATAGGTTGGAGAGAAAGATTGCAAATGCAGAAAGTTTCATGATTTTGTGATAGGTTGAGATGGCAGCTTTCAGTTGGAGAAAGTGTCACGATTTCACGACAGGTTGAGATGGTAGCTTTTAGTTGGAGAAAGTGTCACGATTTCATGACAAAAATAGTTAGCAAGTCTTCAATAGAAGAAGCATCACGATTTCGTGACGAATTGAAGAAGGAAAAGCTTGAAGGCAAAAGTGTCGCGATTTCGTGACATGTTCTAGTTTTGCGGGTGCAAGGCAGAGAGAAGCTCAAGGTAGCGAAAGTGTCATAATTTAGCGACAAAAGCTGAGAGGAAGGCCATGAAGATAGAAGGGTCATGATTTCATGACAGAGTTGAAGATGACGTCAGCAAAAGTAGATGTGTCATGATTTCATGACAAAAGCAGAGAAGAAGGCAATGAAGACTAAAGTGTCACAATTTTGTGATAGGAGTGAAGATGACATCAGCAAAAGTTAGAAGTGTCACGATTTTGTGACAAGGACATAGTCAAGGCAGACAAATGCTAAAGTGTCACGATATCACGACAAAAGCCATAAGATAGTGTACGACTGCAAAAATGTCATGATATCATGACATGTAGTTTCATGAGAAAAGCTATAGAACTACAGAGGCGGTTGAAGCCGACAGAGTTAAATCTGGGCCGACGTAGTTTAGGGTTTTGCAGCTGACGTTGTTTAGGGTTGTGCAGCCGACTAGGATCAAAGTTTTGATCTAGAAATTTTTAGTATAAGAGGAGGGTTGTTTGAAGAGATTGATCATCGATCGAAGTGTGCGTTCGAAGTGCGACTGTCAAAAATAGAGTGTGGGGAGAAGTTTGATCACCAAAAAATAGAGTGCAAATTCGATTGCAGTGTATAGAGTGCATTCCATCGAATCTTCTAAGTGAGAGAGATTGCAAGAAAGCAGAGTGTGTGAAGATCATGCTGCTGTGATTGCGTAGAGGTGCATAAGTTGATGTTTGATCGAGTGCTATTGTAATTATGCAAAGGTACAATATCGAGGACATTTGTGCCAGACTTAAGGACTGTGTTTGGTGCAGAATAGAGGAAGCAAATGAGGACATTTACGCTGAACCGAAGGACTATGTTTAGTGCAAACATAAGGACCAATTTTGGAGGTGAAAGAGTTGAGGATAGAGGTCTCCAGCCAGAGCAAGGAATACAGGTGTCTTCTGTGGATAGAGTTCCACTTGCTAAGGGCAGAGGGGGCAGAGGTTCTCTAGAGGAACACCAGCCAGAGCAGAGCTAGGAGATTGGTGTCTCCTTTGGGTTGGTGCCCATAAAATTTGTAATCGGGAAAGGTTTCCCAAAACTTGAGGTGATAAAATTTAGTGAAAAATTTTATGCGTGGAGTAGCCCGCATTGGGTGAACCATATAAATTGTTGTGTCTCTATTGTGGATGGTATTTTGTGCATTGCTTTGATTACTGTTTTTGATACTGCTATCTATTCTCTGCACAATATTAATTTGAAAATTGAAGGAAAAATATTAAAGTGGTCTTATACTATTCACCCCCCATCTCAGTATAAGCTTATGTTCTTCAATTGGTATCAGAGTCGGTTCCTTCGAAAAGGTCTAATAGATTGAAGGAAGAACTGGTTAAGAACACAATGGATTATTCAAGTGGCAATGCAACACCTATTCTTGATGGATTAGATTTCGTTTTGTGGAGTGCAAGAATGAAGGTTTATCTAATGGCACTTGGTAATGAGGTTTGGGAAGTGATTGAAGACGGGTACACTATCCCTAAAAATGGTCCTTATACTAAATAAGACAAGCTCCTACATCACATCAATTCAAAAGCAATGAATGCAATCTTGAAGGGTTTATAGAAGGCAGATCTTACCAAGGTGATTCACTGCAAAATAGCTAGTGAAATGTGGAAACAGTTGTAGGTGGTTCACACAGGTGATGTAAATGTTCGAAAGGCCAAGTTGAGACACTTTAAAGGTATGTTTGAACAACTCAAGATGAATGATGATGAAAAAATTAGTGACTACATGCTTCGTATGGATGAGGTTGTTAACTCTATGAAAGACTTAGGTCTTGAGCTTACTGAAAATGATGTGTGTGATAATATTTTAAGATCTCTTCCTAATAGATTTAGTGAAAATATTTCTGCTATTGAGGAAGCTAAAGATTTAGATAAGTTGAAAAAGGATGAGCTCCATAGTATTCTTGCAACATTTGAGCTGAGAACTCAAGTGAAGGTTGATGTCAAGAAAGAGGCAGCTTTCAAAGCTACCAAGAAATCAAAGGGCAAATAGATTCAAGAGAGTGATGAGTCTTCTAGTGATGAAGAGGCATATTACAACAAGAAAAGCAAGTTCTCTAGAAAGCACAAAAGCAAGAAAAATATAAGATGTTTCAACTGTGGAAAGTTTGGTCATTATGCTACTAACTGTACTGTTTCCAGGAATGAAAGTGATGAAGATATACAGGATGTTAAGAGCAAGGATTTTGAAAAGCACAGGTATTACAGAAAGAACAAAGATGAGTACAGTAATCATGGAAAGAGGCATTCTCACAAGCACAAGAAGAGCTTCTACCTAGACAAAGCAAGTAAGTGTTCTAGCAGTAATAGTGAAAGTTCTTCTAGTGATGATGAAAATGAGATGTTGTTCATATCAAAAAAAGAGGAAGAACCGAAACATAAATTCATTGTCATGAAATGTTTTAGATGTGGAAATTTTGGGCACCTTGAGGATGATTGCACAAATAATGAAATGATTGCTAGTATGTATGAGGATGCTTCAGAAATTGATAAGGAAGATGCATGTATGGTTTTTGAAAATGGTAGCACCTCTAGTGATAAGAAATCTAAAAAAGGCCTTGATGATTCAAAATGCAATCAAATAGAGAATCTTGAAAGTGAACTTACTAATGCTCTTAGTGTTTTGAAAAAGGAAAGAAAGAAGAATGATAGACTCAAGGATAAGTTAAATGAATGTTGTATGGAGAGAGATGATCTCATAGAAAATCTTGACTTCTCTATAGCTAAAACACAGGAACTCAAGGATGAGTTAGAGTCTAAGATTCTTGAGTATAATGAGTTGGAACAAAAAATGGCTTCTCTGGAAATAGAAACTAAAGAGTACAAGGATAAGCTGTACAGGTTTCAAGATAGCTTCAAACATGTTAAGTCTCTCATCAAAGGTCAAAGAAAACCAACAGATAAAATAGGTCTCGATTTTTTTGAGCCGCAAAAGAAACAGGTTGGGGAATCTAGCAAGAGATTTCAAAATGAAGAGAGTTCTGATGTAGAAAGTACTTCAGATCAAGAGTTCGTGAGTGATAGATGTGCAGAAATAGAAAATAGAATTTTGAATGCAAAGAAGAAGTTTACCGAACCTAGAAGGTCATTTACAAGAAAGTTTAATGGTAGATGTTTTGCATGTCACAGGTTTGGCCACATGGCTTCGCATTGCATGACTTAAGTAAGGAAGGTAAATGATAGTTTCAGGGGCCGTAATTTCTTTCAAGGGTATTGCTACTCTTGTAAATAGTTCGGGCATAAGGCAATTTTCTACATGACTAATTACAGGAACATGGTTAGTCATAACAGGCGAATTCAAAGAACAGGTATGCCGAACAGAAATAACAGTGTTACTTGTTATAAGTGCAACAATGATGGTCACATAGCTAGACAGTGCAGAGTTGATCTTTCAAAGTATAGGAACAGGAACAGGAACAATAGTATAAATAGGTCCAAGGATCAAGGCGTGAACAAGAACAGTGACAAGAACAAAAATTTTGACAAAAAATTCAAGAGAAGGCTCGACAAGGAAATTATAGACACTAATGATGATCGGTGCCTAATGGGAGTCTTACTCCCATCCTAGTTTTAATGTCCTCATGAGGAGGTGGGGGAGGGACTAAGCTAAGAGGCTCATTCTTAGTCCCAAGACTCAAAGGTGACCCTTTGCCATTGATGACAAAGGGGGAGAGCTTCAATGTGAAGAGGAAAGCTTCAAGTCAAGGGGAACAAAACTTCAAAAGGAGATTCTCAGTTGTTGGCACAGTTGGTTTCAGTTTTGGCTTCTAATATGTGTTTCAGTAAAGGTTTGCCATCAATGACAAAAGGGGAGATTGTTGGCAATCTTGGGTACCTTAGGTACATTGCCTTTGCTCAAGTGTAGATGTTGTCATTGATGTCAAGAAGTTCTTGAAGCAATTTGTTTTGTTGTCAAGGAATTTGTTTTGTTGAAGGTTATTCAGAGCATGATTAGTGAGTTTCCAGGAATTTCTTAGTAGCCCATTTGCAAAAGATCAAGAAAAAGACAAGTAAGAAAAGCATGTAGCTGGCTGGAAAAACTGTCATGATTTCATGACATGTTTGAGGAGAGAGAAAGTGTTGGAAAAACTGTCATGATTTTGTTACATGTTTGAGGAGAGAGAAAGTTTTGGCAAAACTGTCACAATTTCGCGACATGTTTGAGGAGAGAGAAAGTGCTGGCAAAACTATCGCGATTTCGCAACATGTTTGAGGAGAGAAAAAGTTTTGGCAAAACTGTCACGATTTCGCGACATGTTGGTAGAGAAGGAGAGCAAGATGGAAAGTGTCATGATTTCATGACATGTCACATTTTCGCAACTCGGAAAGTGTAGGAAGGCAAAGAAGGAAAAGTGTCACGATTTTGTGACACATTGCCAAGAAAGTTGTACGGATGAAAAGGTGTCACGATTTCGTGACATAATGCAAAAAAGAGAGTCCGTAGTGTGAACTGTCATGATTTCACGACAAGTTAGAAGAGAGAGAAAGTTACATGAAAAGTGTCACGATTTCGTGACATGCTGCAAAAGACTAAGTGAGGACTGTCGCGATTTTGTGACATGCTACAAGAGACTGAGTGAGGACTATCACGATTTTGTGACATGTTGAAAAGTTCAAAGTGAGAACTGTCATGATTTTGTGACATGCAGCAAAAGAAAGAGTCTAAAATAAGAAGCGTAGCGATTTCACGACAGGCTACAAAGAAGTTGTACGGATGCAAAAAGTGTCATGATTTCATGATAGGTTGGAGAGAAAGCTTGTGAATGCAGAAAGTGTCATGATTTCGTGACAGGTTGAGATGGCAGCTTTCAGTTGGAGAAAGTGTCATGATTTCATGACAGAAATAGTTAACAAGTCTTCAACAGAAGAAGCGTCATGATTTCATGAAGAATTGAAGAAGGAAGAGTTCGAAGGCGAAAGCATCACGATTTTGCGACATGTTCCAGCTTCATGGGTGCAAGGCAGAGAGAAGCTCAAGGCAGCGAAAATGTCATGATTTCACGACAAAAGCTGAGAGGAAGGCCATGAAGATAGAAGGGTCACGATTTCATGACAGAGTTGAAGATGACATCAGCAAAAGCAGATGTGTCACGATTTTATGACAAAAGCAGAGAAGAAGGCAATGAAGACTAAAGTGTCACGATTTCACGACAGGAGTGAAGATGACATCAGCAAAATTTAGAAGTGTCGTGATTTCATGACAAGGACGTAGTCAAGGCAGACAAAGGCTAAAGTGTCGTGATATCACGACAAAAGCCATAAGATAGTGTATGACTACAAAAATGTCATGATATCGCAACATGTTGTAGTTTTGTGAGAAGCTATAGAACTACAGAGGCGGTTGAAGCCGACAGAGTTAAATTTGGGCCGATGCAATTTAGGGTTTTGCAGCTGACATTGTTTAGGGTTGTGCAGCTGACTAGGATAAAAGTTTTGATCTAGAAATTTTTAGTATAAGAGGAGGGTTTTTTGAAGAGATTGATCATCGATCGAAGTGTGCGTTCGAAGTGTGATTGTCAAAAATAGAGTATGGGGGAGAAGTTCGATCATCAAAAAATAGAGTGTGAATTCGATTGCAGTGTACAGAGTGCATTCCATCGAATCTTCTAAGTGAGAGAGATTGCAAGAAAGCAGAGTGCATGAATATCATGCTATTGTGATTGCGCAGAGGTGCATAAGTTGATGTTTGATCGAGTGCTGCTATAATTATGTAGAGGTGCAATATCAAGGATATTTGTGCCAGACCAAAGGACTATGTTTGGTGCAGAACAGAAGAAGCGAATGAGTACATTTGCACTGAACCGAAGGACTGTGTTTAGTGCAAACACAAGGACCGGATTTGGAGGTGAAAGAGTTGAGGACAGAGGTCTCCAGCCAGAGCAGGGAAGACAGGTGTCTTCTATGGATAGAGTTCCACTTGCTAAGGGCAGAGGGGGCAGAGGTTCTCTAGAGGAACACTAGCCAGAGCAGAGCTAGGGGATTGGTGTCTCCTTTGGGTTGGTGCCCATAAACTTTGTAATCGAGAAAGGTTTCCTAGAACTTGAGGTGATAAAATTTAGTGAAAAATTTTATCCGTGGAGTAGCCTGCATTGAGTGAACCATGTAAATTATTGTGTCTCTATTGTGGATGGTATTTTGTGCATTTCTTTGATTACTATTTTTGATACTGCTATCTATTATCTACACAATATTAATTTGAAAATTGAAGGAAAAATATTAAAGTGGTCTTATACTGTTCACCCCCCCATCTCAGTATAAGCTTGTGTTATTCAATATTGCATTGATGCTTGTCATCATTGCATGATTTTCTGGCATCTAAAACAACTTACATGTTTGTATATCATAAAATTATATGATTTACTATTCATGACTACCTACACATATAGATTTTTGAGGATTTTGTGATAATGGTATGTGATGATACTTAGTTAGGTTGTAGCTCACATGCATTGCACTTTCACTAGGACTCTAATTCCTAGCACGATCCCCACCTAAGGATTCTTATTCTACTTCTTCTCTGATGTTTTGATTCTTCTCCTCTTCTTGACCTTAAAAGGAAAGCAATATTTTTTCCACAATCGCACACACCCTCATAGTGTCTTCATCTCATCAAAAATCCCTATCTAGGATAGCATTTGCATAGTTCATCAACATATTACACTCTACATGGAATACTTGCACATCCTAGTAGGTATTACATTTGATATTCTATCAGGTCATGCTATCTTTTGACTCAACAACTTCAACGCCCCATTACAGGATAAGCTCCTTGGTCGATATTAGTAGACCTTGATATACATCCTAGCAGGTAATCACCTCACAATAGTCAATAAGGGAGCAACCACCCATATAATGTCAGACTCCATACACTTATACACTATTGCAAGTGCTAATTCTATAGTAGGCTTAGCCCTTTTTTTCTAGTATGATCTATATTATCTAACTACACTAGTTCCTTGCAAACTATGCTAGTTTTGTACTACAGATTGCCCATCCTTCTCTATTCCATTTGGTTGACATTTGGATCTTCTTCTTCCTCTTATTCTTCTCCCTTCTTATTCCTTCTTCTTATTTATTCTTTCATATTATTCTTTGTCCTTCTACTTCTTTCTTATTCTTAATTTTCCATCCATCCATTTATTGTAGTTTGCATTTAGGTAGTTTGCATAACATAAAACATAAAACATAAAATATATAAACTCACGACTTAAAAAAAACTTAAAACATTAAATAATCACCATTACACACAAATAAAGATAAAAGGAGTAGCTATGTATTACTTGAGATAAAGAGATACATCATCGTAGTGTCTAGTTGGTGTACAACAATCCATAATTGGTACACTCAACCTAAGGATGCACACCACAATCAAAAATTAGTGTGTCATCTTGATCCCAGTCCCTAGGTCTAGCTCTAGGAGCCTGCTCGTTCTAGCCCACCTTGAGGAGGAGGTAGCCTAGGCTACTGCATGGACTATTGTGATCCTATCACCATCCATGATTGAGATTGTGATCTACTCGCTAACTATAGAGATGGGGGAAGTGACATCCTTCACTCCAATGGGAATACTTTACAATACACAATCTTGAAGAATGTAGTCCACTAAATGGCTACCTCCATCCTCTCTCCTATCCTATGTAGCTTTGCCTATAGTAGCTACATCCTATCATCTGCTTGGATGCTTACAATGATAGCCAGCCCCTCCACCTTGGTCCTCAAGTGCTCTCCATATAGACGGGTCACCTTTCATTGAAGTTTATTGACCTCCACTTGATTCGCATCCCTCTCAGTATCTATAGCACTCAGTGAGCTCTGTAGTCCCTCTAGCCTCTTGGGCTTATCCTCTTAGATCTGGGCCATATGGGATTTTAGAGTAGCTACTTATTATTGTATCTTATTTATCTTCTCCTAGACAACCACCACTATAGATTTCAAGGCCTCTCATGGGTCTCCGCCTTGTACCATCCCAACCTCTATGGGGGCACCTCCTACCACTTCCTTTCTGATACTTATATTTTGGGTGGTCTATACCACCACCATGATCCAAGTATGCAATTGCCTCTATATCAAGGCTATAGGACCATGTTGTGCCCTTTCTATGTATCAGTGAGAAACCTCTCAAAAATCTCATTGCATATCTATGTCCATGACCTGGAACCTCTGTATCAAAACTAGTGGGAAGATCCTTCGAGACATGACTGTTCTATACCACTACCAATATTTGAAAACCACTCTCATGTCATCCACCCTTGGGTCAACATAGGGAGGATCATCCAAATCCTCCTTGACCCACCTGGTGAGGTTTTCCTCACCTCTAATCCCTACTGGATCTTGGGTCACCCTTTGGTACTAGTAGTCCTCCAAGTCTAGGACCCCCTACAAAATCTTGTACCGTAAGACTCTATTAAATTTTTAGACCTTCGAATACCCCTTCTATAATTTTAGCCACCTAATACTCCTCACCCTTGATAGCTATACCCTTCCCTCAACCCATACCAAGTGAAGTTGCCATGGTTTCCAGATGAGCTTCACCTCCCGAAGCTCATCGATCACCCACATAGCTAGTGGTAGGTTCCTTGCATAGGCCCTCATTGACCCCTATAGGGATCTCGGACACCTATATTATGATGGTCATTTCAAACTAGGTAGTGGTCCTGAAAGTGCATATGGCGTCTGGATAGCTATGTGCTCCCAACACCACACCTAGAGCAACATCATGGAGACTAAATATGTACGACACTTATACACAACATTGTACAACATCCTTTACAAGTGGGCCAACATATATGGGGCCCATGTGAATCTAAATCCTTGGTGTCACATGTCTACCACTACTCCTAATATGTCCCATGGAAGATATCATCACTAGTATGATGCATCAGAAGCCCATCCACAGCCCCACAAAGCACGGTCGTCAGAGGGTTCACCCCATATTGACCCACCAAATCATAAATAATAATGGTGCTCTCTCACACCTGGTGGGTCCAGCCTCCTGAAAATCACTACAAAGAGATTTCTTGCCCTTGTGCTCTATAAATTGCATCCTAAACTTTGCACTTCATATGTTTCTTGCATCTCTTTCCTTTTTCTTCTTTCACTTTTTCTTTCATTTTCCCCTTTGTTTTTCTTTGTTTTTAGATGAAATTGTGCCCCTTTTTTTGAGGTATGATTTCATGAAATCGCACCTAGATTTCTTTGGGTGTAATTTCTCCATGCCTTGCCTAGGGATAAATCATGATTGGGACATGAAATTGTGCCCCGATTAGGAAGAAAACCCACCATCGAATACGATGCAAAAATATCTAAAAAACCTAAAACTACACTAAATGTGCAACATGATTCTAGGGTCTACCTATGGTTGGTCCACCTTCATTTTGGATTCATCCCTCATGATTGAAGGTCAGTGCACTGGTAGTACCATTGTATTTTTATCCCTAGAGCTCTTTCTCCTTTGTCATGCAACAAAAATGAATTAGGGTTTTACCCTTTTTCACCTTTTTAACCCTAGTTTTTACCTTTCTTTTTCTCTCTTTCTTCTTCTACGTCAACCCATTTTTATGAGGAATTTATTCCTCATAAAACTCGATGGGAACCCTAGCCTATAGAGGCATTAAATTCCCTAATGAAATTTACGTGTAAAACTAGAAAGTGTCTGAAATGACACTGTTTTCACACCATCCCTTTCTTTAAACTAGTGACCCTATTTTTTCTTATTATTTTCCTTGAGTGTGTACCTACATCCTTTCTTTTATGCATTAATTAGGCCATACATGCATCAAAGAGGGGGTAAAATGTAGACATGGAAAATTGACCCACTTTTAGTGGGCAATATTCCTAGAGCTCTCTAAGAGGTCCCTAACCCCTACGTAGGGCAAGGGATAAGCCTCTTTTCCATTGTCTTATATTTATTTCTCTTCTAAGTGATATTGTGCTTGATAAATACAGGGCATGAGTTCACAAAAGTGAAATTTCAGCCCATCGAGATGGGGCATGATTTTATGTTTTTAGGGTTTCTTCCTTAGAAACCCTAATTTTTCTCTTTAGTGTGTGTGGCATCAACTTTCCTAATATTTTTCCACTCTTATTGCCTTCAATATTACCAATAAAATGAGGTATGATATCACATTTCATAGACACACATACATAATTTATCTCACACACTTATGATTTCTAAGACACGCTTGGTTATCCCAATGTGCTTGCAATTTATTTTCTATCTCATTCCTCTCGAAATAAGCTAATCCCAAAGTGCAAATTTTTGATTTGGTATTCTACTACATTGATTTGATTGATGTTTAATCTGGTGGATTCATATCGTAGTCTTGGAGGAGAGATTAACTACCTGGAGATCTCACCCTTTCTTTTGGATTTTACATCATCCATCAAGTTTCTTATTTTAAGTTTTGCATTTCTGCACTTCATTTCACATTTAGTTTTAGTTTTCATATCATATGTGAAATCATGCTTTTTATCGAGGTGCGACTTTGTAGAACTAAAATTAGGGTCTTTTGCACATAGGATAAAAATAGAACCAGGTCGTCCCCGCTCTTTGTGAGGTGTGATTTTATCCAAAAACAAATTGGGGGCAACCTGCTAAAAATAATTGTATGATAAGGTCTTAAACTGCATCTAGATTATATTGGTATGCTCTATTTTCTATTTCTACTCTACTGCATTTCCATTTTATGATTAAATATCCAAAGGTTAATTTTCTCTTATATTTACAAAGGTCATATAAAGGACCTAGGGGGCTTGACTGCTGCACCTCCAAGAATTATTGTATAGAGGCCTAATAAGGCCTCCTAATTTTGATCACATTTTTTAAAGTGTTTCTAAGCTATCTTGTAGGATCAGGTATTATTGATATCATTTGACAAGATGTAGAAAAGGCTTGTATCAACCACCGATTAAGATAAGTGGTCTAGTTAATATATAGGTTGTTGATCTACTATTTATATTGAGTTTTTAGGTATCTAAAAAGAAAGAGCATATAGTGTGCATCTAGGGTTAAATATTGTGCATTAGTCTTGTGCCCTTTCTTTGAATATTTTATGGATAAAAACCTAGGTTAGCTCTTGTATTCCCGCATTCTATATTTTTGCATTGTCCTTTATCTTTCATAGCATAGATCTAGAAATGTCAAACTTAGGTGATTGCTTGAAACTGAATACATAAAATATTTTTGAATATCTTGAGGACTTGGAGCGAGTCCTAAAACAATTCCTAGTGAACCCTTCCCCCTATCATTGAGTATAGAGAACAACATACCCCGTGGTTCACCCCATAAGGCTTCTCTCTTGCAGATCCAACCTTTTGGGAATTGTATGTAGTAGGGCAGTTTTACCCCTCTATAGTGGATAGTAGAGTTATGTGTGCCTTACCATTCATTGATGATGGATACAATGTAGATCAGTAGCTTTATTAATGGATTGCTCATTTCCTCCATAGCTACTTTGTAATATTTTATATGATTTCTATTTACAACATACTTCAGTCGTCTAGCAGATTTACTTTCTTTCATAATTTTGCATCTTGTGATTGTTATCTCCCAAGACTCATTCATTAAAATCTAACACCCTTGCAGAACATTTTTTAGTTTAAAAAAATGTAGAGTATGACTGTAAGGAAGAAAGTATAGCCATCGTTACATTCCTATGCCATGGCCTCTTCTAGCAAACCAAAGAAGGCTACCAACTCAACCAAAAAGAAACCCACTAAAACCATTCAAGTTGTCAAGGCAAAAATTATAGATAGAGTACTAAGAGTATCACAATCCTATCCTTACGAAGAGCTACAAGGTAAACCCATAAAGAAGAAACAACATGAATCTCTAGGGAAGAAGGTTCCAGTAAAAGAAATCATAGAGGAACAAAGGCAAGAATACGAAGATGCTACTATTTTATATTTTGAATATACTGAAGAGGATTATCGGAGGCATCAAACTCTACTCAAAGATATATTTTAGAGGGCCAAAGACAAACGTTACGATGATAGTCCATTTTGCAATAGATGGAATAGCAACCTAGGAAAGCTTATCTACCCATGAGTCCACAATTTATCAGACCTGCTCTCATGGCTAGCCGTGATGTATGACCCAAATTCAAAAGCCATCCTCAACCACAAGAACTAGAAGGTATTATTAGTTACCAAAGAAGTCATTCACAAGGTATTTAATCTCTTTTCCTATTAAATAGTCCCAAATGATAAAGTAATTGAATATAGTTTTCATGTATGCTTAGTTTAAATACGAGAAAAATGTGAACAATAAGCTTACAATACTTCATGAAGCTATTGAGAAGAAGGAAGAAATAATACCAGAATCATAGTAGGCCAATTGAGTCCCAAGGTTATGCAGACACTAGGAGGGGTCAATGTCGAATGCATCCAAGAAAAACTACCTTGGATTCAAGAAGGTCGACCCGATATCACAGAGTTTATTGGAAAATTTATGGTGGCTATTCATAATGAGCTATGTGGTGAAAATCCTCCAAGGATCAACATAGGAATAAGCAAATTTCTCAACTAGACCAAGTCTAGGAAGTTCTTCTTTGTAGAATATTTCACTTCCCTCAGGTTATATGGCATGAAGATTCCACCTAAGACGCTCCCAAAGCATTGTCTAATGTCCATTTTTGACTTAGAAATTGTGAGGCAAGTAGCTGATGAAGTAAAAATGAGAGTAAAAAGAGGTAAAGCAAGAGTCCCTTGGCTCAAATATTATTTCAAAATGGGATACTATATCTTCAAGGGATATCTCATTATTCTTATAAATATGTGAAGGATGGATGATTACTGCTTTGCCAAACTTATGTGGAGAGCCTATGAACCAGACAAGAAATAGGAAAAAGAAATCCAGAAAGTGATGAAACTACACATGGGCCATGAAGTAGATGCTTTTGAAGATACGATGCATATCGCCATAAAGAATCAAGAAAATATCAGAGGTATGGAAAATATTAGAGAGACCTTATGCCCAATTGGAGGAAGTGGGAAGGTACAGGTTAGAAATCAATATAATAAGAGGATCCACTATTGATTCTTATGCTCCACTAGTCCTAGCAATTAGACCTGAAGAGCTTGAAGACCCTTTCTTGTAGATAACTAAAAAATATCTGCAACTATTGGAAATAGTCATTGAGGAAGCATCTACAACTAAAACAAACCAACCTCAAATTGAGCCAGCTCCTCAAGCAAGCTCTCCAAGATAATTCTCTCCAACTAAAGAGAAAGAAAAGCCAATCACATTCTAGGTAGTAAGCCCCTCAATACTAGTTGAAGATACCTCAACCTCAGAACCTCAAGTAGTAGAAGAAATGGAAAAGTGCTCATAATGTCTCAGGAAAAATGCCAAAAAGCACCACTACCATGCACTTGATAATGAATAATGAGAAACACAAAATTCCCCCAACTACTATGAAGAAAATTACTCGAGTTGGAGGGTTAGGAAATATTTTGAGAGAACTTGTGCCTAAAGAAGCCTCTCCTCCTAGTTCTCCACCAACTAAAAGAGCTTGTATTGAATCTGGTTCAGCTTTCGAGACTTCTCATTCCGTAATACTGACAAAAGTAAAAGAAACCAATATACAGTTCAGTGCTAAGGAAGAACAACAAATAGAGGTTGTTGAAAGAATCACCGATGAGGAGGCTGCTCAAAAGTTGTTAGCTCAGCAAGGCGTTACACAAGCCAGTTCTAAAGTCACTATACACTGCCTCTACTAGAAAAGCCTACTGAATTCTTCATTGATCCCAAATCCAAACAAGTAAAGTGTAAAGGGGATAATATTGAAATGATGAAAGTAGATTTGGTAGTCCATATGCAAAAAACTACAACCATTGAAGAAGAACTCAAGGAGTTAAGAGCACAAAAGATTCAATATGAGCAGATAAAAACTAAAAAAGACCAATTGCAAAGTGAGAATTTGGAACTTTAGGCTGAGATAAGCAAACTAAAAGAAGAAATGGATAAGCTACAAAAGTAGAAGCCACTAGTCCTACCTGAGAGAGCAATTGACAAAGAAGAGCTCATTAATCATTTCAAGTTAGGATTGGTCGAATTAACCAAATACTGAGTCAAACCAATGCCTAACATATTCAAAGACCTTATAAAAAATGAACACATCTCAATAGATCAAAATTTTGATGGAAGAAATAGATCACAGAGCTATAAAAATATCTCTTATCTACCAAAAATACAAGAATACACCCAAGTCGGAGAGCAACATATCACCACCACTAATAGTCAAGTGTATGACTGTCAAACTAAATTCTAGAAGCTAAAAAATTACTTTCATGAAAGACTCCACTGGGAAGATGCCACATCGAGTATAGATGAGTGGACAAAATAATTGGATAACATGGGGTTGCAAAATGTTGAGATACTCAAAGAAGTCACTACAACGACTGATATGGAAACACTCATCGCAAATAAAATCATGGAATTCAAATATGATGAAGATGAATAGAATTGGCTTTGCAGTTGAGAGACTCATCTTCAATAAACATAGAATAATTTTGATTCGTTGATCAAAATGGGCCACTGACAAAAAGACATCTCAATCAAATAAAGAGCATTGAACATGAAGTCAAGTCAACCTCCACATTTTCTGATGAATCCTAGAAACACATTGCTAATGTATTATGAATAAAAAATATAAAAGAAGACAAAAGAGAAGATAGCCTAGTGGGTCCCACAAAATAATACCAAGTAAAAACAGCTGACATCACCCCCACAATAGAAATCTAGGAATAAAAAAATTTGGCCACAAAACCAAAATAAGAGGAATAACAGTTTCAAGAATAGGTGGCAGAGTATTGTCAATTTGTTAGTGAAAGACAACTCAAGATAACTTGTAATGCACCAAATAGAAGTAGTGGCTGAAGATAGTCCAAGTGGCAACACCTACACCAAGTCTTATCAAAAATATTTTTCTACCCAACTATAAAAGGAGTCGAATCACCCAAGCTTGATCATCATGCAATCATGTAGAAAACTTTTGATAGGTATTCTAAGTGTTTCTATGAGGGTTATTGTATTTCATCTATTTTTATCTATTTCTACAATTATCTCAAGTTCATCCCACCTTTGTGTAGGTATTTCAGAAACTCAAGTAGTCTACCTGAGATCATTTCTAGGAGCTACTTCAAGGAACTAGAGTCTATTTGTCACTATAATTAGGATAGTAGATAATAGTTCCCTTGTTACATTATTTGAATGGGTTGAACTCTATATTGTATTCATTGAAAGACATATGCATTATGTTGGGCTTTTTATCATTGTAGCCATTATAATTTAAATACAATTCAAATCATCTAGTTTTTTCTTTCTAGCATATTTAGTGCAATGTGTGTGTATTTTCTTATTTGTATATTACATTATTTGAATCTGTAGGTAATGTTTCCTTCATTGATTTAAAAATCTATGTTTATTGTGATATTCGAATGAATGTGGGTTTATTAGTTTTTCTTCCCTTTTCTCTCTCTTTTACATAAATCATTAAAATTTGCTATGATAACCCAATGGACAAGGCACCAGTATGCTTTTACTCTTGAAATGCTTTCAATTGTATGCTTGGTAATTATTTTTACATATATGTAATACATTAAAATATGTTTGATCATAATTGTTTGAGGAACATCATTATAGGCTCATATTAGGATGTCTAGACGTAACCTGTTTAGTTATCAAGCTATCTAAGGATGAAGTGGTGAGTTATCAAAGCTCACATATCTCCTTGTGGACTTCGAGGAATTTGAATAGCATGACATATCCTAAGGACATTCAAATTTTTCCACAATATTTTTTTGGCACCATTTCCAGGGATAGGTTATATCATTGTCTGTGTGTTCCATAGTTTGTCTCCCCACAATAAAAATTTTACTTGTCAATGCCACAATTTTTTGGAAACATATTTTTGTTTTTTTAACTGTAATTTTTTGAAAGTCTATGTGCACATCTGAGAGATTGAGAGAATTTAAAATCCAAGCAATATTGGAATGAGTGAGATTATATTACACCCAAGTGCTGGTGACTCTGAACGAACTCAAAAGAATAAGAAGAATATGACCTGGTGCATACCAAATGCAGTGGTAAAGAACTCCTAGAATTTGAAGATCCAGAGGTATTTACCCATTCTCAAAAAGTACCAGTTCTTAAAAAATCTATTTATCAAAATAGATCATAATATGTTGGTAGTAAATATACTAAAAAATCTATTTCCATAGTTAATTATGCTACTAGTACGCTTGCCATTAACACCCCTACGACTAGTATTCATATCCTTCTTATGGTACAACCAAACCAGAATAAAAACCTTCAAGTATGGAGGACTAATAGGTACAAGCCCTTCTGATTACCCCAAAATTTGCATCCCTTGCTAGCCAAATCTCATAAGTATTTACCTAAATTCTAAGGCAACATTGCTTTTATTGGGGAAGATCATATCAAAGGATTACTATATGTGTTATATAGCCTTGAGGTTGAACACAAGGACGTAGTTCTTAGAAATTTTCTATAAAATTTAGAGAAAGATGCTAGGAATTGGCTTAATTGTCTCCCAGCTGACCAGATTCCTAACTTTCAGACCATGGAGGAAGTATTTTTAAATAAATATGGAGAAATAAAAAATGAATAGTCCTTGTTAACAGAGCTTGCAACAATCAAGAAAAAATAAAATGAGTTAGTGGAGGACTTTAACAAATGATTTTTCAAGACTAGGAATAAAATCCCCACAACTTTGTGATCCATTGATCACCAAACTATATGTTTTTATAAGAATACCTTTCTTGGTAAATTTAGCCATGAGTTGAGACAACATAAAACCAATACAATTAATGAATGTATGGAACAAGCTCTAGAAATAAAAAGAAATATGTTAGACAATGGAAAAATAAATTCATACACATCTGAGTCAAGCTCTAGTTAATTAAATAGGAAGCCTAAGAGGGTTGGGTTCTTCCTGTTAAAGAAGGCTAAGATAGATTCCATAGAAAAATTTTCTAGCCAACTTATCGAGATGTTCAACACTATAAATAGTAGGCTATCCAAATTTGAGAAGGATAAATCAATTAATGATGAGCCACCTGCTTATTTGCAAACTAATAGAAAACCCCAATTTCTAAGAAATTTTAATAGAAACTAAGAAAGAAACAATGGAGGAGAAGGGAATAAATATAGAAGTAATGGTTGGAAGAGGAAAGGACCAAAATATATGGATTCAGTCCCAAACCCCATGGCTAATGCTAATACAAATTCTGATTTTGTATTTTATTATAATGAATATGATGCCCCACATGACCCAGATACCTATGGCATATACCTAAACTCACATACCAATGGTAATGTGGAAGAATAATCATATGAGTAAATAATAATAAATTCTTCTTGGACTAAGTATGACGAAGAAAGAGAAATACAGTTCGAAAAATAAATTGATGAATTGCCTAAGTAAAAAAAAATCCTAGAGCTTTGGTTCTCAAAAATGTAGAAATCCTAAAAATACCTTAGGAAAGCAGGTATGAAATGATGAAATAAGGCAAAATCATTCCAATGGATGAAGAAATTGAAGGACTAGAAAGGATGCATGCCATCAATATGAGAAAAAAACTATTCCTAATAAGACCAATAAGTCTGATAAGACTGATATAAATCAATAAATTCAAAACAAAGACAAAGTCTCCAAGAAACAAAACAACAATGATCAACAAGCAGCCTCCATAGTGGAGATAGAGAATCAAGTTTAGAAGCAGTTGGATCCTGACAAAAATATAGAAATCAAGAAGTTTGAATTTGATGCGGGCTAGGAGTTGGTCAAATATATATATATATATATATATATATATATATATATATATATATATATATATATATATATAACTTTTGGAAAACTGATGACCATACCAAAATACAGAGATCAATTTTATCAAGCTTTTGGTCTTGTTGAGACACAAAATAATCATATATGCAATTTTTTAGTAGTAGAAAATCCTAGGCCCATTCTTAAGAACCCATCAATCTCAGACCTTTCTATATCTCCTTAAGATATAATTCAAACTTTTGGGATCAGTATGTAATCCATAATTGTATGTTAGATAGTGGAGTGTCACATAATGTCATGCCTAAACAAGTGGTAGATCAGTTAGGTTTAATATGCACTAGAGATTCACCTCCAATATCAGTCATGGATAGTAGAAAAATACCTTATGCTAGGATCATCACAAGACTATTAGTTTATTTGGACCAGTACCCAAAGAAAGGAATAGTTATGGATGTAGTTGTGGTTGATGTAGACCCTTTATTCTCTTTACTATTGTCAAGACATTAGGCTGAACAATTAGGAGGATATATCAATTAGATTGGTCTTATGCTACTATTCCCCTGAGAGCCAAAGATCAGGCCACCCTCATAAGAGAACCCTTTCATAGGTATTCACTAGAACTAAAAATTTTGACAAAACTACTATGAACCTAGTTCAATATTTTAAAGAGAAGGAGATAGGACTTTATTTTGTTTGGAATTCACCCTTCCTAGCTGAGATACCCAAAGTGGTAGATATGAACCCACAAACAATAGAATATGGTGATGTTGAGTCTACAAGAATACTGACATCTAAAATATGGACTCTGAAATTTTATGGAGCAAAATCACATTCTGGAGTAGGAACAGGAGTTAACTTGGCTAACATCAATGAAAAATATTTGGGCATACCATATAGATTATATTTTCCATGTACTAACAATGTGGCAGAATATGAAGCACTCTTGCTAGGATCTAGGAAACCCAAAGAGTTGGAAATTAACTATCTGACTGTATACTAAGATGTAGAATTGATAATACAAAAAATTAAAGGTAAGTATCAGGACAAACATCCTAGGCTGAAGTAGTATAGACATGTTGTTCAAGAAGAAATTAATAAAATTTTGGCTTTTAATATAACATATATTCCTAGGGATCAAAATCATGTAGCCAATTTATTAGCCATAAATACTGCTAGTTCATATAGACCATAAATAGATACAAAATACCATGATAATTTCCCTACTATTTTAGTATATCATCCATATATCCTAGACAACATAGTGTATCTACAAGTTTTCCAAGATGACATAGATATCAAAGATTTTATGACACTATAGAATCAATATTCTGATATTATATGTGATGAAGAAGATGAAGAGAAAATAAAAAGGTAATTGGAGAGCTTGTGGAGGTGATACAATTAAAGACTAACAAATTTCTCAAAGTTCTAATTTTATTAGAAATTTTATTTTATGATTTTGATAAAGCCCACAAACCTGCCTTGCAAGGATTAGAAGTAGAGGAAATCAATATTGGAATTGAACAAGAGCCCAAAATGGTGAAGTTCAAAAAATATATGTTTAAAAAAAAAAAAGACTACATAAAATAACTAAAAAAATATAAACATGCCTTTGCTTGGAGTTATGAAGACCTCAAAACTTTTGATACATAAGTAATGAAACATATCATTCCATTGAAGGAAGGCACTAAGCTTCATAGGAAAAAATAGAGGAAGTTCAATCCCACATTACATCCTATAATTCAAAAGGAAGTTCAAAAGTTATTGAATTTCAATATTATCAAAAAAGTGATATTATCTACTTGGATAGCCAATATAGTGTTAGTAAGAAAGAAAAATGGAGATATTAGGCTATGTGTAGACTTCTTAAATCTGAACAAAAAATTCTTAAAGGATAATTATCCTCTGCCCAACATGGAATAATTATTGCAAGCTATTGCAGGATCATCCATAATGTCTTTGTTAGATGGATTCTTTGGCTACAATCAGATTCACGTTAATCCCGAAGATAGGCAAAAGATAACTTTTACCACTCCATGGGAAACTTTTGAATACTTCAAAATACCCCTTGGTTTGATGAATGCAAGATCCACATTCCAAAGAGCCATGTATTTTACTTTCAAAGGTGTAATGTTTAAGATGGTAGTAGTCTACTTAGATGACATATCTATTTTCTCTAAATATCCTGAAGACCACTTTGAGCATCTCACCCAAGTGTTTGCAAGATGTAAGAAATTTGACATATCACTAAATCCCAAAAAAATGTATCTTTGGAGGGAAGCAGGACAAGTTATTAGGACACATTGTTTCTAAAGAAGGAATTAGTATTGATCCTAAAATAACTAAGGCCATTGCAAATTCCTCCACCAAAGAACTTGAAAGGAGTCAGGTCATTTTTTGGGAAGATTAATTTTGTTAGAATATTTATCCCAAATTTTGCTTAAATTGCAAAACCCATAAATGACATGATAAAAAAAAAGGGTGTTATTAGATGGATAGAAGAGAACTTGTAGGATTTTTAGAAAATTAAAGGTACCATCACACAAGCCCCTGTATTGGCATACCCAGATTATCACAAAAAAATTAATATATACTCCTTTATCTAAGAAATATGTAGAAAGCATAGAGATACCAATGGCATTTATGAGATTTGGATTAAAAGGATCACAACTAAATTATACCATGATAGAAAAATAGGCCTTCTCACTAATAAAAACCTTAGAGCATTTCAAAGGAATTTTTGAATCAAACAAAGTCATAGTCTACATTCCTTACATAGTTGTCAAGGATATTTTTACTCAAAATGAGCCTACAAGTAGTTTAGCCAGGTGGATGGTTAAATTATAGTAGTATGAGATTGAGTTCAAGGCTATGAAGACCATTAAAGGGTAAGGTTTGGCCAAGTATATGGCAACCAAAGGAGGAGAATATTTTAACAACATAGTGGTAACAATAAATGCACAACATGCAACTAAAATGAAGGCATCTAAATATGACTAGTATATTACTGGCATCCAAGTGGTGTATTACTACTCTATCTTTTCCATGAGGAGGTGCCTAGAATAATTGAAGAGTTTCATACTAGATTTTATGAAGGGCATTTTGCACTTAAGGAAACTGCTAACAACAATATGAGAGCAGGCTACTATTGGTCTTACATGTTCAAATATGTGCATTAGTTTATGATAATATGTCAAAATTGTCAATTATTTGATGGTAATAAAAAGCTACCCGCAATGCTTATAAAACCTGTGATAGTAGATGCTCCTTTCACTCAATGGGGTCTAGATTTGATAGGGGAAATTAAACCAAATTTATCAAGAGGTCATCAATGGATAATAACTACTACTGACTATTTCACGAAGTGGGTAGAAGCTGCCCCATTGAAAATATCAACCACTAAAGTAATTATCAGGTTTCTTGAGGAGAATATTTTAACTAGATGTGGGCTACCCAAAAAGCTAGTTACCAATAATGGTAGCAGTTTTATTTCATATGAAATGGTGGAATTCTACAGCAAGTATAGCATTGAATTAACTCATTTAGCTAATTACTACCCTCAAGTTTTATTTCATATGAAATGGTGGAATTCTACAGCAAGTATAGCATTGAATTAACTCATTTAGCTAATTACTACCCTCAAGGCAATGGCCTAGTATAATCTTAAAACAAAAATCTCATAACCAAATTAAAAAGATATCTTGGAAGAAATAAAAGGATTTGGGATAATGAATTGAAATTTGCTCTATGGGCTGGCATAATTTCTATTAAAATAGCAACAAGAAAAACACCTTATGAATTGGTATATGGAGAAAATGACTTACTCCCTCCATATCTTGAAAGACCAACTTTAGCCTTACTACTTCAAGACCATAAGAAGCCAGATAGTTGTCAAATAAGGATGGATCAAATTATCAAGTTGGAAGAAGATAGGAGAGATGCCTTCAAGAGAATGATCCTAGAAACTTATATAATAGTACAAGTATTTAATAAGAAATCCATAGGGAGGCCATTTGTAGAAGGATACATAGTGTTATACTGGGACCCAAAATATTATAAACCTAGGAAAAAAGGTAAATTGGAGCCCAATTGGCTAGGTCCTTACTAGATTATCCAAAAAATGGGCCATCATACCTATAGGTTGCAGACCCTACAAGGTGAAGAAATGTAATTTTTGATAAACAACCAACATCTAAAGATGTACCATCCTTGTAATGGGGATTAGTTCATATGAACTATTTCTTTCTACCTCTTGTGCAATAAAAAAATTTTGTGTGTTTTGTTTTAGTTTAATAAGTTTTTGAGTCTGTCTATTTTCTTAGGTGATTAGGATTTTATTTTTAGTTTGTTTTATTTACATCTAATTGAAAGCCTTTTGGTTTTTTATCCAGGTCAACCATGAGAACTAAAGGATCAAAGAGTCCATAAAGACAAAAGGTAAAATTCATGTCCATAGGGGTAATACTTGTCTGAAGTCTATTGCTAGAGGTCCAAAACGAAATAGTTACAATTAGGTCAACCTGAGATTCTAGAGTTCTCAAAAGAATTTTTAATCCTATCAGATTAAACACTTATCTTGTCCTAGATAGATCCTATGTTGGGATTCAAAAATCCCAACTTAGTTTTCACCCCTAATTTTCAAAAGTTGCACAATTGAGTGTCTAGGTGATTATAGGATTGGGTGGTTGGTCTAGAAATAAATGGAGTCTTGAAGAGTTAATTTGACTTGAAATAGTTCCCATGGTCATTGAAAGAATAGGTCTTGATCATTTTGAGTTTGATTCATCACCCCTCACCATATTATCCATTTCATCCATCCTAAGACCTTTTATTTTTTTTTAAATTATCCATTATATTTCATATTATTTAGTCCACTTTCATTAATCAATCCATACCCCTTTAAAGTATTATTTTATCCATTAACATGTTCACCACCATAACCCCCATTTTGCCTCATATCATTTAAAAATAGCTAAACATTGTAAATCCATAGTATAATCCATGATGCTTCCCTTAGTCAGACCATGGCCGAATATACCCAAAATCCACCTATGTTTTTATTTACCTAAAGTCCTAAGTTTCCAAGCATGCCTAGACATTCACCTTAATTTTTCTTGAAATTTTTTGCTAAGGACTAACCATTCTAAGTCATTTTCATCCTTACAAAACCTCATCATTGATCCATCTGTAACCACAATAAGCCATCGATGATAGTCTAAGCCTAAAATGCATTGTTGCTCATCCTAACCCATCATCGTTGATCCATTAGTGACACCCAATTCCTATTAGCAATGCCTTATCCTTAGGTCATATAGTTGTCACAGTATCTTTACATACTTAAGTATATAATCATAAGCTTCCACCTAAATGGTTAAACCCTCATCAAAATTATTCTATCATTGATAAAAAAGAGTGCATCATTGATGCATCAGTGAAACCCTTTATCTATTAGCGACCATAAAAATACTTAAGCCTAGAAAAGTTATCCATCACCCTTAAGAAATTTCTATCGCTTATCCACCAGTGATAACGTAATTCCATCAGCAATAAAGTTATTTTGAGTTATTCAAGGGTAAATCCATCATTGTCTTAGTTTTTCCCCCTGCCATTGTGTATTGAATAAACTTTGTGTTTACTAGGTTATTTACCTCTAAGTATGTCTAAAATGCCTAAAAGTTACCCATCGTCAATAAGTTATCCTTCATCGATCCATAAATGATAGTGTAAATTCATAATTAACCCATTATAATCATTGCATTTGCAAATACATTATCATCTATCCATCAACAATAGCCCCAGGAAACCATTGACCATGTATTTTGTGAAAGGTTCATCGCTCATAAAATGATCCCATCGATTATGCATCAGTAATAAGCCAAGATAAATCAACAAAGGCATCAATGGCCCAGATCATTCTAAAAAGATCAAAAATACATACTTCACTTGGAGAGATGCGTTGCTCACTGTTCAAAAAACTAATAGAAAGAATGATGATATGGATGTTCCAAGAACTAAAGGTGATGATCTTGTATGGGATGGAAAAATAAGAAGATGTTCAAGGTACAAATGTATCTCTTCGAGGTACACGTAGATCAGCAAAACAGCCATAGTGAGTCTCCAGCTTGTGGTGGTAGAGAGAGATAGATGATGTGGCACTAATGAAAAAGTGACACTCAAAAAATGCAGGCCTTTATGGACTAATAATAAAAGGGGTCTCCTATTAAATATTGGCATTGTGTAGATATCTTAGGCATAATTATTTGAAAATGGCCAGGAAAATGTGGTTGAAGAAGAAAAAAAGACACTACACATGCGTACTCTCGAGCTATTTCAAACACTCCACCAGTTTTGACTTTCCTTGCAGAACATTTCTAAGTTAAAAAAAATTGTAGAGTACAACCGTAAGGAAGAAAGTACAACTAGCATTACATTCTTATGCCCTGGCCTCTTCAAGCAAACCAAAGAAGGCTAACAGATCGACCAAAAAGAAACCTACTAAAATCATTCAAGTTATCGAGGCAAAAATTATAGATAGAGTACTAAGAGTATCACAAGCCTAACCTTCTAAAGAGCTACAAGGTAAACCCATAAATAAGAAACAACAAAAATCTCTAAGGAAAAAGGCATCAGTAAAAGAAATCATAGAGGAACAAAGGTAAGAATACAAAGATGCTGCTATTTTCTATTTTGAACATACTAAAGAATATTATCGGAGCTATCAAACTCTGCTCAAAGATATATTTTATAGGGCCAGAGACAAACATTATGATGATAATCCATGTTGCAACAGATGGAATAGCAACCTGGGGAAGCTTATTTTCCCATGAGTCCACCATTCATTAAATTTGATCTCCTAGCTATCCATGGCGTATGACCTAGATTCAAAAGCCATCCTCAACCACAAGAACTAGAAGGTCTTCAGAATCACCAAAGAAGCCATTCACAAGGTATTTAATCTCTTTCCCTCTCAAATAGTCCCAAATGATAAAGTACTTGAAATACAGTCTTCATGTATGCTAAATACCCATTTCTATAGAAGAATGTTTGGTATGGACTATGAGGTATCGTATAAATTCCCCATACCAAAAGTGGCTCTCAAAGTATGGACCAAATATTATGTAGATATGATAAACATTGTAATGGAAAATAGAGATCTGGATAATGTGAAAAGGGAGGTGATGTACATGGCTTCACAATTAAATAAAATTGGAAAAATACCTATGTATGCTTGGGAAGAGGTCCTAGAGAAAAATGTAAACAAGCAGCTTACAACACTTCATGAGGCTATTGAGAAGAAGAAAGAAGTAATGCCATAATTCATGTATTATTTTTTCTTATACATCTCATAGTGGGCCAGTTGAGTCCCAAGGTTATGTAGATGCTAGGAGGGGTCAATGTCGAATGCATCCAGGACAGATTACCTTGTATTCAAGAAGCTTGATCCAATATCATCAAGTTTATTAGAAAATTTATGGTGGCCATTCATAATGAGTTGTGTGGTGAAAATCCTCCAAGGATCAACATAGGAATAAGCAACTTTCTAAACTAGACCAAGTCTAGGAAGTTCTTCTTTGTAGAATATTTCACTTACATCAGGTTATATGGTGCAAATATTTTTCCTGAGGCACTTTCGAAGTATTTTTCAATATTCGTTGTTGCCTTAAAAATCGTGAGGCAGGTAGCTGAAGAAGTAAAAATGAGAGTGAAAAAAGGTAAAACAAGATTCCCTTGGCTCAAATTACCTTTCAAAATGGGATACTATATCTTCAAAGGATATCTCAGTCTTCTTAGAGCTATGTGGAGGATGGATGATTACTGCTTTGTCGAACTTACGTGGAGAGCCTACGACCCACGGAATATGACAAAGAAATCTAGAAAGTGATGAAACTACACATGGGCCATGAAGTAGATGCTTTTGAAGATACCATACAGATCACCATAAAGAATCAAGAAAACATCAAAGAGGTCTGGAAAATATTAGAGGGATATTATACCCAATTGGATGAAGTGGGAAGGTACAGGTTAGAATTAAATATACTAAAAGGAGCCACTATTGATTCTTATGCTCCACTAGTCCCAGCAACTAGACCTGAAGAGCTTGAAAACCCTTTCTTATAGATAACCAAAAAATATCTACAACAATTGGAAATAGTCATTGAGGAAGCACCTATTGCTAAAATGAACTAGCGACAAATTGTGCCAGATCCTCAAGAAAGCTCTCCAAGAGAATTATATTTGGATGAAGAGAAAGAAGATACAATCACATTCTAGGTAGTAAGCCCCTCAATAGTAGTTGAAGATGCCTCAGCCTCAGAACCTCAAGTAGCAGAAGAAATGGAAAAAGTGCTCGTAAAATCTCAAGAAGAAATGCCAAAGAGCACCACCACCATGCACTTGATAGTGAATAATGAGAAGCACAAAATTCCCTTTGCTGCTATGAAGAAAATCACTCGAGCTAGAGGGTTAGAAAATATTTTGAGAGAACTTGTGCCCAAAGAAGCCTCTCATCTTGGTTCTTTGTAAACTAAAAGAGCTTGTATTGAATCTAGTTCAGATTTTGGGACTTCTCATTTTGTGATACTAATAGAAGTAAAAGAAACCAATATACAGTTCAGCACTAAGGAAGAATAACAAATAGAGGTTATTGAAAGAATCATCGATGAAAAGGATACTCAAAATTTGTTGGCTCAGCAAGGCGTTACATAGGCTAGTTCTAAAGTCACTATCACACTACCTCTACCAGAAAAGCCTACTAAATTCTTCATTGATCCCAAATCCAAACAAGTGAAGTGGAAAGGGGATAATATTGAAATGATGAAAGTAGATTTGGCAGTTCATATGCAAATAGCTACAACCATTGAAGAATAAATCAAGGAGTTAAGAGCACAAAATATTCAATATGAGCAGATAAAAACTAAAAAATACCAGTTGCAAAGTGAGAATTTGGCACTTTAGGCTGAGATAAGTAGACTAAAAGAAGAAATGAATAAGTTGCAAAAGTAGAAGCCACCAATCCTTCCTGAGAGAGCTATTGACAAAGAAGAGCTCGTTAATCATTTCAAGTTAGGATTGGTGAAATTAACCAAATATTGAGTCAAACCAATGCCTAACATATTCAAACATCTTCTGGAAATCATGAACACAACTCAACAGATCAAAATTTTCATGGAATAAATAACTTGCAGAGCTATAAAGATCTCTCCTATCTACCAAAAATACAAGGAATAATACACCCAAGTTGGAAAGCAATAGATCACCACCACTGATGGTCAAGTGTATGACTGTCAAACTGAATTCCAAAAGCTAAAAAATTACTTTCGTGAAAGACTCCACTAGAAATATGCCATATCGAGTATAGATGAGTGGACAAAAAAATTGTATGATGCGGGGTTGCAAAATGTTGAGATACTCAAAGAAGTCATTACAGTGACTGATGTGAAAACACTCATCGTAAATAAAATTATGAAATTTAAATGTGATGGATAAGACACATAGAAATTGGCTTTGCAGCTGAGGGAATTATCTTTAATAAACATAGAAGCAATCCAATTTGCTAATCAAAATCGGCCACTAACAAAAAAATATCTCAATCAGATAAAGAGCATTGAACACGAAGTCAAGTCAACCTCCATATTTTTTTATGAAGCTTGGAAACACATTGCTAATATTTTAGGAGTTGAAAATACAAAAGAAGACAAAAGAGAAGATAGCCCAGTGGGTCCCATAGAAGAATACCAAGTAGAAACAACTGATGTCACCCCCACAACAGAGATCCATGAACAAACAAAATCGTCCAAAGAACCAAAACAACAAGAATAACAACTTCAAGAATAGGTGGTAGAGTATTGTCAATTTTGTCAGTGAAAGATAGCTCAAGCCAACCTATAAGGCACCCAATAGAAGTAGTGGTTGAATATAGTACAAGTGGCAAAACCTACACCAAGTCTTCTCAACAACATTTTTCTACCCAGCTATAAAAGGAGTCGAAGCACCCAAGCTTCATCATCAAGCAATCATGTAGCAAGCTTGTGAGAGGTATTCTAAGTGTTTTAGTGAGGGTTATTACATTTCCCCTATTTTTATCTATTTCTACCATTATCTCAAGTTCTTCCCACCTTTGTGCAGGTATTTTTGAAATTCGAGTAGTCTACCTAAGATGATTTTTAGGAGCTACTTCAAGGAGTCAGAGTCTATTTATCGCTAGAATTAGGATAATAGATAATAGTTCCCTTGTAATGTTATTTGAATGGGGTGAAATATGTATTGTATTCATTGAAAGACCTATGCACTCTTCTAGTATTTATCATTGTAGCCATTATAATTTGAATATAATACAAATAATATGGTTTCTACTTTCTGGCATATTTAGTGTAATGTGTGTGTATTTTCTTATCTATATATTACATTATTTGAATCTGTAGATAATGTTTCCTTCACTGATTTAAAAATCCATGTTGATTACGATATTCGAATGAATGTGGGTTTATCAAATTTTCTTTCCTTTTCTCTCTTTCACGTGAATGATTAAAATTTGCTATGATAACCCAATGGACAAGGCATCATTCTGCTTTTACTCTTGAAATGCTTTCAATTGTATGCTTGGTCATTATTTTTGCTTATCTATAATACATTAAAATTTGGTTGAGCATATTTGTTTAAGGAACATCATTATAGGCTCATATTAGGGTGTCCAGACCTGACCTATTTAGTTATCAAGCTATCCGAGGATGAAGTGGTGAGTTTACCAGAGCTCACATATCTACTTGTAGACCACAAGAAATTTTAAATAGCATGACAGATCCTAAGGATATTCAAAATTTTCCACAATAGGGCTCCAAAACTTATCCACCAATGATAGGAACACAAAATCAAATACAACAAAATAGATCTCCCAAAAATCCAAAAGGCTTCAATAGAGTCTTGTTAGCACTTGTATCAATACTTGTTAGCAGCTTGTTAAATTGCTTCACGTAGAGATCTAGAAATCAAATTGCTTGTTGGAAATATTGGGTTAAGAAGAATGATTCAAACCCTCTATTTATAAGATATTTTAAACAATAATGGGTGGAAAAATCAAGGAAAATTTGACATTAAATAAATTTAAATGAAATTTTAGGGTTTTCTAAGAGAAAACCCTAACTAGGAAAAATCATGCCCCATAAGGGCCGACTATAATTTAACCGAAGTAAGAAGAAAAAGAGGAAAAATGGGGGAGAGAGACCCAAAATTGATTTGGACAAGTTGGAAGGTCTCTTTAAGAGACTAGGGAAAATAAATCACTCATGTGGGTCAATTTTTTGTGTCTATATTTTACCCCCTCTTTGATGCATTTATGGCCTAATAAATGCATCAAAGAAAGATATATACACATAAGGGCAAAGGATGAGAGACAACAAAAGAGGAGTGGCTGGTTTAGAAGGGAGTAGTATGAAAATAGTGTTAGTCCAAACACTTTCATGTTTTGCATGTAAATCAAGGCATTAGGGATATTAATGCCTCTCAAGCCAGGGTGCCCTCTCAAGTCTAATAAGGAATACCACTTTCCTGATGAAACTCAAAATCATAGATGGAGAAGAAATAAGAGTGAAGCGAATAGGAAAGAAGAAAAGAGAGGAAAAGAAAAGCAGAAAGCCATAACAAGAAAGCGATAAAGAGCGTGAGTGTGTGCTCGTGTGATTTCTTGCTTATATATTGGTATGCATGGTGAACATAGACATGATGGATACAATGAACTTACATGAATGACATGGAGTGATATGAATCTAACTAAATACAATGCATCTAAAATGTAAGCCTAAGTGAAATGCATGCATGAATGAAAAGGATGCTCTGACAGGTAAATGAAAAGAAAAAGAACCATAACCCTATGAGTGTGTATGCTTACAATATGGAAAATGTGGATCTAAACCTACTATGGATGTAGTGCTCACTGAGATGGGCACAAAGAGAAATATATGTACCCACTACGATGTATTCTCGCAAATGGTCAAATGGAGGTTACCCCTCACTCGTGATCATGAATCTATCCACTATGGGGTGTATTATGTGCAAGAAATTGATTATCAAATTGAGTACTACCTGATAAGGGTGTGGTGTGTGTAATAAAGTGTATGGACATGGCCAACAGAGCAAAATGAGAACCAAATCCCTTGACTTGGAGAGATATAAGCAATGAAAACTCTCAAGGTCAATAACTAAGAGTGAGATGGGTGGATGAAACTGATGGAAATGCATGAAGGTGGACCCTAGGTTGGGGGTTTTCTAGGCATTAGAGACCTAGTGAGAGTGCAATGCATGTGAGCTACAACCTAACTAGGTGTCATCACTTACCATTATCATGAATCCTCAAAAATCTATATGAATAAACAATCATGTAAATATGAATAGGTAGAAGTGTAGTTTATGACAAGTAGAAATGGAAATGGAATAAAATATTAGGTAATCATGCATATATGACATGCAACCATGTAGAATGATCAAGAATATAATGATGTTATATGAAATTATTCTAAATGCAATGTACAATGTAGATAATGTATCATGCATAATAACTTTTTAGATGCATTGTATTCATTTGTTCTTTAAGTTCTTCACTATTTAAAGAATATAAACGATAGGCACCTAATCCAAACTTGGATATTATGATAAAGGGACCTAACCAATTGGCTTGTAACTTACATTTAATATTAGAATGAGCATTGGTGTTCTTTTGGTCTTCCTTGAGAACAAGGTCACCAACCTCAAAAGAATGGTTGTAAAATTTCTTAGAGTAAAATCGCTTGAGCTTAGTCTAATATGCTCACAAATGCTCTAAGGCATGAATGCACTTTTCATCTAGTGGCTCCAATTGGTGCAAATTATCTGAGCAATAATCATCACTGATCAAGGTATCTTGCAACAAGATGCACAATGAGGGAATCTTGAGTTTGAAAGGGAACACTGCATCATACCCATATATAAAGATATAGGGTGCAACAGTTGTGGGAGTACACACACTTGTATGATAGGCCTACAAGGTAGGCTATAGTTAGATATGCTAGTCACGATTAATCTTACAAACCAACTTCTTCAAGATCTTGTTCAAAGACTTATTGGATGCTCTGACTTGTTTATTGCCCTAAGGGTAATATGGATTTGACCACTTGTGTTTAATCTTGTACTTGGAACAAATTTTATGAATATTCTTGTTCTTTAAAGGAGTGTCATTATTAGAAACAATCACTAATTGAATCCTAAACCTACAAATAATTTGGTTAAAGATGAACTTAAAAACTTGAGTTCTAGTCACCATGGTTAGGGATATGGCTTTGACCCATTTAGTGAAGTACTCTATCATTGTTATGATAAAATTATGACCATAATATGACATTGGGTTAATATTCCTTATAATTTCCAATCCCCACATAGAGAATGGACAAGGATAAGAAATGGCCTAAAGGTACTAAGAAGGAGCATGGACAAGTTTGTCATGGTGTTGACACTTATTGCATCATCAAACATGGTCACATGTATCTTTCTCTATGGAAGGCCAATAGTACCAAATCTGATAGAGTATCTTGGCAATAGTATTGCCATTAAAATTAGCTCCATATGATCCTTCATGAGCTTCACTAAGAGCAAGTTGAGCTTCATTAGATTTAAGGCATCGCAAGAGGATACCTTCAAAAGAACATCGATACAAAGTATTTCTAGTTATAATTAATCAACACTCTCTCTTATGAAAAAATTTACATTGATTGTGATCTAAACCATCAAGCATTGAACCATACTTAAAAAATTAAAGAAGTCAGTATACCATGGCTCAGATGGGGTATCTTCAATGGTCAAAACATCTAATAGGATAAGACAAGAACCAAGTAATGCATGCTCCTAGATTTATTTAATGATAATATATGCTTGATCATCTTCTAACTCCAAAGGAAATAAGGATGCAATAGCAACCATGAAATTCACATTGCAGTTTTAGGATTTAGCGATAAAATCTATGGTTACTCGATCGAATGAGGAAAACAACTTGGTGACAGTCTCCTTATAAGGCTTTAGTTTATCATCCTAATTTTGATAAACATTATTGATCTGATTGACCATAAGTTGAGAGTCACCAAATAATGAAAGAACCCTAACCTGCAAAGCTAAGGCTACTCTAAGACCAAGGATTAAATATTCATATTCTATAGTATTGTTTGTGCAAGAGAAAAAAAGCTTGAAGGGGATGTTTTTGTGGGGTAACTAGAATTACTCTAGCACCAATGCCCTTCATGTAGTGGGTTCCATAAAAAACAAAGTCTAAGACTTTGGCTCTTCAACTTCAATGTTGAAGCACTTATAGATAAACTTAACAACCAAAGTATGGTTAGATTCTAAGGTAGTAGAGGCTAATTGATTAGTGATTACTTGACCCTTGATAGCCTTCTGATATATGAAGGTAATTTCAAACTCACTATGGGCCAAAACCCACTTAGCAACTCAACCTGAAAGGTGAGATTTAGATATTAGATAGTGCAAAGGGTACCACCAATGTCTAATGGATGAGCATGTAGTTTCTTAGATTCTAGGAAGCAAACACTACAATAATATTGATATTATCTAAGGGGTGTACCTAGTTTTATAGTTAACCAAAGTTCTATTGATATAGTAGATAGCTCGCTCTTTATTTTGATCATCATGTTGAGACAACATGGTTCCAAAAGTGTGAGCGATGGTAGCTATGTAAAGTATCAAATGCCTACTAGGCATAGGAGGAACTAGAACATGTAGGGAAGTGAAATATTATTTAAGGTCATCAAAAGCCTTTTGACACTTAGAATCCCACTAGAAGATAACATATTTATTAAGAAGCTTGATAAAGGGCTGATACTTATCGACTAACTAGGCTATGACCTGACGAATAGCCTGAATCTTACCTTGCAAGCCACATAATTTGATTAGGGTGTAGGGAGGAGGTATGTCAATGATAGCCACTATCTTAGTGGGGTCTACTTCAATACCTTGCATAGAAAAAACAAAGCCTAACAACTTGCCAGATGTGACTCTAACTACACACTTAGTGGGCTTAACATGAACCCTAAAATGTTGAAGCCTTTAAAAAATCCATATTAAATCATGGACATGATCCTTTAATTGTATGGAGTGGCATAAAATATAATCCATATAATCCTAGAGAATATCATACATCATGTCATGAAAAATATAAATTATAGCATGCTAATATATGGCACCAACATTTTTTAAGCCAAAAGGCATGACTTTCCAATAGAAGGTACCCCATGGAGTGATTAATGTTGTCTTGGCCTGATCCTTAGGGGTAATCATGATCTCATTGTATCCTAATAATTTATCCATGATATATAACATCCCACATTTGGAAGTGAAATAGACGATCTAATCTATGTTAGGCAAGGAAAAATCATCCTTAGGATATGCTAAACTAATGTCCTTAAAGTTGGTACATATTATGATTGTGCCTTCTTTTTTAGCATTAGCAATGATGTTGGATATCCAACCAGAATGGATGACTCATACTCAAGAGGAGGTGGGTCAATAATTACACCTAGTTGCTCAAGATACTCAAGAGACATAGACCCAAAGTTCTCTTGAGAACTAGAAGACTCGATCTACACTATGCAAGGGACTAACCCATCAAAGTAGATGCTATTTCAAGATACATCCTTGTGAGTCATGTCACAAAGAGTGTCATATTCAATGTACTACTTTAGGGTTACAACCAACAAGGAGGGAGAGGGAGGCCCATCAACCTTGACACTCCACTCCAATCCTTTATGAGATGTATCCTAAAGAGGCTCTTGATGAGAAGAATTATCCTAATCCTATTATGAGATATTGATTAATGATTTTTTTCTCACATTTAAATTTTCAAATTACTTAGTTGTGTGAGATGAAGAATATGATGGATGAGAATCAAATTGTCCTTGTTTAATTAATGAACAATATTCAAATGGTTGAGGGTCACCCAAAATAGTGACCAATTGATTATGAATTTCAAACTTCAAACACTGGTGAAAGGCAGAAGGGACAATCCACATCACATGGATCCAAGGTCATTCAATAAGTAGATTAAAATATGCAGGGAAAGATACCACATAGAACATAGTATCTAAGTTATTGGGTTCAACCGTAACGAGGAAGGAAATAATGCCACAAGCTTCTTGGGACTTGTTGTAAGGTTTTGATGATATCCTTAAATTTAGTTAAATATTGCTCTTTTAACTCAAACTTTTGTAAAAATTGATAAGTGAATAAATTGAGGGAAGAACCATTATCAATAAAAACCCTCTTGATAAAAGTTTTTCCTATAAATGAAATTATGTTGAGAGAAGAATCCATACAAGGGTCTACGGAAGAAATATCATCATACGAGAATGTGATATGATGTATCCCAAGAGAGCTTACAACATTAGCCATAGCACTAGGGGAAATATCCTAAGAAATAGATTGTTGTTTTAGAAGCTTCAACAAGGCTTCTCCATGAGTAGGAGAGGTTTGCAAAATTTCTACGAAAAAAATCTTGGCTAAAGAACTCATCTCCTACTGAGAATTTTGGGTTTGGTGATTATGTACCTATTGTCTTGAAGTTACTGCTATCATACCAATCATCTTATCATAGGGAGGTGGCACATTTCGATATGACACTTGATTAGCTACCTATTATTCATGCTTAGGTATGGGATATTGAAGGGTCCCTATATATTGATTAGTCATAAGCCCTTCTCAAATAAGAGATTGATCCTTTTGTGGGTGAGAACCTTCTATAACCAGACATCCTACATCAATCAAATCTTGAACCACATGTTTTAACTTTTTACAAGAATTCATCTAGTGTCCCTCCACTCTGTGATATGCACAATGTTATCCCAACTTGTACTAATTATTTGTACTATCATTTTACCTTATGGGAGGTAACTCAATCATATTAGCTTTCAAATTTTGATTTAGAACCACTTCCATAGGTATGTTAAGCCTTGTGAAATTTCTTTGTGGAGGTTTTTGAAGTACTATCTTTTATAGGTTGTTAATAATACTATTAATAGGTCTACTATATGTTACACCATCACCTACCACATGCTTTTTCTTATACTGGTTCTTAGTGGCCCTATATTATTTTACTTTAAGTTATCATCTTCTTATAAGAGCTTGCTCTACCTTTCTTGTTGGGTCAATTGCTTGATCAAAAGATGTGATGGTGTAGTTTCTAATTTATAAGACAACTGCTCTTGCAAATTTCCAATAAATATTTCAATCATGTCTTGAGGAGGTAAGGTATATCTCAAGCATCCAACTAGACTCCTCTAGTGAGACATAAACTCTAAAAAAAAATTATTTTTACCTGGTGTAAACTTAGCTACAAGAGACCAACAAAATGGACTCCAATCACGTAACACAAATGCAATAATGGAAGAAAACTGCCAATTGATATTCTTCTCATTCCTGAATTCACACCCCTTCTACAAAAGATTACAATCCATCATATAGCAACCGAAAACCAAAGAAACCCTAAATAAACCCTAAAAATGTCTTTTTTCTAAAAACTGCTAAAAATAGATATTTTTCCTTAAAACTACTAAAAATAGAAATGAGTCGGATTGCGCCCAAATTTGGTGCACACATCCCTCTTACAATAATGAACTTTAATTTAAAATATTATTTCTTAAGGTATAAAAAAATATAATAAACTTCTACCAGCCAAAAAAACCCAAAAAACCTAGGAACCTATTCTAAAAGTTAATTTTGGGGCACTATATGTCGGAGTTAGGTCCTGAAAACATGATTTTTGGAGGGTCATGAGGATCAAAGATCATCCTAATGTAGAACACGCACGTGGAACCACCTGTTAAATTTCAAGGCAAACAGACGTACGGTTCACAAGTTATGGCTCCAACAAGGTGCATCATTCTCCTCTGGTGAAAAAGAACTTAGCTCCTACGAGTTTAGCTGAATTGAAATCCTGTAGCTTCTGGTTATCAATTTTCTTTAGCTCTGACTCTGAAACCCAGGTGTTATCTGACTATGGTAATCCTTCCCATTGAACCAGGAATTTGTTGTAGCTCCCATGTTTGGTGGTGATCACCTTCTTATCGAGCATCTGTGCAACTCTATCTTTTTTCTTCTTAGGAATCCATCGTGACCAATTTACTGTCTCCTGTAATTCGTCATCCTAGGCAGTACCAAGATACTAAAATAAATTAGAAACATTAAAATGGGCAAAATATCAAATTCATCGGGCAGCTCCACTTTATAGGCATTATCATTGATCTTCTTCAAAATCTTGCATGGCCCAATTTTCTTAAGTTTCAATTTGTTATATGTCCCCTTAGGAAATATTTCTTTCCTAAGATGAACCATGACCATATCACCCTCTTCAAACATTTTCAACCTTTTGTGTGCATCAGCAGAATCTTTGTAGTGAGCATTACTACTCTACAATTTTTCCCTCACTAACTCTTGCACTTTCTGGATATGCTCAGAAAATGCTTCTGCATCATCACTAACTTGTTCCCCAATTGGTAACTAAACAAAATCTAATACACCTAGGATTTTGACCATAAATAATTTGAAAATGATATTTACTTATTGACTTGTTCATTGAATTGTTGTATACAAATTCGGCTTGTGACAAGGCTAAATCCCATTGTTTTGGTTTTTCTCAAAATATGCATCGTAAGAGGTTTCCCAAGCTTCTTTTCATTACCTTTGTTTTCCCATCGGTCTGTGGGTGGTAAGCACTACTAAACTGCAACCTGGTATTCAACTTTTTCCATAATGTCCTCCAAAAGTTACTCAAGAACTTAGTATCCCAATCAGAAGTAATAGTCTTTGAAACACCATACAACCACACAATCTCATCAAATAATAAGACTACAGTCCTAGTTGCATCATTAGTTTTTTGATAAGAAATGAAATGCACCATTTTTTAAAATCTGTCTACCACAAAAAAAACTGAATCCTTACCCCTCAGTGTCTTGGACAACCCCAACATGAAATCCATACTCAGATCGGTCCATGGTCTTGTAGGAACTGGAAATGGCATATACAAACATGTATTTGACATACTTTGCATCTAGAGATAAACTTGATTATATCTCTCTTCATTTTTGGCCAATAGTACTTCTCCTCTACAAGAGTGGTAGTTTTGGCTACTCCAAAATGACCAGCCAAACCTCCACTATGTAATTCCCTAAATATGTTCTCTCTCATAGAGCCATTGGGAATGCATAATCGATTACCCTTAAACAAGTAACCATTCTATAAAAAATACTCTTCAAAAATAGTAAGAGAATCGCCCCCTAGCACACTTTTGCACTGTTGCACAATATTCCCAAAATCTGCATCAGATTCTTATAGATCTTTAATCCCCTCAAATACTACCACTTCATTCTCCATAGTGGTCAAAAACAAGACTCTCCTACTCAATGCATCAACAACCTTATTTTGTTTTCCCGACTTGTGTTTCAGGATAAATGTATACTATTGCAAAAATGAAACCCATTTGGCATGCTTGCTATTTAAATTTTTTTGATAATTGACATACCTTAATGCTTCATGATAAGTAAACAAAAAAAAATCCTTTGATATTAAGTAGTGCCTCCAATGTTGCAATGCTTGCACAATTGCATAAAATTCCACATCATATGTAGAATAATTCTTCCTTGCATCATTCAGCTTCTCACCAACCCTCTTGACTTAAGACACCACCAATTCCAACAAATGAGGCATCACAATCAACCTCAAACACTTTACTAAAATTTAGTAACACTAGAACAAGGGCTTTCGACACCTTATTCTTCAAGAGTTCAAAACTCTCTATTGCTATCATAGTCCATACAAACTCCTTCCCCTTTGTGCACTCAGTTATAGGGGTAGCTATACTACTGAAGTTCCTGATGAACTTCCTATAAAAGGTAGCTAGTCCATGAAAGCTCCTTAATTTTGTTATAGATCATAGAAGAGGCCATTCCAAAATCACCTTCACTTTCTCATCATCCATCCTCATGCCATCTCTTGAGATTGCAAATCCTAAAAACACTAAACTATCTTGAAAAAATCTACATTTCTTTAGGTTGACATACAATTTCTCCTTCCTGAGCACGTCTAACACTAATTTCAGGTGTAACAAATGGTCTTCTTCACTTTTACTATAAATAAAAATATCATCAAAATACACAACCACAAACTTACCATTATATTCTCGTAGTACTCTGTTCATAAACCGCATAAATGTACTAGGTGCATTAGACAACCCAAATGGCATCACCATCCACTCGTACAATCCATATTTTATCTTAAAAGTTGTCTTCCATTAATCCCCTTATTGAATTATGATATGGTAGTAGCCACTCCGCAGATCAATTTTACTAAAGTATTTAGCTCCAACCAATCCATCCATCATGTCATCCACTCTCGACATAGGATACCAATACTTTATTGTGATTTTGTTTATGGTTCTACTATCTACACACATTCGCCACTCACCATATTTCTTCAAGGTCAAAAATGCTGGAGTCGCACATGGACTCATACTATCCCTAACTAATCCCTTATTTATCAACTATATCACTTTCCTACTCAACTCTGCATTCTGTTTCGGGTTCAACCGATAAGCTACTTGATTTGGGAGCACTGATTCTGAAATCAAATCCATGTGATGTTGGATATCCCTTTTTGATGGTAGACCATCTAGTAACTCCTCTGGTGTGATATATTTATATTCACTTAGCAACTTAGTTGCTACTATAGGCATAACCACTTCCTCTATTTCTAGCTTCCTAGCTATTAAGGCATAATAGAAGCTAGCGTCCCTAATCTCTACAAGAAACTCCTTCATCATCAACAAGCTCTCACTCGGCCCATCCTCCTTTAGAGGTATAAGAACTACCTTTACACCATCCTTCCAGAATGTGTAAGTATTCTTTCTTAGATTATGGTTAGTATCCCTATCGTACTACCAAGGTCTTCCCAATAGATGTGACATGCATCCATCGAAGATCACATCACACCAAAATTCATCCTTGTAAGTGCTTCCAATTGAAAATTTAATTAAACACCTCTGATATCTACTGTTACCTCATTCATATTATTAACCCATGATATGTGATATGGATAAGGATTTTTTTCACATTTCAGGTGCATTTTATCAACCATGACATTTGACACCATATTCTCACAGCTACCACCATCAATGACAATGTTACATACCTTCCCTCCTGATGTACACCTTGTTCAAAATATGTTCGTTCATAGCCAAGAATCTTCACCATATATGGTATGCACCTTTGATTTGCTCTACACCATCTCTTTCTTAGGAAAAATCAACATCCTCCTTATCATAAGTGCTTCCCCCATGTCAGCAATAACTTCATCCTCATCCTGCTCTTCCATCTCAACCAGATTGACCCTTCCTTGTCCTCCTTGACCCCTTTCTTGGACATCATGTTTGGGACACTCAAATGCTTTGTGCCCCTCCTCACGACATCCATAATAGGTATACAACCTCCTTGGATCATTCCCATTTCATCCACCATCGTAACCTCTACCTCATTGGTATCCTCTTCCTCTCAGATTATGCCCATCTTCTTCTTGTTTAGCAGGTATTGAGGATTCTCCCTTGAGAAAATTAGATCCACTTCGACCCCTACCTGAAGAGGGTGTGAATCCCTTCTTACCTCTTCTATTAATCCTTTTCAATTTCTACTTTGCCTTGAGGACCATTTGATACACATCCTCCACTGTAAGAGTGTGATACATGCTCATCTCATATTGAACAGCAAAACTTTGGCCATTTACATACCTGGAAACCTTTTGGTCCTCTATATTAGTGTGCTCCACTCGAATGGATAACTTGTAGAATTCATTAGTATAGTCCTCAATGCTTTGATCCTTCTATCGGAGATTTTGAAATCTATGAAATAGGGTTTGGGAGTAGTCTACAGGTATAAATTTTTCCTGTAACTTCTTCTTCATCTTTGTCCAATCCCTGATCTTTTCCTTTCCATTCCTTTGTCGTGTAGTCTATAAATGATCCCACAAAATCAATGCATGTCCCTTCAACTTTGTGCATGCGAGCTTAACCTTCTTCTCTTCAGCAAGGTTACTCCATTCAAAATATTTTTCTAGGCTATTGATCCAATCGATCAACTCCTCTGGTTTGAACCCACCAACATACTCGGGAACCTCGATCTTGATCCCATATCGATTCCCATTAAGCCCCTCTAGAGATCGTATCAGTTGATTTTCAAAATCATGCCCTTCTTCCTTTGGGCCCTCTGGTTCTACTTCTGCATGGACCTCATATCCACATTCCTCAGGTATATTTTCATCATTAGATCCTTGATCTGCACGTGCCCTGGGACGTCTCTCTCCCATGCAATCAATCACACTAGTCAGTCGTGCTATTTCTACATTTAGATCCTCAATATGCCTATTCATCTGGGCATATCTTCTAGGTGGCATCTTCCCTTCACTAGCGAGATCACACTTGCTCTGATACCAAATGGTGTAAACTCATCTACAAGAGACCAACAAAATGGACTCCAATCACATAACACAAATACAATAATGGAAGAAAACTGCAAATTGATATTCTTCTCATTCCTGAATTCACATCCCTTCTACAAAATATTACAATCCATCATATAGCAACCAAAAACCAAAGAAACCCTAAAAATGTCTTTTTTCTAAAAACTACTAAAAATAAATCTTTTTCCTAAAAACTACTAAAAATAAAAATGAGTCGGATTGCACCCAAATTTTGTGCACACATCCCTCTTACAATAATGAACCTTAATTTAAAATATTAGGTCTCAACTTAAGGTATAACAAAAGATAATAAACTTCTAACAACCAAAAAAACCCAAAAAACTTGGGAACCTATTCTAAAAGCTAATTTTGGGGCACTAGATGTCGAAGTTAGGTCCCAAAAACATGATTTTTGGAGGGTCAAGAGGATCCAAGATCATCCTAATGCAGAACATGCACGCAAAACCACATGTTAAATTTCAAGGCAAACGGACCCATGGTTCACAAGTTATGGCTCCGACAAGGTGCGTCATTACCTTTCTTCAAATTGTAAACATCATTCATGATTACATTCTTCTCCACATAAGCACCAATTTTTTTCACAAATAATTCAGTTGTCTCTTTAAAATTCCTCAAATAATGGTTGGGCAACTGATAATACCACTATGATTCCATACCATTAATATTCTTAGGGAATGTCTTCATCAACAACATGTCATCATATATGATATCATGGAAAGTTGTTCTAAACATTCTCAAATGCTCAATTGGATATTTTTTATCCCTTATATATGGTTAAAAATTATATGGGAAAATGCTTAGGATAAGGTTTAGCAACAACTATAGGATCTAAGGGTTTATTGCACATTTTTCTATAGCTACAAGTGAAACTAGAGGGTTGAATCATGTACACTCTTAAAACCAATTGTTTTACCATATTAGTTAAGCTTTGCACCTCAAAATTGTTGTTGTGCAATACCCCTAGATTCCCTATGGGATAGGTAGGTTTTTGAATGGTTACTTGGTCCATATTGGAGGTATTGATACTATTGTGATATGTGGTACCTTTCTGGAGAGGGTAACTAATAGTTGGTGGAACATAAGTAAAATTATTGAGATTTGTAGATTGAGGAAAATAATATTAAGTAGCACTACTAGTTGGAGGGACTTGTGGATTCCTTCCAACATTGGTGCTTACAATAGTGGTATAAGTTGGTTGATGGATGAGATTACCAAGATTCAAATATTCAATTTAGGAGTTGTTGCGAATATCTTGATGACATATTCCAACTTCCTTGATTTAGGCTTTCTCTTACATAACTTTATCCAAGTCATCCTTATGATGCTTGTAAAAGCTCCAAACATGTTCAAAGATTTATTTACTTTCAAATGTGTTCTTGTAATGGCTCTCATTGGACCCTCTAGTAGGATCAAGGCTAATCTCAATCTATTTATTTTCTTCCTCTTCTTTTATATTATGATTTTATCTATCAATTTGATCATCTTCTTGGAAAATATCATCAGACTCTAAAAGCCTTCATCCACTCTTAAGGTTATGAGCCATTAGGAGAGAGATAAAGGATAGAGTAAAAAAGGAGAAAAATTAAAAACTAAAAAAAAATAATATGTTATTAAATATTTTCAGATCTAAACAAATAAAATTAGTTGTCTTGTTTAAGGTTTTCAATAAGATCAAAGGAAAAGGCTTTCTAATTTGGCCACTAAGATACGCATTCATTTTGGGTTCACCAAAGATATAGATAGGGAAAACTACCATACCTCATATGATTCTTGGCTAGATATGCTAGGAGATGACGTGAACCATAGGGGTATGTTATAACTCTACACCTGATGGGCAAAGGAGGGAAAAGGGTTCACCATGAATGGTTTTAGAACTCACTCGAAGTCTAGGGTGGAATGTGTTTGAATGTGTCATCTAAGCATGCACAAATGTTTGGCATTTCTAAAACTATACTATGAAAAGGGAAAATATCAATGCAAGATACAAGATACAATAAGATAAGAGCTAGTCCTAGAATGATTCTTTTCTTGAATTATTACTAACTCTAGGATTTCAAGACAAAAAACTTTAAGCAAAGGTCCAAGAGAAATGCACAAACAAGGTTAAAACCCTAAATGCACACTATATACTTTTTTTTCTTTCAAACTCCTAAGAATTAATCAAATTCTTACTCTCACCTATAATCTATATTTTAAATAAAAGTAAATAAAAAATTATCAACAAATAGCCTAGAGTTTCACTAGGGAGCTTATCTGATTTAGTGGTTTTTTGAAGCTTTATCTTACGTCTAGCAATGTTCCACAACGTATTTCCTACAAAACAACTTCACCAAAACCCTAAAAAAAATGATCAACATTGGGGGGTTTCTTAGGGCATTGTATGACTATACTTGGAGGTGTAGTAGTCAGCCCCCTAGGTCATTTTAGCTAACATTTAAAATGCAAAAGTTAAAGTTGACATTTTTGGAATATGAACAAACAAAATACAATGCAATAGAAAAAATGATAAACAAAATGCAGTTTATGGAATTATGTTCTAAATGTAACATGAAATACAAGCCTAGGGTTTGGGGGTGAACTTCTACCCCCAAGCTTAGCTCTAGAAAAAATTGTGCCCTGTACAGGGCAACCATGATTTTTCTTCTAAAAAAATTGTGCCCTATACTTATGGGGTGCAATTTTGCAATAGAAGAAAAATGTAGCAGAAAAATGCATATAAACTAATAGTAAATGCAAATTTATCAATATATAAAATTCAAAAGAATGAAAATAACCTAGTGGTAGCAAAAAAGCAGAAAAAAATATGAAGACCTCCAAGATAGTAGATTCCTCCTTAGGGATCCAACACTTGTCCACCAAGGGTAGCAACACACAATCAAATGTAGTAGAAGAGATCTCCATAAAATCCAAAAAGCTTCAATAGAGTCTTGTTAGCACTTGTATCAATACTTGTTGGCAACTTGTTAGATTGCTTCACTTAGAGATCTAGAAATCAGATTGCTTTTTGGAGATATTGAGATAAAAAGAAAGATTCAAACCCTCTATTTATAAGATATTTGAAACAAGAATGAGCAAGAAAATTGAGGAAAATCCAATTCCAAAGAAGTTTAAATGAAACACTAGGGTTTTCTAAGAGAAAACCCTAACTAGGTGAAATCATACCCTGTAAGGGCCTATCGTGATTTGTCGAAGAAAGAAGAAAGAAGGGAAAAGTGGGGGAGAGAGGCCCAAACTTGCTTTGGGCAAGTTGGAGGGTCTCTCTGAGAGACTAGGGAAAATGACTCAAGTGGGTCAATTTTCGATGTCTACATGAGGGTATTCTAAACCATGTTTACTCTTCACTTTGAATGAGATAAAAATTAAATTAATATTTAAAGGTATTTTTTGGGTTAAATTTGATCAATTCATTGCGTATGTAATTTATAAAGGTTTTCTTTCCAATTAAACATTCATGAAGTTTTAGATCAATTTATTGTTGTCAAAACACTATATAAAATATTATTTTTTCAAGATAAGGTTTTCTTTTCAATAAAATTTGTAATAGTTTTTTTCAATTAGTTTACACAGGTTATTATGAGGGGTCTCAATCACCTCATACTAAGTAGAGTTTGAACCTTGGACAAATAAATTTTATAATAGTTAAATCACCATATATCATATTTTTTGTCGATACTTGAATATACATGATATAAAATTAAGAAAATATACTAGCATTATCGAAAATTCATATTATGAGTATTTAGTTGATTTTAAATATAGGTTGATTTTGGATCCCATATGGTACAAATATTTACATACATCAAGGTTTCACAAGCTTTGAATATTGGAATTGAATTGATAATAGTATGGGGGAATTTAAAAACTTAGCATAATGGATGGTGAAGAAAAAAGTGAGTGGAGGAGAGTTTGAACAAACTTGGACAATAAAATTTGAATTTTTGTCATACACTTTTATGTACTTGTTAGAAGGTGATCATATTTCTTATCTCCAACTTAAAATTTGGATATATAGACAAATACAAATATAAAATACTAGTGAACATATTGCCTTCAAATTAAAACCCAAGTACAATATTTTATATAGGATGGGTGGCATAAGTTGGTGCAATCATGAAAGGTGTATCTAGTTTAGAAGATACCACAAAAACAATTGTTTATTATAGAAGTGTACAACAAAAATGATCACATATTGATGATGATAAATAAAATGAGAAAATTTTATTCAATTGATAGAATGTGATCATATTTCTTGATACCAACTAAATGAATTTAATAGTTATATAGAGAATAAAGAAAAAATGTTAAATATATGTAAATTTTGTTTCAAATAAGACTCATATTATACAATTTGATATACAATATGGGTATGATAAATTGGTAGAAAGGCATAGTTAGTTCAAGAGATACCTTAAAAACAAACACACGTATAAAAATAATCATATACTAATAATTATAAATTCTTGCTTACATTTCAATGTTTCTATTTTTTATGATTTTCTTGATGGCATTATACTTAACTTGCAAGTTACTCATTGAATGAAAAAAAATTAACTTGCAAGTTGATTACACTTGGATGCTTGTTATATAATATTAAATATATATATATATATATATATATATATATATATATATATATATATATATATATATATATATATATATATATATATATATATATATAAGGGAACTTTTACATATTGCTAATTCATTGAAAAAAATGATAACTATAATCCCTACGAGGAAAGGATCCTTTGAATTTGGGAATTTTTTCCTAATAATATTTCTAACACAATAGATTCATTCTTGTGTGTAAGTAATAAACATGTAGATAATGAATTTAGGATTTCACAGCTTAGTACATTCCATCCAATTGAAACTTAGAAATTTATTTCACCTTGAAAAGTGAAAGTACTACTACAAATATCTTAAAGCAATACCTAAAAGAAACAAAAGGCTAAGAGAGTATCAATGTCAATATATAGAAACAAAAATAAAATAAAAATTTGATGTGTCTTAGATTGGTTCCCTAGAGGCATGTAGTTTTAGGAAAAATATCTAGAAGAAAAATCTTGTATATTATGGAACGGTTTCATTGGGCGAAACAACATTTAGTCTAGAGATTTACCATGTAAAATATTGTTTACACATATAATCCCTATGTGTATTTTTATTTTTTAATATTTTATGAAAAGGATGTCACATCTGAGAGAAATATTGAAGTCAAATCTCTAATATGCAGTGATAATTTGGAGGGATTGATTTTGACATAGTGATGTTGAAGGGTTTTAGATAAAATTATAGGAAAAATACAAAGAAAGGGTTTTGAATGCATAACTTCATGAGCTACTATGATCCTATCCAAATTATGTCCCCGTTTTACATATCCTCCTTGCTCTTTGAAATAATTTTGTATAGAAGTGCTCTGAAAATATTTACCATCACTTTGGATATTATATTATATGCCATCTTATATAGGCTTATGGGACTAAATGAATCAAACAATTACACATCCTTTCATTTCAGAATTGGGGTAATATATGTTGCATTTTTTCTAAGGTATGTACTGTTTTACCCTAGACTATTCCACTAACACCAATAAAAAATCATTCACGATTTCCTAGTTATGATAATAGAATGTTGTAGGGAGATCATCCAAACCTAGGGATTTACACTTACCAAAAAAAAAAGACCTAAATCAACTTATTCCATAGTAATAGACTCCATTAGTTTCCTATAGTCTTCATCTATTATAATTGAAGGTACTTCTTGTAGAAGTTTATCATTAAGAACTTTAAATTCTTTTGATACTAGAATAGTTTGGTATAAAAACCTTCTCTCATTTTGGATTTCACTTTGTTCTTCAATACAAACAACTTATAATGATCAAAATACTACTAATTGTGGATACTAATATTTGTACTATTCCATTCCTATAAAAACTTTATGTTTTTATCTCGTTCTTTTAACCAAGCTTGTCTCAATTTTAATATCCAAAATTTCTCTTCCCTACTCAAAATATTATTATATTCACTAAGAAAACCCATTTCCTCTAAGCTTGGATGATTATGCTAAAAATTTTAGAATTTTGAAAGTTTTTCTTTTAGTCCATTCTTATCAAAAATATTTTCAAAAGTATTCTTATTCCAATTATTTAATCTTTATGGAATTGTTTTAAATTTGTTTTGGAAGTGTATACAACCCATTATTTCCTAAATAATTCAACAATTATACTATCATATAATAAATTGAAAATATTCTTTGCACATCTACCCATATTTAAAATATGATATTTTTTGGTTCACTTACAACCATTTTGGCTCTTATTGGATAATGATCTGAACCGATCCTTGCTAAGGTATCCATTTTAGTACAAGCTCCTTTATCTAGCCAATGATATCAAAGTATGTATTTGTCTAATTTTCTTAATATCAAGTTTTGGCCTATCATGTTGTTGTACCATGTATAGTTGTCCTCTTCAAAATCAGCCTCCCATAGATTATTGTTTTGAATAAAAGTTGAGAAATCTCTCATAGTTTGGGTTATTTACCTAATCCCACAAAATTCTCATCTAGCCTAGTTAGGGTATTAAAATATCCTATGATCATGAATCAAATTTTTTGGTCTTCACTTATCATAAAGGATTTAGTCCCACTCTATACTTCTAATCTTCATGTTTGAATTGTAATACCATAGACAATGATAAGGATAAAATGAATATATACAAAGTAGTATGTGACTAATGAGGCCATCCAATTCCTATTTTTATGAATTATTGCACAATACATTCTAACTAGATTTCAACATGTTAGAATTCCCCCTACCACTCCTTCAAAATCCACAACATCCCATTCACATCTTGCCCATACCACTTTCATAGTTTTGAAAAAAATTCCTTTATCATTTTATTATATTGCATACAAATAATATTAGTCTTTAACCACAAATAGAGGTCCTCTATACACCTCTACTTTGAGGATGTATTAGCACTTCTTAAATACCATAAGATGATAATCATATCTCACTAGGGATTGTTGGCCTTGCCTGCAAATTACAAGTATCATTGTGTTGTTTGTTAAAGATAATTTTAACCATCTTACATTGAATTCCTTTCTCTATATTTTCTTTTGCTTCCCTGGCTCTCACTAGATAATTTTAATGTTTTCCTCGTTTACCTTACCTATATTAGAAGTAGGTATTATTATTTTATTCCTCAATATTCTTTCACAGACTTTTATTTTCATTAGATTTATCCTCTCTTGGCTCTAATAGAGAAGATTTTGACTTATCTTTCCCATTATTTGGTATTTGATTGTTAATGGTAGAGGTACTAACATTTAACACTACATTTCTTTTACCACTTTTGTTCTCTTGAATGGTGCATGATTCTTCATGAGAGTCTTCAAAATCTGATGAGGCATAGTCCTTAGGTTTAGCAAGAATGTTCATCCCTAAATCAATATCAACAAAAATATTAAGATCCTATTGTATTATGTCATCTAAGATCTTATCTTTTTCTTATTCATAGGAATAATCCTCAAAAGAATTTATATTTCTTCCAAAATCCTTTTTTACTTGTCTCCACTATTTATTTACTTTCATATCTCTAGACCTATTTTTTGGAATTTGAAAACCATCCTCATCCATATTCGTTTATAAGATTCTCTTACACTTTTCTATATATATTTTTACTAGACTTTTTCTAGGGCATGATCTCTCAGTATGCCCCACCTCATAACACCTTCTACATCTCAAAGATATATTTTCATAATCCATGGTTTGGATCCACCACTTGCTCTCATACTTAAGAATAATTTATTCTTGTAAAGGTTTACTTATATCAATCATGAACAATATCTAAGCATAAATAGCTAATATTTCATCTATTATAGTTTTTAAAATCTCAAGGACTTCTCCCAGATTATTTTTTATTTCTTTCAAGGTGTCTATTTCCCATAATTCAATAGGAAACCCATACATACTAACCTATACTAGTACTAGGGATAGATTTATGTTTTTTGGTGCAAAGCCTTCATACCAGTATGTAAGGAAGAGTCCTGCTCTTCCCATAAACCAAGAACCCCCTTTCAAGATTCTATCTCTTTCCTTCCTAGAATAAAAAATGGCTAGGAAGAAAGGATAGACTCACTCCTAGATACTTCCAACTCCTATCAATGTTAGCAAATGAGCCCTATTATCATAGGTTAATAAATTTTAGGATCATATAATATCTCACATAAACTTATTCAACCATTAAACAATAATATTGCACACTAACAAAATGAAATATTTATTTTAAAATATGCCTACTGAAAGCATGCATAAATGCAATGCTTCTTCAACACATGATATAGATCTTTATATTTAATATAAACTTACATGTGACTCTTCATATGTACCTGACTCTTGATCTTTGCTCTCCTCAAACTCATAAGAGAACAAAATATTCATATTTATCTCTTCACATAATAAATATCATATATTACATAATGATAAATTCTCTGATGATTGTACATAATTCCCTACTTCTAAACTTGACACATCACAAACATGACTCACTTTTACATACATGACACATCACACTCATAACTCCTCACTTAGATACATGATACATACTCACATTTAACAACTCGATACATACTATTGACTAAAATAATAAACACACACCCTAATATAAATATTTACAAAAGGTACTAAATGTACCAAGTAATGTAATAACTCCATCACTTAATCCATTTTCTCAAAGCTAAAGATCTTGGAAAAGACCCATTAAATTTACTAATAATTACCCTATATTTGAGTAACAAGGATCACTGCAATATGAGGTTCTCCCTAACCTCTACTACTAGGGGTGATTTTAAATATTTAGCTATAAATTGATCCATGGAAAGAAAACTATAACCAATGCCTATTGAAATTCACCAGTATATCCTATAGTGATTATATTATTTAAAACAAAAAACCTATAATAATCTACATGCAAAACTTCTAAGATAATCAAGGGAAAAAAAAAACTTAGCTAAAAAGTTATATGCCCAAAAAGAATGTCTAGCCTTTCTAATGTCCTATCCCTCCATTGCTCTTTGTATCATCTGAACCTTGGCTAATAGGTATCTACAAGTTTGTTTCATGTGACTTCAACAATCATCATTGCCTTTGTTTTGGATGGTTGACTTCATAAGGTTGTATCTCCCTCAATACCACTCAAATTCCTTCACATGACTACTCATTTTAAATCTCTTAAAAATCCATCCAAATTGGTCCAAGAATCACCTAAATCAAACAACCCTTCACAAAGATAGACTCATGATAGATGAGACATTTTTTAGAAAACATTTACCCTAATGTAGTTATAATTTTGAATGGTTGTCTTAACATGGTCATATCTTGCTCAATATTTATTGCACACAAAATAACACAAAATCCAGGCAAAGATATGGCTCTTAAAAGATTATTTACTTTTAGAAAAAAATTGCCTTAGCTTTGTCGATTCATATTGTTAACTATAATACTATAAACATCATATTCCAAATATCATATTTTCAATTGGTTATATGGAAATGAAATAAGACCCGTTAGTGTTACATCATTACCACATAGTGGTATTACAACAAATCTTGGATATTATCCATTTATTGCTTAGCAATATTTGAACCTTGGTCTCCTCTTTAAATATTAAAAAATAACATAAATATGTACAACTCTAATTTCTATGAAAGGCATGACCACCATAAAACATTGTTTATTTATGTGTTAAAATAATAGGTTGCAATTAAGAATTTATTTATGCATCATGAAATATTACTTATTTTCACATTTAATCCATTAAATTATTAATATTGTTTTTCCTTGTCTTATATAAGGTAATGCATGGGTTCTTTTCTACTCTTCTTTGAAAATTTATACTCTTTTATAGCATGCAAATTGAATGTGGTGACTATTAATAACATCATCCTTGTGAGTGTGGTCTATCGGCAAGGATGCCACTTACATTATCGATGATGTGACCCGGGTTCAATCCCCATAGTGGATTTGTATAAGAAGTATTACTAAAAAAATATATACTAATAGCATCAATTATATTACAAACATATATATATATATATATATATATATATATATATATATATATATATATATATATATCATTTATCATATACCTTCTTCTTTATTATAGCTCTCTGTCCATATACAAAAATTACTTGAATTATATCATGTCCATAGTGTGTTATTGAAACAACTTTGGATGTATCTTCTAACAAAATTGAACTTGAATCTCTTAGTTTTTTTTTTGAAAAAATTGAAAAAACTTGTATTAAAACATTGACCAGTTACAATTGGGATAAGATACATCCCAGCCAAAAACAATGAAAGCACATGATTACAAGAGAAGAGGAAGATTTGCACTGGATCCAAATCTCTTGAACCAATACCAAGCTAGCTGAGAGAGCTGATAGGTCAGTTACAACAACTTATCGCGAAAACACGCAGCAAACACCAACTTCACCTCTATTCGTGAAAAAGCTACAAGTCGCGAAATCGCGACACAAGACACCTCTGACCACAAAAAAGTCAACCTGGCGCGAAATCGCGACATGTCATTTGAATATGTTTCATACATATTCATATAATTAATAAATAAAAAAATAAAAACTTAACTCATTAACATAGCTAACCCATGTACTTAATCTATAATATATTTTATTTATATGTAGGTTGATATTATACGAATAGTCTCTATGTGCATAGTCTCATCATAATTTAAACCAAAGATAGAACATACACTCTCAGATTTTATTTGAAAAGATCTTATGTAAAATAATAAAATAATTATATTTATCCCCGTGTGGTTTACCGGCAAGGATGCCACTTGCATTATTGGTGATATTGGTGATGTAACCCGGGTTCAATCCCTATGGTGGATGTATATAATAAGTATTTCTAAAATAATAATAATAATAATATTTATATTTCACATCATTTTTATGAATCATTGGTTAAATTTTGTTAATATAATAATCGGCTTATCATTAAAAATTTATGTATTCTAAATAATAGATCCAAAGTTTGAACCTAGAAGAAGTAGAATATATACAACTTTTAAGTAGATAGCACACTACAAAATGCTCCTCTATGGGATAGTTTAATATGATCAATATTTATAAACCTTAAAGCTTTTTCTTTTTGATCGATTAAAAAGTTGGAGACATGGGGTCATGGTTGGGATGAAAATGCTCAACCCTAAGCAATGGTCATAGTGGTTTCTCACACTATCCAAATAAAAAAAATCTCACAATACCCAATGAAAAAAAATGGAAACATATAAGGCCATCATACCTATGATTGAGAGGGACCAATACCTTTTACCATTGGGGTGTCCTTATAGAAACTTGAAACTTATTTAACTTAGCTTCAATAAATACAAAGAATCCAAAACAATCAATATCATTTTTATCGTGTGTGTATATATATATATCCTCCAAGGGAGGTCTCAGGTTCGAATCTCCACCCTACCAAAAAAATTGAATTGGGTACCCAAAATCCAATTGATAATGTTGGTGCGGGTAGGTCCGGGTGCGACTCCCGGGTAAATTTGACGGTGTAGAACCCCCTATTCATGGTTTCTCAGACCAAGGCAGCCCCACAAGGGGTTTTTCGCTTATATATATATATATATATATATATATATATATATGGATTGGCAATTGTTTATTTGGCCACACACTTATCAAAAAGAGATTTAGGTTCAAATCTTGAGGGCATGCATGTTTGTTTGTAAAGGTAGTAGTCCAATCTGAATCCTCTGAGTGTGTACCACATTAATAATGATAATCATACGAATCCTAAGCAATAGTGGCTTCCCTCACATTGGGTCAACAATAACTAGGTGGTATAGGTTTGTTGGGAGCAACCCGTGTGATTTCAACTCTACATTTGAAAAATAGTGGGATGCAACCAACTCCCTTCTATTTTATATATATATATATATATATATATATATATATATATATATATATATATATTGGTAGTTGTGTATTTGACCAGGAAAATATCTAGGTTCAAACCTTAGGAGCATGCACGTTTGTTTTTAAATGTAGTAGTCTGATTTGAATCCTCTAGTAATAACTAGGTGGTATAGGCTTGTTGAGGGCAATCTGTGTGATTTCAACTCTACATTTGAAAAATAGTGGGATGCAACCAACTCCCTTCTGTTTTATATATATATATATATATATATATATATATATATTTATTGGTAGTTGTGTATCTGACCAAGAAGATATCTAGGTTCAAACCTTGGGGGCATGCACGTTTGTTTTTAAAGGTAGTAGTCTGATTTGAATTCTCTTAGTGTGTTTGTTTTTAAAACTAGTAGTTTGATTTGAATCCTCTTAGTGTGTGCCACACTCAGGATGATGGGTGGTACAAATTTCGAGCAATAGATGGTTCCCCTCACACCGAGTCAACAATAACTAAGCGATATAAGTTTGTTGGAAGCAACCCATGTGATTTGAACCTTGCACTTGAAAAATAGTGTATAACCAACTCCCGTATCCAAATATAATATATATATATATATATATATATATATATATATATATATATAACAAACTCATTTACACAATTTGTTTAAACCTTCGCTCAAAAAACAAAACCTTAACCTTAAACCTTTTGGTATCTAATTTAATATTTTTCTATTTTTTTATATTAAATATTTTGAATGTATGCCACACTGACTATGATGTGGTTCCCTTATATCGGGTCAACTATAACTAGGCAGTATATGATGTGGTTCCCTTACATCGGGTCAACAATAACTAGGCGGTATAATCTTGTTGGAAGCAACCCAAATGATTTAAATCCTGTATAATCAACTTTCTTATGTATCCAAATAATATTAAATATTATATATAACAAACTCATTTACACACTCTATTGAAAAAAAAAAAAAAAAAATGGACTAAAAAACCAAAACCCTAACCTTAAGCCTTTTGGTATCTAATTTAATATTTTGTTAATTTTTTATATTAAACATTACAACCCGTGGTCACCGATACTCTTTTAATTGATATAAATAATAGACTCTTATCCTCTTCGCATGGTTTACATTCTTATTTGTTTCTCTTACTTCTAGTTTTTGTATACAAAGCAAGCTGCGCACATTTTGGTCCGCTCTACATTGTAAGTGTTTTTTTTTTTTTTCACATCCATAATTTTACAGCATGATGCATGTATATTTTTTTAATATAAGTAAAATGACTTATCTATGTCTATGTTTATCTATATTTATATATGATTTAATAGATGAATCAAATGTTTGAACATTACGCACATTAATCTTATTTATATCATAATAATTTTTTCTATCTCGCATATGTTCATTTTAAAAAGGTTTTATAATTTTTAACCGGTATCTTCTATACTTTAAAGGTCTGCTATATGAATTTAGATTATCACTAGCAATTTGTTCTTATTTATAGAGTCATTTCTTCTTATTATTTAATAATTTTTTTGTTTTTATTTATGTTTTTTTAAGGATTTAAATAATATATGTAAACATTTTATTGAAGTGGAGCAGGGTCATAGTAGGTACTGCCTTTTCGAATTTGAACAATGTTGAGAGAAATAATATAATGGGATTGTTTTTGATGCATGCCTTTGTGAGAAGTAAATAAATAAGATGATATAACGGTATCATGTATGCGACCTTTGAGAATAATTAATTTATTAGATTTGAACTAATATTCATCAAACTTATGATCCTAAACATTAGCCTGTAAGGAATCCTTAACTAAATTATAGTGTATATAATAGTTTAATTGATTGATTAGTTGATTCTTAAAAGTTGTCCTCGTAGTAGTAATGTTGAAATATGTCTTATTTAATTCAAAGTATATACTTCTTTATTTTATTTTCCATCAATTTAACCAATATTAAAATCATACTTACAAAGTAATTTTATCGAATTTTATTGTCTTGCATTCAAGTTTGGTAGAGAGAAAATATATGACAACCCTTGATTTAGTTTTAATTCAATTTTTTTTCAAACAATATCTCCAAATTTTCAATATATACATTATAAATCCTATCTATGAATCATATGTAAAATAATTCTACTTATAAGCATTGATCTTGTAGGATATATAAGTTATTATCTACCCTCCTTGCATGAGTTCCCCAAACCCTTCACTTGATGCATCTATAGTGCCTATAAATTCTTCATTAGGGTCAGGTACCATCAAGAGTAGGGTTATTATCAAATTTTTCTTCAAGAATTGAAAAGTATCTTTACTTGTTTTGTCCATTCCAGACATTTTTCTTGCATTTTTCTTGCCATTGGAGAGAAGTGATGAGATCATCTATTTTGGAAAACCCTTCCATAAATTGTTTATAGAAAAATATTAACCCTATAAAAGTACATACTTCATGCTTCTAAATATCTTTTACATTGGTTGGGTCTATATATTTTTTTGGATGAAAAAGCCATTATATTAATAAAATAATGTCTAATCATACAAAAAAAGGTGGATGGGATTAGCACACCTCGTAAACCAACACACTAACCACTGTGGTTAGGAGTACACAAGAGTGTCAGAAACAATCCACAAAAACCCAAGTAACAACCACTAAAATAGTGTCAAATATGCTGACTCATAGCGCAAGGCGCATTCCCCCAATGCTCCATGAGGGTACGTAAGTACTGCAACTCCACATGTACATGTACTTTGTCAACCTGTACTTGAATCTATAACCAGTAATCAAAGAATATAGCATATTTATCAGCAACAAAGAAGACACGCCCGACATCTTGCTGAGAAAAAACAACTCTATTTCGAGACTTCCAAAGATAAAACAGGGTACCAATTCTAAAAATATTTCAAACAACACCCAAGTTGAAGTAAAAAGCAATAGGGTCACCCAAAATAGCAATAGGGTCCATTTTTATTAACTCTATGGTTATTATTTGGCCTAAATAATATTTTGCTTGTATGAAAAGGTATATTTTAGTAACTTTCCATAAAGTTGATGTTCCCTCAATTTTTTCATTACCATTAAAATGCACTCAAAATGCTCTTGTTCATCCTAAAAATAGATCAAGATATCATCCGCAAATAAAATAATAAAGTTATCTAGGAAGTCTTAAAACACATTTTTCATTAAGTTTAGAAATTTGTAGGTGCATTCTAATCCTAAATGATATCATTGTGAATTCATAGTGCCTACACCTAGTTCTTAAATTAGTATTAAGTATACCCCTGTCCTTAATTCTAAACTAGTATTTTCTATACCCTAATCTAAGATCTATTTTTAAAATACCTCACTCATTTTGTCAAACAAATTTTCAACCCAAGAGAGAGGGTATCAATTTTTTACTATGTATTTGTTGATTATTCAATAATTCATGCAAAGCCACAATGTTTAATCCTTATTTTTACATTGTTGACAAAAGCACCTTATTGTTATACACTAAATTGGATCAAGCCTTTAAATAGAATATCGTTCAATAAGTCTAATTCCAAAAACTCAACTATAGTTATTCTATATGTTACCTTAGACTATGGTTCCAATCTTGGTATGATATCAATATATAAGTTAAAATTCCTTTGGGAAGCTATTCCTAGAATATATTTCAAAAAACATATCTTGGTATTCATTCTAGAAAGGATAATCCTCATAGGTAGGAGCTTTTGTCTCCTCTATTTCATCCATATGTACAATGTACAAAATACATCCTTTCTATTGATCCTTCTTAAGTTGCATCGTATTAGATTTCTTTTGGCTTGAATGATGGCATTATAGCCTTCATCATCTAAGAACTCTATTATTTTATCATAATAGATGGGAACTTGGATATGTGTTGTGAGAATCACATAAACATTTACTTCTATAGTGAAGTAAGAAAGTTTTAACTTAGCCATAAACAAACATTGCTCGTTTTTTTGTTGAGTTCCCATTAGATATTTAATATTTGTTATTGTTTGATGGTATTTTCAAAGAACTAATCCATAGATAATAGGTTATTTAGGTCCACATTAGCCCCTATCTAAGGATTTAATCCCATAATAAACTTTCAAATCCTAAATTTCCCATCTTACTAGTAATGTTGAACATTTTTGAGAAGTTTAATGAATGTCTCTCAATATTAGGGTATTGTCATTTTTTTTTACTTCAAATTTAAATTTAGTTATTCTTTATCAATTTACAACTAGGGAACTACCTTTTTTTGAAGAATATGAAAAATGGATTCCAAGTGATTCTTTCAAAAATATTTTCAACTTTTAGATTGATCCACCAAGATAGTGGTTCACCCATTAAATGATAAGCTACTCATACTACCTTGGTTTCCTCTACAAAATCTTGTATTTAAAAGTAATTCTTCATCTCAATGAGCTAGGCTTTGATGATATTCCCATTGCATTTCAAAGAAGTAATTTATATAAGGTTCTTTAACATTTCAATCTAAAATCAAAATCATCTTAACACTTGATTTTAGTTTTGGACCTCCACTACTTACATAGATTAGATATCTATTTATACTTCCTTACACTTTGGTCTTTGGAGGATCCTACATTCTCAAAACATAAATTTGGTTCTTTATTAGTCCATCTAGGTCCTTGTTCTCTATATTGTTACACATATCTTGCATTAAGTTCAATAATTGACCCAACTTGTTAATCCCCTGCTTATCATCCTATATTTATGTTTTAGGGTTTAATTGATAGAATAATAATACATTAAATATATAAATTAATATTTTATTAATATTTTATTTTCATTTTTTAATTAATGATATGTGATAATAATGATTTTATTTGTATTATATTATTTTTACATGAAAGCTTAGTTATCAAATTTTTCAAATTTTCTATATGAAATTCCAAAATCATCGAATTTAAAACCCTATCACATAAATTTGGGAACAAACAATAAATTCGACCAAAACATAAATTCAGGGAACAAACACTAAATTCGTCCAAAACATAAATTCAAGGAACAAACACTAAATTCGACCAAAAAACATTGGGTGAAAAACAAGCATAAAAAACTCGCGCTATAAACCGGCAACTGTGAACAAAATCTCCCTCCTGCAACATGCAATTTGGAAGCAACCATTTTCAATCTATTCTCTCAAATTCATGGGGATGTTTTTTTATTTCTTTATCATCATTTGATAAAATAAATAGCTCTGAAAGTTGCATTTGATAAACAAATCTCCCATTTGAAGGCTTCATTATTTTTATACCTCCTATTTGAAATACTCCTTATCTCAAATTATCTGTTATTTGAAATGCTCTTATCTCTCATATTATATGCAAGTTCTTTAAAATAAAATAAAAACATTGCTTTTTAACCCTTTAAAAAAAAAAAAAAACATTGCTCTTTAACTTTAAAATAAAAAGAAAAAAATTACTCGAAAAAATAAAATTGCTTTTAACCTTAAAATAAAAGAAAAAACATTCGTCTTTAACCTTAGCTTTCAAGGAATCCTAAAATTAAATATTTTTATTTTTTAAACTTGAATAATATAATCTAAACAATTTTTTTTTTTTAAATTGAAAAAAACTTGTATTAAAACATTGATCAGTTACAATTGGGATAAGACACATCCCAGCCGAAAACAATGAAAGCACATGATTACAAGAGAAGAGGAAGATTTGCACTGGATCCAAATATCTTGAACCAATACCAAGCTAGCTGAGAGAGCTAATAGGTCTGTTACAACAACTTATCGTGAAAACATGCAGCAAACACCAACTTCACCTCTATCCGTGAAAAAGCTACAAGTCGTGAAATCGCGACACAAGACTCCTCTGATCGCAAAAAATTCAACCTGTCATGAAATCACGACATGTCGCAAAATCATGACAAAAATCCATCCTTGGCCGTGACGGAGCAACATGTCGCGATATCGCGACAAAAATCCACCAGCGGCCACAACGACGCAACACGTCGCGAAATCGTGACAACTTTCCTCCAATGGCCGCGATGGTGTAACATGTCGTGATATCACGACAACTTTTCTCCCTTGGTCACGACGGTGCAACATGTCACGATATCGCAACAATTTTCCTCCCTTGGCCGCACCGACACAACATGTCACGATATCACAACAAATTTCCCTCAGCGGTAGCGACGGCGCAACATGTCACAAAATTGCGACAACTTTCCCTTGGTGGCAGCGACGGCGCAACATGTCACGATATTGCGACAACTTTTCTCCCTTGGCCGCGATGGCACAACATGTCGCGATATCACGACAACTTTCCTCCCTTGACCGCGACAGTGCAACATGTTGCGAAATCGCGACAACTTTTCCTCGATGACCGCGACGACGCAACATGTCGCGATATCGCGACAAATTTCCCACATCGACCGTGATAGCGCAACATGTCATGATATCATGACAACTTTCCCTCGACGGCCATGATAGTGCAACATGTCACGATATCGCGACAACTTTCCTCCCTTGGCCGTGACGACGCAACATGTCGTGATATCGCGACAACTTTTCCTCGATGGCCGCAACGGTGCAACATGTCGTGATATCATGACAACTTTCCTGCATCGATCGCAATAGCACAACATGTCACGATATCGTGACAACTTTTCTCCAGCAGCCGCGACGACGCAACATGTCGCGATATCACGACAGCTTACTGCCAATGGCCGTGATGGCGCAACAGGTCGTGAAATCATGACAAAAACCACCCTTAGATTTTTCATTGATCATTGTCTCAAGGATATTTCAAGGCCCTGCCTAATCACCTCATCTTCAATAGGCATGTCACTATGCAGCTGCACCCCTACCTCTTTCGCAGCACCCATCTTAGCCAAGAAATCGATCGCTTTGTTTAAATCTCTGCTCACATATACTGGAATCACATCATCTAATTCCCTCCATAATTTCTTGATTTGAGAGACCAGAATCCTCAACCTCCAAGCGTTCAACGAAAAGTTCCTCATGCAGTCTAGAGCTCCAACCAGAATTTGAGAATCAGATTCAAGAATTATCCTCCCGTGACCTTGAGTAACTGCCCAAATAGATGCAAATTTGATAGCAATGGCTTCTGCTTCATTATTTGTGGCTCTACCCAAACCCTGTAGTTCTCAATAAAGTACTAATCCCTCATGATTCCGGTAGACCACATCAATACTGGTGCTACCCGGATTGCCCTTTGCAGCTCCATCAGTATTGATTTTAATCCAGCCTTCTGGGGGTGATTTCCAACTGGTTCTATTATGTCCCTCTCGCTAGTCAACTCCCTCTTCCATTGGCCCAGGAACAACCTGAGTTTCCTCTTTAGCGTAGACGGCAACAGTTTACGTGACTTTGCTCCAGATGACCTGCCAAACTCCATCTAGCGAGGAAAAGGTTTCTCTAAAAATTCTAGCGTTTCTCTCCAACCACACTTGCCACCAAATGAAGTATAAACCAAGCTCCCACCCAATTTGAAGAGCTTTGGATGTAAATCTACCCTGCTTCCATCTTTCCCAAATATTAGTCCGATGCATGAAAGAGCACTCAAACATCAGGTGATCAGTTGTTTCTTCGTTCTTGTGGCATAAAACACATTGAGAAGGGCTGATGATTCCTCTACATCTGAGATTGTCAAAAGTGAGAATACCATTGTGCATAAACTGCCAAGCAAAAAAGTTTACTTTTGGCCAGCCCTTAGAGTGCCAAATCTTTCTCCAATCCTCAATCAAAAAAGAATGGGGGGGAGGGTCTGGGAGGATCTTGTCATATCCGTACTTCACTGTATAAACACCAAGGCTCCCATAGCCCCAAGCTAATTCATCGTCCTCGTCTCTCCCTGTGAGAAACCTTTCTGTCAAGATTTTGGTTAAGATGGGTGCCAACTCCGGGGGATTGGAATTGGCCACTCCTCCAACCTCTTAAACTTCTTAAACTTATACTCCCCTAAATGATAAGTGTTGAAATAACTTTCAATTTGGACCCAACCCATGATTTCTATGGCAGATTTTATTGGAAGTAACTCGAGGAATTCAACAATGATGGGTGGGTACTGATCCCAAGAATCAGTCCAGAAACGGGCCTTCTCCCCTCTCCCCACTTTCCAAAATAGCTGATCTTTAATAACCTAAGATCCTAGCTTGAGAGCCTGCCACACTAAGGATCCAATACCATCCAGAGGGAAACGACCCACCTCATTGGGGTTAACTTGACCCAAATATTTACTCGTTAGAATTATACTGAATAAGGAAGTTGGTTGGGAAATCCACCTCCAGTACAACTTTCCAGCCAAGGCTTGATTATTTAACTTGGATCCTCTCAGTCCCAGCCCACCTTTTGCCTTGGGCTGGGTGACTTTATCCCAACCCACTAAGGCCCACTTTATTTTTCCTTTAGCTCCTTCCCACAAAAATTTCCTAGCCATCCTGTCCAACTCTTTCCATATTGTAAGTGTGGCAGCCAAGATAGAAAATTTGTAGATTGGCATGGCTTGAATGACTGACTGTAAGAACGTTAATCTGCCACCATAACTTAACCACTTGTGAGACCAGTGATTAATTCTATCCTTGATACACTCCAGAATATTACTCCAAGTGTCTAATTTCAACCTCTTAAAGTGCAAGGGGATACCCAAGTAAACCACAGGGAGAGAAGTCCTAGTGAATCCCAGGATTTCTAAAATTACGTTTGAAGCCTTTGCTCCAGATTAAAAAATACCACTTTGGATTTCTTGTCATTAATGACCTGTTGAGTAGCCCTGAGATAGACATTAAGAGTATCCCTAATCGTTCTAGCTTCCCTGATGCTGGCTACTCCCATAAAACCAGTGTCATCCACAAACTGCAGGTGCGATACAACTTCATCCCCCACCCTAATACCCAATAATCTGCCTTGCTATCTTCTCCTTGATAAAAGTCTACCAAGACCTTCAGCCAGAATGAGAAAAAGATAAGGGGAACAGGGATCCCCCTGGCGCAGACCCCGAGAAGCTCCAAAAGGTTGTGAAGGAAGGCCCTTGATAAGCACAGAGTAAGTCGAGGAAGAGACATAGCTCATGATCCACTCAATCCAGCCCTGAGAGAAGCCGAAGGCTACCATAATTTTAGCCAGGAGGCTCCATTCAACCCTATCATAAGCCTTTGACATATCCAATTTAATGAACATCCCTTTATTACCAGAAGTGTGCATTGAATGGATTGCTTCCTGGGCCACAACCACCCCATCCAAAATCTGTCATCCCTCAACAAAGCCTCCTTGCTCAGAGGAGATAATGTTGTGAAGAAGAGGTTTTAGGTGCTCAACCATTACCTTTGTGAGTATTTTGTACACCACATTACATAAGGCAATAGGCCTATAATCTAAAATATGAACCCCCTCCTCCCCTTTTGGAATCAAGGTAATGAACGTGTGGTTTATAGCTTTAAGCATTCTCTTATTTTCTCTGGATTCTTCAACAACAACCCTTACATCTTCCTCTAAGAAATCCCAGAAATCCTGAAAGAACTCAATTGGGAAGCCATCTAGACTAGGAGTTTTACCAGTGCTCATTCCAAAGACCATAGTTTTCAATTCATCCCTATCAATGGGTTTGAGGAGGGCCTGATTTTCATCCTCCAAAATAATAGCAGGTATGACAGAAATAACTTCATTTTGGGCCTCTACATCTTGAACCACACTTTCCTTAAAAAGCTTTGAAAAATAATCCATAGCATGGGAATGAATACCTGGAAGAGTATCAAAGGAATGACCGTTCTCATCTTGAAGGGCCTCCATCTTATTCATCTGTCTTCGAGCACAAGTAGTCCGATTGAAGAATTTTGTATTTCTATCCCCTTCTAATAACCAGGAAGTTCTTGCTCTCTGTTTCCAATAGATCTCCTCCTGGTTGTCAATGTCCTCAACTGCAGAACACAAGGCATCATCCTTAAATTTGAGTTGATCAGTTGTTACTCCTCTAAACTATTTTTGGACCTCATCCCAGTGGGCCACCAACGGAGCTCTTTGGGTCTGGAAGTCAAATTTATTAGAATGCCTCTAATACTTCAATTGAGATTTGACATATTGAAGTTGTTTGTGGATTCTAAACATAGCTCTCCCATAGGTTGGGCGGCCCTCTTCCCACCACTGTGGAATTTTCTCCCGAAGTTCTTTCTGAAGCCAAAAATTCTCAAATCTGAAAGGTTTGTGATGGATCCCCATCCTAGTCCCGCTTTCCAACAGAATAGGACAGTGATCAGAAATAGGGCCTGCCAAAATTTGAAAATTGATATTCCATTTTACAAACACCTCCTCTGAAAGCAAAAAGTGATCTAGCTTCACCTTCCTACTATGGGGCTCCCGCATTTTATTAGTCCAAGTGAAGTTATTTCCAGGACATTTAATGTCCACTAAGTGCAAAGCCTAGACTTGAGCAATCATGAACCGGTCCCCTGGATCCAAAAGAGGTGATCCCCCTTCCTGGTCTCTAGAAGATAATTTAGCGTTAAAGTCCCCCGCTATAATCCAGTCTATATCTTCCCTTGATGCTCGCATGTCATGCACAGCCTTCCACTGCCGCCTCTGACCCTCTAGAGTTTGAGAACCTTAAAAGTTAGTGACAAGAATGAATTATGCAGAGACATTATTCCTAAACAAGGAAGTGAGAACACCCCTCCAGGCAAGGTGTTCTATTGCAAACCATTCCAGAGAGTTCCACAGAGTAACAATCCCCCCTGAGGCACCTTGGGCAGCCACATCCATATGACCAGCACCCCTCCAAATTCCGTTGATTGTTTTAGACATAAGATCCAAAGACATCTTGGTCTCTTGTAAAAGCAAAAAATTAGTGTTGCTATGCTCTAATAATATTTGAACAGTGATTGATGGGTTCTACTATTTAAACCCCTCACATTCCAAGATTGTATAATCATGGGTTACCCTAGGAGCAATAAGAGTCAATTGTCCTCACCAATCCTCCCATGATCAATTTGTCTCCCTGGGCTGCTAGTAGCTCCTTATTGGGAAAGATAATCTAAACAATTTTACCTAAAAGTAAAATTTTTCTATTTTTAAACTTAAATAATATAAAATATTTTAAGTGTTTAGAACAATTTTATATTTCAAATAAATTATTAATTTAACTTTTAAAAATATTCTCATGTATTAAACAATTACTATATTTACATAAACACCTAATTTTAACCTTCTCTAAATTTTAACCTAAATCCACCTTTATAAAAACAAAATAAACCCTTAATCTAAGACCTAATTTTAACCTAAATTTTCTTAGAAAAACAAAATAAACCCTTAACCTAATTTTTGTCCTTCAATGGTTTATTATTTACACATTTAACTATTATTTCGTTTTTCTTGCAATTTCTTATAAATGACTGATTTTTTCATTAAAATATTTTTCTTCTTCGAATATCATATTTTTGGTACCTTTGTTAAGAAATCTATTCTCTTGAAAACTTTCTTCTTTGTTCTGAAAGGGCCGAAATGAAGTTGTCTTCTTCTTAAAACTACAATAGAAAAAGTTTGAAGGACTTGTCAGATGATTGTATTTCTCTCATTTCATCATTCACAACTCCTGTTGATGCAGTGAGACTCGGAGCTGTCTCCCACGGCTTCAAATCTACGCTCAAATCTGCATGCTTCCTTGACAGCGAGGAATTTTGGGAACAATTGCTTCCTCCTCATTATGATCATATTCTCTCCAAGTCCCTCCGTGAGGTGGAATATTCTTCCAAGAAGGATCTCTATTTTTGCCTCTGCTACCCACTTTCGCTCAAATACGGAAAGGTATTATTTTTCTTTTTCTTTTTTCTTCCTTGGTTTCCGAATCTACAGTTTAAATAAATTTGTGACAAATATTTTTCCAGATGTTTTGGCTGGAGCGATCTACTGTAATTTTTTTTTACAAGATATCTTCAAAAGATCTTCACTGGCGAAGGAGCGAACGATGTGTGGATGTGAGGGATGATATCCGAGCAGATGAACATCAACTTATATTTTATGATGCGTTGGGAATATTCGATTGCAGGCTGCTTTCTCCAAATACCAAGTACAGTGTGTCATTTGTGATAGGATTTAAGTGGAGTCCGATACCACTCAATTTTTTGTGAGAATGCCTAAGGGAGATGAGATTAAATTTAAATACATGTCGAATTAAGGGCATGATTGGAGGGATGTTAAGGTTGGGGAATTTATTACCAGAGGTTATTCCGATTGTAATAAGCCAAAACTTTAGATATTTGGTTTGGAAGAGCTTTGGTGCTGGGAAAAATATTGGGTTGTATTAGGTGGGGTTAATATTCGACCCATGGTAGTAGACACAATCTTATCATTTGAGTTGCAGGTGTGACATTGCAATGGACTTCCTTTTTCATAGGTGTTAATTCAGTTGGATATGATTTTGGATTGCTCAGCTGAAGTTTTATTTGTTTATTTTTAACAGGTTGAATGAAGATTTAGGGTGTTAATTCAGTTGGATATGATTTTGGATTTGTAAGGACTAAAAAATAAGGCACACTTTATTTACAAGTTATCTTACAATATATAAGCATCAAGCTTAGGAGGGAGATATGACAAGTGTCATAAGCTCCACTCCAAGTGTCTTTCAGAAGACACCACTCCAACTCAAACTGAAGACAGGGACAAGTGGCAGAAGACAAATGTCAACCTATCAATTATAGGCATTATTTACAAGTTATCTTACAATATATAAGCATCAAGCTTAGGAGGGAGATATGACAAGTGTCATAAGCTCCACTCCAAGTGTCTTTCAGAAGACACCACTCCAACTCAAACTGAAGACAGGGACAAGTGGCAGAAGACAAATGTCAACCTGTCAATTATAGGCATAGTGCACATTATAACAATAATAATATTCTAACATTCCCCCTTAATGTGCACTATCCTAAAAAGATAAGTCAACATTAGATAACATTCCCCCTTAATGTTGACTTCTTTTACATAGATATAGCAAATTGCTAAACTGAGAAAACTTGTCTTTCCCAAGTGACTTGGTGAAGATGTCTGCTACTTGATATTGAGTTGGTACATACTCCATGTGTATAATGTCTTCTTGGACCATTTCTCTAATGAAGTGATGATGGATCTCAATGTGCTTTGTTCTAGCATGGAAAACTGGATTCTTGGTCATCTTGATGGTACTTTGATTGTCACAATATATATATGTTGGACCATGTATGAATAGCCCAATATCCTGAATTAATTGCCTCAACCATATTGCCTCCTTAGTTGCCTCAACTGCTGCTCTATATTCTGCTTCTGCTGAAGATAGTGAAACTGTGTTCTGCTTCTTTGTGCTCCATGAAATAGAGCCTTGGCCTAATTGAAAGCAATAACCTGATGTAGATCTTCTAGTTTCAGGACAACTGGCCCAATCTGAATCTGTGTATCCAATCAAAGAAAAATTATCACTTGATTTATACATAAGGCCATGATGAGGTGTGGCCTTTAGGAATCTCACAATCCTCTTAGCTGCTATCCAATGGCTCTTCTTAGGATCCTGCATGAATCTAGAAATAAGGCCAACTGAATAGCAAATATCTGGTCTAGTTGAAGTTAAGTAGATCAAACTTCCAACTAGTTGCCTGTAAAGTGTACCATCAACCCTTTCTTCTTCATCATTATTTACCAATTTCAATCTAGTTTCCATGGGAGTTAGAGAGGGCTTACACTCCTCCATGCGAAACCTCTCCAAAATAGATTGAATGTACTTAGCCTGTGAGATAAAAATCTTACCGAGGTTGTTGCCATACCTCTATTCCTAAGCAATAGTGGAGGAGGCCTAAATCTGTCATCTCAAAGTTCTTGCATAAGTCCTCCTTGAGCAACCTTATTCCTTCTATGTCATCACCTGTAATGAGAAGATCATCCACATACAATGTAACCAAAATGATGCGGTTCCTCCAATGTTTCACATAGAGAGTAGATTCTGCTGTAGATCTAGTGAAACCAAGGTTGAGAAAATAGGAGTCAATCTTTGCATACCAAGCTCGGGGTGCTTGCTTCAACCCATATAGAGCTTTCTTTAATCTGAGGACTTTGTTGTTTTGGCCTTCAACTGTGTACCCTGGTGGTTGTTTCACATACACTTCCTCCTTCAAATGACCATTGAGAAATGCACTTTTGACATCCATTTGATATATTGGCCAATGTTTTTGAGCTGCCATAGCAATAACTGTCCTGATTGTAGTCATCTTAGCCACAGGAGCAAAGGTCTCCTCATAATCAATTCCCTCTTGTTGCTTATAGCCTTGAGCTACTAGGCGAGCCTTGTAGCGATCTAGTGAGCCATCTGCTTTATATTTTGCTTTGTATACCCATTTTGTGCCAATGGTATATTTTCCTTTGGGTAAATCAACTAACTCCCAAGTGTGATTTTTTTCAATGGAATCTAATTCTTGATCCATGGCATGAACCCATTTAGGATCACCAAGTGCTTCTTTGACATTAGAAGGTTCAGGTTGGCTAAGGACTTTGGCCATTAGGGCATAATTCACTTGGTGTCTTAGGGTTGAAGGCCTTTTACCTGTATAGGTGGGCAAATGATTTTGGGCTTCATCTATTGTGGCTTGAACCCACTTGGGTAAAGGATTGGATGATGTTACTTGATCATTAGGAGGAGGAGATGGAGGACATGGATCATTTGTAGGAAGTTCTTCTTGTGGATGAATTTCTTGATTTATGAGTGAAGGAGAAGGACTAGATGATATTGTATGCATGAATGGAGCAACTATTTCATTAGTTATTTCTAAAGTGGGGGCCTTAGGAGGATTATATGGGGGATACTCATGAAAGGTAACATCCCTAGATAAAATGATTTTCTTGGAAATAGGTTCATATAATTTATATGCATTGGCACTATCACTATAGCCAACAAAGATGCATTTTTGGCTCTTATCATCAAACTTCTTCCTTTTCTTATGAGGAATATGAGCATAGGCATCACATCCAAAGATTCTCAAATGGCCCACATAGGGCGTCCTTCCACTCCATGCTTCTTCAGGTGTTCTTTCATGTAAGGCCTTTGTGTATGACCTATTAGTCAAGTATGCAGCAGTAAGAACAACTTCTCCCCAAAATGAGTTAGGTAATATAGCAGCATGTAACATTGATTTTGCCCTATTTGTGATTGTTTGATTCATCCTCTCAGCAACTCCATTTTGTTGCGGGGTATAAGGGGTTGTGAATTGCCTCCTTATCCCATGATACTTACAAAAATTAAAGAATTCATTGGAGACATATTCTCCACCATTATCTGATCTTAAGGTGGAGATTTGATAGCCACTTTCTCTTTCAACAAGTGCGATGAATTCTTTGAACTTATCAAGGGCTTGCCACTTATATTGAATTAGGTAGATCCATACCTTTCTGCTGTAATCATCAATGAAAGTGATGTAGTATTTAGCCCCAGTATAATATTGAACAGACATTGGCCCACAAATGTCTGAATGAACCAATTGCAAAGGTCTATTGGCTCTCCATGCCTTTCCTATTTCAAATGGTTGCCTATGGTGTTTGGCTATTACACATGGCTCACAAAAACATTTTGACTCCTTAAGATGTGGAAGTCCTTTAACTAATCCTTTTGTAGCCATCATTTGAAGATTATTAAAATTTAAATGTCCCAATATTTCATGCCACATGTACTCCAAAGAGAAAGTAGTTGTTGTATGCAAAGATGTTTGTGTTACAGATTTTGTAAGGAGGTAGTAAACACCATCCTTTTTCACTCCCATGGCCTTGACATTGCCATTGGGTTCCTTAATGTAGCATTTGTATTTTTCAAAATAGACATTATAGCCCTTATCTGTAAGTTGTCCAATAGAAAGAAGACTCCTTTTAAGACCAGGCACATACAAAACATCTGTTGCGAGGAACATTATTACCATCATGCAAAGTAAGTGGTGCCTCCCCAACACCTTCAATGGGTAGAGCACTTTCATCACCAAAAGTAATGAATTGATTTGATGTAGGTTGAACCTTGGTCAACCAATCTTGCCTTCCTGTCATGTGCTTTGCTGCTCCAGAATCAATATACCAACATTCTTTATCTTCAACATTAACTTGGTTGGCTGCATACAATGTGTTCAGATTATTATTTTGTGGTTCTCCCTGTTCTCTTTGCCTTTTATAGCAATTAGCAACATTATGATTCCATTTTCCACAATATTCACACCCTTGTTGATTGTTGTTTTGACCCCCTTGAGGTCTTGTTTGCCATCTTGGTTGTTGTTGGTACTGCTGCTGATGTGGTTGCTGATGGTACTGCTGATTTGGTTGTTGTTGGTACTATTGTTGATGTGGTTGTTGGTACTGTTGATTTGGTTGTTGTGTACTATGTGTATCTCTGATGTTGTCTACCCCTTTGATTCTGATTATGCTGATTTTGACCCTTGTTTTGTTTAGGCTGTAAAGTTGCCTTGGTGGCAAAAGCTGCTGATGTGGCTTCAATTTCTTCATCTTTGATTAGGGCTTGCTCATGTTTCTTAAGTAGGATCTCAATATCCTCAAGTGTGGAATTCATTGTTTTACCACTCAAGTCTAACATGGTAGCATAGGAGTGAAACTTTGAAGGAAGACCATGCAACATTATTGGAATTAACTCATTATCATCTAGGGTTTTACCAATAGCTAAGAAATCATTCTTAATAGACTTCACTTCCATAAGATAATCGGTAAGTGAGCCTTTCATACATAGATTGTGCAATTTTTGTTTGAGATACAAAATATTATCTTGACTTGGCCTATCAAACAATCTATTGAGAGCATCCCATGCTTGTTTAGGTGTTTTTGCAGCCCTTACAGTTTCTCTGCATTGAATTCCTGTAGCTAGCTTGATTAGACTTAAAGCTATATTGGAATTCTTCTCAAATTGTGCTTTTTCTTTAGGGTCTGTAGGTGCAGTGAGTGGGTCTTCATTAGCCTGCCTATCTTTCACAAAGTCCCACATGTCATTCATCATTAATATTGATTCCATCTCATACTTCCAATTTGCAAAAGTTTGTGCTCCTTCAAGTTTCTTTGTAAGTCCACTTAATAGATTTGTAGTAGCCATGATTTAGAAAAGGATCAAAAGAAAAGGGAGCTCAACAAAGGATGAAGTAAGAATGACAAATGCCAAATTAGAGCCCTCAAAAAAATCTAGGGTACACCGTTGAAGATCTAGAGGAGGGTTCGCCTAGTTTTTCCACTCTGAATCTTCAAGTGATTCCAATAGTGGGAGGGTTAAGTTGAACATAAGTGCCTTTTTCTATCCAAAGAGAGTAAGAATTAGAATTTTGCCAGACCTTTATACCAAACTTCTCAATATACCCGCCCTTACGTGAGGGAGACTATAAGCATTTGAGCAGTTGATACGTGGAACATAGGCGATTCTGAAAGGGAATAACCTGCCAGACCTTTATACCAAACTACTCAATATACCCACCCTTACGTGAGGGAGACTATAAGTATTTGAGCAGTTGATACGTGGAACATAGGCGGTTATAAAAATGTGATGCTTGCTTTTTGTAGAATTGTTACAATAGATGTGCCAATGTATTATTGCTTTATAAGAATTTGTCTGTATGTGTTTGCTTGCTTGTATATGGCTTAGTGTCAAGTGTGTATGAAATGGAACTACACTTGATTACAATTATAAAACCCAAAGTCATGCAAGGGTAATAGCAAGCATAAAATGTAGACAAAGCCCAAATAGAAGATGCAAGCAACAAACACCTAGTGGCCAAGAGAGTGCCACAAAATGTCTCCACAAGCAAGAGGCAAGGGGCCCTAAATCACCCCTTGAGTTGATGATTGTATTAGGAAATATGGCTCAAGAATAGTCCCAAATATGCCTTGAAGTGTGATACAATTTCAATGCCACCAATGATGATAATGCCTCCAATTTTGCCAAATATAATGAATAACTTGGCTTAATGTCCCCCCAATGACTTAAAATTGAGATTCCCACAAGTTTGCCAAATATTTTGTCAAGGAGTGTCGGATACTACCGAAAATGCACTCCAAATTACAATGTCAACTTCAAACTTCAATTTAGCATATTAAATGATTTCAAAACTGAAAATAAACTACACCAATGGATTCCCCTCAAAAAATCCTTTCCAACGACTATATATAAGGCTATAGTCGGTTACAATTTGACCCTTGATTTTAAGAAAATACAACAAGACTTCTTAGAGGCAAAAAATAGGACAGATTGCCCTCTACAAATTTGAAATTTGAAATTTTGGCTTGAAACTGTTTCGGCGGGAAAATTTTGAAATGACCGAGCGGGAAATTTTGGAGGGAATGACTGAAAAATTTGCAATCTAGCTTATTGTTACCTACTACAGCTGTAGATGTTTCTCAATCCAACAATTGGCAACTGATGTGCCTTAACAAAAAAAACAATTTTTTCGTAGTCCCAAAACTGCTGCAAACAACCAACTTTGAGCAGTTGTAACTTGCTCAATACATTACCGAATTAAGCAAGTGAGTACTTGATGTTGTAGTACTTCTCATAATCTATATGATGGTGCAAAAACATCAGGAAAAGGACTGCTAAAAAAATTAATAAAAAATTTTCCGTTTCGGAAAAAATCGCGCAGGAAAAAAACAACTGCAATAGTCCGTCTTCAAACAACCATATCTTGCTCATTTCTTGTCGGATTTTTGCGTGCGAGGACTCGATTTTGTAGTACTCCTCCTGATCTACGTGCTGGTGTACTCAGATTCTGAAGATGACTGCTCTAAAAAAAATTCACCGCTGCAAAATGTGACGTTTTTTTTTTTTAAATGTGCCTTCACCCTGCAAAAAAAAAACAGCCCCACATTGCCAGAATCGCCAAAACTCTTAAAAAATTCTCTCCGTTTCTCATTCACAGGATCAACTTAGCAAGTGAAGAGGATACTTCGGAGAAAAAATTCAATCCTAAAAAAAACTCTCAAACCCTAAGGGTCCCCATAGGCGGATCTCACCGCTCTGATACCAGATGTTGGGACTGAAAAATAAGGCACACTTTATTTACAAGTTATCTTACAATATATAAGCATCAAGCTTAGGAGGGAGATATGACAAGTGTCATAAGCTCCACTCCAAGTGTCTTTCAGAAGACACCACTCCAACTCAAACTGAAGACAGGGACAAGTGGTAGAAGACAAATGTCAACCTGTCAATTATAGGCATAGTGCACATTATAACAATAATAATATTCTAACAGGATTGCTCACCTGAAGTTTTGTTTTTTAATTTTAATAGATTGAATGAAGATTTAGGGTTTCCAGTTAGGGTTTTCAGATTGATCGTACATATTTGAATTAATTCAATTAACATTCTTTCTCATTTCAATTACCTTTACATAATATATTTTCCTTTGAATGGATTTATACTATAGTCGTACATGATGTATTTTCCTTTTTATGGATTTATACTATAGTCATAATACTCTACGTTTTCAAGTTCCTACATTTCCTATGACTTGTGATAAAGGGTAAAAAGTGAGTTAAAGGAAGCATATTAAATATTTTAGTTAAAAAATATATATTTAGGTTTGGGAATAGTGTAATAAAGTTATTTAGGTTTGGTAACAGTGTAATGATTTGTGTGGGGTTGTTTGTTAAATTTTTTATTGATAAGTTGAGCTCTTTCTAGAGGTCATGGTGGGATGGGAATGTTCAACAAAATATTATATATATATAATTATTTTTAGTTGAAGTATAAATTAATTTATTGTTTGCTATATTATAAGGGTTTATATTTGATTTCTATATTATAAAATATGTGGTTATTGCACATTATGGGAAGGAGTAAGTATGATATAATATGTTCACTTTAGATATGATTTGTTTATTAAGTTTTGTTAGAATATTAGACATGTGTTGTATTTTTTTAATAGGTTATATGTGGCTTTTATTGGGGGCCACTCCCATAAAAATACCAAAATATTACATTTGATAGAGCAAACATTTTTATCACTGTTTTTTCTTTTCTTTTTCTCTTAAATATATTCTTCAACTTTCTCAAAGTGCTATGTTTCCACAATCAACTCTTTGACATCATTTTGATTAAGACATAAAATCTCACTTGTAGTTGTCTTCTAAATTTTGAATTTCATGGGGATGTAGATCAACACCATAATTCGCTAATTTATCTTTCTTGCTTTATAAATATGCTCACACTGCTAGGAGATTGCCTCTAGTAATAGATGATGAACATCAACAATAATGTTATTTTTTATCCAGTATTCACATCCATTTTGTTAGTAGCATTGATGATAATTTGTGAGTCCCCCTCAATTAAAATATATTTCCATCATTTTTCTACTACAATTTTAATCCCAGTAAGAAGTACCCTAGCCTCTCCATAGTTGTTAGTTGAAGTTCCATATGATTCTGAATAAGTGAGGAGAATTTTGACTTCACTATTTCTAAAAACACCACCTCCACCGACTTTTCCTGGATTTCCTTTAGAAGCACCATCAAAATTAATTTTGATAAACCCTATTTCTGGACATTTTCATTTTACCATAGATAAAAGTATATCCTTTATTTTAATTCCCTTATCGCAAATGACTCTTCCATGTATGGTCAAATATTGTAGCCAAATTATTAGCACTTATTTTTCTGCAATTGAGACTTCCTGATGAGCACCATATTTTCTTCCATGTATGTTCAAATCCTATAGCTAAATTATTAGCACTTATTTTTCTGCAATTGATACTTCCCATGATGAACACCATATTTGTAGAAATTATGCAAGAGAGACATTGATACGGTTCCAAACTTCGGCATGATTTTGATATTTATTATTAAAAATTCTATTATTCCTTTCAAGCCATAAATTCCAACAAATAATAGCAAGGCCAATCCTCCAAGGAATACAAAATGCTTTAGATTTGAAATAATTTATCCAACATTTATCAACTCTTTCAATGTTGATGGAGATACCCAATAAAATTTCATATTTTTTAAAAAGTAACCCCAAATAGTGTGAGAAAACTGAAAATAAAGGAGTAAATAGTCTGATGTTTCTAAATCCTTCTCATACAAGGCATATTTGAAGGGTCCATAATATCCTCTTATTTGTAGACTCTCCCCTAAAATAATCTTACTTTGAACTACTAACCAAATAAATGTTGATGCCTTAGGGAAAGCCTCTAATGACCAAACATTCTTCCAAGAAAAATATTTGGGAGAAGGAAATTTTGATTGCTTTAAATTCTCATATCCCTAATTTACTGAGTATCCACCATCCTTTGACAAGTTCCAAACCAATTCATATTTTCGTGTAAAAAGTGGCAAATAAAAATCTAGAAGCATATTTTGAAGTTTATTTGCAATTTGTTTTTTTTCCTCTCCTTCATTTAGGTCACTAAACGAAATCCATGATCTAGAGTTTTTGTTCATAATGATATAATATTTGACCTTTGGACCTTTACATTCTAGGCACGCTTGAGCCAATGGTTTCCATTTTGAGTCTGATATGAGAGGATAAGGCTTCAACCAAGCATCAGACCAAAAATTTGCATAACTCCCCTCATTGACTGACCATCTAATATGTTTTTTTATTAATTGCAAACTCTCTGATATGAAGTTCCATGTTGATGATCCTATGGGTAGAGTTCTTTTTCAAAATAATTTCATTGCATCAAGAGAACCTATATATTTTTGAAGTAATATTTTTACCCAATTCTTTTTCTTGATATCTAAATAATCTCCACCCAAGCTTTGCTCCTAATGCCAAATTCATAAGTTTACAATTTTTCAAGCCTACTCCTCCAATATTCTTTCCTCTACAAACTCTTTCCCACTTACAAAGAGAAAACCCAAATTTTTCCTCACAATATTTCCATAAAAATTCTCTATGAATTTTATCAATTTTGAAGAACATGTGCTTATACTGAGGGGGGGGTGAACAGTATAAGATAAAACTTTTTTTTTTTTTTTTGTGGAAAACATCCCAAAAGGGATGCCACTTTCGGGTAAGACCCAAGGAGGCAGGGGTATCCATTCCGCAAAAAATGCCCAGGACTCGGACCTGGCCTACCACCTTTGACATACTCAAGGAGCAAACAAACACACAAAACCAATTTAAAAATAAGTAAATAACAACAAAAATAATAAAATAAAATAAAAAACATGCTCCTTGAGTGTGTCAAAAACAAAAGCACAACCAAACACGCACAATAAGATAAAAGAAACCACAACACAAACCACATAGAAAAACACAAGAACCACATAACAAAACACAAACAAGACAAAAACACTAGAACACTACAAAGACATAACCCAAAAAAAACATGAAAAATAAACACAACCAAAACCTAAAAAATTAAAATAAAAAATAAAAAACAACCAACAACAGACAATAAACAAAAACAAAAAACATAGAAAACACTCACACATAAAAACACGAAATAACACAAACAAAGAGAAACCCAAGAACAAGAACGAAAAAAACACAAGAACAATAACAAAAAACATAAAAAAAAAACAAAACAACAAAAACACAAGAACAACAAAAAACAACACAAAGAACACAAAAACAAAACAAAACAAAAGAACCCACCCACCTTAAAAAACTAAACAAAAAAAAAAAGAAAAAATTGAACAAAACAATGACCTATCTAGACCAGAAGACTATTAAGGCAAGAATCAATAGAGGAAACAAAATAAAGAATAGAATGAGCTAGGGAACTAAAAAAAAAATGAATGAACCAAAGAGAAGCAAAAAAAAAAAACAAGAAGAAACTAGGTACCTTCAAAACTGGAGCCATCCAAAGAAATGATAGAAAGAAGAGCTTCCCTAATTTGAGAAGCCCACCATATAGGAGGGTGGCCATAACAAGTAAGATCACCTTTGTCCAAAGCCCAATTAGCTAAAGCATCAACACTCTTGTTTTGATCTCTGACCACATGATTGTAATCAACTTTCAAAAATCCCATCTGGATTAACTGAATCTTCTCAATAATTCTTTTTATTCTCCAATCCACCTTATGATTCTTAGAAGGAGTCTTCAAGAGATTAATCATAAGTTGAGAGTCAGACTCAACTAACACCTTTTCCCATCCAACCTTAGTAGCCTCCTGAAGGCCTCTGAGGATACCATACCCCTCAGCAAGGTTATTGGAAAGAATACCCAAATTCTCAGCAAAAGTAAAAACCAGGGAGCCATCTGAAAGTCTACCAATTCCTCCCACACTGGCTTTTCCAGGGTTCCCTCTAGAGGCTCCATCAGTATTGACTTTTCCAAAATCCTTAGGAGGAGGTTGCCAATTTCTAGTCCTATCCATCTTACTAATACTCACATTCCCTTTAAGTTGGTTGCCCTTAGAAGATTTAATCTTCAATCTTTGCATCACTTGATCCCATATTTGGTGGGAGTTTTGGGGGTGATTAAGGAGTTGATGGACTGATTCAACTAAGTTGGCTATGGTATTTTGCCAAATATAGTGAATATCCTTCCTATCTTGATTAAAAATTTGGTTGTTCCTTTCATTCCAAATATTCCAAAGAAGAATGGTAGAACCCATCCAAACTAACTGCCTAATAAAATGATCAACACCCTCTTGATTAGGCCAATCCCTCCAAAGCTGTTCAAAAGTAAAAAAATTGGACCACTTGTAAGCCAAGTAAAGTGGCCATTCTCCTCCATAGCTCAGAGGCTAAAGTACACTCAATAAAAATATGGTTGATATTTTCTACATTCTCTTCACACATTTCACATCTAAAAGGGCCATGAAAACCACGCTTCATAAGTTGCTCACCAGTAAGCACCCTACGATGCAATAAAAGCCAATTAAAGAACCTCACCTTAGGCCAGAGCTTTTGAGCCCACAATCGAGAAAATATGTCAGAAGAATGGTTGGGATTATTATGGCATAAGGTCAAATAACCTTGAGCAATTGAATACTCACCCTTAGTAGTGTTGTTCCATCCAAAACAATCTTTTTCATGGGACCAAGAGAGGGATCTCATATGAAGGATGCCTTGGATATCTTGTCTTTGCCTTTCTAGGATTTGAATAGGCCAGTCCTCAATAGGGATCCAATATCTACCAACCTTTGAATTACCGATATGGTACCGACAGTAATTAGCCACCTTTATCCAATTAGCTCGGTGAAGCTCCTCCATCCAAGGCCTCCAATCGAGAAACTGAGTTATCAAAGGCTTGTGACCATCCCAAGAATCTGTCCAAAAATTTACATGTTGACCATTATGAATGATCCAAAATAATTTTTTCTTTATCAAATCCTCACCAGTCTTAAGAACTGCTAAAATGGGAGAACCTTTGGTAGGAAGTTGATAGCGAACAAGGTCTTCAGGACTTTTGTTCTCAACATATTTAGCATGAAGATTATTGGCCCAAAGAGCATTGGGGTTATGCAACATCCTCCAATATAATTTAGCAGCTAAAGCTTTGTTGTTATTAATTGAAGACCAAGAATCCTAACCCCCCTTCACTCTTAGGAAGACATAAAGTATCCCATTTCACCAAGGCCCATTTTCTTTTCTCCTTAGTACCACTCCAAAGGAAACGATGACTGATTTGATCCAATTCTCGAAGAACAACCTTTGGGATATTCAAAATGGAAGAAACATAAATAGGAATAGCTTGAAGGACTGATTTTACCAAGGTGATTCTACCCCCAGAAGAAAGCCACTTGTTGGTCCACTTTCCAATTTTCTTCTTGACTTTGTCCAACAACCAATTCCAATATTTATTTTTTTGCCTTTGAATATTTATGGGAATACCTAAATAAGTGATTGGAAGAGAGGTCTTCTTATATCTTAATTTATCCAAGACCATGGATTCCTATCTAGAAGAGCAGTGAAAGAAAATAACTTTAGATTTGTCTTCATTGATCAACTGCCCAATAGCCTTAGAAAAATAACTAATGATTTGCTTAATATTAGAAGCTTCCTTAACTGTAGCTTTACCTAAAAGAGTAGAGTCATCCACAAATTGAAGATGAGAGATAGGTCTAGCTCCATGAGCAATGGTAACTCCCTCAAGGGTTTTGTTTTCCCTCTTTTTGGTTATAGTCCTACCCAAGCATTCAACAAGAATGATGAATAAATAAGGGGATAGCGGGTCACCTTGCCTAATACCTCTGGAAGCTGGGAAAGACTGAGAAGGCCTGCCATTGATAAGAACTAAGTAGGAAACTGAAGAGATACATCCCATAATCCAATCCATCCAATCCTTAGAGAAACCAAATTGCCTCAAAACTTTGATAAGGAAGTGCCAATCCACTCTGTCATAAGCTTTGGATAAGTCTAACCGAATGAACATGGAAGGAGAATTTTGCATATCCATGGAATGGATGGCTTCCTGAGCAAGAACTATCTCATCTACTATTTGATGTCCTTCCACATAACCCCCTTGCTCTGGGAAATAATCTTATGCAAAAGAGGCTTCAACCTTTCTGCCATGATTTTAGTAATGATTTTGAGAAGAACATTACATAAAGCAATAGGTCTAAAAGCTGAGATATGATCAACCTCTTGAGCTTTTGGAACAAGAGTAATATAAGTTTTATTGATAACCTTCAAAATTTCTTTGGCTTTCTTGGCTTCTTCCACCACCTCTAATAAATCAACATGAAGGATATCCCAGAACTCTTGGTAGAACTCAATGGGAAAACCATCGGGACCTGGGGTTTTCCCTTTTTGCATTTTAAAAACTACTTGTTGAAGCTCATTGATAGTAACAGGAGCAGTCAAAATAGAGTTCTCCTTCGAAGTGATAAGAGAAGGGATTGCTTGAAGAACATTTTGTTGTGAAGCTGAGTCAAGAGGAGTAGCAACAAAAATATTGGAAAAGTAATCAACAACAATAGAGTTCATGCCATCCCAAGTATAAACAACATCTCCAGAATCTGATTTTAAGGAAGAAATAAAGTTGTGAGATCTTCGAGCTAGAAGAGATTTGTGGAAGAAATTTGTGTTTCGATCTCCTTCTTTGAGCCATTGAATTCTAGATTTTTGCTTCCATAAGATTTCTTCTCTTTTTTCCCATTCCTCAAGCTGAGTTGTGAGTTTAATTTCATCTGCACTTCTCTTCTCTGTGAGGCCATCTAAATGGATTTTCTTATTCAAATTTTCAAGATGAGCAATAACTTCATGTTTTTTTTTATGAACATCCCCAAACTCTTTCCAGTTCCAAGTCTTGATTTTGGATTTAATGTATTGCAGTCTTTTGGCAAAATAGAACATCTTAGTCCCATGCCTAGGTTTACCTTCCTTCCACCATTGTTGCACATGAGGTCTGAAGGAAATGTCTCTAAGCCACATTAATTGAAAACAAAAAGGAGAGAAACTCACATTGGTTTTCCACATTTCCACCATGATCGGCCAATGATCCGAACCAACATTATTAAGAGTCTTCACTTTAGGAATGTGACCATGGATTAAGAAATTTTTAGAGAGCAAAAACCTATCCAATCTCTCCATTATACAAGCTAAGCCTTGCCTTCTGTTAGACCAAGTCATAAGGCCATTATCCGGTTGGATATCCACAAGATGGAGGTTTGCAATATATTCACTCATGAGGTCGGTGCTTTTGTCCAAATTTCTATTTCCCCCCTTTTCTCATCCAGAGAGAGGATGGTATTGAAATCTCCTCCGATCAAGATCCAAGCTTTAGGAAAATGAGAGATAATATGAGTAATATCCTTCCACTTGTCTTCTTTTTTCCTCCAAAGAAGTCGGAGCATAAATAATAATGTAGAGCATAATCTGGTTGGAATGTCTACTTTGAATAGCTATAGCCAACAAACCCCAACTGCCAACCATATGGTGAATAACTACCTCTTTTGGGTCCCAAAGACAAGCAATGCCACCCGAAGTCCCTTGGGAACTGAGGGAAACCACTTTTCCAGCTGGCCAAATTTTACTGGCAATTAAGTCCATATCCTCCATTGACATCTTTGTTTCTTGAAGGAAAACAAGATGTGGATGATTTATCTGAATCATTCTTCTAATTTCATTTTGTTTTGAAAGACTCCCTTTGAGTCCTCTAATATTCCAAGTGATGATCTTCATTAATACCAGGGCTAAAAAAGTTGGGAAGGGCATTAATCTTACCTTCCTCTACAAGCTTTTCACCTTCTTTTACCATATGATATTGATTGGTCTTGCGACCTACTTTTTGATTAGAATCCATCTTCAATTTTTTTTCCCTATTTCTTGACTTATTCCAATTGAATCTGAGATGGCTTCTAACCTTGAAGAATGCTCATACACAGCCAAAATTTTACTAGATGGTTCAACGGAGTCTATATTGGGACCTGCATTATTTGAAGTTTTGACATTTGAAATATTGTTTTTCTTGTGTAAATTTTCTCCTTTTTTTTCTGTTGAAAACCTTTGATTTGTTGGTTTGTCTCCGAGTTCTTCCCTTCATATTTAAATTGTGTTTCTAAGATTTTAGTTTCCATTATTTCCTCTTCCTCACTTGGGACATCATTTGTGGAAAGGATTTCAAACATATTAGCAGATGACTTTGATTGATCCTTCATAACTGGTTTTTTTCGAGTGTTCTTCTTCTTAGGTATTTGGAAACCTGTTGAGTTTATATCTTCTTTATTTTGATCAGGAATTTTATTTGGGCAAGCATTGGCCAAATGACCATATTCATGGCAAATTCTACAACGAAAAGGAATGTTCTCATAGTCCACTACTTGCTCCCAAGTGTCTTCCCCAAATTGTAATGTGATATTTTTAGGTAGGGGTTTGTCAAAATCCATTAAAACACAAATCCGAGCATAAATAATATGTTCAAAATTTTGAGTACAATCAGCGAGTCATCATAAAAGTTCCTAAAGAGTTTCCAATTGAAGAAAAAATAGTAGGATTCCAAAATTCAATAGGGAGGCCAAAGAGTCTAACCCACACGGGAGCTATAGAAGGCATCTCTTCTTTGGCTTTAAATTTAGTATGCCAGGGCTTCATGAAAAGCCCTGCCCTTCCAAAAAACCAAGGACCCCCTTGAAAAGTTTTCTCTCTATCTTCATTATTAGCAAATAAAACAAGAAAATAACCATTTGGATAAATAGAGATTTGTAACTCACCTTTAGTTTTCCAGCTTTTTGCAGCCCAGACTTTGAAAGCAGATAGACTCGGACGAAAACCCACGAACCGACAAATTAGTCCTCTTTTTTCCAAATCTTCAATGCCAGTCTGAATGTTACCCATATCAAGCTTAACAATAGGAGTTCCATCAGCTGCTTTAAGACATCCTGACTCCATTTTCCTGGGATCAATATTAGGCATTCTTAGAGGTTTATGGGAAGCCCTAATATTGATATTAGCATTGGGTTGAGGCTTTCCACCATGAAGGGCATCCCTAAAATTCATTTTTGGGACTGAGTCTTCGAAATTCTTACCCTTGATAGGGGTTTTCACAGTAGAATTATTTTGTGGGTGCACCTTAGCACCAGATTCACTTGAGATATGAGCCATTTTTTGATCAACTGCTTGAAACTTGTTTCGTGATCTCTTTAATCCTTGCCCTAGACATCGTGGAAAGGTATGGTTTTCACTTTTCTTTTGTGCAACAAATTGGAAGTCGTTGTCACTCAAGTTCATAGTATGATCTGTTGAAAGACAAATTTCTAACCCATCTTGTATCCCCTGCAACATTTCTTGCTAAAATATTGAGCATAAACCACAAAAATATTGGTCGCTAGGGCCCGAAGGCCCTAAAAACCAACCTCTGGAGCTGCTTGCACTCAACCCGAGATGAAACCCTCGCATAGCCGCTTGCCAAATATCTCGTTCACACATAGGGATGCGCTAGGATCTGTGTTGCTCCAAATGATATGAAAATTGGTGGAGATGTTCTAGGGTTTTTCAGGCATCTACCCTCAAAATTTTAGCTCAATCCGAGTCCGGATGAGTGAGATATGGCCGAAACAAGTTCGGTAGTTTGGGCAGTCCTACGAAAAATGTCTAATCAATTTCGACTAATTTTTTTATATGCTATAATTTCATTTTTTATTTTTAATCTATATGATAACATCAACAATATTAAAGCAATAAAAATTACACAAAGCATCACATACATGAGAGACATGATTTAACATGGTTCACCCAATGTGGGCTACTCCACGGAGAAAATATTCCTTATAAAATTTTCTCAATAAATTCTCTTGGAAATCCTTTCCCTATTACAATGTTTATGGACCTCTGTCCAAAGGAGACACCAACCCCCTAATAAAGTTTGTGAAAATCTATCCATAGAAGTTGATCCTCTTAGAAGACCACTACCTCCATTGCACTAGCTTGTGGATATCTCTCCAATGAAGACCCCTATCCTCATTCAGAAGACCTCTATCCACACTGCCCTGGCTAATGGATATCTATCCACTAGAGACTATTGTTCTCTGCTCTATCACCTCCAAAGTCTACTCTTACTCTGTTCTATATCTATCTCATATCTGTATTGAACACTATCCTCTTCCCTGCATAAATCTTATCAATCTCTATCTCAAATCTGCACTAAACACTGTCCATCGATCTAGCACAAATTTGTTCAATCTCTGTCTCAAATCTGCTCAATAAGTTCTTTCTAGAACTTGTCTAACCTGATCAATAAGTCTTCACTAAGACTTACCTCATAATTCTTCACCAAGACTTGCCTCAAACTTGCTTGTAAGCTTCCACAAAAGCTTACACAAACTTATCCTTAAGCTTTTACAAAATCTTACTCAAATCAACTCACAAGATTTCACAAAAGCTGTTTAAATCAATTGTAAAACTTGCATACAAAATCAACTCAACCTCTTTCAAAAAACCTCTTCAATAACACAAACAAATTCCACTCAAAATTTTATTTTATTCACAAAAGCATATAGAGAATTGTTAGAGACTCAATATGTTTCACACTCTTAATCACTCAATCACTTCCAAACTCTTTTCAAATCAATTCAGTATAAAGAAAAATTTATTTCATAGAACTTGAACTATCACTCCAATACTTTCAATCAACTATGCTCAATCAACTCCACTCAACCAATCACTCAATAAAACACAACTTGCTTACAAACCCTAAACAAGTGTTTCATAATTCTTCAACAAATCTCACTATGGAACTCAAACATTAACTCAAGATAATTCCAAATTCACATAACAATGATACTCATGGTATTTTTTACAAAACCTAATCAAACACATGAAAGCTTACTCAACAATACTTATCAAACAAACCTTTTCACTCCAACTTAACATTCATAACATCCAATCCAATAATATTTCACTCACAAGGAAGATATGCCCATACCTTTTGTTTGAAGAAAATTTGACCTCAACACTTGTCTCAAACACAATCAACCTCTTTGCCAATCTCAAAGGTTAGGTAGCAAAAACCTAACCTTTTGTTTATTGTACTATTTAATTGCATATGTTTAATTAAATGCTAGTTCATTATCTAACATGGTATTAGAGCCTTCGTGTGCTCTTGGCACATTTCCCAAGGTACGCATTTATCAAATATAGCTCAGATATCGAGGCCAGGTCATTGTGGATTAATTTTTTATGGCCTGCATGGATCTCAAGACTAGGTTACTTATGGATCACATCTGAATGGGTATTTTTTATATCTTGTTCCATTCCTATCAAATCTGACGGGTCTGACTCAGTCAAATCTATCAATTTCTACAAGACTGGATTGGCATGAAACTCTTGACCAATATGGAGTGTTCTTACGACTCTAACCTGCATGCACACTTTGGCAAGACTTGGACCCTGCGCACACACTTTGGCAGATTCTAGACCTTAGGATTTTGACTTGATAGCCGACCCTAATGGAGACGCAGACTATAACTATGGATCTGGCATGCACTTCAAGGCGGTGACACCAACCACCTGAAGACTGCAATGTTTCTACCTTGTATGTCATTCCAGATCCATCTTGTCAGTCGCATCTAGTCAACTGCCTTGAAGTGCATGCCAGATCCATCCAGTCAGTCGCGTGGATGAATAAGGTAATGCATATTTTTTTTTAAATTAATTTCATTAATAATTTAAAAAAACAATTAGCTATTAAATTAAATCAATTTTCCCTATATAATTGATTTTTTTTGTTAGTCAATTTTTATTTTTTTAAATTATTTTTGAAACTTAATTAATCAAAATTTAATTTTTTCATACCTTGGCAAGATTCAAACTAATTTTTATTCTTATTTCACCCTTTGAAGAAATAGTGGGGGCATTTTTTTACAACTACATGTTGCATAAGTGAGGGGGGAATTTTTTTTCCTCATTGCAAGTTTTTCCAAACTGAAAAAAGGGGGAGAGAGAAAAATTTTCAGCATATTTGACAAATTGGCATTTTGTAAAAGGTGCATTTTCGGTGGAAACCGACACCTTAGCTTCATTTTTTGGATGCTTTCTGATGTATGTTGCATTTTTCCTTTACATTTGCACTACCTCATTAAGTAAAAACAAAGCACTCCTAAGTTCCAAAATTTGAAACCCATCCGTGCAATTCAATTGCACCGTAGTGTTCGGTATTTACGATACCTCTGGCCCACACTTACAGGTAATGTTGTCGTGCTTTGGGCTACTGTATCTGTCACCTAACATAGCTGCAACAATGACGTCTGAGCTTGTTCTCTATCAATCATCGAGGAGATATAAGTCTGCCAATTTTTGCTATTTTTTTACTCCATTCCACTACCCTAATCGATCTTGTTGTTAGACGTAAATCCTGATGAATGTTCTGATATCCAAAGTGTTTAGGGGAAGTTACGCCCCACGCATGAGGATTGACGACCTTCTATGGTAGGTGTCATAAACAAGATGATTCCCTTTCAGTACCGCCTATGTTCCACTTATCGTTCTGATCTCTAAAATACCTATAGTCTCCCTCACGTAAGGGCGGGTATTTTTTTGAAAAGTTTGGTATAAAGGCCTGGAAAAGGTATAAAGAAAGGGGGACCAATTGGTGATATAAGGAACCCTCACTATGGCTACTAAGTACATGACTGATGCTCATCAGTTATTGAAAGGTCCCAATTACACACCATGGAAAAACAAGATGAAGGCTATCCTTGTCATGGAAGATTTATGGGATGTTGTTTCTGGCACAACAACAAGACCTTCACCAGCAGCTGGATCAACTCAAGATACACCACCAACTATAGATCAAATTATATTTTATAAGAAAGACAACAAGGCAAGAGTGCTCATCTTGCTTGTTGTTTCAGATGAAGTTCAACCTCACATAGCTAACATAGAACATGGTAAAGAGGCATGGGATGCCCTTCAAACCATTTATGAGGGAAATAATGATTCCACCATTCTTTACCTTCAATATCAACTTCACAGTTTGAGTATGAAGCAGGGTGAGACAGTTGAACTCTTTCTTTGTAGAGTGTCTGAGTTGAAAGTAAAATTGAATTCTTTGGGAGAACCTGTAGAAGATAAGCTTCTTACTTCAGTAGTAATGAGAGCTTTACCTGATTCTTATAGGATGTTGATAACCTCTCTTCAGGTGTCACAGAGAAAAGTTACCTTTGTTGAGTTGGTCAATATGCTTCAGGAAGAGGAGGCTCACCAACTTCAAAGAGATGAATCTTCTAATACAACCCTCTATTCCAACAGGAAGGGTTCTAAGAAGAAGGGTAATTTTTAGAAGGGAGGAAATTCTCACAAGGATTCAAAGGGAAAACAACCTCAACAAGCAAAATGATATTGCAAAATTTGTGACAAAGACACCCATGACACAAATAGGTGTTGGCACAAGAACAAGCAACCTAAGAACAAGGGCCATAACAAACCACAAAACAAAAACAAGCAACCCAAGGTGAATGTTGTTGTTGAAGAATCTGACTCTGATTTTGAGTGGGCACACAAGGTGCTCATGACTACCACAACCTCCAAGCAGAAGGATCATGTATGGTATGTTGATTCTGGTGCCAGTAAGCATATGACTGGTGACAAATCATGGTTTGAAACATATGAGGCCAAGGAGGGCAAACCTGTCACTATTGTTGATGAAAAAACCTACAAGGTTCAGGGAGAGGGTACAGTTTTAGTAAACCTTCCTGATGGCAAGTGTCAGATTGAAAAAGTCCTCTATGTTCCAGGATTGGCAAACAATTTGTTGTCAGTCACACAAATTCTGGATAAAGATATGGTTGTTGATTTTCGTGTTGAGGATGGCAAGAAGTGTTGCTTTATTACCAGGAGGGGTAAAAACATCGCAACAACTTCATACAAGCATGGCTTATTTGCCTTAGATGCTATCTCTACTCCTCATGTTGCCATGACAGTCTCTACAAAGGAGGCAACTTCCCTATGGCACAAGAGATATGGGCATCTTAGTTCTGGCTACTTACTTGAGCTAAGTAAGTATGAGATGGTAAAGGGTCTTCCCTCCCTTTCCTCTACATTGCCAGTGTGCTCTGATTGCTTGGCAGGAAAGCAGCATAGAGTACCATTTGAGAAGAGCTCTACACGAGCAAAGAAACCTCTGGAGTTAATTCACACCGATCTATGTGGTCCTTTCACACCAAATAGTTGTGGGGGGAAGAGGTACTTTCAGTTGTTTGTGGATGACTACTCACGAAATATGTGGGTTTTCTTTCTTCATCTGAAATCTGAAGCCTTTAGTTTCTTCCAACAATTCAAGAAATCTGTTGAGGAGTCAGGGACTTCTATAAAGACCCTCCGCTCAGATCGAGGGGGGAGTTCACCTCTAAATAATTTTTTGCATATTTGACTACACATGGAATCAAGAGACAGTTCACTACTGCTTATACTCCTCAACAAAATGGAGTTGTTGAAAGGAGGAACCGTTCCATCATGGAAATGGTTCATTGTATGCTCACAGGAGCCCATCTAGAGCAACAATTTTGGGTAGAAGTTGTCACCATAGTAGTATACCTATTGAATAGGGCACCCACAAAGGCCCTAAAAGGAATAACTCCATAGGAAGCATGGAGTGGTCAAAAACCCTCCATCTCTCATCTACGCATTTTTGGATGTAAAGCTTTTATGCACATACCAAAAGAGAAAAGGAAGAAGCTAGATGAGAAGACATTGAAATGTGTTCTTCTTGGCTATGATGAGCACTCTAAGGGTTATCGTTTGATTGATCCTTTGACCAAGAAGATTCATATCAGTAGAGATGTTGTTTTTGATGAGGCTTTCACATCACAAAGCACATCTGATGTATACCTAGATCTTGTGGAATCTAAAAATGAGAAGTCTCCTTCGTCACCTCAGACTGGAGGTTCTTCTTCTTCTTCTTCTTCACCACAGAAGAAGAATCCTAAATGGTATACAAGTACTATCAGAGACTCAAAGTTATCCACACCACCAGATTTGACTTTGAATAGACCTCGTACTCGCAGTATGGCTCGACAGGATAGAGCAGCAATAGAGACTACTGAGGTTGATGATCTTTGTCAATATTTCGAGGAGCTTTCAGTAGATCCAGAGAGAGAAACAGAGGATATGGACGTGGATGATGATAGGGTGTTTATGTCTTCACTTGATGAGCATGAACCTGCCTCTGTACAAGATGCCCTTAGTGAGCCACAATGGAAGGCTGCTATGGATGTTGAGTACAAGTCTCTGAAAAAGAACAAAACTTGGGAGCTTGTCGATCTACCACAAGGAAAGAAGCCCATTGGCTGCAAATGGGTGTACAAAGTCAAGTACAAGGTATATGGGACAATTGATAAGCATAAGGCCCGCCTTGTTGCAAAGGGCTATGCACAAAAGGAAGGCATTGACTATGAGGAAACTTTTGCACCTACTGCTCGGATGACAACCATTCGAGTTCTTTGTGCTATGGCAGCACAGTTTGGGTGGAAATTTCATCATATGGATGTCAAGAGTGCTTTCTTGAATGGTGATCTCCAAGAGGAAGTCTACATGACACAACCTAAAGGATTTGAAGTGGAAGGCCAAGAGCAGAAAGTGTGCAAATTGGTCAAGTCCTTGTATGGTTTGAAACAAGCTCCTCGAGCTTGGTATATAAAAATGGATAATCACCTCCTACAGCATGGGTTTAAGAGATGTCCATCAGATGCAAACCTCTATTTCAAGAAATAAGGTTCTAAAATAGTGTTGCTTGTACTCTATGTAGATGATCTGATTATTACAGGCAGTTCAGAAACAATGATCTCTATCATCAAAAGAGACTTGTGTAAATATTTTGAGATGATAGATCTCAGGCTTCTCCACTATTGTCTTGGCCTGGAAGTGAGCCAGAAGGAGCACTACATCAAGGTGTCTCAGAAAAAGTATGCCAAGACATTGTTAGAAAAATATCGCATGACTGATTGCAAGCCAATGGCAACTCCGATGGAATCAGGACTTTAGTTATCATGATATGATGATTCACCTTAGGTAGATGGTACTCTCTATCGATAGTTGATTGGGAGTCTCATATATCTGACGAATACTAGGCCAGATATCATATTTGTTGTCAACTATCTTTCGAGGTTCATGCAGGAACCTAAGACTACTCATTGGAAAGCAGCAAAATGTGTTCTTCACTATGTCCATGGTACTATGGAATATGGCCTAGAATACAAGAAGAATGATAAATTCTTCTTGCAAGGATACACGGACTCTGACTATATCGGGTCATATGATGATCGTAAGTCAACTTCAGGATATATATTTCATCTTGGATCCGGTCCTGTCTCTTGGCACAACAAGAAGCAACAGGTGGTTGCTATCTCATCTACAGAGGCAGAATATCACACCGCACGTGAAGTCGTGTGTGAAGTGATATGGTTGCGTCGCATTTTGACAAGTATGGGTCATCCATCCAAATCTCCAATCCACTTGTTCTACGACAACCAGGGTGTTTTGAACCTTGTTAAGAATCCAGTGCATCATGACAGAACCAAACACATTGACACACAATGTCACTTCATTCGAGATGAAGTTCCAAGACACCGAATTCAGCTTCAGTACATTCCCACCAATGCTCAGGTTGTAGATATTTTCACCAAGGCACTTGCACGTGTCAAATTTGAGATGTTTCGCAACTCTCTATGTATTGCAAAATAATGTAATAAAGGGGGGATGTTAGCGTATCATATATTTTTGGTATGTATTTTGTTATTACATTATTAGGGAGGCGGTGTATCTAGTTTGTTTGAACTGCCACCTAATGTGGGCTTGGTCCGTTTGGTTAGTTCCGTTTGTTATGGACTAATCTGGGCATTCATTGTATTATTTATTTGCATATATTTAATGAAATACTAGTTCATTCTCTGACATGATGGTATTATAGCCTTCATCATCTAAGCACTCTATTATTTTATCATAATAGTTGACCTTGGATATATTTTGTGAGAATCACATAAACATTTACTTCTATAGTGAAGTAAGAAATTTTTAACTTAGCCATAAACAGACATTGCTCCTTTTCTTTTGTTGAGTTCCCATTAGAAATTTAATATTTGTTCTTGTTTGATGGTATTTTCAAATAACTACTCCATATATAATAGGCTATGTAGGTCCACAGTAGCCCCTATCTAAGGAATTAATTCCATAATAAACTTTCAAATCCTAAATTTCCCATCTTACTAGTAATGTTGAACATATTTGAGAATTTTAATTAATGTCTCTCAATATTAGGTTATTGTCATTTTTTTTACTTAAAATTTAAATTTACTCATTCTTTATCAATTTACAACTAAAGAACTACCATTGTTTGAATAATATGAAAAATAGATTCCAAGTGATTCTTTCAACCTTCAAACTCTTTTTAACTTTGATATTGATCCACCAATATAGTGCTTCACCAATTAAATGAAAAGCTACCCATACTACCTTGGTTTTCTCTACAAAATATTGTATTTAAAAGTAATTCTTCATCTCAATGAGCTAGGCTATTGAGCTAGTCTTTGATGATATTCCCATTGTATTTCAAAGTAGTAATTTCTTTAAAATTCTTTAACAATTAAATCTAAAATCAAAATCTTCTTAACACTTGATTTTAGTTTTGGACCTCCACTAACATAGATATCTATTTATACTTCCTTACACTTAATTTCTTTAAAGTTCTTTAACAATTAAATCTAAAATCAAAATCTTCTTAACACTTGATTTTAGTTTTGGACCTCCACTACTTACATAGATATCTATTTATAATTTCTTACACTTTGGTCTTTAGAGGATCCTACATTCTCAAAACATAAATTTACTTCTTTATTAGTCCATCTAGGTGTTTGTTCTCTATCTTGTTATACATATCTTGCATTAAGTTCAATAATTCACCTAACTTGTTAGTCCCCTGCTTATCATCCCACACTCCTTATATTTATGTTTTAGGGTTTAATTAATAGAATAATAATACATTAAATATATAAATTAATATTTTATCAATATTTTGTTTCCATTTTTTAATCAATTATATGTGATAAAAAAAAAATTATTTGTATTACATTATTTTTACATGAAAGCTTAGTTATCAAATTCGTCAAATTCTCCATATGAAATTCATCATCGAATTTAAAACCCTATCACATAAATTTAGTGAAATTCGACCAAAACATAAATTCAAGGAACAAACACTAAATTTGAACAAAAATAATTGGGCGAAAAACAAGCATCAAAAACCCTAAAATCAATTTTTAGCTATTGAAAAAATACAGAGAAAGCTTAAATTTTTTTACATATACTATTGGAGCAACCATTTTCAATCTATTCTCAACATCATGGGGATGTTGTTTTCTTTAATTCTTTATCATCATTTGAGAGAATGAATAGCTCTAAAAATTACACTTGACAAACAAATCTCTCATTTGGAGGTTTCATTATTTTTATATCTACTATTTGAAATGCTCCTTGTTCCAAATTATGTGTGAGTTCTTTAAAATAAAAGAAAAAACATTACTCTTTAACCCAAAATAAAAATAAAAAAATCATTGCTCTTTAACCCTAAAATAAAAGAAAAAACATTGCTCAAAAACATTCCTCAAGTTTCCTCTAGTTCAGCTACGAGTCTGCTCCCACCAGCTGCGTATTGAGACAAATCATCACCTCCATAGAGGTCAGCGTATTTGCAGATTGTGTAGTCTTGATGTGGAATCTGAGGAGTATTTCATTTTTACCTGTCCTGTCTACTACAAGATACGATGTAGATATTATTGCTTATTTAGAGACACCCATACACTAAAATCTTGGATTAATTATGAAGATCAGAGATGCATTACCCTTTTCATCCAGGAATTATTCAATCTCATGAAAGAACTACTTAGTAACAGTTTGCAAAAAATAACAGGATCTCGACTTATCACTTTTTTCTTCCAACCTCTAAATGCCACGAAAGTGCCATGGTAATCACATAGATACAACAATATCAACTTGTCGTCGACTCCAACAAAGAACATTTACGATAACATCTAAGTCTTATATCACTCACTTCTCTTCAGCCTTGAATGTTGGAAGTAATCCTTGATCCACAAATCTTGTATATCATATGTCATTCTGTTTACTATTTTTCTTACTTTATTTTCTTTGGAGCTACATTAGGCACTCCCATTGCTTTGTATATGTCTTACTTTACAATCCTATTGACCTCTTTTGGTCACCGATGGACATTAATACAAATTCTAATTCTAATTCTAATTCATAGATTCTAAGGAAACCTAATAATATAATATTTTTTTAAGTGTTTTCTTTCTTACATGATTTATGTGAACATTTTTTTATGATTTTTTTTATTATAATTGGTATAAAACCTATAATTTATATTTCAAAAAAAATATTGATTTCACAAGAAAACAATTACTATATTTACATAAAGTTATAAAACTATTTATATTTTAAAAAATATTTTAATATATTTTAAAGTATATATTTTTTAAAAAATATTTAAAATATTATTAAAAACAAATATTATAATTTTATATATTTAATTTTTAAATTTTATATAAAAATAAAAAATAAAATTATATAAAAAAATATACATTTATTATATATATCAAATTTTATATCCAAATTTATTACCATCAAACTTTAAAAGTGTCTAACTTCAACTTAATAATTAAACATGAAAGTATGCGCGAAGATCTGTGTGGCGGCTTCTAGGGCGGATAGCGCAGAATACTATGACGGCCATAAAAAGTTGGACAACCTACCTGGATTCATGGCGGCTACTAATTCCACCATGTAAATTCAAAAAAAAAAAAACTCTAACAATTATATATTTTTTACCATCTCTAAATTTTAATCTACATTCACCTTTTAAAAAACAAAATAAACCCTTAATCTAAAACTTAATTTTAACCTAAATTCTAATTTTAACCGAAATTCTCCTAAAAAACAAAATAAACCCTTAACCTAATTTTTGTCCTTGAATTTTTAATTATTTACACATTTAACTATTATTTCGTTTTTCTATTATTTTCAATTTCTTATAAATGAATGAGTTTTTCATTAAAATATTTTTCTTGTCAGGATATCATATTTTTTCTATGAAATTGATTCTCTTGATTACTTTCTTCTCTGTTCTGAAAGGGTCGAAACGAAATTGCCTTCTTCTGAAAACTGCAATAGAAAAAGTTTGGAGGACTTGCCAGATGATTGTATTTTTCTCATTTCATCATTCACAACTCCTGCCGATGCAGTGAGACTCGGAGCTGTCTCCCACGGATTCAAATTTGTGCCCTTCCTTGACAGCGACGAATTTTGGGAAAAATTGCTTCCTCCTCATTATGATCATATTCTCTCCAAGTCCTTCCGTGAGGTGGAATATTCTTCCAAGAAAGATCTCTATTTTCACCTACCCGCTTTCGCTCAAAGACAGAAAGGTACTTTAATCATTATTATTTTTCTTTTTCTTTTTTCTTCCTTGGTTTCCAAATCTGCAGTCTAAATAAATTTTTGACAAATATTTTGCCAGATGTTTTGGCTGGAGCGATCTACTGCAAAAATTTGTTACAAGATATCTTCAAAAGATCTTCACTGACGAAGGAGCACACGATGTGTGGATGTGAGGGATGATATCCGAGCAGATTAACATCTTGATGCACGAGGATTTTTTGATTGCAGGCTGCTTTCTCCATATACCAAGTACAGTGTGTCATTTGTGATAAAATTTAAGTGGAATACGATACCACTAGAGTTTTTTGTGAGAACGACTGAGGGAGATGAGATTAAATTCAAATACACGTTGAATGAAGGGCATAATTGGAGGGATGTTCAGGTTGAGGTTGGGGATTACCAGAGGTTATTCTGGTTGTAATAAGCCAAAACTTTTGATATTTGGTTTGGTAAGGCTTTGGTGCCGGGAAAAATGTTGGGTTGAATTAGGTGGGGTTAAGATTCGACCCATGGCAGGATAGACACAATCTTATCATTTCAGTTGCAGGTGTGACATTGCAAAGGACTTTGTTTTGCTTAGGTGTTAATTCAGTTGGATATGATTTTGGATTGCTCCGCTAAAGTTTTATTTTTTAAATTTAGCAGGTTGAATGAAGATTTAGGGTTTCGAGATTTATCATACATATTTTAATTAATTCAATAATCATTCTTTCTCATTTCAATTACCTTTACATAATGTATTTCCCTTTGTATGAATTTATACTCTAGTCATATATACGTTTTCAAGTTCCCGCAATTCCTATGACTTGTGATAAGGGGTAAAATGTGAGGTAAAGAAAGCATATTTAATATAGTTAAAAGAAGTATATTTAGGTATGGTAATAGTGTAATATTTTGTGTAGAGGGTTTTATTAAATTTTTTATTGTCAAGCTCAGCTCTTTCCAATAGTTATGGTGGGATGGGGATGTCCAACCAATTGGTTATAAAGGTTTCTCACACTAACCAAAACTTATATATATAATTAATTTTAGTTGAACTGAAAGTTAATTTATTGTTTGTTATATTTTAAGGGTTTATATTTTATTTTTGTATTATAAAATATGTGATTCTTAAGTATTGTTTTACTAAAATCCTTACAAATGGTCTACTTGGTTGTTTATGTAAACCCTAACAAGGTAATAGAATGCATATTTTGGGGACTTTTATCTAGAGATTTTACTTCTTTTTCAAGTTCCAGGCATAATTCTCATAGTTGAACTCTCAAGTATCAATGCAAAGGCTAGGCATAAGCTCAATAGGACTCTAGTTTTTTTGGTCTCTAGTAAGTGTTGTTATCTTGAGACTCTTTCAGTTTCTAGCTCACTTTTATGTAAAAGGGTGGGGGACCTCTTAAAACATTTTTCTTTAATAACAAAAAAAAATGGTGATTCTTTTTTGTTATTGGTTGATAAAACTGTTTTGAAAGGTCCCGAAATCTTTTACACAAATGTAGCAAAGAAGGCTTGATAGAAGCAAGCTTAACTAAAATGAAAGCAAAAAAACTAGAGGGGAGCAAAACAATCAACATTAAACTAAAAAGAAGGCTAAAACTGAAACAACAAGGAACAAGGGTACAAACTACAATGATGGTACTCGTAAGAAACAAAAAACAAACATCAAAAGCCAAACCAAGATTACGATATTTGGCTCAATGGGGTTCAATTCTGGTCTATGAGATTTTTGGAGCAAACATCTCCACTATGCTAGAAATTAGCATTTTTATTTGCCATTCCTTGCCACCTGAGTTCACGGGTGACAATTTCCTTGTGAATTTTCCATGTCTTCATAAACTTGCCCTTTGAACGGATTGCAAGAAAATGCATAAGGGAAAGGAAGATATGTGTTGGCACCCATGTCAAAAAAACCATGCCTCATCACTAGGCCCTAATTCAACCACATCAGCAATAACAACCAATTACAAATTAATATTTCTATTTGCATAAGTGTGGGCCATAATACATGGAGGAAAATTGTCATACCAGACTTGAAAGTTGTCCTATTCAACTCCTTGATTGGCAAGGAGGTCAACAACTTTATTTTCTTTTCGGTAAACATGTTGAATTGTAACATGTCTGATGCTTTCAATTATTTTCAAGCTCTTTTGGATAGCATTAAACATGCTCTAGGAAGGGAGTTGACACTTTTGGATGCAACGAACGACGTTCATAGAATCACATTCTGTGATAATTACTTCAAACCGAAGTCGCTTACAAATGAGGAGTCCTAAGTATAACGCACAGGGTTCATCAAAATTATTGGTTTGACTGCCCATAGAATTAGAAAATGTGCACAGGACTTTACCTTGACAATTTTTGAAGAGACCACCTCCTCCAGCCCTATCAAGGTTTCCTTTTAAGGTCCCATCAACATTAAGTTTGACCCATCCACAAGGTAGGAGAATCCATTTCACCATTGACCTATCAAATTTTAGAAGACCCTAGAGGGGGGTGTCAATCTGAACGTTGAGAGGATTGCAAATGGACAATTCCCATTGGTTCTTGGGCTTCTTAGCTTAGATGATTAGCATTCTCAATGGAAAACGATAAAGCTCAATGGCATTCTTCATATAGTTTAAAGCATGGACTTTTATTAGGTGTGTATAAGATTCAACCCAAGGCATATTAAACTATCATATTTTTTTAAATATTATGTAATTAATGGGACACTAAGTGTTGAGGGAAGTTTAACCTTTGATATTTTCAAGGAAAACAACCTCACTCACCATCTAGATTTCATGGTCTAATCTTATCATGTTAATTGGATGTGCAATATTGCATTAAGAATTTTAGACTTTTGAATAGCAAGGGTATAAATTCAAGAGGAAATTATTTTTTATTGTTTTTGAAATATATTTTTGATAAGTTGAATAAAATTTATTATTTTATTTTTCAATATTAATTGTTTTTATTTATTTATATGAATTAATATATTTTTTCATTTTATTTACTCTTATGTTTTTAATTAATGATTTTTGTTTAATTGGTTAGTGTGAGAAACCCCTACGACCAACTCACAAGGCTAAGCAGTCTCCTCCCAACCATGACCCCTCATAAAGTCGAGAGCTATGCTTATAAATAGGGAACTTAACACATGAACAACACACACCCACCACCTCACACTCACCCATGCTTTTTCCTTTTAATGCCTTTAAAATATTGTAGTACCTAGATCTCCATGTGATATGTGTAAAGGGGGTAAAAATGACTTAAACAAAACATTTTTTTTTTAAAAACCATTATATTAATAAAATAATGTCTAATCATACAAAAAAAGGGTGGGTGGGATTAACACACCCTGTAAACCAACACACTAACCACCATGATTAGGAGTACACAAGAGTATCAAAAATAGTCCACAAAAATCAAGATAACAACCACAAAAATAGTGTCAAATATACATTCAAAAAGAAAGAAGCTGAGAAATCACTACCAAGTGGAAGGCCTAATTTTTTCCTCCATAATATCATAAGTCCATCCAACGTTTGAAGAAACTGGAGTCCCCCAAACATTAGCAGTAGTACCACTAACAGTACAAGTTTGTACATTTGGTACAATTTCACCTCAACCAAGGGTATCATCTTGCTCAAGAGGCCGAACATCCCAACCGAAGGTTGGGCAAGATGGGCCTCTAGCTCTAGATTCTCCACATTTGTATTGTGGGATGGGTTGGGACTAGTGTCTGGTAGTAGAGGGTTGTGGCCGGCAATGGGTCCCATGATGAATTGACAATCAAAACCTAGAAGGGGAAGTAAGAGGCACACGACTCATAGCACAGTGTGTATTATCCCAATGCTCCATGAGGGTATGTAAGTACTATAGGTCCACATTTATTTTTTCAACTTGTAATTGAATTTGTAACCAAAAATCAAAGAATATAGCATATTTATCAGCAATAGAGAAGACACATCCGACATCTTGCTGAGAAAAAATAGCTCTATTTTGAGACTTCCAAAGATAAATCAAGGTACCAATTCTAAAAATATTCCAAACAACACCCAAGTTGAAATAAAAATCAATAGAGTCGCCCAAAATAGCAAGCACCCAGGTAAAATCCTCTTGCATAAGAGCTCTAAAAATTTCAAGAATCCACTGCCAGGTCAACTAAGCCCGATCACAAAACCAAAAAATATACAATAAATATTTTTCCTATCCGTAAATCAGACAAATGAAATTGTGAACACCTAGATGCTTGAGTCTGTTGCCAACAGGTAACCCCTGGTGCAAGAGGCTCCAAGCAAAAAAACTTTATTTAGGTTCAATATAAGTAGCCCAAGCAATCCAAAACCTCTTATTCCATCGAGAGGGAAGAGATACTAAGTCCCATATCATAGTGAGCTTATCAACCATTAGAACTTGTGGGGTGAGCCATTTGTAACCTAGATGAGCTTTATATTGTAAAAAAAGAAACTCCCGAGGCCAACACTAATCTAACCACCAGGGCTTTTAAAAATGCTTATGCAGTTTGCATCAAATAGAAAATGGAATACTATCAATAACCACCTCATAAGCATCTCTATCATCAAGATTTAAATTGTGAATTTGATGAAAACTTTCCCAGGGTATCCAAATCCTAGTATGTTAGGAGAAAAATAAAAAATGGAAGCAATACCATGCTTATAGAACCTCTGTGCTCTGACCCACTACACCAGAGCTAGGGGAGAGCCCTACCAAGTGATAATAGGAGACCACCAAATATTCATGGAAGGCAAAGAGGCATCTACTTTGTGGAAACTCCCTTTCCAACTGATCCAGGGTTTGAAGGCCTCCCAGGCTTTCCAAATACTCTAAATGACAAAATAACCTTTAAATTTAATAGGTACAAGGGCAGCAAGAATGGATTGCAATACCACCCCTTTCCAAAAAAATTCCCCCTAAAGAAAACCAGAAGAAATGCAATGCCTAACCAACACTTTCCAATATTCATCCCCAATTAAATATTGGGTGATCCATTTAGCACAAAGGGTAAAACCTTGTCAGTGATAATCAAACAAACCCATGCCTCCACAGTCCTTGGTCAAACATCAAATTTCCTAGGCTACCCGATGAAAACCTCATTTGACAATTTTTGACCCACAAAAAATCTCTCAAAAGCTTATTAAGATTTTTATAACAAGATTTGGATGGAACCCAACAAGATGAATAATAGACATGGGTAGTGGCTAAAACCTTAGAACAAATCAAAAATTTTCTTACCAAAGAAAGTTTCTTAAAAGTCCAGTAAGAAAGCTTCTTGTCCACTTTATCAATAACATACTGCTAAAATTGAGCAGAGGAACCACGAAATGTAAAAGGAATTCCAAGAAATTTAAACACCTCACCCTATTGAACCCAAGTCCATTGGAAATGACATAGCCAGCATGGCAACTGGGATTGAGATTGTTGAAAACAAGAGGTTTTTTCCATTGAATAGAAGAACCAAAGACTAAACAAAACACATCTAAGCAACTAATAGCCGAGAAAAGAGATTTCTCATCTTCTCAAAGCATTAAAAATAATCATCAACAAAATGATCATTGACCAACTAACGATGAAAATTGGGAAGAGCAATACCCTTTATTAATCCTTGATCCACCTTATGGGCCAACAAATAGCCAAAAGCCTCTACAATAAGAATAAAAAGAGATGGAATAAGAGATAACCCCTGCCTTATAGAACAACCATGATAAATTGATTGAGATTGACTATTATTCAAAGTAAGCATAGCTAAAGCGTCTTGAAATAACATAAGAACTGTGCTCACAAACATTGGCCCAAATCCCAAAGCCCAAAGCCTAAAGCATGGCAGTGATGAAGTACCACTCCATATTATCATAGGCTTTCTCAAAGTCAATATTAATAAATAAACCATCTTTTTTAGAATTTATTTCCCACTCCATACCTTCCGAAGCAACAAGAACATTATCAAGAATGTATCTTTCCCAAAAAAATCTAGTTTGTTGAAGTCTGACAATCAAAGGCAAGAGATATTTAAGTTTAAGCACAAGGGATTTGGCAATAATATTATAGCTCACATTAAGCAAGGTGATCGACCTCTAATTAGTGATGAGCTCAGGGTATTCAAACCTATGAATAAATTTAACATTACCCTTGTTAATAATGGAACCCAGTGAACCACATTGTAGGGCTTCAAGATACACTTTGTGGAGATCGGAAAAGCATATCCCATAATTCTTTGTAGAATTCGCATGGAAATCCATCAAGACCATGTGCCTTATCATTGGCCATGAGTGAAAAAGCATTTTTTAGATCTTCCAAAGAAAGAGGAGCATCATAGAATATCATTTGCTCAGGAGAAAGCTTGTTGGGGACAACAACGGTATAATCAACAAGATCTTGCCTTCTAGCATCATCAAGGGGTTGTGAAGCAAAAACACCTTCATAATTTGAAACAAAGGCTTTGATAATGTTCGGAAAGGACTGAAATAAAAACCTAAATGTCATTTAATCTTGTTTAGTATATATTTATATAAGTCAAAATTTAAAAAAAAAATTAATGTAATTAATGTATTTTATTATTATTAAACTTTGTATTATATAAATAATTTCTATGGGCATAAATGCCGTGATAGTCTAGAGCAAAGATAAAACATGCATTCCTCTCAAAAACTATTTAGAATAGTGTTATGTAAAATAAAACAATTATATTTATACTTTACATCATCCTTTATAAGTCAAATTTTCTAATGTAAAAATATTACAATAATATGCCTACTTTTGAATAGGTGTTGATGATATGTTTTTTTTTAATAATATTTCTTATACACATCTATCATAGAGATTGAACTCAGGTCACATCATCAATAATGCAAGTGGTGTCCTTGATGATATGTTATAATAACATTTTAAAGTGGTGTCCTTGATGATATGTTATAATAACATTTTAATGTAAGAGGGTATTATCCTAGATTGTAGATCTAGAGTAAAAAATATGCATAACACAAGTAAATAACACAATATAAATGTTTTTTTCATACATAATGAACCCAAGGGAGTGGGGGCCTAAAAAATTATTTAACTTAATTTCAAAGTATAAAAATCAATTATTTATCATGGAGAGCAAAATGACTTTTCTTTGAGAGGTCTAAGGTTCAAACTATGTCATAGGTGAGTGTGTGAGGGGGTGTTTGTGTATGAATGCATGTTTGGCCTCTATTGATAAGCTCGACTCTCACCCCTATGCGAGGTTATAATTGAGATAAATATACCTAATCCTAAATATCATAAGAATTTTTCACACTAACCTAATTAAAAAACAAACATTACTTTATTTAATAATATAAAATTAACTAATAACATCATGTTTTATGATGATAGTTATAATCAATGGTTCTATGCATTATGGTAAGTGCTTTCCTTTTACACTCATAACATGTTTATTCTTTTTGTTGTTATAAATAAAATTATTTTTATTTTTATTTTTTGATTTGTAATTTTCTATATATAACATATCCACGGTATGTGAGGGAGGAATTTGAACATATGGCCTCTCGATTTTAATTGGAGAGTTTTAACATTAGATGTAATATAGAAATATAAAAAATTAACCATTACTTGCATTAGCATTAGCTTTTTTTTAAGGTGTGAGATTCAAATCAAGATATACAACTACGTGTTAAATCTCTTATTGATAAACTCAGCTCTATGGAATGGGGATGCCCAAAACTCTATATATATATATATATCAAGACAATACAACATAAAATGTATGGGATAAAAATACCTGACAATACAACATAAAATGTATGGGGGTAAAAATACCTAATCTTAAAATTTATTTATAAATTTTTTTGGTACTAACCAAATGCAATATATATAGAATGAAAAAATATTTTAAGGCATACTCTAAAAAGTTTTTCTATTCCTTATATCAATATATGAATGCAAATTAATAGAATAATAAAACATTGAAAATATAAATTAATATTTTATTTTTATTTTTAATTAATTATATGTGATAAAAATGATTTCATTTGGTTTAAAGGATGTCATTTGCATTATGGGTGATGTGACCCGGATTCAATTGTGTATAAAAATTATTACTTAAAAAATAATTTTATTTATATTACATTATTTTTACATGAAAGCTTAAATTTAGGAAAATCGGGTGAAAAACAAGCATCAAAATCCTTAAAATTTAGCTATTGAAAAAATACAAAGATAGGGTTATAAGACGACAGTTGTGAACAAACACTCTCATCTCCCTCCTCCAACGTGCAATTTGGAAGCTTGAAATGTTTTGCAAATACTATCAGCAGAGTAACCATTTTCAATGTATTCTCAACCTCATGGAATGTTGTTTTCTTTTTTTCTTTATAATTATTTCAAAGCTCTGAAAGCTGCAGATGATAAACAAATCTTCATTTGTAGGCTTCATTATTTCTGCACCTGCTATTTGAAATGTTACATTGCTCTACATTGTTCTTTAACCTTAACCTTAAAATAAAAATATATATATATATTCCTCTTTAACCCTAGCTTTCTAAGAAAACCTAAAATTAAACTTTTTTACTTTTTAAACTTGAATAATATAAGATATTTTAAGTGCTTTCTTTCATGATGTGATTTTTTATTACAATTGGTAGAAAAAATTATAATTTGTATTTCAAAAAAATTATTAATTTAAATATGTTAAATAATTATTATATTAACATAAAGTTATAAAAATATTTATATTTTAAAAAATATTTTAATACATTTTAAATTATATATATTTTAAAAATATTGAAAATAAATATTATAATTTTATATATTTGATTTATAAATTTTATATAAAAATAAAAAATAAAATTATATAAAAATATATATACAATTATTATATATATTAAATTTATATCAAATTTTATTATAAATTTTTTAAAATATTAAAGTGTCTAACTAACTCCAACTTGATAAGTAGACATGAAAATATAATAATAACTTTAACAGTTATATGAAAATATAATAATAACTTTAACCGTTATATATTTATTATTTTACTAATAAGATTGAACCCGAACCACATGCCTGGCTTCCTTATCTACAGATCACACTCCCCCGGATTACTTTACTAAATTTTAACATAAATTCTCTAAAAAAACAAACTAAGACCTAATTTTTGTCCTCATTTTTTTATTATTTACACGTCCAACTATTATTTCGTTTTTATCTTATTTGCAATTTCTTAGAAATGAGTGAGTTCTTCATTAAAATATTTTTATTATATTTTTGCTACCTTTGTTAAGAAATCGATTCTCTTGATTACTTTCTTATCTGTTCTGAAAGGGCTAAAATGAAGTCGTCTTCTTCTGAAAACTGCAAAGTTTGGAGGACTTGCCAGACGATTGTATTTCTCTCATTTCATCATTCACAACTCCTGTCGATGCAGCAAGACTCGGGGCTTCAAATCTGCGTTCAAATCTACGCCCTTCCTTGACAGCGATGAATTTTGGGAACAACTAATTCCTCCTCATTATGATCATATTCTCTCTCCCTCCGTGAGGTGGAATATTCTTCCAAGAAAGATCTCTATTTTCGCCTCTGCAACCCACTTTCTCTCAAAGATAGAAAGGTACTTTAATCATTATTATTTTTCTTTTTCTTTTTTTGAAGTTGCGTTTCAAATTTAAATACGCCCGAGTGCGCAGTAAAAACTCCGCAATGTTGGGCAGCACAATCTAGAATTGTAAAGGTGGGCGGACGCAGCCGATCAACGTCTGGCTACCCAGGTCAAGCAGTGCGTGAAGCTTGCGCAGTCGGGTTGCGCATGCGCAAGACTACGCAAGACAAGGATGCACAATCGGGCGGGAGAGACTTAGTCAAAATTGACTAAGTTAATTTTACCTCTCAAAGTTGTGTGCTATGACCCCGTCGTCGAATGTCTCATGAGAAATATCTGAAGTCGAGTGGTGTGTGCCCAGACTTAGCCAATACTTTGTTAACAAACGCTACACCATAGACTTACAAGGTTTTACGAAATTGCCTTTAGGAGACAATTAATAGAGTTCCACACGAATGAGACAACAATTGCTGTCAATAAAGTTAACATTCAAGGTTGTGAAAATGGGGCTTTATCAAAACAACACCATTGCTAATATTGAGTGCGGAAGAGAAAACATAAACACAAAGATGGAGACTAATTCAAAAAAAACCCTTGAAGGTGCCTGAAAAATAAACAGAACTTTATTTGTTTAAACAAAAAAATGTTACAAAAGTCCTCAAAGGAGGATTTACTATCATCTGCAAATGGGATTGCAAGATAAACACAGAGGAACTGAAACTCTGAGGCTGCTACTCAGAATTAAACAAATGAGCTTCTCTGCTCACCAAGTGCTCTCTGCTGCTAGTCTACGAATGACTGCTTTTGTCTCCACTTCCTGTCTATACTACCCCACTTACTCTTTGCTTTCTCTCGCTTCAGAATGTACCCTATGTTGCAAGTGTGAACAGGACTTAGCTTGAAACAGGCTTAGAAAAATCTAGTTTTTCTAAGCCCAGTGTGAACACACTTACCTTTTGTCGGCTAATCTTGTCGGATGGTCGGCATGATATTCTTTCTCCCTTTCCTTTATTTTCTCCTTATCCCTCCATTCTCCTTCCTCCTTTCCTGCCGTCCATTTTCCCTTATCACTCCACTCCCTTCCTCTCCCCACGCTCGCTGCCACCTCCCACTCCACTTCCTACTCCTCCGTTCTCTCTAAACTCCCCGATCTTCCTCCACCTTCCCTTCCCTACTATAGCGCATGTTCTAAGCCTATATAAGGTTTAAGTTAATGTATGTTTCATCTGGTTAGTTTAATATATTTTTGGCTTTAATTATTTGTGTCAATTATTATTACCTTGGCCTAACTATAATCTAAGGTTAACTGAATCTTAGACTCACACTGGTATCAGAGCAGAGGGGGCACGGATCCCGAGGGCCGAGGTAAGGCACGAAAGCCGAAGCGCACGGATCTCGAGGAGCGACGGAGAAGCTATCGCATGGATCTCGAGGAGCGGCGGAGAAGCTGTCGCACGGATCCCGAGGAGCGATGAAGAGGTGGTCACACAGATCTCGAGGATCTGATAGCAGGCTGACATGGCGATGGAGCTGGTAGCACGTGGATCGAGGCTGACCAAGAGCTGACTGGATGCTGACATGGCGGAGCTGACATGGACAACGTGGCAGAGCTGACGTGGACGAGTGCTGATGTGGCTGGCTGACGTGGACGAGTGCTGACGTGGTTGGCTGACGTGGACGAGTGCTGACGTGGCTGGCTGACGTGGACGAGTGCTCCGGGTGTGTGCCACGTGGCGGCGTTTGGTTGGTTGATTGACGGGCAAAAGGTTGGCGAGATCGATTGCCCGAAGGCAATCGACCTCTTGTGTGTCCGCAGGCTTTGATAAAGCCTGGACATTCTCTTTGCCCACTGCATGTGGGATTAAAAACTAGAATTTTTTTTTTCAAACTGTATTTCGCCGCCATTTTAAGTAGAACCCCCTTCCTCTCCTATCTCGTCCATCTAGCGTGGCCTAGCGGTGAAGTTCCCCGCCTTGCAGAGCAGAGACCCGGGGTCGAATCCCGTCGGGGTAAAAAAAAATTTTTTTTTTGTCTTCGCGATTAATGGAGGTTTAATATTTTTTTTGGTTCCTTTGTACCATCCGAAGCTGCGTGGTGCAGCGGCTAAGATCGTCGGGTAGACAGCGGAGGTTACTGGTTCGAATCCCAGTGGGGGTTTACAAAAAAAAAAGGTTAAATTTTTTAATTAAATTTTTATTATTTGTTTTTTTTTTAAGATTTTTTAAAAAATTATAATTTCTATATATAGTTTTTTATTATTGTTTTTTAAATATCCATTTCATTTAAAAAATAATAATTAAAAATATATATAGGAAATTGTTAATTTTTTTTAAAAAAGTCTTTATTAAAACAAATTTTAGAAATTTTTTTTATAAAAATAAAAGGGTGCAAAGATATTTTGATATAAAAAGTTTTTTTTTGGCATCATACTAAGTTGTAACCCAGTTCATACGGTGTGATTCTGGGTAGATGATCCGGTCAACCGGATGCTATAATGCATTACTCTCTCTTTTGAGGAGAGAGACTCCTGATTCCTTTGACGGGAAAGTCCAGCGGTATGGACTTCATACAGTGTTTTGCCAATTAGAGAATCAAGTGATTGCTCATCTGAGGAAACCAGATTCTGGCTACGAGGCAGATTCTGAAGATAATATCTTCGGGCAAAGGATAGTTGAATCCGAGACGGTTGAAATAGTACCTGAAGGACGAGTCAAGTGACAGTTATACACCTGCGAGTGCACGAAGTAGAAACAAGTGAGAGCTATACACCACGCTCTCTCGATTCGAGAACGAAGAAGAAGAAGAAGAAGAAGAAGAAGAGGAAGAAGAACCAGTGGAGGTGAAACCTACAACTGAAGAACGAAATGTTCTTAAAAGAAGTTATGAACCAGCAGCAACACCTGAAGTCATTATAATTAGTGATGACGAAGCAGACAATTTCACCTTTCCAGTTTTGGGTGATCCTCGAGAAGAAGAACGCCAAATCAGTGAGCATATTAAGAAAGCTAGATTTGATTTAAATCAGTAAATCAGTGATCTATTTTGTACTTCTTTGTACTACTTGTTTGAAGTTGCAATAAAGTTTGCTTTCTAATATGGCTTCCAATACTAGTCTACCAATCCCTGAGTTCAATGGTGGTGATTACGAGTATTGGTCAATTAAAATGAAAACTCTTTTGATAGGCAAAGGTCTTTGGGATGTGATTGAAGAGGGATATACTGAACCTACTGCTGCTGAATGGGCAGCTTTGAATGTGGCTGATAAAAGGGCTAGAAAGGAAGCACAGAAGAATAATTCTTCCACCCTTTATCATATCCAAGCCGCCCTTGATAGAAGTATTTTCCCTAGAATAGCTTCTTTTATAACTATTGAATCTGCTTGGAATGCTTTAAAAGAAAGTTATAGGGGTAGTGACCAAGTCAAACAAGTTAAACTACAAACCTTGAAATGAGAGTTTGAGACTCTTAAAATGCAAGAGAGTGAAAAGGTTGGTGATTACTGCGTGCGTGTGAAAGCCGTAGTAGATAAGATGGTCACTTTAGGAGAAGATGTAAAGCCTGAAGTTATAGTGAAGAAAGTGTTGAGGACACTTCTTCCTAAGTGGAATTCAGTTGCCATAATTATAGAAGAATCCAAAGACCTAACTTCTCTGTCTTTTGAATCCCTAATTGGCTCACTTCTCTCACATGAAGAGAGGTTACAACAAACTCCTTCCACAAGTTACGAAGGAGATGATAAAGCCTTTGCTTCACAAGAAGGCAGAGGTAGAGGCCATGGCAGAGGACAGAATAGAGGTAGAGGCAGAAATAATCAGAGAGGTGGAACTCCTAATAGAGGAGGAAATCAGAACAGAGGAGGATTCTCAAATAGAGGTGAACAACGAGAATAGAGGAGGACAACAAAATAGAGGAAAACAATTAGGGCGAGAGGCAAAGGAGGAGATAAGTCAAAACAATCTTGCTACAATTATGGCAAACTTGGCCATTATGCTCGTGATTGTTGGACAAAGACTTCACAAGGAACTAGTAGCGACCGAAGCGATCGGTTTGGAAATTTTGGAGAAGAGGAAGAGGCCACAAATCTCTTTCTCTCTTATGGTCAAGCAGATCAGAACATGAATGATACATGGATCTTGGACATTGGGTGTTCAAACCATATGAGTGGCAAAGAAGGGCTCTTTGCTACTCTAAACTCCTCATACAAATCCAGCATCAAATTGGGAGATGATAAATCATTGGCAGTTGAAGGCATTGGAGCAATGGCAGTTCCAACTAAAGAAGGCGTCAAACATGTAAGTGATATCTATTACACACCCCATCTTCAACACAATATTTTAAGTGTTGGTCAAATGTTAGAAAAGAACTACAAGTTGCTTTTTGATGAGGGTAAATGCACTATTTTTGATAAAAATAACAGTAATAGAATCATTACACAAGTGCCAATGTCAAAGAATAGATTGTTTCCTTTAAAGTTTGGCCAGCCAGGGGGAGATAAGTTAGCAAATGTTGCTATTTCCAATCCAAGTGTCCTATGGCACTTGAGATATGGTCATTTGAATTCAGCTAGTTTGAAAATGCTAACTTCACAAGCGATGGTAACCGGACTTCCTAAGGTTCAGGATAGTAAGGAAGTCTGTGAAGGGTGTGCTCTTGGGAAGCATGCCAGATCAAAATTTCCTCATGGACAAGCATTGCGGGCCAGCTATCCACTCCAGCTAGTGCATACGGACATCTGTGGTCCGATGCAGACCAAGAGTCTTGGTAACAACTCTTACTTCCTACTCTTCATTGATGATTTTACTAGAATGTCTTGGATATATTTTTTGAAATATAAGGATGAAGCATTTGAATGCTTTGTCGATTTCAAAACAAGAGTTGAAAGTGAGAGTAGATATTTTGTAAAATGTCTTAGATCAGATAGGGGAGGAGAATACTCCTCTAATGAGTTCTTGAATTTATGTAAGCAACATGGCATTAAGAGGCAGTTCACAGCTGCCTACACTCCACAGCAGAATGGTGTCGCGAGAGAGGAAGAATCGCACCATTGTGGAGATGGCAAGGTCTATGCTTCGAGACAAAGCATTTGACTAATTCCTATTGGGCAGATGCATCCGGGACCAGCGTACATATCTTGAACAGAAGTCCTACTGCAAGTTTGGAAGGACAGACACCTTACCAAGCTTGGTATGGTAAAAAGCCAAATGTTAAGTATTTTAGAGTGTTTGGCTCGCTGGCATATTCTCACATTCTTGATGAGCTAAGAAAGAAGCTCGATCCAAAGAGTCAGGCATGCATCTTTGTAGGATATTGTGAGAATACAAAAGCTTAGAGACTCTACAATCCCAGGACAAGAAAGTTTGTGCTTTCCAGGGATGTGATTTTTGATGAAGGGGGAGAATGGGGTAAGCCCCAGATTTTTAGTGATGATGAATCTAGTGATGTAGGTTCTAAGCAGGTGCAACAACAGACACCATAGAAAAGTAAGCAGTCTCCTCCCAGAGATCCAGGTTCATCTTCTGATTCAACTTCTTCACCAAGTCCTTCTCCGTAGAGATCAGTAAGTTCCTCACCAATGGACATCGATTCTCCATCCAGAGGTAAGAGAACTCTATAGAATCATCCATCATATCAGATGTTGGATAAAAATTTTTCAAAAAGATACACTAGGAGTCAAGCTAGTGAAATGAATTCTGTTCTACAAAGATTAGAAAATATGCACTTGTATGGTGATGATGTTTCCCAGCAGGAACCTAGGGGAGATTTAGTTAACTATGCTTTGTTAACTAATACACAACTTGAACCTTCTAGTTATGAGAAGGCTTGTACTCAAAATATTTGGCAAGATGCCATGAAAGAGGAGATCACCTCTATAAAAAACAATGACACTTGGGAGCTGGTGAAGCTTCCTAAAGGTAAGAAACGTGTTGGATGTAAGTGGGTCTACAAGACCAAGTTTAATGTTGATGGTAGCATTGAGAGGCACAAGGCGAGATTAGTTGCAAAGGGATTTACTCAAAAATATGGAATTGATTATGAAGAGACTTTTGCTCCTGTAGCCAGACAGGAGACTATCATAACAGTTCTTGCCTTAGCTGCACACAAGGGATGGAGAGTCCAACACATGGATGTAAAGAGTGCATTTCTAAATGGTTACTTGACAGAAGAAGTGTATGTTGAGCAACCACAGGGATTTGAAGAGAAAAACAAGGAACATCTTGTTTACAAACTGAAGAAGGCTCTTTATGGCCTCAAGCAAGCACCGAGAGCTTGGTACTCACGCATTGATGGGTACTTTAAAGATTATGGGTTCATCAGAAGCAAAAATGAACCCACGCTCTACTACCTGAATCAAGGAAATGACATCCTCATAGTTTGTTTGTATGTGGATGATCTCATTTTTATGGGTAGTAATGAAAAAGTTAACATGGAGTTCAAGCACTCCATGATGCAGGAATTTGAGATGAAGGATCTTGGCTTGATGAAATACTTTCTTGGAATGGAAGTACATCGGACAGATTCGGGGATCTTCATCTGTCAACTTAAGTATGCTCGAGATATGATTCAGAAGTTTGCTATGGAGCAATGCAAATCAGTTGCAACTCCAATTGGACATGGGATCCAATTAAGCAAGGATGATGGAGCACCGAAAGTTGATGTGACCACTTTCAGAAGCATTGTTGGGAGTTTGATGTTTCTCGCCAACACCAGACCAGACATTCGGTATGTTGTATCTCTTGTTTCTAGATTTATGTCTAATCCATCTGAGCTGCATTTGCGAGGCAGCTAAAAGGATTTTGAGATATGTGAAGGGTACATTGGATTTTGGAATCCAAGTACTACAAAAGTGATACTATCAAGCTTGAAGGCTTTAGTGATAGTGATTGGGGCAGCAATATTGATGATAGAAAATCCACATCGGGTAACTGTTTTAGTCTTGGTTCGGGCCTAATAACTTGGAGTTCCAAGAAGCAGACAGTAGTAGCACTATCTTCAACAGAAGCTGAGTATATAGCGGTGACTCATGCTAGTACTCAAGCTCTATGGCTCCGAAAGGTATTAGAAGAGATTGGAGAGCAGCAAAGTGGTCCAACTCGAATATTCTATGACAACATCAGTGCCATTCAGTTGGCATACAATCCTGTCCACCATAGTAGATCCAAGCATTTTGATATGAAGTACCACTTCATCCGAGATATGGTGGAAACGGATATTGTTGAGCTTCACTATTGCCACACTTTGGAGAACGTCGTTGACATCTTCACCAAGGCATTGGCTAAAGCTCAATTTGTAAAGCTGAGAGACTGTATAGTCAGTTCTCTCAACTTTAAGGGGGAGAATGTTGCAAGTGTGAACAGGACTTAGCTTGAAACAGGCTTAGAAAAATCTAGTTTTTCTAAGCCCAGTGTGAACACACTTACCTTTTGTCGGCTAATCTTGTCGGATGGTCGGCATGATATTCTTTCTCCCTTTCCTTCATTTTCTCCTTATCCCTCCATTCTCCTTCCTCCTTTCCTGCCGTCCATTTTCCCTTATCACTCCACTCCCTTCCTCTCCCCACGCTCGCTGCCACCTCCCACTCCACTTCCTACTCCTCCGTTCTCTCTAAACTCCCCGATCTTCCTCCACCTTCCCTTCCCTACTATAGCGCATGTTCTAAGCCTATATAAGGTTTAAGTTAATGTATGTTTCATCTGGTTAGTTTAATATATTTTTGGCTTTAATTATTTGTGTCAATTATTATTACCTTGGCCTAACTATAATCTAAGGTTAACTAAATCTTAGACTCACACCCTAGGCTAGGGTTTATATAGCATGGGCTGAGTACTCAAATGTCAACTACCGCACGAAATAAATTAACCAATCACTTACTTCGCACGAAAGAGATCAATGCTAATTGGACGAATGTCAGAGGACACATGCGACGTCACATTGAACATTTTGACGAACTGCCCAGCTTCATTATTTCTGTCGAGCGAAGTCCAACTTCGCACATGTTCAGAACGCATTTGGGTGAGAAATTAGGGTTAATATTTTTAACACCCTCATTTAAGCATAATTTCATGAGCGCTTTGACTCCTAGTTGCTCTCACAATCTGCTGAAGTCTTCCTCCTTCAAAGGCTTCGTGAAAATGTCCGCCAAATACTCCTTATATCTGCAAAACTATAGCTGAATTTCACCAAACTTCACCAACTCTTTGATGAAGTGATAATGAATATCAATGTGCTTCGTCCAACCATGGAACAGTGGATCCTTCGATAGTGCTATGGCAGAATTTTTGTCAAAAAAAATAGTTGTCGTACCTTCTGAAGGATAGTTAAGTTCACCTAGAACTCTTTGCAGCCAAACTGCCTGGTATGCGGCTGAAGTGGCGATGACATACTCTACTTCAATAGTGGACAATGCAACAATTGTTTGCTTCTTAGATACCCATGAGACTTCCCCTGATCCAAGATGGAAAACATACCCAGAGGTGCTCTTCTGATCGTTGGTGCTACCAGCCTAGTCACTATCTGTGAACCCAACTAATTCCAACTAGTCTTGTCTAGCGTAAAAGTGCCATAGTTTTGCGTCCCATTGACATAGCACAGGATCCTCTTTCCTGCTTACTAGTGTTTGTCCTTCAGAGTCTCCATAAAGCGATTGATCAAACTGAATCTAAACATGAAATCTAGTTGAGTTGTAGTCAGATACATCAGACTGCCAACTAGTAATTTAAACAAAGTTGGATCTACAATTCTGCTAGAGTCCAGCTTGCTCAGCTTCAAGCCTGTGGTGACAAGTGTGATGGCAGGTTTTTTGTCGTCCATCTTGAATCACTTCAGAACATCCTTCACATACTTGCCCTGAGAAATGAAGATGCCATCTGTCAATTGGTCAACTTCAATGTCGATAAAATATTTCCTCAACCCTATGTCTGTCATCTCAAACTCCATGTTTTTTCTGATCTGGGTAAACATTTTTGTGTTGTTTCTAGTGTAAATCAAATCATCCACATACAGATAGATGATTATGAGCTCACTTGCTTCATTTGTATTCATGTATAGGGTGTGCTCATATGGAAATTTGAGAAACCCATTCTCCTAAAAATAACTGTCAATCTGGTTGTACCATGTTCGGGGTGCCTGCTTCAAACTGTACAAGGCCTTATTTAGCTTTAGGACTTTGCCCTCCTGGCATTCAATCTTGTAACCTAGTGGCTGGTCTATGTATACCTCATCCTCCAACACACCATTGAGAAAGGTTGACTTGACATCCACTGGGAAACCACTCCAACCCTTCTAAGTTGCTAGTGCTAGGATCATCCTCACTGTGTCAAGTCGAGCTACAGGTGCATGTTCCTTATGGTAATCAATGCCTAATTTCTACTTGTAGCCTTTTAAAACCAATCTAGCCTTATTCCTGTTAACTTCTCCTTGAGCGTTGAATTTCATTTTATACACCCATTTGACCCCAATGGTCTTCTTCCTAGTTGGAAGATCTGCCAGTTGCCATATCTTGTTCTTCTCAATGGATTCAATCTCCTCATCCATCGCCTTCACCTACTTTTGATTCTAACTTGCATCTTTGAACTCCATTGGATCACACTTAGTGAAGAATGCAAAGTCAAAGTATTCCTCATCTTTAGGAGTTCAGGTTACCTCGTAAATGTCTTGCAGGCTCCTTGTCTTCACTAGCGTCACCAGGTTATGGATTCTTCTTGCAAGTGGGGGTAACTAAGATGGTGAGGTTGTGTTTGCTACTGGCACCATTGTTTCTACTTGAGGCTACAGGTGGCTACATGCTACCCTCCTCCAATTCAATAGACTCCACTACTATTGGCTTAGGCTAGCCAGTCTTCGATTTCCAATTCCAAGCTTCATCTTCCAAGATCTTCACATCGTGGCTAATGATGAGATTCTTCATCATAGGATTGTACAACCTGTATGCCTTCACTTGCTCACTGTATCCTATGAAGATACACTTCTCAGCTCTATCATCCAGCTTTTGTCGCTTCTCTTCTATAACATGTGCATATGCAATGCACCCGAACACATGCAAATGAGCCACACTTGGCTTCACACCACTCTAGGCCTCTTGAGGGATTTTGTCCTTCATTCTTTTGGTGGGAAATCTATTCAATAGGTAGACTACACATGTTACAACCTCTACAAAAAACTCATGAGGCAATCCCTTTGCCTTCATCATATTGCATGTCATATCCATGATGGTTCTGTTCTTCCTCCTAGCTACGTCATTCTACTACGACGTGTATCTGGCAGTGAGCTTCCTCCCAATTCTATGCTGCTTACAAAAGTTGTGGAATTTTTTGGAGATGTATTCACCTCCACCATCCATCCTGAGAGTCTTAATCTGATATCCGATCTATTTCTCCACCAGAGCCTTGAATTCCTTGAACTTGGAAAATGCTTCTGACTTCATCTTGATTGGATAAATCCAAGTCTTGCGACTAAATTCGTTAATGAAAGTCAAGAAGTATTTATTTTCGACAAATGTGCTGGTCTGCATTATACCGTAGATGTCTGAGTGCACCAACTCTAATGGTTATGATGCTCTCCAAGACTATCCGAAAGGGAATGAATCCCTGTGTTGTTTATCGACTAAGCAGCCTTCACAAATCTGATTTTGTTGCTCAATAAGGGGTAAACCCTTCACCATATGCTTCTTGTGCAGCATATTCAGGCCACTAAAACTCAGGTGATCGAACCTGAGATGCCAAAACCAAGTAGCATCCTTCAAAACTACACTTAGAGACATCAATGATTCATTCTAAATCTATAGAGAAAATATTTTATTCTTCATCATGGACATAGTTGTTGCCCATGCGACTTATCTCTGATGGTGCATACTCCATATTTGAACTGGATCATATTTCCCTTCTGTACGAGTTGTCCAATTCTCAAAAGGTTGTGCTTTAGACCAGGCACATAATAGACATCACATATTTGCTTCCATTAACTGTGCCTGGCGTGAATGAGGATCTTTCCTTTCCCCATCATGGGAAATTTGCTCTTGTTCCCCATCTTGACCTCAAACTAGACTGTTTCATCCAGTTGTGAGAACATCTCCTTGTTCCCCATCATGTGGTTGCTACACCCATTGTCTAGATACCAGACGTTCTTCTAGCACTCCTCCTCAATGTTGCATTTCAGTAGCACATTTCCTCCTGTCATATTTCTAGCTTCATTCGTGTAATGGGTATGTTGCTGGTTCTCCTTGGTCATCCACTTTCTACACTGTGAGATGTAATGGTTGAATTTCTTGCAATAGTAGCACTAGACCTTTGACATATTCTTTTTTTGACCAGATCTGGCTTTTTGGTTCTTTGCACTGCCTCTTCCTCATTTTTTATGGATTGTAGTTGATCTCTCCCTCACTATGGTTTAACCATCCTCATGACTTGTTTCCTTTTCCATGCCTGCCTCTGCCTCTTCCTCCTTAAGAGCTAGAAGCGCCATGGTGGGATTCTTGTCTGTCGTTGTCTTGGAATGAGACCTGAGCCTTGAATGCTTGATCTAGAGAGGTCTGAGATGAATGGCTAAACCTCTGCTCATGTGTCTACAATGAACCCATGAGGTCATCTATACAGAGGGTTGTTAGATCCCTTGACTCTTTGATTGCAATAATGACAATCAAATTTTGTAGGTAAAGTTTTGAGAATCTTCTCCATGATTCTCTAACTCTGCACTATTACTCTATTCAATCATATATGGTTGATGATGTCCATCATTCATGTGAATAAGTCACTCATGGACTCGGACTCACTCATCTACAAGTTCTCGAACTCCCTCCTGAGAATTTGCAGCTTCACCAACTTCACCTTGTTGGTGCCCTGATATGAGCTGGCCAAAATCTCTCAGGCCTGCTTCGCTTTGGTGGCTGATGCAATGCATAAGAAGATAGTATCTTCGACTACTTGCATGATGTAGAAGAGGGCATTCTAGTCCTTATTCATGTTCCTCTTCAACAAATCCTTTTTAGCTTGGGAGAGGGCAGTCAGTGGTGCTACATCTACCAATTCTAGGTGGCCATTCTTGACTAAATCCCACAGCTCCTGAGATCCAAATAGGATCTTCATTTGGATGCTCTAGTAATCATAATTCTTATCATTGAAGTGTAGTATCTACAACTGTAGTGAATGGTTACTATCAAAAGCCATTATGCTTCGATCTCCGCATCAATGGCACTGATGCTCTAATACCAATTTGAAGTTGTGTTTGAAATTTAAATTTGCTGGAGTGCATAGTAAAAACTCCACGACATCCGATAATGCAATCTAGAATTGTGAAGGTGGGCAAACATAGCCGTTCAATGCCTGGCTACATAGGTCAAGCAGTCTGTAGTCGGGCTACGCACGTGCAAGACTATGCAGTCGGGCTGCACAAGACAAGGATGGGTAATCAGGCGAGAGAGACTTAGTCAAAATTGACTAAGTTAATTTTACCTCTCAAAGTTGCATGCTATGACCCCCATCGTCGAATATCGCATGAGAAATATCTAAATTTGGGTGGTGTGTACCCAGACTTAGCCAATACTTTGTTAACAAACTCTGCATCGTGGAATTACAAGGTTTTACAAAATTTCCTTTAGGAGATAATTAATAGAGTTCCACACGAACGAGACAACAATTGTTGTCAATAAAGTTAAAATTCAAGTTTGTGAAAATGGGGCTTTATCAAAACCACACCATTTCTAATATTGAGTGCGGAAGAGCAAACAGAAACATAGAGATGGAGACTAATTCAAACAAACTCTCGAAGGTGCCTAAAAAACAAACAGAACTTTATTTGTATAAACAAAAAAAATTACAAAAGTCCTCAAAGGAGGATTTACTATCATCTACAAATGGGATTGCAGTATAAACACAGAGGGACTGAAACTCTGAGGCTGCTGCTCAGAATTAAACAAATGAGCTTCTTTGCTCACCAAGTGCTCTCTACTGCTAGTCTATGAATTACTACTTTTGTCTCCACTTCCTGTTTGTACTACCCCACTTATTCTCTACTTTCTCCTGCTTCAGAATGCACCCTAGGCTAGGGTTTATATAGCACGGGCTGAGTACCCAAACACCAACTATCGCACAAAAGAAATTAACCAATCACCTACTTCACACGAAAGATATCAATGTTGATTGGACAAATATCAGAGGAAACATGCGACATCACATCAAACATTTTGAAGAATCACCCAGCTTCGCTATTTTTGCCAAGCGAAGTCTAACTTCGCACATGTTCTGAGCACAGTTGGGCGGGAAATTAGGGTTAATATTTCTAACATTTTATTTCTTGGTTTCTAAATCTACAGTCTAAATAAATTTGTGACAAATATTTTTCCAGATGTTTTGGCTAGAGCGATCTACTACAAATATTTGTTACAAGATATCTTCAAAATATCTTCACTGGCAAAGGAGTACACGATGTGTGGATGTGAGGGATGATATCCAGGCAGATGAACATCTTGATATGCAAGGATTTTTTGATTGCAAGCTGCTTTCTCCATATACCAAGTATAGTGTCATGGAATACGATACCACTCGAGTTTTTTGTGAGAACGTCTGATGAAGATGAGATTAAATTTAAATACATGTCAAATGAAGGGCATAATTGGAGGGATGTTCAGGTTGAGGTTGGGGAATTTATTACCAGAGGTTATTTTGATTGTAATAAGCCAAAAATTTTGATATTTGGTTTGGTAGGGCTTTGGCGTCGGTAAAAATGTTAGGTTGAATTAGGTGAGGTTAAGATTCGACCCATGTCAGGGTAGACACAATATTATCATTTGAGTTGCAGGTGTGACATTGCAACGAACTTCTATTAATTTAGTTGGATATGATTTCAAATTGCTCAACTGAAGTTTTGTTTTTTATTTTTAACAAGTTGAATGAAGATTTAGGGTTTCCAGATTGATCGTACATGTTTGAATTAATTCATTAAACATTCTTTCTCATTTCAATTACTTTTGCATAAAGTATTTTCTTTTGTATAGATTTAAACTATAGTCATACATAATGTATTTTTCTTTCTATGGATTTATACTATAATCATATATATACTCTGACGTTTTCAAGTTTCTACATTTCCTATGACTTGTGATAAGGGGTAAAAAGTGAGTTGAAGGAAGCATATTTAAGGATATTTAGATCTAGGAACAGTGTAACGGTTTGTGTGTGGTTGGTACTATTTTTTTTTTTTTATAACTTTAATTTTTATTAGAGGTTATTCATGGGAGGGTAAGTATGATATAATATGTTCACTTTAGATATGATTTTTTTATTAATTTTTGCCACATGTATTGTATTATTTTAACATAATAATGTTTTAAAAATATTATAAATGTTTAAATAAAAATTTGTTGACGTATGGTATTATTGTTTTTACATATTAATTAATTTTTATTTTTTTGATATATTGTATTTGATAAAACTTATAAGTATTTTTCAAATCATTTTAAATGATCTTAATTTTAAATTACTTATGAGTTATTTAGCTTATAGAAGTTTCATTAAGACCTTGATAGAAATGTAAAATGTAATGATTCATTAGAAGATTAATATCGTTCTTGATTATTTTCTAACTTCAAAGTAATGATCCTTGGTGAGACTAATGGATGTTTTAGTTTTTATGGATGAGTCATATTATCCTTAAAATGATGAGGTGATTGGTCATTAAGTTGATTAAAGGAAAATATTGATAAATATATTTTATTTAAGCAAAGTGTTAGATTATATATTTATTGCATCAAATGGATTTATGATGGTTTTATATTTAATATGTGCACTAATGTTAATAAAGGAAGGAAAATGTTCTTTTGCAAGAAATGTGTTTATTTTTATTTATGTTTTGATTTAGGGGATAATTTTTGGGATGCAGATGGACCTAGCTTTCCCTTATAGACTAACCCAAAGGATATAACTATCCATAAGTAGTTACAGTTGCATAACCTCTAAAGTACACATAGTGAGTACTTCTCAATAAAGGATCTTTGAGAAGGTTTCAATGATAGTGAGTCTTTGAAATAGGAGATGGGTGGTGTAACCTAGAACTTCATTTCCATCCATGGAGGATTAGATCTCATTTTTTTAAGGATTTTGTAGTGGAACCAAGGCAGATAGGTTTAAATTTTTCATGTGAGTTATTAGTGAGGAGTAGATACCACCTTAGATATCACATCTAGAATATGGGTATATCTAAGCACTAGGTGACTAGGGGTTCACCGTGGAGGTGTAACCATCTAGACATAAGGGCTTTATGCTGCTATAAGAAACATCATAGAAGGATTTGTAATGAATCTTAGAAATAAGCGTTCCTTGATCTCAAAGGACAAAGAGAGGGTTGATCCTATGCTATGGTTAATTTTTCCTACTTTCATGGAGAAAGTTTCAAAATGGGGAAATCAGATGAAGGTATCTTGTATACCACGGAGTTGTACTAGGTAAACCCTAGGGTATCTATGAGAGTTTGGTCACTCAAGCAACTTTTACAACATTCTAAAGCTCAAAATGTGGTTAAGCCTTATGTAATTGTTTAAATACTATCATGGTGACATCTTAGAGAGCCTAATCCTTCTTAATAAATTTAAAAATATATATCTTACTTGGGTTGGGTAAGTTTAGGGTATGTTACACTGGGTATCAGAGATCTAGGTCATAGGTCCAGAAGCATGGGTAGAGTGAGTTTAGTTTGGTAAGACTTGATATATGACTTATGGAAGGAAAATAACCTTCCTCTAGGTATGATAATTTACGAAGAGTAAGAATGACCAATAAACTAATCAATGGATGATACTATGTTGGAGATAGTACTACAAGGGATGTACTTAGCTATTAGTTAGAAGTACAATTCAAAGGACTAAATTACAACCTAACTGAAGTCTTTTGTGTGACTAGGAAGATGGCACCAAGAATGAGAAGAGGAAGAAGAGGATCTTCCATACCACCAAAGGAACCTAAATAGAATAGCACTGAGGAAAGACCCTTGGATGAGAGTTCATGGAACTTGAACATGGAGGTGGAAAACCTCAAAATTGTGGTTTGGCTATTGCAAGAATAGTTGGAACAAAAATCAACATAGATGAACAAACAAAGATAGTTGTTGGAGACAATAATGAATCAAAACTCATAGAACAAAGATTTCAAAGTTAGACAAGAACAAGACCCTACTATAGAGGAATAGGTAGCCAGAGCTCTAATTAAGGTAGAGTTGGCCCAGGAGATTAAGAAGGTAAAGACCACATTTTTTAATGGAAAAGGAGGAGAATCAACCAAATCTTGGTTGAGTGGGTTAGAAACTTACTTTTCAATTATAAACCTTTCATTGGTGACTTGGACATTGTGGGCTACACTATATTTACAAGAAACTAAGAGTGTTGGAATACATTCAAAGCTAGCCAAAATATTAAGACTAGAAATTTGAAATGAGAAAGCTTTATTCTAGCCTTCCTAAAAGCACGAGATTTCGGGCAAAGGAAACACTAATTGCAATATAACCAAAACCAAATGCGCTTAAGTCCTAGAAACGTAAAGTGCATGAAATGGAAAAGAAACGCATTGGAAGAGACACAAGCAAATGGAGAAAACACAGCCCTTTCATTAATATCCCTTGATCTCTGTTACAATGACGTCTCCTCCCTTTTCGAGGGCTAGGAGTGTTAAAAGAATTCGATTACAATCACTCAATGTTCCTCTTTTTGCGTGCCCACGATTGCAATGGGCGGGCCAAGATGATGCCGCCACTGATGTCGATGAGTTCTTCACCTCCGCTGCTTCTCCTGCAAAAAAAGAAACAACCAAGATGTCAGTAGCACCTGCTGCAAGTGAAAAGTGTTCGTTCTTCTAAAATCATCAAAAGATGCATGCAAACATTTATCTAAAACAGTAAACAAAATGATTCTAAACAGCCTAAAAACTTGACAGAAGATAGAAAATGTTACCAGAAGGCCATTGCCACTGAGACAGCTGGCCAATCTGCCTTCAACTAGAATTTGTCCCTGGGTGGGACGATTTCTGACTGCAATTCATCCCTGGGTGGGACGAATTCTTCTGTGTTGAAGAAGCCGACCTGCTGCTGCTCCAATGTTGATTCCCGAGACCTGCAAAATGCCTGCAAACAAGGGGGTTATGTAATTGGGGCCATTTTGGGACAACCCATATGGTCGGATTCTCCCAATTTGGCCTCTACCCTCAAGAATTTGATCTTGCCACCTGCAAGTCAGTGAAACAACAAAGCAACACAAAACATACTAGAATCTGACCAAAAGTTACGAAATTGCAGCTATGAGTTAACCAAACATAATAACACAAAATGCAACCTAAAAAAAAGTAATCTAGAATGCTCTAAAACCTAGAAAGTGTGGGGGTGCCCAAGTGGGCCTCCCACCGTTGGCACTTGATTTTGGCGCCAATCCACTAGGGATGGGCCCAAAACCTCTTAGGATTGGGGGGTCGGCGAATTGGTTGGTTCAGGTGTCCATGTGTTGGATTTAGGTCCGATTCAAGCTTCCAAAAGCCACCCAACAACCTCCCTTGCAAAAGAGATTGGTGGATGTGGGAAGGTGAACCAAAAGGGATGCAAGTGGGTCTTCAACTCGGCAGCACTTTGTTGCTTGAAAACTCCTTCAACTTGTATATTTTGGGTGAGAAAAGTCCCACCTTTTATAGACCCATGGGGTCTCTTTTGGGAGGGAAGCACAAATGCCATGTGTTGGTCATAGGCACCATGTGGCAGTCTTGTCTTCCCATGAGGGAGGGGAGTCCTCCGTTGACTTGGGCTTTGATAAATGCCTTTTGTGACAGTCTTCTAACGGCTCCTCTGTCCACCTACACACGCGTGCGAGGCAGGAGTCATCAATTGACTGTTCTGGGCTGCCACTTGGTGCCATTTGTCTTTTTTCCCGTTAAGCTTAGAATTCGTCCCACCCAGGGACAAATTCAGAATTCTTCTTGGGGTGGGACGGATTCTATTTTGAATTCGTCCCTGGGTGAGACGAATACTGGGCAAAGTGTCCAAGTGTGCCAAATTGCTCCTTGACCTTACAAAATTGCTATGAAAGTGGTTAAGACCATCTGTTTAACCTCTGAGGGCTGCCCTAGGGGCTGTGTTTGTCAAAGCGATCAGTGTTTGCGGTCACATAATCGGATTGGTGCTATTTTGGTGTCTACAGATGCCCCTTTTTGGGAAGCGTTGCGGGTGACGCGATCTTTGAGCAAAAATAGATAACCAAAGCACTAATGATTAGGGTTTCTTGGTAACCTAACCAACTTTTGATGCCCCAAGTATGGAAAGGGCATGCATTCTTGAATCCTTGCTTCTGACGAGCTAAGGAATTTGATTTCAAGTATTAACCTATTTTTTGAGGTGTGACTTGAACTTAGACATTGATCAATCATGAACAGGCAAAGGGCGTTTTTATCCTCAGGGGGAACCTTGTGTTCATGATTCACGAAATGCCAAGTGTTTGATTGATTTGATTGTTGCTTGTTTACTGCCCCAAGCAGGAGCGTGATTGTCTTTGTCAATGATTCTTTGAATGCATGTCATTTTCCTTAATTGGGTGTGTGATTGTTGGTTGGTGACTAAGTGTGAGTACCCCCTCAAGCGACGATTCAATGAGGGAATGACCTTCGTGAGAGAAGCGACGAGTCACTTGACCCAAGATGACTTGTGCAAGGGTGCCTTTAAAGGTTTTACCGTTAAGCGTGTGCAATTTTTCCAACATTTGGACCTATTTTTGGTGGGTGTTAACCCTTTTTGTGATGTCGTAATGAGGTGAAATCATCGAAAACCTAACTTCCCATGGAGCGGTCCGGCTATGTTAGCCTTCTTGGGGAAGTAGGAGAGAGATAATTTGAACCTCGCCATCGATTTTCTTTGCCCAGAGGTTAAGTGCAAGAGCACTTATGTCCGACAATGTTTTTTGCTGTTTGTTTTTGTTGAATTTTGTACTGTTTTTGAGTGGGCTTTGACCCTTTTGTGATGTCGTTTGGGGATGAAATTGTCTAAAATCCGTCTTCCCGTGGAGTGGTCCGGCTATAGTAGCCTTCTTAGGGAGTATGATAGTGACAATTTTTTACTCCAATGTCGATTTTGTATGCCCTTGTTGTCAGGTGCAGTAGCAATCCTATCGAGCAATTTTATTGTCTGTTTTTAGTGCATTTTTAGTCATTTTTTGATTTTTTTTAAGTGCTGGCCTGAATTCGTCCCTGGGTGGGACGAATTCTAGCTGGAGAATTCGTCCCTTGGTGGGACGAGTGCTCGTCCCAGTCAAGGACGAATTCCAGTGCAAAAGGCCTATTTAATGGCCAAAACTTGATTTTGGGCTCATTTGTGTCATTTTTTTCTTGCGATTTTTTAGCTGCGGGAGGAGGAGGTAGTTCGCGAGCGAAGCGGCTGCTGGAATTCTCTCTACTATCATGAGTGCACACACCTGGTTCGAGCGACGGAGCCAAAGCGAAACCTGTAAGTGTTCCTAGAGTTTATTTTGCTTTTATTTAATGCATTGTTTTTGTGTTGACGCTTTTCAAAACTTTAAGATTTTTTGTGATGTTTTTGTTTAACGGTTAAGGTTAGAAACCCTAGAACTGAAAATTTGATCTGTTATTTTTTTTTTTTTTTTTTTATGTTTGTGTTGTTTTTTTTTTGCTTTGCAGGTTGTTAGGAGCCGGTACCGTGTACCCGCTGCATTTACTGAGGTGCGGTTGGCATTGATCGATGATGACTGGGAATGGCTTGATGCCCTTGGGCTCAAGCAGGTGGCTCGACTGGAGCTTGTGGTTTCAGATCAGGCCTTTTTGATAGCCCTGATCAAGCTTTGGGATTCGTAGACCAATACTTTCCATCTCCCGATAGGGGAGATGACTGTGACTCTTGAGGACGTCTATCGTTTGCTTCGGATTCCGATAGATGGTCTGCCTATTAGGACATCACCGTTTGATCAGTGGACTACTATACTTACGAGATGTTTTGGGCATGGGGGGCAGCTGGGTGTAGCAAACCCAGTGGAGACAGTCGAGGTGGATTGCCGAGTGGCGAGATTTTGGTTAGGCGGTGGCGGGGAGAGGGGGTGTTAGGAGTGAGGCACGCATTCTTGATGGGCCTCATTTCTAACATTCTTCTCCCTGATTCTTCAGGCACGAGGTTCCCGTGGAACCTACTGGATTTGGTGTGGCAGTTGGCAGAGTGCCCGATAGAGGCACCATTGATTCTGATATGGGGACATACTTTGTTGGCACAGCTCTACGGGGAGCTGTACGAGGTCCGCTGTCGACAACGGAAGGGTGTCAGTTGCAGTTTTTTGTTGCAGTGCTGGGGTTGGCAGCACATAGCTGTTGAGATGCCTATCGGGTTACCATGGACGACTCAGGTGGCGATGGAGGATGAGGATATTGGTTATGCAGTTTTATGGCAGTGGTCTACGAAGCAGGGGCAGAGTCGGTGATGGGTAGGTGTCGTTGAGCACTACACTGATGCCTTTTCTCGGCTCACTCCAGGGGAGGTGTTTTGGCGTCCCTATCGGGACTGTCCAACCTGGCCTGAGGCTAGAGAGTGGCTCCGATGGGTACATAGGGAACGGTGGTTGACTGGGCGGCACAGGACAGAGCATGAGTTCTTTCCATACCGCTAGGTTACACGATAGTTTGGGGTGTGCCAGGGGTTGCCTTGTGAGCCCATGGTCTATCGGTGACAAGGAGATGAGAGAGGATTAGAGCCATCGGTCATTGCTCCATTGGGCGAGGAGTACGATGCAGTGATTGATGTCCCGGATGTGGATGACATCGGGACTACCACTGAGTATGACTCGTGGTGGGTACTGCGGCGCTGGAGAGGAGAGGGGCCATTGGGAGGTGTGGAGGCGATAGTGGAGGATGCTGAGGTAGTAGGGGGTGATTGGGGGGGTATGGATGATGCGGACATGGTGGATGTGGGATATGAGGATGTGGGCTTGGGTGTTTCGGAGCAGCCGGACATGCAAGATGTGGAGGAGCAATGGGAGCCTGAGCAGGCTACTGTCCTCGTGAGTCCTATGCATCCGACAGATACAGAGGTGGTGGGGTCAGATGTAGGCATTGAGATTGCTCGACTGATAGAGCTGCTACGAATGCGGGATCTAGAGTTGGGGGATGCGAGGCGGGAGCTGGGGGATGCACGGTAGGAGAGGGATCTTTTGCGGGCTCAGTTGGCAGAGCGGGATAGAGTTTTGGTGCAGTGCGATGATGCATTGTCTATCTATCATCGGTGAGAGGTAGAGTGGTGTCTGTATCGGATAGACTTGGAGAGGGAGGTCATCCGCCTTGGTGGGCAGCTACCTGAGCCTTCGGTCGATGGATCTTTGCGACAGACAAGGGATAGTCTGACTGAGCATTCAGCATCATTTCATCGTAGGCGGTTAGATGAGGGGGGTGGTAGCAGGCATGATGCGGGGGCTAGTAGTAGCTGCCCTGTAGGGTCCCGTAGGACCCACACCACGGGGGGTAGTTCCCGTCGCACCGATCCTACGTGATCATGGTGGTCGACGCCTTAGGTTGGGTTTTTGGATATGATTACGGGGTCTGAGGACCGGTTTTGTAGCCTGCGGGCATCTTTTTGATGATATATATATATATATATACCGGTTTTATTTTTGGTTTTGTACATGTGATGATGTGATTTTTGTTATGCATGTTTATTTATTTTGATGAATGCAGATGTTATGATGAATGTAAATGTTTTTGATGTCTATGTGATATGCGAGGTGAAATGGATGAATGACATTTGTGATGATTGCACTATAGGATGTTTAAGAAACTCTTTATTTACATGGTTTTTTTTTTTTTTTGTATTTTCTGATGGTATCATAAGGATGATAAGTAGCGCAGATGGTTTTGGAATGAATGTAAGGTTTTCTGAGATTCGATCGGTTTTAACTCACCATCCATGACTGTACTTTATCTTACAAGACTTTTTGACCAAGGTATGAATCAGACTTATTTTTGACCCAGTTATTTCATATCTCTGTGTGTGCAATTGAGTTCATTTAGTGGTATTTGTTAGGATACCACCAGTGCCAGATGGGCTTTCAACCGAACCTGTACTGAGGATCACCTAATTAGCTCCACGAATTCCTTTGTTTTATGTACTAAGATTAATCTGTGGTGTAATCCAGGATGCCATAAGCTAGCTCATCCACATGCAAATATTGATTTGTACGCAAGTTAATGTGACAGATATATCGTCATGCGGGAGGTTTACTACATTACCCATTGGCTATCAACCAAATTGGTACTGAAGCTTGCCTTATGACCTATAGAATCTTGAGAGTTCCAGGGATTCAAGGTCAACTCCCTTCTTTTCTTCAATTGTATTGGGATACTTGCTCATTGTAGTGATGAGATCACTGTTCATTTTGATTTGTTTTTCTTTCGAGCAAGGGATTGGGGTTATGGAGTGACCAAAATCACTATTTTTTGTGCCTTTTGATGTGTGCACTGTAGTTTGTCAAATTTTGGAGTTTTGACATTTTGCAAATTTTTTGTGTTTTGCAACTGTTGAGAACTTTAGGGATTCTTAGGGAATTGGGTAGGGAGGATGCTTGTCCTTTTGCCAACTCTCGAGCATTCTAGGGGTCATTCGCACGGGGGGATGAGCAAGATAACCGTTTCGCTTGTGGTGACCTAGATTATTTTGCAGGTTTCGTCTTTCGTTCACACAATTTGGGAATTTTAGTGTTTTGATTTGTGTTGGGATGTTACGTAACAATGTGTATTTCAAGTATGACTCTACCTTTGTAAAATTTGTTTGACTTGATACACTACCTGGCTAAAGAGGAAAATGATGACTGAATTACTGAAACTCTTGGTACATTCCCAGGACCATCGATCGTAGTGTGGTAAAAGTTATGCTTGGTGTTTTTGTTGTTTTTGTAACATGAGACAATGCATAACAAGATGGACTATCAGAGCTATTGCAGCTTATGGTGCCTTTGACCTGTATGACCACAAATATGCAATGTATGGATGCAATGCTTAATGCAGCTATGTATTTTTGTAATTTTGATGGATTGTTTTTGGTGAAGGTGAAGATGAGGTGCGAGAATATGAATTTTTTTATGAATTTGAGTATGCCTAGAATTGAGATGCAAATATTTGTTGTTTTTGATGATTTTTGTTGTTTTGTTTTTTTGATGATTGCGATAATCGTTGGAGCTTTTTGGGTTTGACCAAGTGATTGCGATAATCCTTGGAGCTTTTGGGGTGACCAAGAGATTGCTATAATCCTTGGAGCTTTTTGGATTGACCAAGAGATTGCGATAATCCTTGGAGCTTTTTGGTGACCAAGAGATTGCGATAATCCTTGGAGCTTTTTGGGTGACCAAGAGATTGCGATAATCCTTGGAGCTTTTTGGGTTGACCAAGAGATTGCGATAATCCTTGGAGCTTTTTGTATTGACCAAGAGATTGCGATAATCCTTGGAGCTTTTTGGGTGACCAAGAGATTGCGATAATCCTTGGAGCTTTTTGGGTGACCAAGAGATTGCGATAATCCTTGGAGCTTTTTGGGTGACCAAGATATTTCGATAATCCTTGGAGCTTTTTGGGTTGACCAAGAGATTGTGATAATCCTTGGAGATTTTTGGGTGACCAAGAGATTGCGATAATCCTTGGAGATTTTTGGGTGACCAAGAGATTGCGATAATCCTTGGAGCTTTTTGGGTTGACCAAGAAATTGTGATAATCCTTGGAGTTTTTTTTTTTTTTTTTTTTTTTTTTGGGATATGGCTTTCTTAGATATGAAATGGTCATAAATGACTGATATTCAAGGGTTCTGTTTCCTTGATACCGTCAAGAGAAGCTAGCCGGTACGTCCCGGGTCCTATTTTACTATCAATGACATAAGGACCTAACCAATTTTCCATGAATTTGTCCCTCATATGGGACGGAAAATTAGATTTTTGTTGGTTTTCCTTCAGAACCAAATCACCAACCCGAAAGTCTCTTAGGTGAAATTTCATGTTGTAAGCTTTCTTAAGTCGCTCTTGATAGATACGTAAGTGCTCGAGAGCATTAACGCGTCGTTCGTCAAGCAACATAAGTTGGTCTAATCGGGCCTACAGCACAGTGTTATCATCGATGAACTCCTGCATTGATATGCGTAGGGAAAGAATTTCCAACTTGAGAGGCATTACTACCTCTGAGCCATACACCAGTGAAAATGGAGTTTCCCCAGTGGGCGTCCGAATGCTAGTGCGATAAGCCCAAAGGGCAAGTGGGATTTGTATGTGCCAATCCTTATGACTGTCTGCGATGGTCTTTTTAAGGATGGCGACTAGCATTTTTTTTGACGCCTCTGCTTGCCCATTTGCTTGTGGATAATAGGGTGTTGAAAAGTTGTGCTGAATTTTGTACTTTATGGTTAAAGCACGCATGTCTTTGTGGGCAAAGTGTCCAAGTGTGCCAAATTTCTCCTTGACCTTAAAAAATTGCTATGAAAGTGGTTAAGACCACTGTTTAACCTCTGAGGGCTGCCCTGGGGGCTATGTTTGTCAAAGCGATCAGTGTTTGTAGTCACATAATCGGATTGGTGCTGTTTTGGTGTCTACACTTCCAAAAAATATTCCTTACTAAACAATACTATTTAGAGAGATACGAAGAATTCACCATGCTCCACTAGGGGACAAGGACTGTGGAGGTGTACCACCAAAATTTTATAAAGTTGCTTAAATATGTGCCAACTTATGAGAGAGACAAGAAAATGAAGGTTTACAAATTTTCCTAGGATTGGAACCTAAAATCAGATCTAAGGTCAATATGATCCAACCAAAAAATCTATAGAAGGTGCAAGATCTGGCTACGCAACCAAAAACTAATTTGTAGCCTAGCAAACCTCACTTCAACTATGTTAACCTGGTCAAAGCGGATTGACAAGCACTACAAAAAAGGTAGAGTGTTGCTTTCATGAAGTGTGAAAAAGAACATAATAAGAGAAGTAAGACCAACCCAAAGTTTGAAAGAAAGAACAATAAAAAATAGGGGAGTTTTAATAAGAAATTCCAAAGAAAATACAATGACAATAATACTTCTCAGCCTCGAAAATGATAAAATTTAGTACTAGAAGATAAGGTAGAGGAACAAAAATAGGAAAGATACCCTAGTCCCAAGGGTGGTTGTTTTGACTATGGAGGTCCTCACTATGTAAACAGATGTTCACACCAAGGACTTCTCCCAAAGTGCTTTCCATTTCTTTCAAGGTATCCATGGGAAACCCATACATACTAGCCTATACTGGTACTAGGGATAGATTTACGTTTTTGGCGCAAAGCGTTCATACTAGTAGATAAGGAAGAGTCTTGCTCTTCCCATAAACCAAGAACTCCCTTTCAGGATTTTATCTTTTTTCTTCCTAAAATAAAAAAATGGCTAGGAAGAAAGGATAGACTCACTCCTAGATACTTCCAACTCTTATTAATGTTAGAAATGAACCCTATTATCATAGGTTAATATATTCTAGGATATTATAATATATCACATAAAATCATTCAACTATTCAACAATAATATTGCACACTAACAAAATGAGATCTTTATTTTAAAATACGTCTACTAAAAGCATGAATAAATGCAATGCTTCTTCACTACATGATATAGATATTTATCTTCAATATAAACTTACATGTGACTCTTCATATGCACCCTACTCTTGATCTTTGCTCTCCTCAAACTCATAAGAGAACAAAATCTTCATATTTCTCTCTTCACATAATAAATCTCATATATTACAAAATGATAAATTCTCTAATGATTTTACATAATTCCCTACTTCTAAACTTAACACATCACAAACAAAACTCACTTTTACATACATGACACATCACACTCATAACTCCTCACTTATATACATGATACATACTCACACTTAACAACTCGATACATATTATTGACTAAAATAATAAACACACACCCTAATATAAATATTTACAAAAGGTACTAAAGGTACGAAGTAATGTAATAACTCCAACAATCAATCCATTTTATCAAAGCTAATGACCTTGAAAAAGACCCATTAAATTTACTAATAATTACCCTATATTTGAGTAACAAGGATCACTACTATATGATGTCCTCCCTAACCTCTACTACTAGGGGTGATTTTAAATATTTGGCTATAAATTGATCCATGGAAAGAAAACTATAACCAATGCCAATTGAAATTAACGAGTATATCCTATAGTGATTATATTATTTGAAAACACACCTAAAATAATATACATGCAAAACTTTTAAGATAATCAAGGAAAAAAGACTTAGCTAAAATGTTATATGCACAAATAGAATGTCTAGCCTTGCTAATGTTCTATCCCTCCGTTGCTCTTTGTATCATCTGCACCTTGGCTAATAGGTATCTACAATTTTGTTTCATGTAACTTCAAAAATCATCATTGCCTTTGTTTTGGATGGTTGACTTCATATGGTTGTATCTCTCTCAATACCAATTAAATTCCTTCACATGACTACTCATTTTAAATATCTTCAAAATCCATACAAATTGGTCCAAGAATCACCTAAATTAAACAACCCTTCACAAAGATAGGCTCATGATAGATGAGATATTTTTAGAAAACATTTGCCCTAATGCAGCCATAATTTTGAATGGTTGTCTTAACATGGTCATATCTTGCTCAATATTGTTTGCATACAAAATAACACAAAATCTGTGCAAAGATATGACTCTTAAAATATGATTTACTTTTTGAAAAAACTTCTAGCTTTGTCGATTTAGATTTTTAACTATAATACTATAAACATCATATTTCAAATATCATATTTCTTCAATTGGTTATATTGGATTGAAATAAGCCCCACTCGTGTTACATCATTACCACATAGTGGTATTACAACAAATCTTGGATACTATCCATGTATTGCTTAGCAAGATTTGAACCTTGGTCTCCTCTTTAAATATTGAAAAATAACATGAATATCTACAACTCTAATTTCTATGAAAGGCATGACCACCATATAACATTGTTTATTTATGTGTTAAAATAATAGATTGCAATTAAGAATTTATTCATACTTCATGAATTATTACTTATTTTCACATTTAATCCATTAAATTCTTAATATTATTTTCCCTTGCCTTATATAGGGTATTGCATAGGTTCTTTTCTACTCTTCTTTAAAAATTTATACTCTTTTCTAGCATGCAAATTGAATGTGGTAACTATTAATAACATCAGTTATATTATAAACATAGAATGTAATAGATATACCATTTATTATATCCCTTCTTTTTTATTATAGCTCTCTCTATATATACATATATATTACTTGAATTATATCAGGCCCATAGTGTGGTATTGAAACAACTTTGGATGTATATTCTAACAAGATTTAAATTGAATGTTCTAGTTGCAAGTTAATGGGTTAATGTCATTTGAACATGTTTCATACATTTATTCATATAATGGAAAATATAAATAAATAAAAACTTAACTCATTAACATAGCTAACCCATGTACTTAATCTATAATATATTTTATTTGTATTTAGGTTAATATTATATGAATAGTCTCTATGTGCATAGTCTCATCATAGTTTAAATCAAAGATAAAACATACACTCTCAAATTTTATTTGTAAAAATATTATATAAAATAATGCATTTGGGGTGCAGTGCAACAATTCAGGCTTTGGCTCTTCTTCACAAGATTCAAGGTTCAAACCACAGTGTGGGCGAGAAGGTGGGTGTGTGGTAGCTTTGTGTTAAATTTCCCATTGATAAGTATAGCTCTCAACTTTAGGAGGGTTCATGGTTGGGAGGAGACTGCTAAGCCCTATATGTCGGTCATAGGGGTTTCTCACAATAACCAAATCCAAAAATATAATAATAATAATAAAATCTTATATAAAATAATAAAATAATTCTATTTCTATTTCACATCATTTTTGTGAATCATTGGTTAAATTTTGTTAATTTAATAGTAGGTTTATCGTTAAATATTTATCTATTATTTAGTTTGAACCTAAAAGAATTGGCAAATTCCTGGGTGTTGGTTGTGGTCGACCCAGGTTCCATTCCCACTACCTCCACCCTGCTGGATATGTAGGTTCCATTCCCACTACCTCCACCCTGCTGGATATGTAGGCATAGTTGGCAAATGTCCTGTGTGCTGGTAGAGGCCGACAAGGCTCCATTTTCTCTATGCCCAACATGTGGATATATTAATAATTCAACCCCTTTGTGACTGATGCCATGTGGTATACCCGGATGGGACAACTATGGTTGGCCATAGAGCTAGGTTCTTGGGGCTTCTAAACTACCCAATTGTTGGGGCGCTTACGAGAGGAGACCTAGGTTCCAATCCCACGGGCTTGCCCATGCACAGACAGTAGCCCAGATCTGATTCCTCTGTGTGGTGCGCCAGATTGATGACGACAGTGCAACCCCTGTGCGTCTGGCGGTCCCCATATCACACTGGGTTACCATGTATCGAGACGATGGAAGTCTTGAGAGCCTTTGCAGATAGTTTGAACCCTACCAACTGTGCTGGTAGTTACTAAAAATTGTGATTGTAACCATTGCTTCTATATATCAAAAATATATATATACACCTTTTAAGTAAATAGCACAATACAAAAAGCTCCTCTTATACAAGTATGGGATAGTTTAATATGATTAATATTTATAAACCTCAAAGTTTTTTTTTATAAAATAAAAAGTATAGGACATTGGATCATGGTTGGGATGAAAATACTCAGTTCTAAGCGATGGTCGCATGGGTTTCTCACTATCCAAATAAAAAAAAAAAATTCTCGTAGTACCCAATGAAAAAATTGGAAACATATCCATCCCTATGATTGGAAGGGGCCAATGCCTTTTACCATTGGGGGTGTTCCTATAAAAAATTGAAAATTATTTAACTTAGCTTCAATAAGTGCAAAGAATCCAAAACAATCAAATATCATTTTGATTATATATTATAGCCGTATTGGCTTATTGGCTTGAATGATGGCATTATAGCCTTCATCGTCTAAGCACTCTATTATTTTATCATAATAGTTGACCTTGAATATATGTTGTGAGAATCACATAAACATTTAATTCTATAGTGAAGTAAGATAGTTTTATCTTAGCCATAAACAGATATTGCTCCACTCTTTTTTTGTTGAGTTTCCATTAGAAATTTAATATTTTTTCTTGTTTGATGGTATTTTCAAAGATCTACTCCACATATAATAGGCTATGCAGGTCCACATTAGCCCCTATCTAAGTATTTAATCCCATAATGAACATTCAAATTCTAAATTTCCCATCTTACTAAATATGTTAAACCTATTTGAGAAGTTTAATGAATGTCTCTCAATATTAAGTTAATGTCAATTTTTTTTACTTCAAATTTAAATTTAGTCATTCTTTATCAATTTAGAGCTAGGGTACTACCTTTGTTTGAAGAATATGAAAAATGGATTCCAAGTGATTCTTTCAACCTTCAAACTTTTTTTAACTTTTAGATTGATCAACCAAGATAGTGCTTCACCAATTAAATGATAAGCTACTCATACTACCTTGGTTTCCTCTAAAAAATCTTGTATTTAAAAAGTACTTATTCATCTCAATGATCTAGGCTTTGATGATATTCCCATTATACTTCAAAGAAGTAATTTATTTAAGGTTCTTTAACAATTCAATCTAAAATCAAAATCTTCTTAACACTTGATTTTAGTTTTTGACCTCCCCTACTTCCTTACACTTTGGTATTTGGAGGATCCTACATTCTCAAAACATAAATTTTCTTCTTTATTAGTCCATCTAGGTCCTTGTTCTCTATCTTGTTACACATATCTTGCATTAAGTTAAATAATTTACCTAAGTTGTTAATCCTCTACTTGCACTCCTTATATTTATGTTTTAGGGTTTAATTTTTAGAATAATAAAACATTAAAATATAAATTAATATTTTGTTTCCATTTTTTGAATGAAAAAGACCTTGTATTAGCTTAAAATCTCTTTCATACCAAAAAAGGGTTGATTAATTATATGTAATAAAAATGATTTTATTTGTATTACATTATTTTTACATGGATGCTTAGTTATCAAATTCGTCAAATTTTCTATATGAAAATTGAAAATCATATAATTTAAAACCTTATCATATAAATTTAATGAAATTCGATCGAAAAATAAGGGAACAAACATTAAATTTGACCAAAAAAATTGGGTAAAAAACAAGCATCAAAAACCCTGAAATCAATTATTAGCTATTGAAAAATACAGAGGAAGCGCTATAAACCTACAGCTGTGAACAAAATCTCCCTCAAGCTTGAAATTTTTTGTAATCATTTTCAATCTATTCTCAACATCATGGGGATGTTGTTTTCTTTATTTCTTTATCATCATTTGAGAGAACGAATAGTTCTAAAATTTGCACTTGACAAACAAATCTTCCATTTGGAGGCTTCATTATTTCTATACTTGCTATTTGACATGCTCCTTGTCTCAAATTATATGCGAGTTCTTTAAAATAAACGAAAAAACATTGCTTTTAACCCTAAAATAAAAAAAATAAAAAAACATTGCTCTTTAACCCTGAAATAAAAGAAAAAATATATTGCTCTTTAAAAAAAAACATTGCTCTTTAATTCTAGCTTCTAACAAAACCTAAAATTATTTTTTTTTTTTACTTTTTAAACTTCAATAATATAAGATATTTTAAGTGTTTTCTTGATTAAACTTGCTTCTAATACAAGATTATTACTTATTTAAATTTTAAGAATCTTCCGTTAAACAATTAATATATTTATATAAAGTTATAAAAATATTTATATTTAAAAAAATATTTTAATATATTTTAAATTATATATTTTAAAAATATATATTTAAAATATTATTAAAAGCAAATATTATAATTTTATATATTTGATTTTTAAATATTATATAAAAATAAAAATACAATTATATGAAAATATATATACATTCATTATATATCAAATTTATGTCAAATTTTATTACAAATTTTTAAAAATGTCCATTTTTATTTTAACTTTAAAATTATCTAACTTAAATACTAACTCCAAGTTAATAACTAAACATGAAAATATAACAATAACTTTAACAGTTATATATTTATTACTTTACTAAATTTTAACGTAAATTCTTTTAAAAAACAAAATAAACGGTTAATCTAAGACCTAATTTTTGTCCTTCAATTTTTTATTATTTACATATTTAACTATCATTTCATTTTTCTCTTATTTGCAATTTTTTAAATGAATGAGTTTTCATTAAAATATTTTTCTTTTCAAAATATCATATTTTTGCTACCTTTGTTAAGAAATTGATTCTCTTGACAACTTTATTCTCTATTCTGAAAGGGCCGAAATGAAGTTGTCTTCTTCTAAAAAAAAATGCAACAGAAAAAATGTGGAAGACTTGACAGACGATTGTATTTCTCTCATTTCATCATTCACAACTCCCGTCACTGGAGTTGTCTCCCACAGCTTCAAATTTGCGCTCAAATTTGTGCCCTTGCTTGACAGCGACGAATTTTGGGAACAATTGCTTCCTCCTCATTATGATCATATTCTCTCCAAGTCCCTCCATGAGGTGAAATATTCTTCTAAAAATTTTCGCCTCTACTACCCACTTTCCCTCAAATACGAAAAGTACTTTAATCTTATTATTTTTTTTTCTTCCTTGGTTTCCAAATCTGCAGTCTAAATAAATTTGTGATAAATATTTTGCCAGATGTTTTGGCTCGACTCGAGCGATCTATGGTTTCCAAATCTGCAGTCTAAATAAATTTGTGATAAATATTTTGCCAGATGTTTTGGCTCGACTCGAGCGATCTACTGCAAAAATTGTTATAATATATCTTTAAAAGATATTCACTGCGAAGGAGCACACGATGTGTGGATATGAGGGATGATATCCGAGCAGATGAACATCTTGATGCATGGGGATTTTTTGATTGCAGGCTGCTTTCTCCATATACCAAGTACAGTGTGTCATTTGTGATAGAATTTAAGTGGAATACGATACCACTCGAGTTTTTTTTGTGAGAACGCTTGACGGAGATGAGATTAAATTTAAATACATGTAGAATGAAGGGCATAATGGGAGGGATGTTCAGGTTAAGGTTAGGGAATTTATTACCAGAGGTTATTAGGGCTTTGGCGTCGGGAAAAATATTGGGTTGAATTAGATGGGTTAAGATCCGACCAGGGTAGACACAATCTTATCATTTGAGTTGCAGGTGACATTTCAACGAACTTCGTCTTGCATAGGTGTTAATTCAGTTGAATATGATTTGGGATTGCTTAACTGAAGTTTTGTTTTTTAATTTTAACAGGTTAAATGGTTAAGGTTGAGGAATTTATTACCAGAGGTTATTAGGGCTTTGGCGTCGGGAAAAATATTGGGTTGAATTAGGTGGGTTAAGATCCGACCCATGGCAGGATAGACACAATCTTATCATTTGAGTTGTAGGTGTGACGTTTCAACGAACTTCGTCTTGCATAGGTGTTAATTCAGTTGAATATGATTTTGGATTGCTTAACTGAAGTTTTGTTTTTTAATTTTAACAGGTAAATGAATGTTTTTTTAATTTTAACAAGTTGAATGAAGATTTAGGTCCAGATTAATCGTACATATTTGAATTAATTCAATAATCGTTCTTTCTCATCTCAATTACCTTTACATAATGTTCCTTTGTATGGATTTATAGTCATATATACATTTTCAAGTTCTTGCAATTCCTGACTTGTGATAAGGGGTAAAAGGTGAGGTAAAGGAAGCATATTTAATATAGTTAAAAGAAGTATATTTAGGTATGGGAATAGTGTAATAGTTTGTCCGGAGGGTTGTATTAAATTTTTTTATTGCCAAGATCAGTTCTTTCTAGTGGTTATGGTGGGATGGATGTCCAACCAATTGGTTATAAAGGTTTGTCACACTAACAAAAACTTTTATATATATAATTAATTTTAGTTGAACTGAAAGTTAATTTATTGTTTGCTATATTTTAAAGATTTATATTTTATTTTTGTATTATAAAATATGTTATTCTTAAGTATTGTTTTGCTATACTCCTTACAAATGGTCTACTTGGTTGTTTATGTAAACCATCTCTAGCAAGGCAATAAAATGCATATTTTGGGGACTTTTATTTAGAGCTTTTACTTCTTTTTCGAGTTCCATGCATAATTCTCATAGCTTAACTCTCAAGTAAAAATGCAAAGGCTAAGCATAAGCTCAATAGGACTCTATTTTTTTTGGGTTTCTAGTAAGTGTTGTTATCTTGAGACTCTTTCAGTTTTTAGCTCACTTTTATGTAAAAGGGTGGGGGACCTGTTAAAACCTTTTTCTTTCATAACAAAAAAAAATGGTGATTTTTTTTTTTTATTGGTTGATAAAAAGGGTTTTGAAAGGTCCCAAAACCTTTTACACAAATGTAGCAAAGAAGGCTTGATAGAAGCAAGCTTAACTGAAATGAAAGCAAAAAAACTAGAGGGGAGCAAAACAACCAACATTAAACTAAAAATAAGGCTAAAACTGAAACAACAAGGAACAAGGGTACAAACTACAATGATGGTGCTCGTAAGAAACAAAAAATGAACATCAGAAGCCAAACCAAGATTATGATATTTGGCTCAACGGAGTTCAATTCTGGTCTATGAGCTTTTTGGAGCAAACATCTCCACTATGTTGGAAATTAGCATTTTTATTTGCCATTTCTTGCCACCTGAGTTCACGAGTGATAATTGCCTTGTGAATTTTCCATGCCCTCATAAACTTACCCTTTGAACGGATTGCAAGAAAATGCATAAGGGAAAGGAAGATATGTGTTGGCACCCATGTCAAAAAAACCATGGCTCGTCACTAGGCCCCAATTCAACCACATCAGCAATAACAACCAATTACATATTAAGATTTCCATTTGCATAAGTGTGGGCCATAATACATGGAGGAAAATTGTCATACCAGACTTGAAAGTTGTCTTATTCAACTCCTTGATTGGCAAGGAGGTCAGCAATTTTCTTTCTTTTTCGGTAAACATGTTGAATTGTAACATGTCTGATGCATTCAATTATTTTCAAGCTCTTTTGGATAGCATTGAACATGCTCAAGGTAGGGAGTTGACACTTTTGGATGCAATGAACGACGTTCATAGAATCACATTATCTGATAAATCTTTCAAACCGAAGTCGCTTGCAAATGAGGAGTCCTAAGTATAATGCATAGGCTTCATCAAAATTATTGGTTTGACTACCCATAGACTTAGCAAATGTTGGCAATTTTGGGTTTGAGATCCTAGCTTCTTGTCTATGAGTTGTCATTGATGTCAAAAGGAACTGGCATTAATGTCAAGAGGATTTATTGGCTTCAAAGGTTGAAGATTCCAAAGAATATTTTCTAGAAGATTTCGAAGAGATTCCATGTGGTAGATGAAAAGGTTTTTATCAAAACCATGGCAGGTTTAAGGGTTTTTATTAAAACCAGGTGGATGCATTAAGGGTTTTTCTCAAAACCACTCTCAGCTTAATGCAAAGGTTGGAGACACTTATTAATTAAATAACTTAATTAATAAAACCTTTTTAAGGTTTTTTAATTATTTATTTATTTTATTTAGTGATTAAATTATTTTAATAATTTAATGGGTTCTCCACGTAAGGTCTAAGGTCTAAAAGACCTTTGATTATTTTTTAAATAATCAAAAGGGTTTCATAAACCCTACATTTGTTTCAAAGGCGCCAAAATAATATTAATTCGAAAAGTTCAAATTATCCTCTCGTCGACGTCGTGCATAGCATGGAAGTTTGGCTATATAAGCCTATAGTCCAAAGCTATGGCGTGAAAGAAATTCGAATTGCGCAAAAGTTGGGAAGTAAAAGCTACGGCTATCATTTTTTTGCCACGTTTATCCGCTGCCAAAGGGTTAAGGAGAAGGAGACTCTTGCTAGCCTTCAAGCTAGCATCATTGGCCTAGTGGCAACGACTGTTCTGCTAAGGCGCTTGAAGGGAGGTCAAGTGTTCGACTCCCGCCGTGGGGTGTGAGAAGAGTTTTTGCACTCTGATTTTTTTTGGAGGCACTATTGACCCACAATTTTTGGAAGCATTTTTTTGGGTAAGGTTTTTTAAATAAAATTTGCATTTTGTTAAAGAAGAAGTGGTTGGGCAGATTTATTTAAAATTATTTTTAAGGTTAAATGCTTCTTTGGAGATATAAGGTTGATAGTGTGTAGTTGTGATTTTTGGCTTGATTGTTGAGTGAGATTTGCTTAGAAGCTATTATTCCTTGAGCATGGTTTAATTAATTTGGAGAAATAAGGTGTAAAAGGATATATTGTTTGTATGCTTTATATTTTTTGGTAGTTGACTTCTAAGGATTGGAGTCATAAGGTGTTTTATGAAATAAACCCTAACTTGGTGGCAAAGTTGAGGGTGGTGTTGGTAACAGGTTGAAGAACTATTCTCTTCTTCCTCAAACAAAGGTATGGGCAACTTCTTCCATGTATATTGTTGATGGTGTATTTTCTTAAATTGATTTTGGAGTGAAAAGGTTGTCTACTAGGTATTCTTGTTGGTGTAAATCCCATTTTATGGATATTGAAGATTGTTTATGCATTAAAATCATTGATGAGTTTTTTGGTTGAATGCATAATTCTGGTTGAGGAAGAGGAAGCATTTTTGCACTAGGGTTTATGTTAGTAAGTCTTGTTACTTGCATTGAGTTGGTGAAACCCTTAGTTGGTTGTTTTGATATTGATGGTTGAGTTGCTTCCATAGAGGTTGTTTTGATCAAGTTAATGCTTTACTTGATACATGATTTGGGCTTACTCCATTGATATTTATTTGAGCAAGTTATTCTTTGCATTGGTGATTTATGTTGGTGGTTTTTTTGTTCAAATACCTTTGGAGGGAAAAGGATGTCTACTAGTTTCCTTTTCATGTAGTGATTGGTTGAATGCTTCAAGGTTAATGTTGAGTTGAATGATGTTGGTTAAACCTTGTCTATAAGCATTGTTGTTAAAGCCCTAATTGGCTGAGAAAAGATATTGGTTGTGGAAAGAACATGAGTATCATTGTTATATGATATATTGCATGGTTGGCAATTGTTGGGTTGTGTTTCATGTTCTTGAGAAAAGCGTACTACATCTATCTTATTCTTTTGAGATTGAGATTGAGTTGAGATTGAGATTGGGAGTTAAGTATAGAAAATATTGAGTCTCTAACAATTCTCTTTATGTTTCTATGAGATTTGAGATTGAGATTGGGAGTTAAGTATAGAACATATTGAGTCTCTAACAATTCTTGTTATGCTTCTATGAGGTTGATGAATCACATTGGGTCTCTAACAATTCTCTTTGTGGGTTCATGCTAAGAAAGTTTTTCTTGATGAACTTGTGAGCTGATTTGGACAGGTTCTAGTTAAGACTTGTGAGCTGATTTGGACAGGTTCTAGTGAAGACTTGTGAGCTGATTTGGACAGGTTCTAGTGAGGACTTGTGAGCTGATTTGGATAGGTTCTAGTGAGGACTTGTGAGCTGATTTGGACAGGTTCTAGTGAGGACTTGTGAGCTGATTTGGATAGGTTCTAGTGAGGACTTGTGAGCTGATTTGGACAGGTTCTAGTGAAGACTTGTGAGCTGATTTGGACAGGTTCTAGTGAAGACTTGTGAGCTGATTTGGATAGGTTCTAGTGAAGACTTGTGAGCTGATTTGAATAGGTTCTAGTGAGGACTTGTGAGCTGATTTGGACAGGTTCTAGTGAGGACTTGTGAGCTGATTTGGATAGGTTCTAGTGAGGACTTGTGAGTTGATTTGGACAGGTTCTAGTGAGGACTTGTGAGCTGATTTGGACAGGTTCTAGTGAGGACTTGTGAGCTAATTTGGACAGGTTCTAGTGAGGACTTGTGAGGTGATTTGGAAAAGTTCTAGGGAGGACTTGTGAGCTGATTTGTACAGGTCCTAGCAGAGGACTTGAGGACAGAGTTGAAGTGGTTCTTTGAGAAGAACCTGAGGACAGTTTTGACAAGTCTTTGAGAAGGCTTGTGTACAGCAGAGATTGATTTGTTCAAGCTTTATGAGTTGAGCTTGGGACAAATCTGACAGAGTGAGGAAGACTTGTACTGGACCGACTGACTATGTTTAGTACAGGTTGATGAGTTGTTGTGGAGGTGATCAGTGAGGACAAAAGTCTCTTGAGGCTGAGCTTTGAGGACAGGAGGTCTTCTATGGAAAGGAGTTCCATGTGCTAGCAGAATAAGAGGCAGGTGATCTTCTAAAGTATCATTTCCAAAGCTGATGGGAAGGATTCTCCTTTGGGCAGGAGGCTCATAAATTCATGTTGAGGGGAAGGATTCTCCTTTGGGTAGGAGGCTCATAAATTCATGAGGAGGGGAAGGATTCTCCTTTGGGTAGGAGGCTCATAAATTCATGAGGAGGGGAAGGATTCTCCTTTGGGTAGAGGCTCATAAATACTTGAGTAGGGGAAGGTTTCTCCTTTGGGCTGAGGCTCATAAACATTGTAATTGGGTTAGAGAAAAGTTTTGTGGATGTAGCCCATGTTGGGTGAGCCACGTTAAAATTGGTGTCTCATTGTGTTTTGCTTTATGCATTGCTTTGATATTGCTATTGGTTCACTGCTTTGCAAAGTTGAAGTTAAATAGATAAAGTAAAAAGAGGTCTTATACTGTTCACCCCCCCCTCAGTATAAGCTTATGTTCTTCAATTGGTATCAGAACGATTTCCTTCAAAAAGTTTAACAACTTGAAAGAAAATATTGTAAAGAACACAATGGAATCTACAAGTGGTAATGCAACACCTTTTCTTGATGGGGCAAATTTGGGCTTTGGAGTGCTAGGATGAAGGTTCATCTTATGGCTCTTGGAAATGAAGTTTGGGAAGTGATTGAGGATGATTATACCATTCTTGAGCATGGTCCTTCTACTAAGGAAGAGAGGCTCCTACATCATAGCAATTCAAAGGAAATGAATGCAATCCTAAAGGGTTTACAGAAGGCGGATCTTACCAAGGTGATTCACTGCAAGACAACTAGTGAAATGTGGAAACGAGTTGAAGGTGGTTCATACGGGTGATGCAAATGTTCGAAAGGCCAAGTTGAGACACTTCAAAGGTATGTTTTAACAACTCAAGATGAATGATGAAGAAAATATTAGTGACTATATGCTTCGTATGGATGAGATTGTTAACTCTATGAAGGAACTAGGTCTTGAGCTTGCTGAAAATGATATTTGTGATAAGATTTTGAGGTCTCTTCCAAATAGATTTAGTGAAAATATTTCTACTATTGAGGAAGCTAAGGATTTGGATAAGTTGAAAAAGGATGAGCTTCATAGTATACTTGCAGCATTTGAGTTGAGAACTCAAGTGAAGGTTGATGTTAAGAAGGAGGCGACTTTCAAGGCTACCAAGAAATCCAAGGGTAAAGAGCTTCAAGATAGTGATGAGTCTTCTAGTGATGAAGAGGCATATTATAGCAAGAAGGGCAAGTTCTCAAGAAAGCACAAAGATATGAAATATGTCAAGTGTTTCAATTGTGGAAAGTTTGGTCATTATACTACTAACTGTACTGCTGCCAAGGATGAAAGTGATGAAGATAAACAGGATTATAAGAGCAAGGATTCTAAAAGGCACAAGCATCAAAGGAAGAATAAATATGAGCAAAGTAATCAAGGAAAGAGGTACTCTCACAAACACAAGAAAATTTTCTACCTATACAAGGCAAGTAAGTGTTCTAGTAGTGATAGTGAAAGTTCTTCAAGTGATGTTGGAAATGAGATGTTGTTCCTAACAGAAAAAGAAGAAGAAAAGAAACATAGATTTGTCATTATGAAATGTTTTAGATGTGGAAATTTTGGACATCTTGAGGATGATTACACAAATTATGGATTGATTTCTAGTTATACTATGTATGAGGATGCTTCGGAAAATTGTAAGGAAGATCTTTGTCTGGCTTTAGAAAAGGGTAGCACCTCTAGTGATAAGAAATCTGAAAAAGTCATTGATGTTTCAAAAGGCAAAAAAATAGAGGAAGTTATAGAGGATGGTGAAGTAGATCTTGAAGCTGAACTTGTTAGTGCTCTTAGTGCTTTGAAAAAGGAAAGAAATAAGAATGCTACACTCAATGATAAATTGGATGAATGTTGTATTGAGAGAGACGAGATTATAGAAAGTCTTGACTTCTCTATAGCTAAGACATAGAAACTTAAGGATAAGTTAGAGTCTAAGGTTCTTGAGTGTAGAGAGTTGGAACAGAAAGTGGCTTCCTTGAAAGAGAAAACTAAAGAGTACAAGGAGAAGCTTTACAGGTTTGAAGATAGCACCAAAAAGGTAAATTCAATCATCAAAGATCAAAGAAGGACAACAGATAAAACAGGTCTTGGTTTTGGTAAGAAACACATGGAACAGGTTGGCGACTCTACTGGGGAATCTAGTAAGATATTCCGAAAGGAAGAGATTTTTGATGAGGAAAGTACTTCAAAAAAAGAGTCCTTGAGTGATAGATGCACAAAATCAAAAAATAGGAATCAAAAAAAGGGGAGAAATTTTACAGGACCTAAGAGGTCATATCAAGGAAAGTTTAATGGCATATGTTTTGCTTGTCACAATTTTGGTCACATGGCTTCACATTGCATGACTCAAGTGAGGAAGGTAAATGACAGATTCATAGGTGGTAATTTCTTTCAAGGGTATTGCTACTCTTGTAAACAGTTTGGGCACAAGGTTTTTTATTGCAAGGCTAATAACAGGAACATGGTTGGTTAGAACAGATGGAGTCAAAGATCGGGTATGCCTCAAAGAAATAACATTGTTAGTTGTTATAAGTGCAACAATGAAGGTCACATAGCTATACAGTGTAGAGCTAAAATTCCAAGGTACAGGAATAGGAACATGGGTATGAACAAGCACAAGAATCAAGACATGGATAAGAATAGGAATGATAACAAGAACAACAATAGTGACATGAACAGGAATAGGAATATGGACAAGGAGAACAAGAGAAGACATGGTAAGGCAGCTATAGACACTGATGAAGATCATTGCCTAATGGGAGTTTTACTCCCACCCCGAAATTAATCACCTCAACAGGAGGTGGGGGAGGGACTAAGCTAAGAGGCTCATTCTTAGTCCCAATCCCCAAAGGTGACCCTTTGCCATTGATGACAAAGGGGGAGAGATATGAGTAAGGGGGAGAGCCTCAAGTCAGGGGAGCTGATTTCTATACAGTAGTTTTGAGTTTCAGTGTTGTTGAGAAGCATGGTTTGCCATCAATGACAAAGGGGGAGATTGTTGGCAATTTTGGGTTTGAGATCCTAGCTTCTTGTCTATGAGTTGTCATTGATGTCAAAAGGAACTGGCATTAATGTCAAGAGGATTTATTGGCTTCAAAGGTTGAAGATTCCAAAGAATATTTTCTAGAAGATTCCAGAGAGATTCCATGTGGCATATGAAAAGGTTTTTATCAAAACCATGGCAGGTTTAAGGGTTTTTATTAAAACCAGGTGGATGCATTAAGGGTTTTTCTCAAAACCACTCTTAGCTTAATGCAAAGGTTGGAGACACTTATTAATTAAATAACTTAATTAATAAAACCTTTTTAAGGTTTTATAATTAATTATTTATTTGATTTAGTGATTATGGGTTCTCCACCTAAGGTCTAAGGTCTAAAAGACCTTTGATTATTTTTTAAATAATCAAAAGGGTTTCATAAACCCTAAATTTGTTTCGAAGGTGCCAAAATAATATTAATTCAAAAATTTTGAATTATCCTCCCACCGACGTCATGCATAGCATGGAATTTTGGCTATATAAGCCATAACCTATAGTCCAAAGCTATGGCGTGAAAGAAATTCGAATTGCGCAAAAGTTGGAAGTAAAAGCTACGGCTATCATTTTTTTGCCACATTTATCCACTGCCAAAGGGTTAATGAGAAGGAGACTCTTGCTAGCCTTAAAGCTAGCGTCGTTGGCCTAGTGGCAACAACTGTTCTACGAAGGCGCTTGAAGGGAGGTCAAGCGTTCGACTCCCGCCATGGAGTGTGAGAAGAGTTTTTGCACTCCAATTTTTTTTGGAGGCACTGTTGACCCGTGATTTTCGAAAGCATTTTTTTGGGTAAGGTTTTTTAAATAAAATCTGCATTTTGGTAAAGAAGAAGTGGTTGGGCAGATTTATTTAAAATTATTTTTAAGGTTAAATGCTTCTTTGGAGATATAAGGTTGATAGTGTGTAGTTGAGATTTTTGGCTTGATTGTTGAGTGAGATTTTCTTAGAAGCTATTATTCCTTGAGCATGGTTTAATTAATTTGGAGAAATAAGGTGTAAAAGGATATATTGTTTGTATGCTTTATATTTTTTGGTAGTTGACTTCTAAGGATTGGAGTCATAATGTGTTTTATGGAATAAACCCTAACTTGGTGGCAAAGTTAAGGGTGGTTTTGGTAATAGGTAGAAGAACTATTCTCTTCTTCCTCAAACAAAGGTATGGGCAACTTCTTCCATGTATATTGTTGATGGTGTATTTTCTGAAATTGAGTTTGGAGTGAAAAGGTTGTCTACTAGGTATTCTTGTTGGTGTAAATCCCATTTTCTAGATATTGAAGATTGTTTATGCATTAAAATCATTGATGAGTTTTTTGGGTGAATGCATAATTCTGGTTGAGGAAGAGGAAGCATTTTTGCACTAGGGTTTATGTTAGTAAGTCTTGCTACTTGCATTGAGTTGGTGAAACCCTAGTTGGCTATTTTGAGATTGATGGTTGAGTTGCTTCCATAGAGGTTGTTTTGATCAAGTTAATGCTTTACTTGATACATGATTTGGGCTTACTCCAAAGAGATTGATTTGAGCAAGTTATTCTTTGCATTGGTGATTTATGTTGGTGGCTATTTTGTTCAAATACCTTTGGAGGGAAAAGGATGTCTACTAGTTTCATTTTCATGTAGTGATTGGTTGAATGCTTCAAGGTTAATTTTGAGTTGAATGATGTTGGTTAAACCTTGTCTATAAGCATTGTTGTTAAAGCCCTAATTGGTTGAGAAAAGATATTGGTTGTGGAAATAACATGAGTGTCATTATTATATGAGATATTGCATGGTTGGCAATTGTTGGGTTGTGTTTCACGTTCTTGAGAAAAGCATACTACATCTATCTTATTATTTTGAGATTGAGATTGAGTTGAGATTGAGATTGGGAGTTAAGTATAGAACATAATGAGTCTCTAACAATTCTCTTTATGTTTCTATGAGATTTGAGATTGAGATTGGGAGTTAAGTATAGAACATATTGAGTCTCTAACAATTCTCTTTATTCTTCTATGAGGTTGATGAATCACATTGGGTCTCTAACAATTCTCTTTGTGGGTTCATGCTAAGAAAGTTTTTCTTGATGAACTTGTGAGCTGATTTGGACAGGTTCTAGTTAAGACTTGTGAGCTAGTTTGGACAGGTTCTAGTGAGGACTTGTGAGCTAATTTGGACAGGTTCTAGTGAGGACTTGTGAGCTTATTTGGACAGGTTCTAGTGAGGACTTGTGAGCTGATTTGGACAGGTTCTAGTGAGGACTTGTGAGCTAATTTGGATAGGTTCTAGTGAGGACTTGTGAGCTGATTTGGGTAGGTTCTAGTGAGGACTTTTGAGATAATTTGGACAAGTTCTAGGGAGGACTTGTGAGCTAATTTGGATAGGTCCTAGTAGAGGACTTGAGGACAAAGTTGAAGTGGTTCTTTGAGAAGAACCTGAGGACAGTTTTGATAAGTCTTTGAGAAGGCTTGTGTGCAGTAGAGATTGATTTGTTCAAGCTTTATGAGTTGATCTTTGGACAGATCTGACAGAGTGAGGAATACTTGTGCTGGACTAACTAACTGTGTTTAGTACAGGTTGATGAGTTGTTGTGGAGGTGATCAGTGAGGAAAAAGGTCTCTTGAGGCTGAGCATTGAGGACAGGAGGTCTTCTATGGAAATGAGTTCCATGTGCTAGCAGAATAAGAGGCAGGTGATCTTCTGAAGTATCGTTTCCAGAGCTGAGCGAAAGGATTCTCCTTTGGGAAGGAGACTCATAAATTCATGCTGAGGGGAAGGATTCTCCTTTGGGCAGGAGGCTCATAAATTTGTGAGGGGAAGGATTCTCCTTTGGGCAGAAGGCTCATGAATTTGTGAGGATGGGAAGGGTTCTCCTTTGGGTAGAGGCTCATAAATACTTGAGTAGGGGAATTTTTATCCTTTGGGATGAGGCTCATAAACATTGTAATTGGGAAGGATTCCCAAAGAACTTTGAGAAATATTTTTAGAGAAAAGTTTTGTGGATGTAGTCCATGTTGGGTGAACCATGTTAAAATTGGTGTCTCATTGTGTGTTGCTTTATGCATTGCTTTGATATTGCTATTGTTTCATTTCTTTGCAAAGTTGAAGTTAAATAGAGAAAGTAAAAAGAGGTCTTATACTGTTCACCCCCCCTCTCAGTATAAGCTTGTGTTCTTCAGCAAATGTGCACAAGACTTTACCTTGACTATTTTTGAAGAGACCACCTCCTCCATCCATACCAAGGTTTCCTTTTGAGGTCCCATCAACATTAAGTTTGACCCATCCACAAGGCAGGGGAATCCATTTCACCATTGACCTATCAAATTTTGGAGGACCCTAAAGGGGGGTGTCAATATGAAAGTTGACAGGATTGAAAATGGACAATTCCCATTGGTTCTTGGGCTTCTTAGCTTATATGAGACTAGCATTATCGATGGCAAACAATAAAGCTCAATGACATTCTTCATGTAGTTGAAAGTATGGACTTTTATTAGGTGTGTAAAAGATTCAACCCAAGGCATATTAAACTATCATCTTTTTTTAAATATTATGTAATTAATGGGACACTAAGTGTTGAGGTAAGTTGAACCTTTGATCCTTTCAAGGAAAACAACCTCACTCACCATCTAGATTTCATGGTCTAATCTTATCATGTTAATTGGATGTGCAATATTGCATTAAGAATTTTATACTTTTGAATAGCAAGGGTATAAATTCAAGAGGACATTATTTTTTATTGTTTTTTGAAATATATTTTTGACAAGTTGAATAAACTTTATTATTTTATTTTTCAATATTGATTGTTTTTATTTATTTATATGAATTAATATATTTTTTCATTTTATCTACTCATATGTTTTTAATTAATGATTTTTGTTTAATTGGTTAGTGTGAGAAACCCCTACGACCAACTCACAAGGCTAAGCAGTCTCATCCCAACCGACCCCTCATAAAGTCGAGAGCTATGCTTATAAATAGGGAATTTAACACACAACCACCACACACCCACCACCTCACACTCACCCATGATTTTTCTTTTTAATACCTTCAAAATATTATAGTACCTAGATCTCCATGTGATATGTGTAAAGGGGGTAAAAATGACTTAAACAAAACATTTTTTTTATGAAAAAGTCATTATATTAATAAAATAATGTCTAATCATACAAAAAAATGGTGGGTGGGATTAACACACCCTGTAAACCAACACACTAACCACGTGATTAGGATTAGACAAGAGTGTCAGAAATAGTCCATAAAAATCCAGATAACAACCACCAAAATAGTGTCAAATATGCATTCATAAAGAAAGGAACCAAGAAATAACTACCAAGTGAAAGGTCTAAATTTTTCCTCCATAAGTTCATAAGTCCATCCAATGTTTCAATAAATTGGAGCCCCCCAACCATTAGCAGTAGTACCACTAACAGTACAAGTTTGTACATTTGGTACAATTTCATCTCAACCAAGGGTATCATCTTGCTCAGGAGGTCGAACATTCCAACCAGAGGTTGGGAAATATGGGCCTCTAGCTCTATATTCTCCACATTTGCATTGTATGAGGGTTTGGGACTAGTGTCTAGTAGTAGAGGTTTGTGGCCGAAAATGGGTACCATGATGAATCAACAATCGAAACCTAGAAGGGGAAGTAAGAGGTACACGACTCATAGCGCAGGGTGTATTCCCATAATGCTCCATGAGGGTACGTAAGTACTATAGGTCCACATTTACTTTTTCAACTTGTAATTGAATCTGTTACCAGCAATCAAATAATATAGCATATTTATCAACAATAGAGAAGACACATCCAACATCTTGCTGAGAAAAAATAACTCTATTTCGAGACTTCCAAAGATAAAACAAGGTACCAATTCTAAAAATATTCCAAACAACACCCAAGTTGAAAGAAAAAGCAATAGGGTCACCCAAAATAGCATGCACCTAGGTAAAATCCTCTTGCATAAGAGGTCTAAAAATTTCAAGAAGCCACTCCTAGGTCAACTGAGCCCGATCAGAAAACCAAAAAACATACAATAAATCTTTCACCTATCCGTAAATCAGACAAATGATATTGTGAAAACTTAGATGCTTGATCCTATTGCCAACAGGTAACCCCTGGTGCAAGAGGATCTAAGAAAAAAAACTTTGTTTAGGTTCAATATAAGTAGCCCAAGCAATCCAAAACCTCTTATTCCATCGAGAGGGAAGAGAGACTAAGTCCCATATCATAATGAGATTATCAACCATTAGAACTTGTGGGGTGAGCCATTTGTAACCTAGATGAGCTTTATATTGCAAAACAAGAAGCTCCCCATGCCAAAATCTAACCACCAGGGTTTTTGAAAATGCTTATGCAGTTTGCACCAAATAGAAAATGGAATATTATCAATAACCACCTCATAAGCATCTCTATCATCAGGATTTAAATTGTGAATTTGATGAAAACTTTCCCATGGTATCCAAATCTTGGTATGTTAGGAGAAAAATAAAAAATGGAAGCAATACCACACTTATAGAACCTCTACGCTCTGACCCACTACACCAGAGCCAGGGGAGAGCCCTACCAAGTGATAATAGGAGACCACAAAATATTCATGGAAGGCAAAGAGGTATCTGCTTTGTGGAAACTCCCTTTCCAATTCATTCATGTTTTGAAGGCCTCCCAAGCTTTCCAAATACTCTAAATGACAAAAAAACCTTTAACTTTAATAGGTACAAGGGCAGTAAGAATGGATTGCAATACCACCATTTTCCAAAAAAAATTCCCCTAAAGCAAACTAGAAGAAATGCAATGCCTAACCAACACTTTCCAATATTCATCCCCAATTAAATATTGGGTGATCCATTTAGCATAAAGGGCAAAACCTTTTCGATGATAATCAAACAAACCCATGCCTCCACAGTCCTTGGCCAAACATCAAATTTCCTAGGCTACCTAATGAAAACATCATTTAACAATTTTTTACCCACAAAAAATCTCTCAAAAGCTTATTAAGCTTTTTATAACATGATTTGGATGGAACCCAATAAGACGAATAATAGACATGGGTAGTGGCTAAAACCTTAGAACAAATCAAAAAAATTTCTTCCAGAGAAAGTTTCTTAAAAGTCCAGTAATAAATATTCTTGTCCACTTTATCAATAACATACTACTACAATTGAGCAGAGGAACCATGAAATGCAAAAGGAATTCCAAGAAATTTAAACACCTCACCCAACTGAATCCAAGTCCATTGGAAATGACATAGCCAACATGGCAGTTGGGATTGAGATTGTTGAAAACAAGAGGTTTTTTCCATTGAATAGAAGAACCAGAGGCTAAAAAAAACACCTCTAAGAAACTAATAGCCAAGGAAAGGGATTTCTCATCTTCTCAAAGCATTAAAAAAGAATCATCAACAAAATGATCATTGACCATCTGACGGTTAGAATTGGGAAGAGCAATACCCCTGATTAATCCTTGATCCACCTTATGGGCCAACAAATAGCCAAAAACCTCTACAAAAAGAATGAAAAGAGATGGAATAAGAGAGAACCCATGTCTTATATAAAAACCATGAGAAATTGATTGAGATTGACTATTATTCATAGTAATAATAGCTAAAACATCTTGAAATAACATAAGAACCATGCTCACAAACATTGGACCAAAACCCAAAGCCTGAAGCATGGCAGTGATGAAGTACCACTTCATCTTATCATAGGCTTTCTCAAAGTCAATCTTAATGAATAAGGCATATTTTTTAGAATTTCTTTCCCACTCCATACCTTCCCAGGCAACAAGAACATTATCAAAAATGTATCTTCCCCAAAAAAATCTAGTTTGTTCAAATTTGATAATCAAATACAAGAGAGATTTAAGTTTAAGCACAATGGATTTGGCAATAATATTATAGCTCACATTAATCAAGGTGATCGACCTCTAATTAGTGATGAGCTCAGGGTCTCCAAACTTAGGAATAAATTTAACATTGCCTTTGTTAATAATGGAACCCAGTGAACCACATTGTAGGGCTTCAAGATACACTTTGTGGAGATCAAAAAATAATATCCTATAATTCTTTGTAGAATTCACATGGAAAGACATCAATACCATGTGCCTTATCATTGGCCATGAGTGAAAAAGCATTTTTTAAATATTCCAAAGAAATAGGAGTATCATAGAATATCATTTGCTCAAGAGAAAGCCTTTTGGGGACAACGGTACAATCAGCAAGAGCTTACCTTCTAGCATCATCAAAGGGTTGAGAAGCAAAAACACCTTAATAATGTGAAACAAAGGCTTTGAAAAAGTTTGAAAAGGGCCGAAATGAAGACCTAAATGTCATTTAATATTTTTTAGTATATATTTATATAAGTCAAAATTTAAATAAATTTTAATATAATTAATGTATTTTATTAGTATTAAACTTTGTGTTGTATAAATAATATCTATGGGCATAAATGCCATGATAGTCTAGAGTAAAGATAAAACATGCATTCCTCTCAAAAACTATTTGGAATAGTGTTATGTTTATATTTATACTTTACATCATCCTTTATAAGTCAGATTTTCTAATGTAAAAATATTACAATAACATGCCTACTTTTGAATAGGTGTTGATGGTATGTTTTTTTTTAATAATATTTCTTATACACATCTACCATAGGGATTGAATCCGGGTCACATCCTCGATAATGCAAGTGGTGTCCTTGATGATATGTTATAATAACATTTTAATGTAAGAGTGGGTATTATTCTAGATTGTAGATCTAGAGTAAAAAATATGCATATCCCAAGTAAATAACATAATATAAATGATTTTTTCATACGCAATTAACCCAAGGGAGTGGGGGCCTAAAAAATTATTTAACCTAATTTCAATGGTTTCAAAGAATAAAAATCAATTATTTATCCTGGAGAGCAAAATGACTCTTTTTTGAGAGGTCTAAGGTTCAAACCATGTCATAAGTGAGTGTGTGAGGGGGTGTTTGTGTATGAATGCATGATTGGCCTCTATTGATAAGCTCATCTCTCACCTTATGAGAGGTTATAATTGAGATAAATATGCCTAATATTAAATATCATAAGAATTTTTCACATTAACCTAATTAAAAAACAAACATTACTTTATTTAATAATATAAAATTAACTAATAACATCATCTTTTATGATGATAGTTCTAATCAATGGTTCTATGCATTATGGTAAGTTCTTTCCTTTTACACACGTATATTATTTTTGTTGTTATAAATAAAATTATTTTTTATTTTTATTTTATTTTTTGTTTGATTTGTAATTTTCTATACATAACATATCCGCAGTATGTGAGGGAGGAATTTGAACCTATGACCTCTCGGTTTTAATTGAAAAGTTTTAAAATTAGATATAATATAGAAATTTAAAACACTGAACCATTACTTGCATTAGCATTAGCTTTTTTTTTTAAAGGTGTGAGATTCAAATCACGATGTACAACTATGTGTTAAATCTCTTATTGATAAACTTGGATGCCCAAACCTATATATATATATAATTCAAGACAATACAACATAAAATGTGTTGGGGGTAAAAATACTTAATCTTAAATTTTAATTATAAAATTTTTTTTGGTACTAACCAAATGCAATATATATAGAATGAAAAAATATTTTAAGGCATACTCTAAAAAGGTTTTCTATTCCTTAAAATGCAAATTTTACCAATCATATTTTGGTCTTATTTACATTGTAAGAGCTATTTCTTCTCATCCTTCATTCCTTCTATTTATGTTTTAGGGTTTAATTAATAGAATAATAAAACATTGAAAATATAAATTAATATTTTATTAATATTTTGTTTTTATTTTTAATTAATTATATGTGATAAAAATGATTTCATTTGGTTTAAAGGATGTCATTTGTATTATGGGTGATGTGACCCGGATTCAATCCCCGTGATGGATATGAATAAGAATTATTATTTAAAAAATGATTTTATTTATATTACATTATTTTTACATGAAAGTTTAAATTTAGGAAAATTGGGTGAAAAACAAGCATCAAAATCCTTAAAATTTAGCTATTGAAAAAAATACAAAAATACGGCTATAAGACGACAGTTGTGAACAAACACTCCTAATCTCCCTCCTCCAACATGCAATTTGGAAGCTTGAAATGTTTTGCAAATACTATCATCAGAGTAACCATTTTCAATCTATTCTCAACCTCATGGGATGTTGTTTTCTTTGTTTCTTTATCATTATTTCAAAGCTCTGAAAGCAAAGCTAGAGATGATAAACAAATCTTATTTTATACGCTTCATTATTTCTACACTTGCTATTTGAAATGCTACATTGCTCTTTTAACCCTAAAATAAAAGAAAAAACATTGTTCTTTAACCTTAACCTTATAATAAAAGAAAAATATATTCATTTTTAACTCTAGCTTCTAAGGAAACTTAAAATTAAACTTTCTACTTTTTAAACTTGAATAATATAAAATATTTTAAGTGCTTTCTTTGAATTAATTGATTGTATCAACCAAAACTTATCATGAATTAATTGATTGTATCCATGGTATTCATGATCATCACTTAATGTATTGTATTCACGAATTAATTGATTGTATCCATGGTATTCATGATCACCTACAAATATTATTATTTAAACTTTTAGTTTAATTCATCTATATCTTATTGCTTGTTTTTGAAACTTTTTAATATTTTAATCTACTTATTGTTAAAATATAACCAATAATATCTGTCTTATTTAATTTGTTGTATAAACTAGCCTATAATAATAACTATAAATCACTAGTACACAACACTTTTCAAATAAGAGTGAACAATCGAGATAAAAGTCTGGGACAACAAATGACAAGGTAGCCAATGCTCTTATATTCATGGAAATTTTAAATAATTGCATGACGGCCCATATCACATGGGAGCGTTGAAAAAAGTGAGTTGGGAAGCTTCCCTTTCAACTTCTGGTTTCATAATGGTCCATCACATCTTCCCTAACCCTCACCATACATTGAAACTCTTAATTTTTCTGACGATTCCCACTCTCATAGTTTGGCCGAACTGTGATGATGGAGGGTTTCAACAATTATAAGCCTCCTGTTACAAAAATCCCATCCCTAAGCAATAAGAGGTTTCATGTGTTTCTGAGCTTCTGCGGAAAAGATGTGAGAAAGACCCTGGTTGATCATCTGCACGAATCGCTTACTGCAGCAGGAGTTCATGTCTTCTTGGACAGCCACAGATTAAAGAAGGGGGAGATCATTGATTTGAGCTTGGAAGAAGCGATTGAGAGCAGTGGCATACGCATTCCCATATTCTCCAAGGGCTATGCAAGCTCAACTTGGTGTCTCAGGGAGGCCACCTTGATGCAAGCTCCCCAGGCTTGATTATTCCGCTCTTTTACGATGTAGAACCAACCCAGGTTCGATACCCTCAAAACGACTCCAGTCCATACGCGGAGGCATTCAAAAAGCATTATAGCCATTTAGATCGACACAAAACAGAGGAGATTGTAAGGTGGAAGCATGCTCTTCATCAAATCTATTCTTGCTCGGGCTGGTCTATGGAAACAACGTCCGGGTAATTAGTCTTTCTCCTTACCTTTGTAGTACATGTTTAGTTCACTAGTGACTTGGGGACTGTTTTTTACTAACATGGTCATGTCCAGATTCGAAGGGCAGCTTGTCAGAAAGGTGACCAGTGATGTAATTAACACGTTGGACAGTGTTCCCCTAGATGTTGCTAAATACCCCGTGGGGCTTGGAAAGGCAAAGGAGGCTGTTATTAGAGATTTAAATCTCAACTCAGTCGACTTAGTGATTAGAGTTGGAATTTTGGGTGTAGCTGGTATTGGCAAAACTAGCGTCACCAAGGCTGTGTACAACGAGGTTTATCGTCGCTTTGAGAAGTCGTCATTTTTGTTTAATGTACGATCTACCATTGAAAAAATTACCGGCCTTGTAGAATTACAGAAAACAATTTTAAAATATTTAGTAGAATACAACGAGGAAGTGTGCAATGTTGATCATGGTAAGTCTTTAAAATATGACCCTCACTAAGGCCTCTCTTCAGAGCATTCCAGTCTATTTCCTTTCCATTTTCAAATCCCCTATGAAGGTTTTCCAGAAAATTGAGAAACTCCAAAAATAATTTTTATGGACTGGATCAGAGGAGAAAAAAATGATACACCTTGTAGGATGGACCAAAGTGTGCAGACCCAAGGAAAATGGGGGCTTAGGTTTGAGGAGAATTGCTCATATGAATTTAGCTTTACTATCTAAGAAGGCATGGCACCTCATTTCTGGTGAAGATAATGAATGGACAACTATCATAAAACAAAAGTATCTTCAAAATATGGAATTTTGAAGTCACTCAGTTCCAATCAGAGGTTTTGCTTTTTGGAAAGCAATTCTCAATTGTAAGAAAATCATCAAAAAATGTTTAATATGAGTTTTAGGCAATGGTGAGAGGATAAATTTCTGGAATGATAGGTGGGCTAAGGACAAACCACTGACGCAATATCCTAACTTAGCCCAAATCAGAGATATCACGAAAGAACTCACTGGCAGAAAAGTCTTCGATTATATGGTTGAGGACAAAGGCAGGATGAAGTGGAAACAAATAAGGATTTAGGGATTTCAAGCATAATCAAATGATCTTTGTAACATTCTTGAGAAAAATTCTATCCCCATGATACCCAAGTAAGATCAAGTGACTTGGGCTCCTACGAAAAATGGGCTTACAAGATTCTGCTTGATGACAAAGATTTTGTCCTCCAAAAGGACTTAGTTTGGATAAAATATTTAATTCCAAAATTGTATTCTTTTCATGGATGGTTATCCAAGGAAGAATTCTAACCATTGATAATATGATGCATAAAGGTATTTGTATCACTAATCATCGTTATCTGTGCAGGGCTAATTGGGAGACCATTTATCACATTTTCTTTGAGTGCCCTTTTTCCTTGACTATCCTAAGTGGGGTTTTTCAAGCCTTCACTATTTCTTGGATTAAACTAGCCATCGTAATTGATTTATTCATCTAGTGGCCTTGCCCCTTTTCAAACCAAAGACTTAGATACATGTGGAAAATTTTTCTCAATCACTATCTTTGGCATGTGTGGTTAGAAATGAACCATAGAGTATTTAATGAGTCTATGCATGATCATCAAACTATCATTACCAGGATCTTATCCTTTGCCAATGAGAATGTGAACCTTATCCCTTTTGATAGTTGTAAACCTCATCTATAGGAGACCACGATTGCTCAATATTTAAGCTTAACCTTGTTAGATGAGTATGTGCCTAGGGTAGTCAACCCCAGAGCTAATGGTAAGGGGTCCCCACATCCTACGGGTTGGTTTAAGCTTAATTTTTATGGAGCAGCTAAGGACAATTCTGGCAGAGTAGGCACTGGCGGCATTGTGCAATATCATAATGGAAATATGATGCTTGTTTTTTCCGAATATTTGGGAACAAGGAAGAACAACGAAGCTAAAGCTAGAGCTATATGGACAGGCCTTCAAATGACTCAAGACTTAGAAAGAAATTTGATCATAGAAGGAGACTCTATGCATGTTATAAATCTCCTCAATAATTGGAAAACACCTCCTTGGAGGATTAAAACAATTGTTGAAGAGGCTAGGATCCTTTTCAAGGGAAGACAGGACATAAAATCCCAACATGTCTTTCGGGAAGCTAACAAAGTTGTTGATAAGCTGGCCAATTTGGGTGTCGATGGTGATGAACTTTTCAAATGGGAACATGGTGTCCCGAGCGAAGTAGAGGAGCTTATTCAACAAGAATGCCAATAATGATAGTCGAATTTACTAATAGGGAAGGCATTGTAAGTTCGAAGGCTATGAGTATTCCCATCTCTTTTTTGAAATAGACTCACAATAAAAATTATTCGAGCTATCAGTCTTGGGGGATGTTTTTTGGAAATACCACAAAGACTAATGGAGACAGTCACATGTTAGATAACATGGCTCCTAGTCATCTTAGTAATTTGAGGTTGGTTGATAATCACAGGATAGGAAAGAAACGATAATATAAGACTTCAAACCAGAGCCACATGGACCACCAGATAGCCACCGCCATAAATCTAGCCAGCAGGTTCACTTCTCCAAGGCTAATTGGCCAAGACGGGATGTGGTACCAAAGCATGTCATATACAAAAGAAAGCAATTACCAAAGAATTATTAAGAGTAACTGTCAATACAGAGCTTGTGGGAGTTTTTTTTAGTACTCTGCTATGTGTGTCTGCAGCTTTTTGTTTCTCCATTGTTTCAAGGAAGGGATCTGTGTCTATTTATTTTTTTGTAATTATGATGCAGGTGTGTTTTCTCGGGGTATACCCAAAATTTTGTATGGGAAGTTTATTTTTTATAACAAGCTATGTGCCTTACCGGATATAATGGCTTTGGCGGCATGTATATTTTACATATATAGGATCCTTAGTAAGGACATGTTCATCAACAACCCTGGGCTGATTTTTGTAAAAGGTTTTGAGTCAACCTATAAAACCCGGTATTAATCCTATAGTATCTTATTTACCAAAAAAAAGTCTTTAATAAGAGATAGTTTAAGTGCTTTTTATAAAACTCTATACAAGGTATTTAATTTCCAAGAAGCTCAACAAAGGTGTTACCATTTCTATATTAAAAAATGAAAATAATCTATGTGGCGAACGGATATAATTTCAAAATTTAATACCTTAAATAAGCGTATGTCTTTTTCGATAAAGTCGTTAGGCGAAATGCTCAGCTTTGACCAGGGTCTAGCGGAATCTAGTTAATATTAGAAAATTTACAAAAGCGTGGGAAGATGTGTCCACTAATCTTCGGTCGTATGTCCCTATGCACTCGACCTTTTTTCTAACTCATCATTTCCAACACTGCTAGCCAGGGAGTTATGGCATTTTTTTAGTTTTTTTTTATAGGAGTTATGGCATTTTTTTGGTTTTTTTTTGTACAAGAATTATGGCATTTTTTGGTTTTTTTTGTACAGGAGTTATGGCATTTACCTTTAAATATCACTTTGTTATTTGCTTTTTCCCGTAGGTCGGTGCGAAAAAGTAAATAAAAAGAAGGAAACATTACTTATAGCCTAAGCCTCCCCGCACTGGAAAAATAAACTTAAGTGCTTTCTTTGAATTAATTGCCAGATGTTTTGGCTGGAGCGATCTACTGCAAAAATTTGTTATAATATATCTTCAAAAGATATTTACTGACGAAGGAGCACACGATGTGTGGATGTGAGGGATGATATCCGAGAAGATGAACATCTTGATGCACGAGGATCATTTGTGATAGATTTTAAGTGGAATACGACACCACTCGAGTTTTTTTGTGAGAACGACTGAGGGAGATGAGATTAAATTTAAATACATGTCGAATGAAGGGTATAATGGAAGGGATGTTCAGGTTAAGGTTGGGGAATTTATTACTAGAGGCTATTTCGATTATAATAAGCCAAAACTGTTGATATTTGGTTTGGTAGGGCTTTGGCGTCGAGAAAAATATTGGGTTGAATTAGGTGGGGTTAAGATTCGACCTATGGTAGGGTAGACACAATCTTATCATTTGATTTGTAGGTGTGATATTACAACGGACTTCATTTTGCCTAGATGTTAATATAATTTTGGATTGCTCAGCTGAAGTTTTTTTTTTTAATTTTAATAGGTTGAATGTTTCCAGATTAATCGTACATATTTCAATTAATTCAAGAAACATTCTTTCTCATGTATTTTTCTTTGTATGGATTTATACCATAGTCATATATACGTTTTTCAATTTCCTGCATTTCCTATGACTTGTAATAATGGGTAAAAAGTGAGGTAAAAAAAGCATATTTAATATTTTAGTTAAAAGAAGTATATTTAGGTTTGGGAATAGTGCAATAGTTTGTGCGGGGTGTTGTGTTAAACTATTTATTGCCAAGTTCAGCTCTTTCCAGTGGTTATGGTGGAATGGGGATGCCCAACCAATTGGTTATAAAGGTTTCTCACACTAACCAAAACTTTTATATATATAATTAATTTTAGTTGAAGTGTAAGTTAATTTATTGTTTGCTATATTTTAAGGGTTTATATTTGATTTCTGTATTATAAAATATGTGATTATTAAGTATTATTTTTCTAAACTCCTTCTCACAAATGGTCTACTTGGCTGTTTATGTAAACCATCTCTAACGAAGCAGTCATCTATTCACCTTGGCAATAGAATGCATATTTTGGGGACTTTTATCTAGAGCTTTTACTTCTTTTTCTAGTTCCATGCATAGTTCTCATAGCTTAACTCTCAAGTATAAATGGAAAGGTTAGGCATAAGCTCAATAGGACTCTATTTTTTTTTTGGCCTCTAGTAAGTGTTTATCTTGAGACTCTTTTAGTTTTTAGCTCACTTTTATGTAAAAGGGTGGGGGACCTGTTAAAAACTTTTCCTTTAATAACAAAAAAAAAGTGGTGATTTTTTTTTTTTATTGGTTGATAAAAAGGGTTTTGAAAGGTCCCGAAACCTTTTACACAAATGTAGCAAAGAAGGCTTGACAAAAGCAAGCTTAACTGAAATGAAAGCAAAAAATCTAGAGGGGATAAAAACAACCAACATTAAACTGGAAAGAAGGCTAAAACTGAAACAACAAAGGACAAGGGTACAAACTACAAGATGGTACTTGTAAGAAATAAAAAAAAACATCAAAAGCCAGACCAAGATTATGATGTTTGGCTCAACAGGGTTCAATTCTGGTCTATGAGATTTTTGGAGCAAACATCTTCACTATGCTAGAAATTAGCATTTTTATTTGCCATTCCTTGCCACCTGAGTTCACGAGTGACAATTACCTTGTGAATTTTCCTTGCCTTCATAAACTTACCCTTTGAACGTATTGCAAGAAAATGCATAAGGGAAAGGAAGATATGTGTTGGCACCCATGTCAAAAAAACAATGCCTCGTCACTAGACCCTAATTAAGCCACATCAGCAACAAAAACCAATTACATATTAAGATTTCTATTTGCATAAGTTTGGGCCATAATGCATGGAGAAAAATTGTCATACCAGACTTGAAAGTTGTCCTATTCAACTCCTTGATTGACAAGGAGGTCAATAGCTTTGTTTCCTTTTTGGTAAACATGTTGAATTGTAACATGTTTGATGCTTTCAATTATTTTCAAGTTTTTTTGGATAGCATTGAACATGCTCTAGGAAGGGAGTTAACACTTTTGGATGCAAAAAACGACGTTCATAGAATCACATTATATGATAATTATTTCAAACTAAAGTCTCTTGCAAATGAGGAGTCCTAAATATAACGCACGGGCTTCATCAAAATTTTGACTGCCCATAGACTCGACAAATGTGCACAAGACTTTATCTTGACTATTTTTGAAGAGACAACCTCCTCCAGCCCTACCAAGGTTTCATTTTGAGGCCCCATAAGAATTATTTTTGACCCATCGACAAGATGGGGGAATCCATTTCACCATTGACCTATCAAATTTTGGAGGACCCTGGAGGGGGGTGTCAATATGAAAGTTGATAGGATTGAAAATGGACAATCCCCATTGGTTCTTGGGCTTATTTAGCTTGGATGAGACTAGCATTCTCGATGGCAAACGATAAAGCTTGATGGCATTCTTTATGTAGTTGAAATCATGGACTTTTATTAGGTGCGTAAATATTCAACCTAATGCATATTAAAATATTATATATTTTTTAAATATTATGTAATTAATGGGGGACCAAGTGTTGATGTAAGTTGAACCTTTGATCTTTTCAAAGAAAACAACCTCACTCACCATCTAGATTTCATGGTCTAATATTATCATGATAATTGGATGTGCAATATTGCAATAAGAATTTTAGAATTTTGAATAGCAAGGGTATAAATTCAAGAGGACATTATTTTTTATTGTTTTTTGAAAGATATTTTTTACAAGTTGAATAAACTTTATTATTTTATTTTTCAATATTGATTGTTTTTTTTTTATTTATATGAATTAATATATTTTTTAATTTTATCTACTCTTATTTTTTTAATTAATGTTGTTTTTAATTGGTTAGTGTGATAAACCCCTACGACCAACGCATAGGACTAAGCAGTCTCCTCCCAACCATGACCCCTCATAAAGTCGAGAGCTATACTTATAAATAGGGAATTTAACACACAACCACCACACACCCACCACCTCACACACTCACCCATGCTTTTTTCTTTTAATACCTTTAAAATATTGGAGTGCCTAGATCTTCATGTGATATGTGTAAAGGGGGTAAAAATGACAAAATATTTTTTTTTTGATGAAAAAGCCATTATATTAATAAAATAATGTCTAATAATACAAAAAAATGGTGAGTGATATTAACACACAATGTAAACCAACACACTAACCACCGTTATTAGGAGTACACAAGAGTGTCAGGAACAGTTCACAAAAATCCAGTTAACAACAACCAAAATAGTGGCAAATATGCATTCAAAAAGAAGCTGAGAAATCATTAGCAATAGTTGAAGAAACCAGAGGCCCCCAACCATTAGCAATAGTACCACTAGAAGTACAAGTCTGTGCATCTGGTAAAATTTCACCTCAATAAGGGTATCATCTTACTCAGGAGGCTGAACATCCCAACCAAATGTTGGGCAAGATAGGCCTCTAGCTCCAAATTCACCATATTTGCATTGTGGGAGGGGCTGGGACTAGTGTATGGTAATAGAGGGTTGTGGTTGGTGATGGATCCCATGATGAATCGATAATAAAAACCTAGAAGAAGAAGTAAGAGTCACATGACTCATAGTGTAGGGTGTATTCCCCCAATGCTCCATGAGGGTACGTAAGTACTACAGGTCCACATTATCTTTTTCAACCTGTAATTGAATCTATAACCAGCAATCAAAGATATAGCATATTTATCAATAACAGATAAGACACATCTGACATCTTGCTAAGAAAAAATAGCTCTATTCTGGGACTTCCAAAGATAAAACAGGGTACCAATTCTAAAAATATTCCAAATAACACCCAAGTTGAAGAAAAAATCAATAGGGTTGCCCAAAATAGCATGCACCCAGGTAAAATCCTCTTGCATAAGAGGTCTAAAAATTTCAAGAAACCACTCCCAGGTCAACTAAGCTTGATCACAAAACCAAAAAACATACATTAAATCTTTCGCTTGTCCGCAAATCAGGTAAATGTAATTATGAACACATGGATGCTTGAGCCTATTGTCAATAGGCAACCCCTGGTGCAAGTGGCTCCAAGCAAAAAAAAATTGTTTAGGTTCAATATAAATAGCCCAAACAATCCAAAACCTCTTATTCCATTGGGAGGAAAGAGTGACTAAGTCCCATCTCATAGTGATCTTATCAACCATTATAACTTGTGGGGTGAGCCATTTGTAACCTATATGAGCTTTATATTACAAACAGGAAGCTCCTCGGGCCAAAACCAATCTAACCACCAGGGTTTTTGAAAATGCTTATGCAGTTTGCACTAAATAGAAAATGGAATACTATCAATAACCACCTCATAAGTATCTCTATCACCAAGATTTAAATTGTGAATTTGATGAAAACTTTCCCAAGGTATCCAAATCTTGGTATGTTAGGAGAAGAAATCAAAAATAGAAGCAATACCACACTTATAGAACCTCTATTCTCTGACCTGCTACACCAGAGCTAGGGGAGAGCCCTACCAAGTGATAATAGGAGACCACCAAATATTCATGGAAGGCAAAGATGCATCTACTTTGCAAAAAATCCCTTTACATATGATCCAGGGTTTGAAGGCCTCACAGGCTTTCCAAATAATTTGAATGACAAAAGAACCTTTAACTTTAATAGGGATAGGGGTAGTAAGAATGGATTGCAATACCACCCCTTTCCAAAAATTTTCCCCTGAAGCAAACTAGAAGAAATGCAATGCCTAACCAACACTTTCCAATATTCATCCCCAATTAAATATTGGGTGATCCATTTAGCACAAAGGAAAAAACCTTGTTGATGATAATCAAACAAACCCATGCCTCCACAATCCTTGGACAAATGTCAAATTTCCTAGGCTACCCGATGAAAACCTCATTTGATAGATTATTAAGATTTTTATAACAAGATTTGGATGGAACCCAAAAATATGAATAATAGACATGGGTAGTGGCTAAAACCTTAGAACAAATCTAAAATTTTCCTTCCAGAGAAATGTTCTTACTAGTCCAGTAATAAAGCTTCTTGTCCACTTTTTCAATAATATATTGCTACAATTGAGCAGATGAACCACGAAATGCAAAAGGAATTCCAAAAAATTTAAACACCTCACCCGACTAAATCCAAGTCCATTGGAAATGACATAGTCAGCATGGCATCTAGGATTGAGATTGTTGAAAAGAAGAGGTTTGTTTCCATTGAATAGAAGAACCATAGGCTAAAAAAACACCTCTAAGAAACTAATAGTCGAGGAAAAGGATTTCTCATCTTCTCAAAGCATTAAAAAAGAATCATCAACCAAATGATCATTGACCAACTAACGGTCAAAATTGAGAAGAGCAATACCCCTAATTAATCATTGATCCACCTTATGGGCCAAAAAATAGCCAAAAGCCTCTACAACAACAATGAAAAGAGATGGGACACGAGGGAACCCCTGTCTTATAGAATTACCATAAGAAATTGATTGATATTGACTATTATTCAAAGTAAGAACAAATAAAACATCTTGAAATAACATAAGAACCATGCTCACAAACACTGGCCCAAAGCCCAAAGCCTAAAGCATGGCAATTATGAAGTACCACTCCATCTTATCATAGGCTTTCTCAAAGTCAATATTAATGAATAAAACATCTTTTTTAGAATTTATTGCCCACTCGATACCTTCCCAAGCAACAAGAACATTATCAAGAATGTATCTTCCCCAAATAAATCCAGTTTATTCAAGTCTAACAATCAAAGGCAAAAGATATATAAGCTTAAGCACAAGGGATTTGACAATAATCTTATATCTCACATTAAGAAAGGTGATCAACCTCTAATTAGTGATGAGCTCAAGGTCTCCAAACTTAGGAATAAATTTAACATTGCCTTTGTTAATAATGGAACCCAGTGAACCACATTGCAGGGCTTCAAGATACACTTTGTGGAGATCATAACCAAGCATATCCCATAATTCTTTGTAAAATTCACATGGAAAGCCATCAAGACCCCGTGCCTTATCATTTTCCATGAGTGACAAAGCATTTTTTAGATCTTTCACAAAAAAAGGAGTTTCATAGAATATCATTTTCTCGGGAGAAAGCTTGTTGGGGACAACAACGGTACAATCAACAAGAGCTTGCCTTCTAACATCATCAAGAGGTTGAGATGCAAAAACACCTTGATAATGTGAAACAAAGGCTTTAACAATGTTGAGATGCAAAAACACCTTGATAATGTGAAACAAAGGCTTTAATAAAGATATTTGATCTTGTTTAGTATATATTTATATAGATCAAAATTTAATAAATTTTAATATAATTAATATATTTTATTATTATTAAACTTAGTGTTGTATAAATAATCTCTATGGGCATAAATGCCATGATAGTCTAGAGTAAAGATAAAACATGCATTCCTCTCAAAAACTATTTGGAATAGTGTTATGTAAAATAAAACAATTATATTTATACTTTACATCATCCTTTATAAGAACATTATCTAGATGTTCTAATGTAAAAATATTACAATAATATGCCTACTTTTGAATAAGTGTTGATATGTTTTTTTTTAATAATACTTCCTATACACATGGATTGAACCCAAGTCACATCACGGATAATGCAAGTGGTTTCTTTGATGATATGTTATAACAACATTTTAATGTAAGAGTGGGTATTATTCTAGATTGTAGATCTAGAGTAAAAAATATATGTCATAAGTAAGTAATACAATATAAATGTTTTTTTCTAATGAACCAAGGGAGTGGGGGCCTAAAAAATTATTTAACTTAATTTCAATGTTTTCAAAGAATAAAAATCAATTATTTATTCTAGAGACAAAAATGATTTTGAGGTCTAAGGTTCAAACCATGCCATAGGTGAGTGTGTGAGGGGGTGTTTGTGTATGTTTGGCCTCTATTTATAAGATGAGCTCTCACCTTTATGAAAGGTTATGATTGGGATAAATATGCCTAATCCTAAATATCATAAGAATTTTTCACACTAACCTAATTAAAAAACAAACATTACTTTATTTAATAGTATAAAATTAACTAATAACATCATATTTTATGATGATAGTTCTAATCAATGGTTCTATGCATTATGGTAAGTGCTTTCCTTTTGCACTCATAACATGTTTATTTATTTTTTTTTATAAATAAAATAATTTTTATTTTTATTTTTATTTTATTTTTTGATTTGTAATCTCCTGTACATAGTATATCAACAGTTTGTGAAGGGAGGAATTTGAACCTGAGGTCTTTTGATTTCAATTGGAGAGTTTTAAAATTATATGTAATATAAAAATAAATAAAAAACTAAACCATTACTTGCATCAGCATTAGATTTTTTTTAATGTGTGAGATTCAAATCACGATGTACAGTTATGTGTTAAATCTCTTATTGATAAACTCAGCTTTGTGGAATGGGGATGCCCAAACCTATAGGTATATATATATTACACTAACCAAATTCATATATATATATATATATATATATATAAAATATGAAAAAATATTTTAAAGCATACTTTAGGAAGGTTTTCTACTCCTTATATCAATATATGAATGCAAATTTTACCAATGATATTTTGGTCTTAAGAGCTATTTCTTTTTTTATATATTGAACATCATTTACAAATATTTACAAATATCAGGAAACACGAGGAATCGACCTCACAACCACATGGATGATAATAACTAGGCAATTGCCATTACACCAAATGCCATTCGCCTAAGAGCTATTTCTTATCATCCTGCACTCCTTATATTTATGTTTTAGGGTCTATTTATGTTTTAGGGTCTAATTAATAGAATAATAAAACATTGAAAATATAAATTAATATTTTATTAATATTTTGTTTCTATTTTTAATTAATTATATGTGATAAAAATGATTTTATTTGGTTAAAGGATGTCACTTGCATTATTGGTGATGTGACCCGAATTCAATCCCATGGTGGATGTGTATACAAATTATTACTTAAAAAATTATTTTATTTATATTACATTATGTTTACATGAAATCTTAAATACGGATGAAAAACAAGCATCAAAATTCTTAAATTTTAGCTATTGAAAAAAATACAAAGATAAGGCTATAGAATTTAAGTGGAGAATTCCTGAGGGAGATGAGATTAAATTTAAATTTATGTCAAATGAAGGGCATAATTGGAGGGATGTTCAGGTTAAGGTTGGGGAATTTATTACCAAAGGTTATTCCGGTTGTAATAAGCCAAAACTTTTGATATTTGGTTTGGTAGGGCTTTGGTGTGGGGAAAAATGTTGGGTTGAATTAGGTGGGTTAAGATTTGACCCATGGCATGGTAGACACAATCTTATCATTTGAGTTGTAGGTGTAACATTGCAACGAACTTCATTTTGTGTAGGTTTTAATTCAGTTGGATATGATTTTGGATTGATCAGCTGAAGTTTTATTTTTTATTTTTAACAGGTTGAAGGAAAATTTAGGGTGTTAATTCAGTTGGATATGATTTTGGATTGCTCATCTAAAGTTTTATTTTTTATTTTTAACAGTTTGAATGAAGATTTAGGATTTCTAGATTGATAGTACATGTTTGAATTAATTCAATAAACATTATTTCTAAATTCAATTACCTTTACATAATGTATTTTCCTTTGTATGAATTTATACTATAGCCATACATAATGTATTTTCCTTTCTATGGATTTATACTATAGTCATATATATACTCTAACATTTTCAAGTTCCTACATTTCCTATGACTTGTGATAAGGGGTAAAAAGTGAGTTTAAGGAAGCATATTTAATATTTTAGTTAAAAGAAAGATATTTAGGTCTAGGAACAGTGTAATGGTTTGTGTGTGGTTGCATTTTCAATTCTTTCTTGGAATGGGAATGTCTAACCCATGAATCTTAGATTTCTCACACTAATCAAATCTTTTATATATATAATTAATTTTAGTTGAAGTATCAATAATACTTCAAGGGTTTATATTTTATTTCTATATTATAAAATATATGATTCTTTTGCACATCATGGGAGGGTAAGTATGACATAATATGTTCACTTTAAATATGATTTGTTTATTAAGTTTTGCCACATGTATTGTATTATTTTAATATAATAATGTTTTAAAAATATTATAAATGTTTAAATAAAAATTTGTTGATGTATGGTATTATTGTTTTTACATATTAACTAAATTTAATTTTTTTTCGTTGATATATTGTATTTGATAAAATTTATAATTATTTTTCAGATCATTTTAAATCATCTTAATTATAAATTACTTATGAATTATTTAGCTTATAGAAGTTTCATTAAGACCTTGATAAAAATGTAAAATGTAATGATTCATTGGAAGACTACAAAGTAATTATCCTTGATGAGACTAATGGATGTTCTAGTTTTTATGGATGAGTCATATTAACCTTAAAATGATGAGGTGATTGGTCATTAAGTTGATTAAAGTATTTATGATGGTTTTATATTTAATATGTGCACTAATGTTAATAAAGGAAGGCAAATATTCTTTTGCAAGAAATGTGTTTATTTTTATTTATGTTTCAATTTAGGGGATAAGTTTTGGGATGCAGGTGGACCTAGCTTTCCCTTATAGACTAACCCAAAGGATATAACTATCCATAAGTAGTTACAGTTGCATAACCTCTAAAGTACACACAGTGAGTACTTCTCAATAAAGGATCTTTGAGAATGTTTCAAGGATAGTGAGTCTTTGAAATAGGAGTTGGGTGGTGTAACGTAGAACCTCCTTTCTATCCATGGAGGATTATATCTCATTGTTGTTAAGGATTTTGTGGTGGAACCAAGGAAGATAGGTTTAAAGGTTCCATGTGAGTTATCTGTGTGAAGTAGAGACCACCTTAGATATCACATCGGGGATATGGGTATATCTAAGCACTAGGTGGCTAGGGGTTCATCATGGAGGTGTAACCATCTAGACATAAGGGCTTTATATTGCTATAAGAAACATCATAGAAGGACTTATGATGAATCTTGGAAATAAGTGTTCCTTGATCTCAAAGGACAAAGAGAGGGTTGATCCTATGCTATGGTTAATTTGTCCTACTTTCATGGAGAAATTTTGGAAATGGGGAAACCATGTGAAGGCATCTTGTATACCACAAAGTTGTACTAGGTAAACCCTAGGGTATCTATGAGAGTTTTGGTCACTCAAGCAATTTTTGCAACATTGTAAATCTCAAAATGTGGTTAAACCTTATGTAAATGTTTAAATCCTATCATGGTGACATCTTAGAGAGCTTAATCCTTCCTTCTTCATTAATTAAAAAATATATATCTTACCTGGGTTGGGTAAGTTTAGGGTATGTTACACTTGGTATTAGAGCTCTAGGTCATAGGACCAGAAGCATCAGTAGAGTGAGTTTAGTGTGGTCAGACTTGGTATATGACTTATGGAAGGAAATAACCTTCCTCTAGGGATGACAATTTATGAAGAGTAAGAATGACCAATAAACTAATTAGTGGATGATACTATGTTGGAGATAGTACTACAAGGGATGTACTTAGCTATTAGTTAGAAGTACAATTCAAAGGACTAAATTACAACCTAACTGAAGTCTTTTGTGTGACTAGGAATATGGCACCAAGACTGAGAAGAGGAAGAAGAGGATCTTCCATACCACCAAGGGAACCTAGATGGAATAGAATTGAGGAAATACCCTTGGATGAGAGTTCATTAAAATCAAAAATGGGGGCAAAAAACCTCACAATTGTGGTTTGGTTATTGCAAGAATAGTTGGAACAAAAATCAACATAGATGAACCAACAAAGATAGTTATTGGAGACAATAATGAATCATAACTCATAGAACAAATAATTCAAAGTTAGACAAGAACAAGACCCTACTATAGAGGAACAGGTATCCAGAGCTCTAATTGAGGTAGAGTTTGCCCAAGATATGAAGAAGGTAAAGACCACAATTTTTAATGGAAAAGGAGGAGAATCAACCAAGGCTTGGTTGGGTGAGCTAGAAACTTACTTTTCAATTATAAACCTTTCATTGGTGACCTGGACATTGTGGGCTATACTATATTTACAAGAAACTAATTTAGAGTGGTGGAATACATTCAAAGCTAGCCAAAATATTAAGACCGTAAATTTAAAATGCGAAAGCTTTATTCTAGTCTTCCAAAAAATATTCCTCACTAAAAAATACTATTTAGAGAGATATGAAGAATTCACCATGCTCCACTAGGGGACAAGGATTGTGGAGGTGTTCCACAAAAAGTTTGTAAAGTTGCTTAAATATGTGCCAAATTATGAGACAGACAAGAAAATGAAGGTGCACAAATTTATCTTAGGATTGGAACCTAAGATCAGATCTGAGGTTAATATGCTCCAACCAAAAATATATAAAAGGTGCATGATCTGGCTAAGCAACCAGAAACTAATTTGTAGCCTAGAAAACCTCACTTCAACTATGCTAACTTGGTCAAAGAGGATTGACAAGTACTACAAAAAATGTAGAGTGTTGGTTTCATGAATTGTGAACAAGAACATAATAAGAGAATAAATACCAACCCAAATTTTGAAATAAAGAACAATAAAAAATAGTGGAGTTTTAAGAAGAAATTCCAAAGAAAAGACAATGACAATAATACTTCTCAACCTCAAAAATGACAAAGTTCAGTACTAGAAGATAAGGCAGGGGAACAGAAATAGGAAAGACACCCTGGTCCTAAGGGTGGTTTTTTTTACTATGGAGGTCCTCACTATGCAAACAGATGTCCACACTAAGTAGGATCAAGCAAGAAACCAAAGGAACCTAACAAAAATATTTATGCGACCATAGACAAGCAAACCTAGATGGGCAAGCTACACCTTTACTTATGAATGGTAAGTTATTGGATAGAAGTGTCAATATTTTGATAGATAGTGGTGCAACAAATATCTTCATCTCTTATACTATAGTCAAGGATATGTCATAAATACCATAATTTTTGGTACAAGGATGGAAAGTTGAGTATGGTTTTGGATAAACCTACTTAGTGGATCAATGTTTTCCTACAATCGAGATCACCCTACCCAATAGCTCTACCTTATGGAACTTATATGTAGCTTTGCTACATGCCTTTGACATCATCTTGGGTATGGATTGGTTAAAATATCATAAGGCCATAATTAACTTCCAATATAGATGGATTGACTACACTAACAAGGATAATAAAATATTGAGAATTGTTAATGAACAAGGGCCATTTTGACACCAGTTGTTGTCAACAATGCAACCAAAAAAATATGAAAAAAAGGGAATGCTTTTCACTGTAAAACTAAATTAGGTTAAGAAGGATAAAAATAAAGAGATGTTTAGAATTTAGGGATGTGTTTCCTAAAGATATTCCTAGACTTCCACCAAAGCAAGAATTTAATTTCACCATCGAATTGATGCCAAGAATGGAACCTATTCATAGAACTTCGTATAGGATGAATCCTATCAAAATGCAGGAGTTAGAAGTGCAACTTCAAGGGTTCCTAGAAAATGGTTTTATAAAACCCAGTGTATCACCTTGGGGTGCACCCATTCTTTTTATCAAAAATAAATATGGATCACTTAGATTGTGCATTGACTATCAAATGTTAAACAAAGTGACCATCAAAAATAGGTATCCTTTGCCTAGGATCAAAGATTTGTTTGATCAATTGAAGGGTGCAACAATATTTTCTAAGGTTGACCTAAAATTAGGCTATCACCATTAGATAAATCGTGAGGAGGACATCCACAAAACTACTTTCAAGACCAAGTATGGGCATTATGGGTTCACAATGTTACCTTTTGGACTAACCAACACACTGACAACTTTCATGAATCTAATGAATTGTGTATTTAGGAAGCAGTTGGATATATTTGTATTGATGTTTCTTAATGATATACTTATAAAGGAAGACCATGATGGGCACTTGAGGATAGTGCTTAAGCTGTTAAGGAATAACTAGCTCTATGGAAATTTATCAAAATATGACTTTTATGTCTTAAAGGTACAATTTCTAGGGCATATCATCTCTACATATGGGATTGTAGTAGACCCCAAGAATATTGAGGTCATCTTGAGTTGGACACAACCTACTAATGTGTTCGAAGTTCACAGCTTCATGGGCATTACAGGTTATTGTTGAGATCTAAATTGACATCAAGAAAACATGATACTGTAATTGTCTATATTGTAGCTTTTTGACCAAGCTTGCACTCGCTAGTCAACTCACAAATCAACATTGGATGGACCAAATATTGCTTCAGCCCAACCTCCAAAGTAGGTTGATTCCTTATCAACTATCAGAGTGTTGACTTAATTAAGCTCAACAATGGTTTTGATAGATAGGATTAGAAAAGGCTTAGGGTTAAGAAATTATAAGTAAATAGTGGTTGGATAGGGCTAACAACATAGGCATCCATAGGAAAAATCTTTTAGCAAATTATTTCTAGTGTTCCACACTCAAGATTAACAACACCCAAAACTGAATAATCTTCATATAATAAAAACAAAGGAGATATGTGCTTCAAGAAGTAATTTCAATATCTATGGTACTAAAAATATAATTTAGTAATATAGATCAATACTTAGACTTAACATAAATAAACCTCTTGCTAACATAGATCTAACTATGAACAAATTTCAATCGCCTTACAACTAGTAATCCAATATTGATGGAATGCACTAACCATAATAACATTGACAAAAATGAAATTCATAGATCGAACCTCTTGATAAAATATTTCAAAGATGATAATTCTTGATTCAAAAATTTGAGTAATGCTCCTTCCATTAATTTGCAAAATATGTTACATGGTAGGGCAAGCAAACACTCTAGATCTGATCATAAAAATTGAGGGTTTGATCTCTATATATAGTTTTACAATGAAAGAAAATAGGGGGAACATTACAAGTATTTAAACTGCACTAGATCAGAAAAATATTGTGATGGCATCTTTTCATTCAAGTACAGGGTTCGAGAAATCCACTCGATGTTGCATGCCATGGGAGCTTGGCTCTACAACTTGTTGGTTTTATCATGGTAGTTAGACTCTTGACCATTATAAATAGGATCTTAACCTTTCATATTTCTTCAATACTTTCTCCTACCATAGATTTGCAACTATCCAGGTTCTTGGTTCTTGACTCCATGGATGCTTCATCTACCCACTCAAAATGACTGGTTCTCATTTTCCAAGAATCCACATTTAAATAATCGCGTAAATGTTAGCATAATATCCACTTTTTATGTTCTTCATGGATTGTTGCAATTAAACTTCAATAATACTCCACAGACATGTAGTGTAGAACATTTCACCAATCTACTCTAAAAAGAATGCTAACGTTAGCTTGGATGGCTTTGGACAACGGGTTGGAGCATTTGTGAGAAATACACTAAATGTTGAGCGAAATATAGCTCATTGCTATTCCACTCACTTAAGTCTTCAAAATGCTTTATTCTCTTTTATGTCTATGACATAAAATATGTGTTGCAATTTGCTCCTCGATATTCGCTCCTCCAGCTTTGACCCAAGTTGACTACAGAATAAAGTATGTCGCCAATCCACTTGAGAGATAGTGTAAAATATCTTTTGTGCTATTTCACTACCTTGTACTTCTTATCAGACATTTTGACCTTCTTACCCAATGGAGTAGAGCTTGTCACCATTCTGCTCTAAAATAGATGTGAATCTTAGTGGTATGGGACATATTCAATACTTAGTCACTTTAGTGCATGGGATGAGGTAATATCGCTAATCCACACTTTGAAAGATGTTGATGTTATTTAGACTTGATTTGACTATAGATTGGAGCATTCACGCTATGTTGCTATGAAATACACTAAGTATTGAGCGACACAAAACACTTTTCTTATGCTATAAAAAATAATTAAGTGATGAGTGGATTGGAGCATCTCACATTGGGCTGCTCTGAAATACACTATATCTTTAGCGGATTTGGATCATCTTCATGTCTTAGAATAATAATTTCCAAGTTTTATAAGGATGTGGCCATTTTGGGCCTACATTCTAGTGCCTCCTAAGTGGATTTTCTTGCAAATCCATCAAACATTAAGTCATATTCATTGGGCATCAGGAGTCAAAATTGATAGTCTTCAAGAAATGCTTCATAGAATAATTTCCATATGACCACTACCCTCTGAAAACTTTATGAAGCATACTAGAGGATAATTGTTCACATGGAGATCAATATAGAAATAAAAGATACTCATTGCTCCTTCAGAACTGCTCAAATGTAAATAAAACAGAGCTAAGATCTCCCTTTTAAGCTTCATCAAAACTGATATGAATACCTTCACAAAACTTTCATTCTCTGCTTTTTTGCCTCATGCTTTTATTATTTTCTTCTAATAGTGTTAGAGTAAAAAACCAAATAAAAATATAACACTTCTACATGACTACAAAAATGTTCAAAGCAAAAAATAATTTATGTTTGTGCCTCTTGAGGGCCTGTATCAACCCTATCTAATTCCTTTATTTCTTATTGAGCTTATTATTCTGCACCATTGTCTTACTGGTCTTGATAAACCTCCTCTTCTTTAGGTGAATCTTGCTCCTTATCCCTTTTATCAACATCACTATCAAAAAATTGGATCATCAGATTAAGATTCTGCAAGACTTGTTTCTAAACTGCTTCAGAAGGGTTGGAAGTCTCCTTAAGCTTCTTGTGGATGAACTCCAACTCAATAGTACCTTCATAACTTGTGAAGCTTCCCTTGTTTACCAAGTCTTCCATCAAGTCTCTGAGTCTAGTTAAATCAATTATCATCTAGGAGAGCTACTCTTGATCGATTGATTCCTTCTAGTTATCAACCTAAGATTCATCTTGGAGGCTTGAAGTTACACTCTTTTTTATTTCTTCTTCTGATAACAGAGTGTTAATCTCAAGCCATAGTCCTTTAAAGCCATACTAAGTCATTTCTTGGTTGATGTCTACCACATCTCAAATTGTATTCTCCACTTTATCATACAACAACCAAGCCTTTTGTAGCAATCTATTCTTATTTACTATAACTTTGGTAACCAATCTAGTAGTATTTCATTCCTTTTTGGGGATAGGTTTAGCAATCTCACTAAGCCTGCTATCTGCCAGTTTGTAGATTTGCTCTACTGGAATCACCATGGGTTGCATCTCTTGAGTGAATTTATATAGATCTTCCTAGGTATTTTGAAGCAAATGGTTGGCATAATTCATATAATCTATGATGGGCTGCAATTTAGAGCATTTATAAAAAACTTTGAACCATAGCTCTTTCCTTACCTTCTTCACTCCTACTTTCAAGAAGCCTGAGGACTTGGTCTTTTCAATTTAGAGCTGATTTTTTAAAGCCTTGTATTTCTATAGCTTTTTCTTAATTTTTCTTCTTTTGATCCTTAACCTAATCTTTGATCTTAATGACCTATTGAAATTTTCTCTACCAACTTTTTGCTTCATTCCTGATAGCTTTCTCTACCTGTTTCTGGTTGCTGACTATCTTTTCTAGTTTTTCTATCATCCGCTCCAGCTTGTCAACTTTCTCTTTGTATATATCACTCTTGACATAGAAAGTATATATATCAATCTTGACATAGAAAGTATCTAAGTAATATTTTTCTATAACCAACTCATCTTCATTAGGTAGTTGCTCAATATCTTTTGTATACTCTTCTAGATGATAGTCTTACACTGTCATTTCTATTTTAGGTTTACTCACCAAAGAGATAATAGACCTAGATGCTCTCTACCTTGAAACTGGATCAACATACATGGTACTCTTTTTTATAGCCATCCTCTTTGAAGGCTTTGATAACTTCTCTACCTAGAAATCCTAATTTTTTTATGAAACCTCTTTCTTCTTTGTAAATATTCTAGTGTGGGATAGATTGTAGGGGGAGGAGAAGCTATAAGATATGGAAGAGTAGACTCACTAGTTAATGATAATAGAGTGATAGTGACTACAGTTGATTCTGTGACTAATGTTGTTGCAATGGAAAAAGTCATGGGAACTGAAGTAAAACTCACAAAAGAGTGAACGGATGTGGATGAAAAAATCTGTGTTTTAGATGATGTTGAAGGTTATGATGGCAAATGTGGGATTACAAGGGATGATGAAAATATAATTCTAGATGACTATAGAGGATATGGATTGGCTTGGCCCTCTATATTTTTTGATGAGACAGGTGGTGAATTATGAAGGCAAGAGGGCACTTTTATTTCAACCTTTTCTTAAGAATGGGAAGGAATTTTCTTTGGGGAAAGAGGAGGAGAAGGAGAAGAAGGGATAGTGCTCGTATCTTTACCTAAATATGTAGGATGTTCTAGAGTTGCCTCTAGAATTTGTTGTTGTACATGTTGTACCAAGTTTTCTATAACTGAGACAAGGGTCTTCTCAACATTTTTCCCCTTATCCATTTTATGTTTCTTACAAACCTCTTTATGAGTCCCTTTTGGTGCATTTTTGGCTTTTCTCTTAAAAACTTGAAATAATGCATATTTTTTGCTCTATGTATCATAGGGCCCCTCCTATAATACATCTTCAAAAATAGGGTTGAGCTCAAATGTGGCTGCAGTGGTGAAACTCACTGGTGTAAACACAAATTATTTATCCTTCTTATTCCAATCTATTTTATTTTTATGAGGCTCTCCACCTAGGACTAGGCACGTGGGCCTACTAATTGTTTTTATGACTTCTATGTTTATCGCCATGTCGTCAGAATAATACATTTTACTCATTAATTGTGCCCCTATAGTATCTTCTATAGCAACTAATTGAGTATCAACCCATTCCTCTTGAGTTTCCTCTTATAGCAGAGAAGGAGAATATGCCCATGGTTGTGCTTTCTTGTAAATCAATACTAGATTCTTAGCGTTCTTTGCTTTCCAAGTTTTAATGTTCTTGTCATATCTCTCAAAAAATCATCATCAATTATGCACCCTAATTTATATTTCTTTGTGCTGGTTTCCACTATCATTCTCCACCAGTCTACAATTTTACTTTCATCCCATTTATTTTTATTCTTAAATTCTTTGATCTTAGAGTCCTTCAACTGGTGGCTTTCATTGTTGTCTGGATCAAAATAAACTATCTATTCATATAATTCTAGCCATGAGTTAAGTTGTTCCATTTTGGTAATATTCCAATCTAATGGGAATTTTCCTTGTTATTCCTACCCTGTTCAAAATGATGCCTTGAGGTCTTCTCAAACTTGTGGGCCTTCTCTTCATTAAGGGCAATGTTTCTCTTGTAGAATTTGTCATCTGGGTCATATCTCCATCTATGTGGGATGTAAAATAGGCCCAGCCTATCCAAATACTAGGTGATTTTTTTTCCTTGGCCCTTTTTGGTAATAGTTATATCATTGACATTATGGTAAGTCAAAAAATATCTTCTTTTCTTACTAGAGCCATAGTTCATATTAATGAAATCTGCTTGCCTCAAATATTCTAGAGCTAGCAATCTATTCATGAAAAAATGAGGTAGCAAAAACGGCTTACCAGTAAAGTTGTAGAGTATAATAATTGTGCCCTTCTGTAAGAACATACCAGTCCCCTCCTTCGGTTCTTGGTGTCCTTAGAAATTATTTGGATAGAGGTGTTAACCTAGGGAATTTTTCATACATGATTTTTAAAGTTAGCCTTAGAAATTCCAGGTTAAACCTGTAAAAAGACTCAATGTTCCTCAAGTGAGCAGTCCAATAATATATAGGTATAGGGTCTCCCTTGTCATTTTTCTCTTTTATAGGAATATAGGGCATCATATGTCTTACCATAGCATAGAACATCCAAATCAAACTTGAACGATGCCAGAAAAAGGATGTTTATGAATCCCTTTTCATCCTTACCTATTGCTTATGCATTCTTTTGGCAAAGAAGGTTATCCAATAAAAGTAAATTTACTTAATACCTTTCTTCTCTACTTCAAGTTCATACATTTTCTCATTTAAAATGTAGTAAGCAATGGCTATTTACGAATCCCTCACAAATTGATCAAAATATAAACCCTCTAAATAGGCTAGCATGGAGTAGAGCTTTGGGCTAACAAACTACTCAATTGGAATTGGGCTATTGGGTAATCCTCTCTTGGGTTTAATGGTATTGAATTGGCTATAGAACCACTTCCTAAAATGCTCCCCCTCATGAGCACACTACTGCAAGGAGTAATATCCGACTTGCTATGATATACTAAACTCTTTGGGCCTTATGGGTGGTTCTACTCCTAGAGTGAAGAGGTCATGATAAGCCTTAACAGTGATGCTAAAAAAAACCTTACCCTTAGCTATCTTTATAACTTTTGCCCTTGGGTCATAGAATTTCACAATGGCCTCTATTAACTTCAAACAAGGATGAACTGAATCATAGATGTAAAAATACAAGAATGAACAACACAAGTACCTTGGATTGTCAAGGCTTCACCTTTCTGATATTTATCATTGATGTGCTTTCTGATCTTAGTTCTCTCTATGAAAACTAGTCTGGTGTCAGCCACCACTTCTGCTTTATCAATGTAATTTCCCAACTCTTCATTTGTCGAGGGTTCTAATTCCTAGGTATCTTTGTGTAGACACCAAAACAACACCAATCTGATTATGTGGCTACAAGCACTGACCGAATTGGCATACATAGCCCCTAGGGCAGCCCCCAGAGGTTAAACAGTGGTCCTAACCACTCCCAAAGTAGTTTTGGAAGGTCAGAGGTCAATTTGGCACCTTTCAAGCACCCTGCTCCTTATTCGTTCCACCCTGGGATGATTAGAATGCTATTCGCCCCACCCCGGGATGATTAGCAACAATCGCTCCAGGGTGGGGCGAATAGCAGGTTTGACGGGAAAAAAGTCAAACCTTGACAAATGGCAGCCCAGATCCACCACTCAACTCCACCTTCAATGCATGGGAGTGCGAGTGAGCATTTCAAAGCTCAAAGAGGCAGTCATAGAGGCAGTCATGGAGCCCTTAATCAGGGAGGAATCTTCTCTCCCCTGACAAGGCATGATGGCCAAGTGGCGCCCCTGCATGCACATTCAAAGGAGACCTTCAGGTCTATAAAATGGTGAGTCTTCTCACCCCAAAATAAGGATAGAGTAGGAGCATTTGGAGCAATGGAGTGCTGTCGAATTATACCCTCACCCTCATTGTGCTTCCTACATCCTTGATCTCTCTTTTGGAAGGGAGGTTATTGGGTGAACATTAGGAGCGCAATCCGGACCCAAAACCTAAACAATTGGCCACAATCCCACACCCAATTTTTTGACACAACCCCCTAGGAGGTTTTGGACCCATCCCAAGTGGATTGGTGTCAAAACCAAGCCCCAAACGGTGGGCGTCCTGCCCCCGGGTGCCCCCGCACTGTTGTAGTCCTAATCGCCCCACCCCAGAGTGATTAGAAATATATAGTATATTTCTTCACTATTTCTTTTGCATCATGTTTTGTGTGTTTCATATATGCTGTAGTTCAAATTTCAATGCATTCTGACTTGTTTTGACTGTGTTTTCATTGTTTTACGCTTTTACTAACATACAGGGAGTGCCTTCGGATACAGGGTGATCGGGGTAGAATATACAAAATCCGACCTTCTGGGTCATCTCAAAATGCCCCATTTTTCCTAACCCCAAGTTTGCAGGTGTTTTGGAGGCCTCTGGATGGGACATTTGGGAGGTCACTTTCGGGCATTTTATGACAGTCCTAATCGTCCCACCCCGGAGCGATTAGAAATCTACAGTAGATTTCTCGACTGTTATTTTTGCAATGTGTCCCTGATGGTGTTTACATGCTTCTTTTTAAATTTCATTCTGTTCTGATAAGTTTTGATCACTGTTTTAATTATTTCATGTATGCATTAATCGGAGGCCTTGGGGATTGCATGTTTCCCTCCATCCGCATGTGCTATTAATCATTTGCTATTTCTCTGTACATAGGATCTCGACACTAGAGGGGCAGAAAGGAACTAAGAATGTATTCATGCAAGCGGTGGTGACGTTTGGCCCGCCCATTTCGAATGTGGGCACGCGGAAGATCCCGAAGGGAAGCGTACCATCCGTTGGTGTAACAAAATTGTATCGAACGCTCCGAGCCCCTGAAAAGTGGGGGGAGACATATTGTAACCTGATCATAAGAAAAATTAATAAAATAGGCTGCACCTTTGTTTTTGCTTTACATCTCATTTCATTCATGCTTCGCTTTCCCTTTTTCATGCACTTAGCATTTCGTTAATACAATCTGCTTTTGTTTGCATCGCACCCGGTGTGCCTGTGCTTCCGTAGACATGCTTTCAGTGGTGATCATGGTGGGACTCTATCCCCTAATTTTGGGATCAAGTTTTTGATCAAAATTTTGTGTTTTTTCTTGCAGGTGTTAATCCTTCAGGCGTTGGACTGCTGCTCGTGCCACCCTGTGACGAATACAGAGCTGGTATTCGTTTCACCCAGGGATGAATAGGCATTCATCCCACCCTATGATGAATATAGATCTGCTATTCATCCCACCCCGGGATGATTAGCTCTCTATGCATTTTCTGAGCAGAAACTCAGGGGCATCCGGTTTGGGCAGAGAAGAGGTAGGTTTTCTGAACATCCTCTGTAATTTTTTGTCTCTGTTTCTATGATTTTTCTATTTTCTTTGCTTGCATAGAAAATTTTACTGCATGTTTTCTTTCTTTGTGCAAGTAAAAAGAACCACACACACCACGTGATAATATAAACATCAAGGAGTTGGTCGTAAAACCCCAACACTTGATCAAGACCAACGGTGGATTTCATCACCACCTTGGCTTGAATTTTGCATACATAACCCCGATCATGATTGTTGCTAGACGTAAATCCTGATGAAAGCTGACCAAGTGTAGTTGGGGTGATTCCCAGTGCATGAGGATAAGTCTTCTATGGTAGGTGTCAAAAATAGAGTGATTCCCCTTCCATACCGCCTATGTTCCACGTATTGTTCTGCTCTCGCGTACCAATAGTTTCCCTCACGTAAGGGCGGGTATATTGAGAGGTTCGGTATAATGGCCTGGCAGTGGTATATTGAAGGGGTGACCATTTTGGGAGATATAAGAGCCCTCATATTGCATGTACAACAAAATTTTCTTTACAAGGCTTTCAAAACAAAAATCAAAACACACTGAACCAGATTTAGGGCACACATTTAATCTATAAATGAGATAATCACTTCTTTGTTTGTGTGGCCCCTTTTGTTTAGTGTAGCATAAAAAATTGTAAAGAAGATAAAAACATACATATCTTTTAGAGAACCACCACCATGGTGTACACCCGTAGCCAAGCCCAATCATGGGCAGAAGCTACGAAAAGTGTACAAGGAGGCACAAGTCACCTCCGTTATAGCCCCAAGGACTTGGTTATACCACCTTGGCGGCCTGACCCACAACATAGTCCACATCATACCATGATGGAATAGGACTATAGAGGCACCCCTTCGAGGGGCACTCCCATTCAACACAGACCCTTTCAGGAGGAGTACATACATAGGAAGGCCCCCTTAGACACTCATTATGAGTGGCCACCGCGCGATGAAGTGCTAGAACAGCATAGGGTCCATAAGGAGGGGCCACATGATTATATCATCCCTCCTCTACCCCTCATTACTGTCAAAAACAATAGGCCAAATCCAGAGCGCAAGGCTCTTCAGACAGGGTGAGCCAATTCTGCCCACCCCTTTCACATATATGAAAGGGAGCATGAGGAAAACCACTATATTCCTCAAGAGCAATACATAGCATGGGAGCAATGCGCCTCCACACCTACTATTTATCAGGATCACCTACTGAGGCCAGAGCCTCGGGTGAATGTTGCTAACCTCGATAGAGGGAAGCGACCTATAGAGATCTCGGATCACTATGACCGAGATAGATATGTAGGGGAGGCATCTAGGCCTCCTAGACCTAAGACGGTAGAACAAATCGACTTGGCATTTGCCAAACATACCGCCCACCAAGCGCAAATCACGTAGCTTGAGCAAGATCAACAATAGTTAGAGCACCTGTACCATCTTAGCAAAGAGCGCATTCAGCGTCAGACGGATGAGTTGCTCCAGAACACTGTGCATGAGAGGATTCCAACCCCTCGCACACATAAGATAGAGCTTTATGAGAGGCATAACCCCTTGGTACGAGATAGGTCTCCATGACCTTATCAAGCGTTGCCTCCAAGACCTCCTAGACCTGAGCGGGAGACCACTCCTAGAGCCAATGATGGGCACCCTCCTCGGGCACCCACCCATGTTTATAGGTCATGCCCAGGAACTCCTCAAGAAGCCTATGAGGAATTCGAGCAAGAAGAAGAGCGGGCTGAAATGCCCTACCAAGGTAGGGGGGCGCTATCCGGCTACCCCTCCATAGGCCTCAAGTTCCCCATAATTCACAATGGGAACAAACCAAGGAGGAAGAGATCAAATCTTTCGATGCATACAAAGCATTGCTAGAGCGCTTAGAGTCTATGGAGACCAAGACTTCTGGGCCCCAAAAGCCCACTTTATGCCAGCTCCGTAGTCACCCTATGCATCCTTCAGTGCCGACACCCCCATACCCTGAACACTTCAAAATGCCTCAATTGGCAATTTTTAGAGGGGATGAGGATGCCCAAGAGCATGTGACAAGATTCTTGAGTCAATGCTTTGGCATTCAGGACAATGATGCTTTGCTTCTAAGAACATTTATAACCATGTTCGTAGGCCCTACCTCGGATTGGTTTACCCAGTTGTCGAAGCATAGCATCAACAACCTAGACCAGCTAGTGGATGCGTTCCTCGAATGTTTCGCCTTCAACACCAAGAAGAAGGCATCATTAAGTGACCTAGCTAGCCTCAGGCAGTATGAGGAAGAGACCATGGCGGCTTATGGAAATCGGTGGAGGACGTTGCTTTCAAGGCTACCTTACCTCCCTCCCATGGCCGACCTGACCCAAATGTTCTCAAAGAGTTGCCTAAGGTCGATCTCCATGCTATTGTAGCTGCAACAATATGCCACTCTCGAGGAAGCCCTGGCGCAAGCTAGAATAATTGAGGAGATCAAGATACAGGATGGTGAGATTGCCAAGCCATGCAAGAAAGAGTGGCCCAAAAATGCCAAAACTGGGTCCATGCAACCAAAACCCACCGTGGTCAATCAGGTTGCCATAAACATACCAAAGCCTGCACAGATGACACAGCCCCCAAAGGCTAATTATCAGGCAGTTCCTCTTGACAGCTATGAGAAGGAAAATCATAGGCAAGAGCAAAATTAGTAGCGTCACCCTAGGCGATAATTCACACCCTTCACAGAGTCTAAAGACTCCTTGTTTGACCGCTTGTCCATGGAAAACTTGATAAACCTGCCAGAAAGTCGACCCATAGACCCCAACATGCCAAAACCCAAGGGCTATAGGGAAGACCTATATTGTAGATTTCATCGACAGAAAGGACATGACCTTTACGCATGTTGGAAGTTCAAAAGCTTAGTGCAGGACCTAATAGACAACAAAATGCTAGCGGTGGATAATCCCGTAGCACCAAGCAACCAATAGATGGAGGTCTTCAAAGACCCCCTGCCTACCCATGATGCGTAGGCAAAGACTCTACAAGTCAATGAGGTGACACAAAACTGCCCCATGCAGGGGTATGTAGGGATGATAAGCATAGTGACATGGAACAAGAGGTACCCAAGCACAGCTGCCCCCGCTGCAGCTACAGGAGAGGTTCCATCAACGTCACAACCTCAACAACACCCTACGCAACCTCCTCCGCCTAGACCAGTGGCCACGATTCGGACTAAACTTACCCAAAGTTTAAGGACCACGTCGGCTAGGCTCTCCATCTATGAGCTCATCCAACAATCATCGCCCCATCGAGAGGCTCTAATGGAGATACTCAAAGCCATCGAGCTACAGCCCCACGAAGCAAACTCTTTCAACAACTTTGTGGGACATGTAAAATGATGTACAAAACCAGTCATCACCTTTAGAGAAGATGAACTAAAATCGGTGACTGGTGATATGGTGGATCCACCCCTGCACGTCATTGCATGGGTCAACAGGATTCCATTTAAGAGGGTGTTGGTGGACACTGGCTCATCCAATAATATAATCACAATAGTGGCATTGAAACACCTCAAGTTGCCAGCATCTCATATTGTGGCCTCCACCTATACTCTTCGAGCATTCAATGACACGATATGCTCGACGGTTGGCACAATTGTCCTACCCATCCAAGTGGGACAAAAGACTATTCCTACATTGTGCCACATCCTGGAAGGTGAGATGGCCTACAACATCTTGTTGGGCCGGCCTTGGATCAGGGACATGAAGTGTGTCCCTTCGATAGCCCATCAATGCCTAAAGTACACATACGAAGGGCAAGTGCATGTAGTCCCAGCAGACTTAGAGCCCTTCAAGTATTGCAATACGGTGCAGCTGATGCCACAATCGACCCTCCCATCGACACATTTGGACTTTCAGTTGAATCCATCCAAACAGGGTCCGATTCCGCATACATCCCCACTGTTAAGTCCCTCAAATCACCAATCGGGCCCATCTTCATCGTCTGTTCCTTCACCAATGATGCCACCTACGGTGGCCACACCGAAGGACAATGGGAAGAAGCCCTTGGAAGAGGTACCACCATTAGTCTCAACCATCTCTACCGAAGAGGTGCCCAATCGAATGGAAGTCGAGATGCCTGGTTCACCCAACATGGAGTGGACTCAGGAAGAACTCCCATTCCCTCCCCCTCAATCACCAATGATCACCGTTGAGATGGCCAATACGGGCCTGGGGGAGTACCTAGTGCGGAACATTGTAGCAACACCCATGCTTGAGTCCATGCAGGACATGGGGAGACCTCGCCTCCCCATCGACACTATTGTCCCTTTGGGCTACCCACCAAATCAGACAAATTTTGTATATGGGGGCCTCGACAATGGCATTGAACCTTACCTACAAGAGGAAGAGGACGAAGAGCCCTTTGCTGAGAATGTCAACTATCTGTCCAACCCAGACTTTGCTTTGAAATACCTTGGCCAATGTAATTGGCATGGATATGGGTTGGGCAGATATGAACAAGGGGTGCGCGTTCTTTGTCAACCAAGATATCAAATGCCATATGACAAATCAGGAGTAGGGTTCAACCACCCTCTGCCCCTTGACATCTTGGTAGAGAACATGCAAGGCCTAGGGCTAGGCAACAAGGATGGGTTGGCACAAGATCCATATGCCAATCCTAACACAACATACACATTGGGGGATTATCTCCCATTGTTAACAACCAACCTTGGTGACCTCAACAACCCCTTCCCTTTGATCGAGAAAGGGGAAAGTTCAAGAACTTGCCTCCAAGAGGGATATAGACAAGGCCAAGAAGGATCTTTAGAAGATGAGTCAGAGTATGAGGTAGCACCTTGGGACCCTTTCGAGTCCGATAGCAATCACTCGCAAGTGACGCCCATAGATGACTATCAGGAGAACTTCATGGCAATGTTCCCCTTGAATGCTCCAATCGAGCAATTGCCACCCCAAGAGAATCAGGTCCTCCCATAGAGAGCGAAACAACCCCGATGGGACCAAATCAACTTGCTCGAATAGAATGAGCCTCACATGCCACAAATAGTTGTCAAAGCCAATGAAGGCCTATGGATCTCTGATAGCGATTATGAAGATGAGACTGAGATGGCATATCTCAACCATATGCGATAGCAACAAATACCCCATGGACATTGATGACATGTTTGAATAGCTAAACATGGGGCCAAGGCATAGGTGGCATTTGAACCAAGCATAGTTGGACCAAGTGCTGCATCCGCCACTTTAGGCATACAGAGAGCACCTTCCACCCAGAGACCCTATAGAGCCATCAGTGCCAAGGGTAGACCCTGTCCTTCTATCCGCACATAGGGCCGATCCATTTGTGCCAATACCCACAGAGCCAGATCCGGAGCACAAATATCACCAAGGATGTCCGAGTCACCACCCACGCGGTAATGGAGACCAAATTCACTTCATCAACATGATCTCCATTGACTTAACCACCCCCATCCACAATCCAGTCGATCCAGCATGACCATTGTATCTAAACCTAGATGCCATAGACTGGGATCATGCTAACTCACCACCATCCCCATCAGAGTACTGGCCTTGCGGTGAGATGCTTCATTTCACCCTAGGACCAACTCAAGATATCTTCCACGCTGAAGAGGAACCCGACGTTCCAAACGTAGATCTAAATTCAGCAAATGATATCCACCTAATCCCAACTCCACACCAGTTGGAGGATGGGTCCCACATGTCAGTCGAAGAGATGACTGACGTAGACATCGGCTCTGATCCAATGAATCCGCAAATCATCAAGCTAGGGGTAAGTCTATCCCCCGAAGAGCAAGCCGATTACATTGCCCTTCTCAAAGAGAAGAAGGAGGTTTTTGCATGGTCCTACAAAGACATGTCGGGGCTAGACCCATAGCTAGTCACGCATAATCTAACGCTTGATCCGACAGTCAAGCCAGTCAAGCAAAAACTATGTAAGATGCACCCAACAGTAGCCTTAATGGTCAAAGACGAGCTACAAAAGTTGTTGGATGCACAGTTTGTCATCTGCATGGATTACCCACCATGGTTGTCCAACATGGTACCCATCAAGAAGCCAGATGGGAGGATTCGCATATGCACCAATTTTTGAGATCTAAACAAAGCGAGTCCCAAGGATGATTTCCCCTTGCCTAGCATCGATGCATTGGTAGACGCTACAGCAGGCCACGAAATGCTTTCCCTCATGGATGGTTTCTCGGGATACAACCAGATTCGTATCAATCCCGATGATCAACTCAAAATGGCGTTCACAATGCCTTGGGGGACATTTTGTTATAAGGTCATGCCCTTTGGCCTTAAAAATGCTGGCACCACCTACCAACGTGCTATGACATACATCTTCCATGATCACATGCATAAAACTTTGGAAGATTATATGGATGATTTGTTGGCCAAATCTCTTTTGCGCCCAGATCATCTCGATGACTTACGCAAGATCCTTGATCGCCTCATTGAACACAAAGTTAGGCTAAACCCCAAGAAGTGCGTATTTGGCATCACATCTAGAAAACTCTTGGGTTTCATAGTCTCAAAATGAGGCATCGAGGTAGATCCAAATAAAGTCAAGGCAATCCTTGAAATGCTTCCCCCAACCACCATCAAGCAGCTCAGAAGCTTGCAGGGTAAGGTCACGTCGATCAAGCGCTTCATAGCATAGCTATCTGACAAGTGCCGACCCATGAATAAATTATTACACAAAGGGGTAGCATTTCATTGGGATGACGAGTGCCAATCAACCTTCGATGACATTAAACAATACTTGGCTTCACCAGTATTGGCACCACCTAGACCAGGAGTGTCATTCTATTTATACATCTCAGCTACTGAGGTGGCACTGGGCACCATGCTAGCCCAAAAAAATGAACTACATAAAGAACAGGCTAATTATTATCTTAGCCGCACCCTGGTCAGTTATGAACTTAACTATGCATACGTCGAGAAGCTATGCTTAGCAGTGGTATTTGCCACCAAAAAGCTATGCCATTACATGCTGAGCAATACGACGTATGTTGTGTCTAAGGAGAATCCATTGCGGTACATGATGAGTCATACTTATCATAGTAGCCGCACGACGAAATGGATCATGTTGTTGATGGAGTTTGACATCGAATTCATTGGACAGAAGTCCATCAAAGGTCAAGTCATCGCCGATCAACTAGCAGAGGCTCCTCTCGAAGATGATCAACCTCTGACCATAGAGCTACCCGATGATGGGGTCTTCCATGTCTCAGAATCACCAGATTTTGATGAGCCTGAGTCACAGGCCGACATAACCCTATTTTTTGATGGTTCTAAATGTGAGCAAGGGGGTGGCGTAGGAATCATATTCTTCACACCTCAAGGGGCTCCAATGCCTCTATCATTTAAACTTGATTTCCCGTGCACCAATAACAATGCTGAATACGAAGCCTTGCTCATAGGTCTTCAGACAGCCATCACCATGAACATCAAATGCTTGAATATCTTTGGTGATTCGCTGTTAATTGTCAACCAAGTGAAAGGGGTATTCCAATGCAAATGCCCAGTTCTATAGGCCTACAAAGCCCTTATGGATAAATTCTTGGCAAATCTTGAATGGTACGACATCGAGGCACTCCCTCGATCATCGAATCATTTTGTGGACACTATGGCCTCCTTGGGGTCACTAATCCCGCAAGACCCTTCTGGTGATATGACAACCATTCAAGTCAAAACATTATCACAATCCATGATGGAGCATGCAAGCTCTAACCTAACGCCAGGAATCCACCTGATCCAGATTGAACCATCTCAGGATAGGTTCTCTCGAATCCATGATAGTCTGAATCACGCCAACTAGGGGTCCTTGTTCTCCCCGACCCCTCTTAATAGCAACACAACGCTATTCTTACAAGTTCTTTCCCGCTCAGCTTTTGCTAGGGATGAACTTCAAGAGGGATTGGCCATTCATACCATCGAGGTTTCTGATCAGCAGGATTGGTACACACCCATAAGAGACTATCTCAAGTTAGGTAGCCTCCCACTTGGATTGTTGCATGCCACAAAAATATCATTCAAATAGAAAGTGACAAAACATGTCTTGCTAGGAGACATTTTGTATCGTCGAAGCTACGAAGGAATCCTCCTCCATTGCTTGGACCAGCAAGAGTCCACTTGGGCGATCACCCAAGCGCACGATGGTACATGCGATGGCCACTTCAACGGTATGGCCATCGCAAAGCACATTCTTCGCATGGGCTATTATTGGCCATCTTTAGAGCGATATTGTTGTGCGTATATGTGGAAGTGCATGAAGTGTCAACACCATGCTAACTTGACACACGTACCTTCTCAGGCCTTGCAGCCGATCCAATCGGCTTGGCCATTTTCGTAGTGGGGCTTAGATCTAATCGAAAATATCTCCCATGCATTTTCAGGCCATCACACATTCATCATAACGGCCACAAAGTACTTCACCAAGTGGGTGGAAGCAATTTCTTCAACCTCTACGACTGGGCCCCACATTGCGGAGTTTATTTTACATAACATCATATGTCATTTTGGTATTCCATCCAAGATCATCTCGGATAATGGGACGTCATTTAAGAACAAATATGTGCATGCTTTGACAACAAAGTACAAAATTCAGCATAGTTTTTCAACACCCTATTATCCGTAGGCAAATGGGCAAGCAGAGGCATCAAACAAAATGCTAGTTGCCATCCTTAAAAAAATGGTCACAGATAGTCATAAGGATTGGCACATTCAAATACCACTTGCTCTTTGGGCTTATCACACTAGCATTCGGACGCCCACTAGGGCAACTCCATTTTTGTTGGTGTATGGCTCCGAGGCAGTCATGCCTCTCGAGTTGGAAATACCTTCCCTACGCATATCAATGCAAGAGTTCATCGATGATGACACTACATGGCAGGCCCGGTTAGACCAGCTTACGTTGCTCGATGAACGACGCATCAATGCTCTCGAGCATTTACGTATCTATCAAGAGCGACTTAAGAAAGCATACAACATGAAAGTTCACCTGAGGGACTTTCAGGTTGGTGACTTGGTCTTAAAAGAGAACCAACAAAATTCTAACTTGCCACCCCATCTAAGGGACAAGTTCATGGCAAATTGGTTAGGTCCTTATGTAATTGACAGTAAAATAGGACCTGGAACATACTGGCTAGCCTCTCTTGATGGAATCAAGGAACTAGAACCCTTGAACATCAGTCATTTGAGGCCATTCCACATTTAAAAGAGCCATGGCCCACCCCAAAAAGCTCCAAGGATTCCCACAATCACTTGGTCAACCCCAAAAATGCCCCAAAGGTGCCCATAATCCCTTTGGTCACCCCAAAAATCTCCAAGGATTCCCACAATCGCTTGGTCAACCCAAAAATGCCCCAAAGGTGTCCATAATCCCTTTGGTCACCCCAAAAGCTCCAAGGATTCCCATAATCGCTTGGTCAACCCAAAAATGCCCCAAAGGTGTCCATAATCCCTTTGGTCAACCCAAAAAGCTCCAAGGATTCCCACAATCACTTGGTCAACCCAAAAATGCCCCAAAGGTGCCCATAATCCCTTTGGTCAAACCAAAAAGCTCCAAGGATTCCCACAATCACTTGGTCAACCCAAAAATGCCCCAAAGGTGTCCATAACCCCTTTGGTCAAACCAAAAGCTCCAAGGATTCCCATAATCGCTTGGTCAACCCCAAAATGCCCCAAAGGTGCCCATAATCCCTTTGGTCAAACCAAATGCTCCAAGGATTCCCATCATCGCTTGGTCAACCCAAAATGCCCCAAAGGTGCCCATAATCCCTTTGGTCAAACCAAAATCTCCAAGGATTCCCACAATCGCTTGGTCACCCCAAAACACCCCAAAGGTATCTATAAACCCTTTGGTCAAACCAAAAGCTCCAAGGATTCCCGCAATCACTTGGTCACCCCAAAATGCCCCAAAGGTATCTATAAACCCTTTGGTCAAACCAAAAGCCCCAAGGGTTCCCACAACCGCTTGGTCACCCAAAATTCCCCAAAGGTATCTATAATCCCTTTGGTCAAAACCTCCAAGGATCCAAAAGAATCACTTGGACCGCACCCACTCGAGATAAACCAACCATAACAAATTTTCAAAAAAAAAAAAACAATAAAATAATCAAAAAAAAAAAAAATTGCATCTCACTTCCATGCATACTCTTAAAAATCAAAACACAAAAAAAAAAATAAGTTGCATTAGGCATCGCATACATACATTGCATATTTTTTGGTCATACAGGTCAAATGTGTTAGCATATAAACATAGCTATTATTGCATTATTGTGTTGTTAGGGTAGTTAGCGACATTTGTTAGCCTAGCTTATTTTGGGGTCTAGTCTGTTAGCCAGATCCTATAACTATGGGCTAATTTAGTCCTAAGTATTGTATTTAATTCCTATTCTATATACATAAAATTACTTAGTTTAACATGGTTTCAAAGCACTCACTTTGTCGAGGCTCAAATTTTTTGTAGCCCAACAACTGGGAAGGTCGAGGAGGACTCAACACTCGGGCACACTTCCTAAGGTGAGTCAAATATGCTCCAAACTTTGACCTGACACAGGCTAGGTGACACTGACGCTAGATCTCTGACCGACTGGACAAACTGACGCGGGATCTACGAGTTGGATAGGTACGACACAGGCTACGACCTGACCTGGGAGCAACGCGAACAATGATCTGTGCTTGACAAAAGACTAGACGACTACGGATCTGACATGGTGCTCAACCATAGGCTCGGAGGCTGACGCGGACCTGGCCAGATTGCAGACACGGGACTGGACAAGATAGAATTTTGAACTCTGGACACCTAGGCTAACGAACAAAGTGGCAGAGGCAGCCAGCAAAAGGCCACTCGAAGGGAGGTCAACCACCAATAGGTGGTCGATAAATAAAGGGAGATTTCTCCCTTATAAAACACCTTTTGTGCTTTGTATGTCCGATGTGGGACTAAACGCATAATTTTTTTTTAAAAAAATTGTGATCTCTCTTGCAGGATCTAGTTCATCCAGTGGATTTGCGTAGGCCCAATCCCCAACGCGTTACCCATTGGAGAGAAGTAGAGGAGAGCCACCCCTAGGATGCCAATGTACTCTCCACCATGGTTCGACGCTCGGTGAGGTAGCTGGTTTCACTTGCGAAATTGAACACAGGTCTTATGAGTTCTCAGACCTCAAACCCGCAACGAAGGTCCCAAAATTGTACAAACGCAAAGGCAATGGCAAATTTAGGGTTTGAAAATTGGAGTGCTACGACGCAAAAGCCTTGGATCCCCCACGCCAGTGCAAGAGGCAGTGCCTCCCTGAGGGGTGCCACCAAATAAGGGAGGCACCGCTTCAAGGTAAATAAAGGGCCCTACCCTTTATATCCCAGCCGAGGAGCTAGCTCGGCTGGTTAGCGGCCAAGCTTTGGAAGCTCGAGGTCGGGGGTTCAAACCCCGTCGACCCCCCCCAAAGGTTTTTTTTTTTTTTGCATTTTATTTAAGTTTTTTTTCAAAAAAAAATTAATAATTTAATTTTTTTGATTAAAAATCATTTATTTTAAATTTATGATTTCTTTTTAATCAAAATTATTTAATTATTAATTTAAATATTGATCAAACTTAATTTTTTGCAAATTAAAATTAAAAGAAAGGGCACTTATTTCTTTTGCAAAGGGGATCAAATTTATTTTGAAAAGGGGATCAATTTTTTTCTCCATCATCAAATAAATCAACAAGGCATTAAACTCATCACACCTCCAAACCTATTTTTTTTTAGGCTTCATAAATAGCAAACTTTGTTTGTTTGAAGTACTTCACACAGGGGGGATTTTTTTGGTGACATTTTGTGCTAATTTGCCTAGGAGGCAAGCTTTGTAAGAGGGGATAAATTTTGCAACACCAAGGGGGGACAAGCCTTCTGGAGCGCCCATTTTGTGCTTCCAAAAAATTTTGGACCCCTTGGAACCCCGTATAGGGGAGATATAATTTTTTTGCAAAAACAAAGGGGGAAGACTTATAAAGGTGCATTTTCGGCAGTGACCGACACCTTAGTCAAATTATTTTTGCAAAATTTTATTGTAAAAGGTGCATTTTCGATAGAGACCGACACCTTAAGAATGGGTAGATCAAAGAAAAAGATAGCCCTAAAAATTGATGTTGCTAAATCAGTTAAAGACCCATACTTTCCACCAGAGATGGATGGGTTGGATTTTTATGAGGAGGGCACATTCCTCACACTAAACAATGGTTTAGTAGCTCTCCTCGATGATTCTAAGTCTTGTATAGACCTTCAAACAAATGGTGCTCAAGTTCCTATTGGCGTTCTAAGGGGCATATACCTGGTATTTGTTGCACTTGACCGTGCCCAACGTAAATTGGAAATAAATAAGGAAAGCGAGGTCCTAAAGGCGAACGCTTGTTGTGACACAAGTGACCTTCAGCCCATTATGGAAAATGCTTATTGTGACACGAGTGACCTTCAACCCATTATGGCACATGCTTGTTGTGATACAGGTGACCTCATACCTTCTATGGTAGATATCAGTTGTAGCATAGGTGATCTCATTTCAGTAGCAGATTTTGCTTGTGACACTAGTGACTTAAAAACTGAAGCTCCTCAAAAGAGCTCCATAATCTCATCAATAGCGACAAATGCAATATTGTTAAAAGCATTGATGAAGATGTTGAAATTGGGTGTTTTGAAAAACACACCAAAGGATTTGGTTCCAAAATGATGAAGAAAATGGGATTCAATGGTGAGAGATTAGGTAAACAAGAACAAGGCATTAAATCTCCAATAATGCTAAGTTTTAGGGCAAAGCATGAAGGCCTTGGTTATACTGGACATGCAAATACCAGTAATTCTATGTTTGTAAAAGCTAAATCTCCTACAACTCCTAAAAAGCATTGTTGCAGTCATTGTGGAAATACAAGACATGTTGCAGCTAAGTGTTGGAGATTACATCCTTGTGATTCTTGTGGATGTACGAATCACTCTTCTTCAAGTTGTTGGTACAAACTAAAAATGGCCAACAAGGTTCATATTGATTGTGGATGGATAGATCTCACACAATGGACCATGATGAAAGAAATGTTGTATGGCTTCTACCGAAAAGGTAAAATCTATGGTAGACCCCGAGGCAAATCTAGTGACAGACCAAGTGGTAGTCCCAGAGATAATGACCCAGAGACAGACCTAAAGATAGACCCAGAGACACAGTTCTAGAGGCAAATCTACAGGCAGATCCAGAGGCATATTCACAGGAAGATCCCGAGATAGACCCAGAGGTACAATTCCAGAGGTATGCTTAGAGCCAAATCCAGAGCCATGTGCCAGAGCCAAAGCCGAAGACAAAGCACGAGCCACCATTCTTTCATTTCTCTTATTCTTTTTCACTATATTGGGGCAGTTATATACTTTACCCAAATATTGTTGTATGGGGGGATGTTAGCATAGCTAGTAGTTATATTATTACCCAAATAATGTAATAAGGGGGATGTTAGCGTATAAACATAGCTATTATTACATTATTGTGTTGTTAGGGTAGTTAGCGACATTTGTTAGCCTAGTTTATTTCGGGGTCTAGTCTGTTAGCCAAATCCTATAACTGCGGGCTAATTTAGTCCTAAGTATTGTATTTAATTCCTATTCTATATACATCAAATTACTTAGTTTGAAAAAATGCACCATAGACTGTAATTACTCAGCAATTCCATCATTTTTTGCATTTTTCCACTTTGTAAATAGTCCAGCAAAAATAAACGCCATCCACATTTTTCACCATATCATAATCAGTTGTCTTCTAATGTATCCAGGGCTTTCATCATTCAACTGTCTTTAGATTTCTAGCCAAAAATTGTACAAATTCAGACAAATTTTACAAAGGTAGAGTTTTACTTGGATCACACCTTGCTACGTCACATCCCAACACAAGTTAAAAAACATAAAAAAATTCCCAAGTTGTGTGAACGAAAGATGAAACCTGCAAAGCAATCTAGGATACCGTACAATGAAAAGGTTATCTCGCTCATCACCCTATGTGAATGACCCCAAGAATGTTGAGAGTTGGCAAAAGGACAAGCATCTTCCCTACCCAATTCCCCAAGAATCCCAAATTCTCAAAAGGTTGCAAATATCCAAGAAAAAAAACAAAAAAAAATTATTACAAAAAGTCAAAGTACAAACTCCAAAGTTTGACATCAAAATCCACACAATGCATACATAAAAAAGCACATGAAATAGTGATTCGCATCACTCAAAATTCAAATCCCTTGCTCAAAAGAAAAAACAAAAATAAAAAGTCATTTTTATCACTATATAAGAGCAAGTATCCCAATAAAGTAAATAAAAGAAGGGAGTCAAACTTGAATCCCTGGAACTCTCAGTATTCGGAAGGTCATGAGGTGATCCTCAGTATCAGTTTGGTGGATAGCCTGCTGGTCACTGGCGGAAAACCTCCTGCATGACGATATATATGTCACATTAAACTGTGTATAGATCAATTTTTGCATGTGGATGAGCTAGCTTATGGTATCCTAGATTTCACCATAGATTAATCTTAATAAATACAAAAAAGGAGTTAGTGGAGCTAATTAGGTGATCCTCAGGACAGGTTTGGTTGACAGCCTATCTGGCATTGGTGGTATCCTAATAACTACCACATTAACAAATTCAATTGCACACACAGGGATGTGAAATAACTTGATCAAACTCAAGTTTGATTCGTACCTTGTTCAAAAGTCTTATGAGATAAATGTACAGTCTTGGCTAGTTAGTTAAAACATATGAGTCTCAAAAAAACCTTAACTACATTCTAGAACACCTGTGGTACATTCCATTCTTACATCACAATCAAAAAATACAAACAAAAAAATATATTACACATGCAAAGTCATTCCACAAAGCAATCACATAGTATAGAAATCCAGTAAATCTTGTACAGTCTATGGTGCCACCGCCAAGTTATCAACAAATCATTTCATCCATTCCATATGCATACATCATATAATTAGAAACAGTCGCATTCATAATAACATATGCATACATCAACGTAAATAAATGTGCATAAAAGTAACAATAAATCACAAGTGTATAAACAAAAATAAAGTCATGTACATATATCACCGAAAATGCCCGCAGGCTACAATAAGTCGGTCCTCTGACAGAGCAAAAAAAATCAAAAACTCAAAAACCCCAAGCCTAGGGAGTCGACCACCATGTTCACATAGGATCAGTGCGATTGGAACTACCCCCAGTTGTGTGGGTCCTATGGGACCTCTCAGGGCGACTGCTACCCAGCCCCTACATCATGCCCACTAGTGCTACCCTCACCCAGCCGCCTGCAATGAGAGGATGTTGACTGCTCAGTCTCGTTGCCTCTTATACGGCGTGATGATCCACCACCAATGATCTCAAGTAACTGTCCATCGAGGTAGATAATCTCTGCCTCCAACTCCACCTGACACCGACCCCACTCCACATCCCACCAATAGTATGTAGCTAATGCATCATCCCGCTATGCCAACTAAGCCTGTAGGCGATCCCGCTCGATGTTATGCTCCTCATGCCATCTCCATAGTAGGTTCTCCAATCATGCTATCTCAGCACAAAATCTAGCATCCATATCCCCCAGGACTGCCTGAGGCATGGGCATCTTCGAGATGGCATGTTGCTCCAGCACCCACTGCTCCAGGACATATTGTGTATTCGGATACTCTGAAACCTCTAAATCATCCCCATTTAAGTCATCTACCTCCACCATATCCACATCATTGAGCGGAGCCCGCAAAACCTCCCCCGGTGCCTCCGCAACCCCACTGCATACTACTGTTGCATTCATACCTCCTAGAGGCCCCTCACCTTGCCATCGTAGCATCATCCACCACTGGTCATACTCTACAATCACCTCGACATTTTCCATGTCAGGGACATCAATCACTACATCAAAATCCTCGCCAAGTGGATCAATAATCAACCAGGTTAGATTCCTCTCATCGCCCCAACGTCGATATATCAAGGGCTCACCAGGAAATCCTTTGTGCACCCCAAACTATCGAGTAACCCGAACGTACGAGAAGTAATTTTGCTCGGTCCTATGTCATCCGATCATCCACCTCCCCCTACGTGCTTTCCAGAGCCACTCCCCAGCCTTAGGCTAGGTTGGATAGTCCCAGTATGGCCACCATAACACCTCCCCTGGAGCAAGATGAGAGAAGGAATCAGTATAGTGCCCTACGACACCTGCCCACTATCGACTCTGCACCTGTTCCTCTAACCTCTACCATATAGTAGCATAGCCAATCTCCCTATCCACCATCTCCCCTCGAGTGGTCCAAGGTAACCCTCACGGCCACTCCATAGCTATGTGCTGCCACCCTCAGCACTACAATAGGTAGCTGCACCCAATCCCCTTCTGCCTATGATAACGAACCTCGTACAACTCGTCATACACCAGTGCTAGTAGCGTCTGACCCCACATCATAATCAATGGCACTACCGTCGTACACTCCACAAGTCTGAACACTACCTCAAGTAGGTTCTAAGGGAACCTCGCACCTGAGGAGTCGGGAAGCAACATGTTGGAGATGAGGGTCATAAGCAATGCATGCCTCACCCCCAACATGCCCTTCTAAAACCACCACCACACTATAATCCTGCCAATTAGGCTATCCCCCTCTACCCTCTCCACCGCCCCATCCACCCCCATATCCGTTGCATGCCCAAAGCATCATGTCAGCACTACCGTCCGCTGATCACGATGAGTCATCCGAATGGGTAGCCCGTCTATCAAAATCCATAGAATCTGGTACACGTCCTCTAGAGTAACTATCATCTCCCCTATTCAGAGATGAAATGTGTTGGTGTGGGGATCCCACAAATTGATCAGGGCAATTAGATATGCCAGATCCCCCACCACAGGCTCCAGCTGCGTCACCTGCTTAATCCCAAGGGCATCAAGCCACTCCCAATTTGCAACTGTCAGCACCTCCCGGGCATTAGAGAACACAGTTGACTAGCGATGTTGACTCCTAACAACCTGCAAAACACAAACACAATAAAACAAAAAAACAAATTAGGGTTTCAACATAATTTAAACAAAAACATTTAAATAAACTGTATAGACAAAAAACAAAGTACAAAAAAACAAAAGTACAGAACTATACAACCGAAGTACAGATCAATCAAATAAACTGTACAGTCAAGAACACAAAATGTAATAAAAAAAATTCATCTTAGGGTTTCAACCTTAGTATAACCAAAAAAATCAAATAAAAACATTAACCTCATACTAGGGTTTTAAAATTTAAGTGTGAACCAAAAAAATAAAATATAACATAAAACTATACTAGGGTTTTCAACCTTAGTATGAACAAAAAAAATCAAACAAAAACATAAAACTCATACTAGGTTTTTTTTGTCACCTTAAGTATGAACAAAAAAACTCAAACAAAACAAACAAAATCAACCTAGGGTTTTTAACCTTAAGTGTGAACAAACAAAATCAACCTAGGGTTTTTAACCTTAAGTGTGAACAAAAAATCAAACAAAACAAACAAAATCAACCTAGGGTTTTGATCTTAAGGTGAACAAAATAAAAACAAAATAACACAAAATAAAAACAAAATAACGCTAAATAAAAACAATTATGTGCAAGTTTTTAAACTTCATATAAAGCAAAAATAAATAACAAGAAGAAGGAACATCATATCGGTCTCACTTCGGCTCCTCCGCTCGAAGATCTAGTTCTCGCACACATGGTGTTTGCAAAATTTTGACAGTGCTCCGCTACGCAAACTCGCACTCCTCCCCACAGCTCCAAAACACCAAGAAAAAATGTTGCAAATGAGCCCAAAATCAAGATTTGGTATTTTTATAGGCTATTGGACCTGTAATCGTTCCACCCTGGGATGAGCACTCTATTTAGTGCTCGTCCCACCTTGGTACTATTACCAAATTGATATTCATACCACCCTAGTACGATTACAGAGCAGAAAATAAAGCAATAGAAACAGAATCCAAAAAATGCACCAAAAACAGCAATAAAGCTACCAAACAAAGGTGCCCTTGCACCTGATATTCTTGGCATGAAATACCGATGTCATGGTCACAAATTATCACTATCCTACTCCCTAAGAAGGCCACCATAGCCAAACCGCTTCATGGGAGGACGAATTTTTGAAAATTTCACCCCCAAGGTGTCACACAAAAAGGGTCAAAACCCACCAAAAAATAATAATAAAACTGCCAAACAAAGACACCTTTGCGCTTGTGACTCTTGGCATACAAAACTGACATTGTAATCACAAATTGTCACTATCCTACTCCCTAATAAGGCTATCATAGTCGGACCGCTCCACGGGAGGATGGATTTTCGACAATTTCATCCCAAAAAACGTCACAAAAAAGGGATAAAACCCACCAAAAACAGGCCCGATTGTTGGAATATTGCATAAGCATTCAATGCAAAACAACTAAAGGCACCCTTAAAATAGTCATCTTGGGTCAAATGACTCGTTTATTTTCTCATTTTGGTCATTCCCTCATCGATTTTTTGCTTGAGGGGGTAGTCACACTTAGTCACCAATCAACAAATACACACCCAATCAAGGAAATGGCATGCATTCAAAGAATCATTGACAAATATAATCACGCTCCTGCTTGGGGCAGCAAACAAGCAATAATCACAAGCTAATCAAACACTTGGAATTATAGAATCATGAACTCAAGGCCACAGACAAAAGGTTGTGCCCTTTGCCTATTCATGACTGAACAATGTCCAAGATCAAGTAACACCTCACCAAAAAAGGTTAACACTTGAATTAAGCTCCTTAGCTCATTAGAAGCAAGAATTCAAGAATGCATGCCCTTTCCATACTTGGGGCGTAAAAATTTGGTTAGGTTACTTAGAAACCCTAATAATTAAGTGCTTTGGTTATCTATTTTTGCTCAACACTGCACCACGCACAACGCATCCCAAAAAGGGGCATCTATAGACACCAAAACAGCACCAATTTGATCATGTGGCTACAATCACTAATCAAATTTGCATACATAGCCCCTAGGGCAGCCCCCAGAGGTTAAAAAATGGTCCTAACCGCCCCTAGGGCAGCCCCCAGAGGTTAAAAAATGGTCCTAGGGCAGCCCCCAGAGGTTAAAAAATGGTCCTAACCACTCACAAAGTAGTTTTGGAAGGTCAAAGGTCAATTTGGCACCTTTCAAGCACCCTACTCCTTACTCGTTCCACCTCGGGATGATTAGAATGCTATTTGCCCCACCCTAGGACGATTAGCATCAATCGCTCTAGGGTGGGGCGAATAGCAGGTTTGACGGGAAAAAATTCAAACCTTGACAAATGGCAGCCTAGATCCGCCACTCAACTCCACCTTCAAAGCATGGGAGTGTGAGTGAGCATTTCAAAGCTCAAAGAGGCAGTCATAGATGCAGTCATGGAGCCCTTAATCAGGTAGGAATCTTCTCTCCCTTGGGAAGGTATGATGGCCAAGTGGTGCCCCTACATGCACATTCAAAGGAGACCCTTAGGTCTATAAAATGGTGAGCCTTATCACCCCAAAATGAGGACAGAGTAGGAGAATTTGGAGCAACGGAGTGCTGCTGAATTATACCCTCACCCTCATTGTGCTTCCTACATCCTTGATATCTCTTTTGGAAGGGAGGTTATCGGGTGAACATTAGGAGTGCAATCTAGACCCAAAACCTGAACAATTAGCCACAATACCACACCCAATTTGTCAACACAACCCCCTAGGAGGTTTTGGACCCATCCCAAGTGGATTGGTGTCAAAACCAAGCCCCAAATGGTGGGTGTCATGCCCTTGGGTGCTCCTCACACTATTGCAGTCCTAATCGCCCCACCCAGAGTGATTATAAATCTACAAAAAAATTCCTCACTATTCTTTTTGCATCATGTTTTGTGTGTTTCATATATGTTGCAGTTCACATTTCAAAGCATTCTGACTTGTTTTGATTGTGTTTTCATTGTTTTACACTTTTACTAACATACAGGGAGCACCTTCGGATACAGGGATATCAGGGTATAATCAGTGAAATACGACCTTTTGGGTCATCTCAAAATGCCCCATTTTGCCTAACCCCAAGTTTGTAAGTTTTTTGGAGATCTCTAGATGGGACATTTGGGAGGTCACTTTCAAGCATTTTATGACAGTCCTAATCGTCCCACCCCGGAGTGATTAGAAATCTACAACATATTTCTCAACTGTTCTTTTTGCAATGTGTCCCTGATGGTGTTTACATGATTCTATTTAAGTTTCATTTTATTCAGATAAGTTTTTATCACCGTTTGAATTATTTCATGTATGCATTAACCGGAGGCCTTGGGGATTGCATGTTTCCTTCCATTAGCATGTGCTATTAATCATTTGTTGTTTCTCTATACATATGATCTCAACATCGGAGGGGCAAAAAGGAACTAAGAACATATTCATGCAAGCGACGATGACATTTGGCCCACCCATTTTGAATGTGGGCATGCGAAAGATCCCGAAGGGAAGCGTACCGTCCGTTGGTGTAACAAAATTGTATCGAATGCTCCGAGTCCCTAAAAGGAGGGGGAGACGTATTGTAACCTGATCATAAGAAAAATTAATAAAAGAGGCTGCACCTTTGTCTTTGCTTTACATCTCGTTTCATTCATGCTTCGCTTTCCCTTTTTCATGCACTTAGTGTTTCGTTAATACAACTACTTTTGTTTGCATCGCACCTGGTGTGCCTGCACTTCCGTAGACATGCTTTCACTTTGAAGGCCATTTTCATAAAAATTCTTAGAGCATTATTTCTCTGGTGTTTGTAGATAGTTCTTTACTATTGTCCTACTTCTGCTAGGTAAGCATTGATTTTTAAAATGGATGAGTTCTGTGCTTTTGAGAACTTTTAAATGTTGTTGTATGTACACCTTCTACCATTAATGTGGCCACTGGAAGAACTGTCCATTTGTACACTTTTCAAATCAAACTAATGCATCTTGGTGGCTGAGGATGTTATGTCACTCACTAATTGGTAAAGGCACAAAGAACTTTTTTGAGTTTGTGGTGCCCTTCATCAACTTTATTTCCTTCAAAGCGATGTGGAAAACTTACATAGCAACTTGTATATATTTCCTTCTTCAGAGAGTGGCATAACATGTGTCCAATTTTTGCTCAAAATTTGTCATGAACTCCAGTATATTAGAACACATGCTATGATCCACTACCACCTTAGTCTTTTTAAGAGTGGTGAGGAACACATGCGACATTATGTTGTTGTCTTAGTTTATTTGAGAGTGGCATGAGACCATGTTGTATTATGCTACTGCTTAGCTTATTTTGCAACTTGTCACTTAATTTTTTTTGAAGCAACATTTTCTCTCTTTTTTATAACATTTTATCAAAAATGAAAAATTTGAAATAAAATAAAAAAGGATATAATACAAAATATGTACATATGTTATAATGAATCTACATCTCTATCAAAATAGAGTTTCATATGATCGATTGTATGTTTCCTTCAAGGTCTTAAAACTGAAAAACATTGGTCTCCTTAACCTTTGCTATTTTGAAATGACCATCCTAAAAGGAATAAAAATTCTCATTGTGCCCTATTTTAGCTCTTTCCACATTCCACCTAAGGACAAGATCTCCAACTTGGAACTTTTTGAACCTAGAATTTTTATCAAACCATACTTTGATGTTAAATGAATGCTTTTGAAAATCCTCATATGTCTGAGTCCTTTTCTCTTCCAACTACAACAAATACATCAATCTACTTTCCACTGGATTTTGTTCAGACTCATCCTCTGTGTTTATCAACTTGAGGGTTGTAATCTTCAAATGAACAGGTAATACTACTTCCTTTCCATATACTAAGGCATAAGGGGAGGTCTTGATGGAATTTGTGGTAGTGATCCTATCTGCCCATAGAGCTTGTTCCAACAATAGGTGCCAACTTCTCTTGTTACCCTCCAATGATCTTCTCAAAATTCTTAAAAGATTCTTATTAGTTGATTCTACTAATCTATTCCCCTAGGGGTAGTAGCTAGAAGTATTTTTATTTGTAAGGTCATACTTTATGGTAAACTCAATGTATTTAGCTCCTATGAATGTTGGTCCATTATCACTCACTAAAGCTTCTAGAATACCAAATATTGTGATTAAGCTTTCCATAAAATCTATCACCACCTCTTGGTCTAATTTATTTATAGGAATGACCTCTACCCATCAGGTGAGGTAGTCTGTAGTAGTCAAAATGTACTTGTGTCCAGCTAAGAAATTTGGATTAATAACCCCTATGAAGTCTGACCCCCATTGCTGAAAGGGTTCTTCAACTTGAATTGGCTTAAGGGAGAATGATGCATTCCTTGTTCTTCCCATATACCACTAGAATTCATCGTAGGCTCTTGTAACTTTGAAGGTGTCAACAAAAATGGTAGGCCAATAATAGCCTACCCTAATGATATTCAAAGCTATTACTCTTCTTGAGAAGTGTCCTCTAGATAGTCCCCCATGGAACTCATCTATGAACTTTTGTTTCTAATCATCCTTTAAGCACCTTAGGAGGATCCTATCAAGGTTTCTCTTGTATAAGCCTTCTGGAAATAGGACATATTTCAAACCTTTAAGACTATATCTTCTTCTCTATGATGAATTAATATTAGGTGGACATACTCCAATTAGAAAATACTTAGTAATTTTATCCACCCAGTATGAATCTCCTAATTGTAGTTCTTCAGTCTGATATTCTATTTTTGACTGACAGGTTGTCATCTCTATTGAAACTGCTACTTCTATCAAACCTTGGCATAGGGCCCTACCTCTAACCAGCTTGGTAGGATGGATTTCCACATCATATTCCTAGATCTTAGTAATCCAACCAACTCTCTTATCTCCCAGTTCACCTTGTAAAATGAAACTTCTCACATCTGGATGAACCACATAAACCAGGGTTTTGCTTTGAACCAAGTATTACCTAAATTTTTTCAATGATTTCATTATTGCAAATACTTATTTCTTAATAAAATTATACTTGACCTAATATTCATGAAGATTCTATCTCCAAAATAATATGGGGTGTTCTTATCCTTCATCATTCTTCTGGATGAGCATTGATGCATAGCTCTCCTCAGCTCCATAAGCATAAATAATGAAGTCTTTACTAAACTTTAGGTTGACTAGTATTGGAGTTGTAGCAATGGATTGCTTGATGATTTTGAAGGCTTGCTTTCTCACCTTAGTCCATTTGAAATCTGCATTCTTCTTTAGTAGTTTTGATATAGGCTTCACCTTCTGAGCAAAGTCAAAGATGAATTTTCTGATAAAGTTTATCTAACCAAAGAAGGACTGCAAGGCTTTCTTGTTTATGGGTAGTGGAAGGACAATGATGGATTTGATTCTATCTAGATAAATGACCATACCTTCCTTGGAGACCACATGGCCTAGCAAATTTCCCTCATGAATTGAAAATAATGACTTCTTAGGATTAAGAGAGATGCCAAACTCTCTACACTTCTAAAATACTTGTTCTAGATGTTCCAGGTGGTCCTACTTGTCATGGGAGAAAATAGTCATGTCATCTAAGTAGATCAGAATTACTTTGTTGATTAGATATCCAAAGGTATAATCCATTACCCTTTGGAAGGTGGCTCTTGCATTAAACAACCTAAAAGGTATTCTTTGATAGGCAAAAGTGCTCCATTAGGTTGTGAATGTTGTTTTAAATTGATCTTCATATTTTACCTAAATTTGGTTATATCCAGAGAAGCCATCTAATAGTGAGAACCTTTCTTCTCCTACCATAATATACAATATTTGATCAATCTATGGGAGGGGGTAGTGGTATTTTAGTGATGCTTGATTGAGGTTTCTGAAATCTACACACAAGAGGCTATCACCATTATTCTTCCTTACCGGTACCAATTTAGCTACCCAAGTTGAATACTTGATTGGATAGATGATCTTAGCCTTTAGAAGATTCAATAGTTCCTCCCTCATTATGGATTCAATCCTAGGATTCATAGGCCTCTATTTTTTCCTGAAGGGTTTTGCATTTGACTCTAGCTCAATTATGTGTTGGATGACCTTCTTGTTATATACTTTAAGATCTTCATATGACCAAGCTACAATGTCTTGGTACTTCAGGCATAAAGCTTTGATATCCTCTTTTTCTTTTGGAGAACATCAGACTCCAAATTTGAGCTTTTTTTCCTTTTCAATTTCAATTTCTTTGTAGATCTTCTCATTGATCTTCATGGATTTGATATTTTTCCTGCCTGCATTGTTGAACAAGCTTTCTAGAGTAACCAACCCTCTAGGTATATAATTATTCTTAAGTTGGATAACATCTATTGGTTTATCTCTTCTAAGTTTTCCTCTTGAACATTAGATAAATAGTCTTCTCTCACCAAAAAATCAATGATTTATTCATCACTTTCAAAGACCTACCAAAAATTCTGCTTGTCTGATATTGCAGGCCTAAAAATAATTTTGATCCCTTTGTATTTCATGTCTCCTATATATACAAAATGGTTGATATTAGCTCCCCTCACTGCTAAGGAATCCACCAAGGTATTTTGTCTTCTAGGAATAAAATTAATATTTAGGGGGTCAAAGAATTCCATCAAATCCCATACCCTATTTCTATATGCTTTCATGTAATGGTACTTAATGTTGCACCTCTCCCTTACCTGATTGACAACCAATTCAAAGTAACCATATATATTCAATATCTTGATGCCCATGATTTCATTTTGTATTAGCCCAAGGCATAAAGCCTCATATTATATAGCATTGTTAGTGCATGACCATGTTAGCCTATATGTGAAACTCTTTTTTCCTTTTGATTGGGACTATAATACTACACTAGCACCAATACCATTTTTGCATCTGGTACCATCAAAGTGCATGATCCAGGTTTTTGTTTCTCTTAGGGACTGGTTAGATATAGTAAGAATTATTTTCTTTGTTTTTGTGGAAATACTGTATGTACCCATATCTATCCTGAATTGACTATAATCCTCTCTGAAATGTAGTTCATATTCAATCTCCAATTCTTTAAAATTATCCACTAATTCAAATTCCTCTAGAGGAATGAGATTGCACATGTCCTCTTCAATTTTTCAATGTGATAAGATATAGACTTCTCGGATGTTGTTCTTATCCTCTTTCCTTTGAAAGGAATCACCATGCTAGAATAGTCCATATACATGCATCCTCCCAATTTTATAGTGAACTCTCTTGAAAGGCATAAGCCAAAATAAGACTCTAGATCCACCACCACTATTTCTTGCACTATGGTTACCTCAAGTGCTCTATGTAGCCTCATCAAGACATATTTTATCACTCCCAATATCTTCACTGGTGTCCCATCTAACTGTAGAACTCTAGGGCAGGATCAGGTATATTCCATACCCATCTCCTCGCAAAATACTTTAGGCATAACTATGGTGGATGCCCTTGAGTCAACCATACAGTTGTGGATAATCCACCCCTCCATCCTCAAAGAGATGTAAAAAGGAGGGGGTTTATTATTTAAAGTGGTAAGGGATATTTTATCCTTTTCAGAGGGGATGTTGAGGATTGTGGTGGCCTACTTTTATTGTGGATATTTGTTCAAAGAAGATTTTAGTAGGTCTATTTGACAAGAATGAAGAGATTATCATATAGGCTAGCTTTGGATGGTATCTTCTTCATTTCCTCTATAATGTTATATTCAGACTTGGTAGAGGTGGGTCTCTTAGGCCTTCTCTCTGGCTCACCATACTTTCTTTTATACTATTGTGTGGATTAAATTCTCTACCTCTTGGTAATGGAGGGGAATATAAGCCTCTCTTGGGCTTCATTCTTGGATCTCATCCTATCTCCCTTAGTTTCCTTCTCAAATATTTTGGTAAAACTGACCACATTTTCCTAGCCTTTAGGAATTATATCTCTTTTTTCATTGGCCTAGGGGATAGGGAATGTGTCACTGCTTTGGGAAGGTGGATCCTTCTTCTTTTGAGAGGGGACATGAAATTGACCCATATTTTGTGGATCAACCTGTAGTGTTTTCTTGCCTGACCTTGTCATGATAGAAATGGGTCCATCCTCATCAACATCTTTTCCAACCATGATCTGATCTAGTTTCTAGAGCATGTTCACTCTTCCTTCATGATTTCTCTTTGGTTTCTCCATAGCCTATTGTACATGGTGTTGGTACATAACACAATATTGTGAATCATGGGAATCATTGCACACCAAACAACATACATTTACCAGAATTGTTTTAGAAGAGCATTCAGGATCTTCTTGAATTGCATTTACTCTGATCCTAGTGCTATTGCTAGGACCAGGTCTTTGATCCTTGTTAACATAAGGAAATATTCTTTATTGATATCTCTCCATATCTCTCTTTTCCATTGAATTTATTTTATTACTGAGAGTTTTCAAGGTATTCTAAATATCAAAGAGCATAGAGGATTCTTGGAGTATTTGAGAAGGAAGGGGAGAGAAAGTAATTGCAGTAGGTGATGCTTTTGAATGAGGAATAGGAGTTATTTATGAAAATGGGGATGAAAATGGAGGGGGGTCCATATAATATGATGTAGTTGTTTGACCTTGGATATTTGGGGTTTCCAAATTGTAGGGCAACACAAATTTTAGGGGTAATCTTCCCACATTAATAAGGACATTTTTAGCATGAACAACTGCATTATAGACCTATGGAAAGGTGTCTACTCTAGATTATTGGGTTTGTAGATCTAACTCTGATCCGAGGGCTATGATATAATACATGAAAGCGAGGCTTGAATATGGTCTAGCTTTAAGGGGAATCCTCTTCTAGGTCCTACTAAACCTCAAGTTGAAGTCTAAAATAGTTTCTTGTTGATGCTTTTGCATGGATGTGAATTGATTAAGGAGGGAAAAAGGATCAGTAGATTCATTGAATTCTTACACAAAGGGTTCAACTAATGTTGCCCATGAGGTGATGGTATTGTCTTCTAAGGTCCTGAACCAATGTAAAATATTTCCTCTAAAGGACAGGGCTAGGATTCTAACAATGACATCTTTATTTTTTATATTGTGGATTGCTACCAGATTCAGAATATCTTGGTAGTGCTCATATGTAGTTTTACTAGATCCATGATAGGTGGATATGGCCTTAGACATAGCTTGGGGAATGTCATGCATATGGGCTAGTCTAATGGGTCCAGTTGTATTCCAGCTAGGGTACTTTTGTAAGGGTTGATTTGGAACTACATTTTGATTTTGATTTTAGGCCAAGTTGCTAGGTGTAGCTCTTGTTAGAGGTGGCCTTGGGTGTATTGTAGGATGCTCCTTAGGAGGAGTTTCATCTGAATGAAAATACTGATTCAAATCCCTTATTATAGTAGACCCTCTAAAAGGTAGCTCATAGTAGAAAAATGAGTCTAGGTTATTCCTTGCGGATGACCTAGTATTCATGAAAGAACTACAAGCTACAGGGATAATTTTTTTGGATTTGTAGACCAGGGAGTCACCAGGTGAATTTTCTGCTCTCCACTTAGCAAGGTCAAGACAATTCACCAAATATTGATTCCTTCGAGAAAGAATACAAAAAATAAATAATAATATGGGTTTTAGTATTTCTTGTAAACAAGATCCCACTGGGTGTGCCAAAACTATTGGGATCCAAATTGACTTCAAGTAAACTTGATACTGCAACTATCTATCTTCTAGATTTCTGACTAGGATTGCACCTACTAGTCATAGATCAAAACTCAACATTGGATGGACCAAATATTGCTTTAGCCCAACCTCCAAGTAGGTTGGTTCCTTGTCAACTGATAGAGTGTTGACTCAATTAAGCTCAATAATGGTTTTGAGAGATAGGGTTAGAAAAGGGTTTAGGGTTAAGAAATTATGAGTTAATAGTGGCCATATAGGGCTAACAACATAGGCATCCATAGGGAAAACCTTCATCAAACTATTTCCAATGTCCCACACTCAAGATTAAAAGCACCCAAAACAAAATAATCTTCATAAAATAAAAATAAAGTAGAGATGTGCTTTAATAAGTAGTTTCAAACATCTATGATACTAACAATCCAATTTAGTAGAATATATTAGTATTTAGACTTAACAAAAATAAACCTCTTAACAACACAAATCTAACTATGAATAAATTTCAATTGCCTTACAACTAGTAATTCAATGTAGGTGGAATGAACTAGCCATAACAACATTGATAGAAATGTAATTCACAACTCAAACCTCTCAATAAAAGATATCGAAGATGACAAATCAGGAGTAAAAAAACCAAGTAATACTCCTATTAATTTGCAAAATATGTTACACAATAGGGCAAGAAAACACTCTAGACCTAACCCTAAAAATCAAGGGTTTGATCTTTATATATAGTTTTACAATAAAATAAAAATAGAGGAAACATTACAAGGATCTTGACTATGCCATATTAGTAGAAAGCTATGATGGCATCATTTCATTCACCTATAGGATTCAAGAAATCTGCTCAATGTCACACACCATTGAAGCTTGGTTCTATAACTTGTTGGTTTTATAATGGTAGTTAGACTCCAGGTCATTAAAAACTAGATCTTAATCATTCATCCTTCTTGAGGACTCCATCCCATTGTATATTTGCAACTACCTTGATTCTTGGTTCTTGGCACCATGGATGCTTCATCTACTCACTTGAACTAACTGGTTCTTATTCACCAAGAATCCATATTTGTATACTCATGAAAATTTCAGCATAATATCCATCGTTGATGCATTTCATGGATGGCTATGATTAAACTTTAATAATGCTCTATAGATGATCAACGTAGGACATGTCACCAATCCACTCTAAAAAGAATACTGACATCATCTAGGAATGCTTTGACCAACGAATTGGAGAATTCATGAAAAATACACTAAACATTAAGCATAATGTAGCTCATTGCGAATCCACTCACTTAAGTCTTCAAAATACTTTATTCCCTTATCATATATGCAATATAGAACATAATTTGCAATTCGCTCCTCGATATCCACTCCTTGATCTTTGACCTTGGTTGACTAGGAAATAGATTAGGTCACCATTCCACTCAAGAAGTAATGCAAAATGATTTTGCTATCTTGTATTTCTTCTTGAGTGTTTTGACCTTCTTACCTAACGGCGTAGAGCTTGTTGCCATTTCACTCTAAAATAGACATGGAACTCAATAGAATGGGACACTTATGACACTCAGTTGCCTTAGTGTGCAAAATGAGGAAACATTGCTAATCCACACTTTGAAGGATGTTGATGTCAATTAAACTTGATTTGACTATGGATTAGAACACTCATGCTAGCCTACTATAAAATACACTAAGTATTGAGCGGGGTGGAATACTTTGCTCTTGTTTACAAAAAAGAACTAAGTGTTGAGTAGATTGGTGCATCTTGAGTTGGGCTACTCTAAAATACACTATCTTCTATGGATTAGAGCCTTTTCATACCTTAGAATAAATTTTCAAATTTTTCTAAGGATGTAGCCATTTTGGGCCTACGGTTATTATAGATGATTTCTAAAGGATTACTCTAAGATCGTCTATCCAATAACCAATCCATAAATAAGAGGAAAGGAATTTAATTTGATAGATAAGTGTGAAGTTACTTTTGAGATTCTTAAGAAAAAACTGGCTACCACACCTATACTGAAGATTCTAAATCATCAACGGAACTATTCAGTTTGTACTGATGCATCACTAGAAGGGTTAGGAGGAGTGTTTTTCCAAGATGAATCAGTAGTGGCATATGAATCAAGGAAACTCAAGAAGCATGAGGTGAATTATACCACACATGATTTAGAGCTAGCAGTAGTCATGCATGCACTTAAGATGTGGTGGTACTATTTACTAGGAAAACCTTTTGAGCTATGAATCAATCATAAGATCTTGAAATATATATTTACTCAACCTATGTTGAATGCTTGATAGAGGTGTATTGAGTTCTTATCTAAGTATGAATTTGGTATAGAATATATCAAAGGTAAATATAATAATGTCACTAATACCTTGAGTAGAAGAAGACATATAATTGCACAGACCCGTAGTCACATAGACTTGATGGACCAAGTCAGGAAGGTGCAGGCACAAGATCTATTTTACAATGACATACAGACAAATATGGAAATAAATCCAAAATAAAATAAGGATTTCAACATAAAATATGGGATTTTGTGCTTCAAATATAAAGTTTTCATACCTAAGAATGGTGATTTAAGGGGATTGATCATGTAGGAGGTGCATAAATATCCTTACTCTACTCATCTTAGAGGGGCTAAGATGAGGGAGAATATAAAAAAGACCTTTTGGAAATATATGAAGAAGGATATCACCAAATTTGTTGCTAGATGCATGGAGTGCCAAAAAGTAAAAGCTGAGCATAGGCATCCAATAAGATATTTATACCCACATGATATACCTGTGCAAAAATGGTAGGTCATATCAATGGATTTTATTGTGGGATTACCTAAGAATAGGTACCAACATGACGTAATTTTTGTGGTGGTGGACAAACTAACCAAGGTTGCACACTTTATACCAAGGAGCATGAAAGATGATGCTCTAGTAGTGGCTAATAGATTTACCAAAGAGATATTCAAGTTACATGGGTTTCATGAAGTGATTACCTTAGATAGAGATTCTAGATTTACATTTGCATTCTTTCAAGATTTTCACCATGTGGTTGGCATGAAATTGAACATAAGTTTTACATACCATCCAAAAATAGATGGTCAAACAAAGAGGGTAAACCAAGTCTTGGAAGACATGCTTTGTATGTACTGTATGAACCAAAAGTATCAATGGGAATAATTTTTGCATCTAATGGAATTTGCATACAATAATGGATATCATTATTCCTTAGGTATGATCCTATTTGAAGCCTTGTATGGTAGGAAATATAGGATGCTTCTCTCTTGGAATAATCTAGAGGATCAGGTAACAATCAAATTGAATGTGGTTCAAGAGATGAAGGATCAGCTTAGGAGGATTAAGAAAATGCTTAAGAATTCCATCGATCATTAAATAAGCTATGCCGATATTAACAGATCATCTTGATATTTATTTGAGGGAGATAGAGTATTCTGAAGAGTAAAACCCATGAAAAGTGCCATAAAATCTACTAAATTAGATTCTAGATATGTTGCACCCTTTGAAATTACTAAGATAAGTCCTATAGCCTATCATCTCACCTTGCCACCCAACTTGTCAATGATCCATAACAATATCCATGTATCCCTTCTTAGGAGATATATTGTTGATCCTAACTATGTATGAAATGTTTCTAACTTGTAGATAGCTAACGCCTCAGTTATTGAAATGAAATCTATGAAGATTCTAGAGTTCATTCCAAAATTATGAGGAACTGGACTCTACAATAGTGCAAGGTCCAGTGGGATCGCTATTTTGAGAGAAATGCCACTTGGAAGAAAGTGGTTGATATGCAAAGATATTTTCCATTTTTATTTGAAAATGAAATGTAATTTTTGTTTTAATTTTAAGATATTGATGAAACATAGAGGATTGTGTTTAGCCTAAGGGGGTAGTATGTCATGACCCTCCCTTGGAAAACTTATTCATATGATGGAATTATGAATTGATATGTTGTTTTAATGATGGATTGTATGGCTATATGATGATTAGTTGTAAAAATTTATTTTATGTAAGAATATGATGCTTCTAATGGATTTACACGTTGCAATAATAGGTACTCTCATGGGTGGAAGAAAGGATCAACCATCGAGAATGAGGTTCCATAATAAGGGAAATGATGATAATTAATTATTCATCAAATAGCTTAGGGTAACATGGATGAATACCCTTTCATGTAGTTGTGTACCATACTTTACATGTGGCAACTAAATCATCGGTAGGGATGTTTAACAAAGAAACAACTGAGTCGATGGAGAGAAAGCAAATAACTTTGGAGCAATCATTGAAAAGTCTTCCATGATTTTGCTTGGCATATAATTAGTTTATTAATTTGTGTTTAATCAATAAGTAACTTCTTTGTTTTTATGTTAATGGGTGTTTAGATAAATGACATTTCTTATAATAGTTTCCCATTGCAATGAAGATCATGTCTTTTATGTTGGAGATCTTTCATGTGCCTTTTTCTTTAATTGAATGGAAAGGTTGCTTTTGGTAGACTCATTAAGGTACTTAATGCCTTGGCTAGTTATTTATAATAGATAATGATATTAACTTTCGTTCGAGCATATATGTTGTAATTTGATTTATTTGGATTATGAGTAGTTGAATATTATGAATAATTGCTCAAGGAGCACTTTTTTGCCTTACTTCATGGGTCGATAGGATTAGTGGTATTATGGTTGCTTTAGATGCACTCTTTGATGACCATGAGAAGCAAATAATGGAGGTTAACATGGTTCAAAATCAATTTTCAAAGGGGGTTGTAGTTTTTATTTTCTTGATGGAAGTTCTTGGGGAGGGACATGCAAGAAGGGACTGCAGTGTGCAAAAGGATCGATATAAATTTGGAGCAAGGGAGAACCAATACAAGTGAATAGTGATTTTGACATCATCACCTAAGGTTCATTGTAGATTTATAGGATTTTAAATATATTTTGAATGCTTGAGACCTAGTTAAGGTAGGTTGGAATGGAGTTAGTTGGGAATTTGATCTTTTGTATGCTTTCCCTACATGTACCAAGTGGCCTAAAAATAATTTTCTCTTTGAAAAAATATTCCTTCCTTACCTTTAAGCTTGTTGTATGTTGAATTTATTAACTAGTTTAGATATGATTGCTTTCGATAGAAGTGTAACCTGTTTGGCTTTCATTTATCCTTTAGCTTGCTTTGCATCGAACTCCTAGTTGCATGCTTTCTAGAAAGTAGCCTTAATGAGAAGTAGACTATGAGATTTTCATTTGTAAATGCTTTTGAATTATTAATGTTGTAAATTTAATTATGTTCTAGCTATGATGAGTGCATGTGTTTTTTTTTTTTTGTGGAAAACATCCCAAAAGGGATGCCACTTTCGGGTAAGACCCAAGGAGGGAGGGGTATCCATTCCACCAAAAATGCCCAGGACTCGGACCTGGCCTACCACCTTTGACATACTCAAGGAGCAAACAAACACACAAAACCAATTTAAAAATAAGTAAATAACAACAAAAATAATAAAATAAAATAAAAAACATGCTCCTTGAGTGTGTCAAAAACAAAAGCACAACCAAACACGCACAATAAGATAAAAGAAACCACAACACAAACCACATAGAAAAACACAAGAACCACATAACAAAACACAAACAAGACAAAAACAACAGAACACTACAAAGACATAACCCCAAAAAAAACATGAAAAATAAACACAACCAAAACCTAAAAAATTAAAAAATAAAATAAAAATAAAAATAAAAAACAACCAACAACAGACAATAAACAAAAACAAAAAACATAGAAAACACTCACACATAAAAACACGAAATAACACAAACAAAGAGAAACCCAAGAACAAGAACGAAAAAAACACAAGAACAATAACAAAAAACATAAAAAAAAAAACAAAACAACAAAAACACAAGAACAACAAAAAACAACACAAAGAACACAAAAACAAAACAAAATAAAAAAACCCACCCACCTTAAAAAACTAAACAAAAAAAGAAAAAAAGAAAAAAGAAATAAAAAATAAAAAATGAACAAAACAATGACCTATCTAGACTAGAAGACTATTAAGGCAAGAATCAACAGAGGAAACAAAATAAAGAATAGAATGAGCTAGGGAACTAAAAAAAATTGAATGAACCAAAGAGAAGCAAAAAAAAAAAACAAGAAGAAACTAGGTACCTTCGGAACTGGAGCCATCCAAAGAAATGATAGAAAGAAGAGCTTCCCTAATTTGAGAAGCCCACCATATAGGAGGGTGGCCATAACAAGTAAGATCACCTTTGTCCAAAGCCCAATTAGCTAAAGCATCAACACTCTTGTTTTGATCTCTAACCACATGATTGTAATCAACTTTCAAAAATCCCATCTGGATTAACTGAATCTTCTCAATAATTCTTTTTATTCTCCAATCCACCTTATGATTCTTAGAAGGATTCTTCAAGAGATTAATCATAAGTTGAGAGTCAGACTCAACTAACACCTTTTCCCATCCAACCTTAGTAGCCTCCTGAAGGCCTCTGAGGATACCATACCCCTCGGCAAGGTTATTGGAAAGAATACCCAAATTCTCGAGCAAAAGTAAAAACCGGGGAGCCATCCGAAAGTCTACCAATTCCTCCCACATTGGCTTTTCCGGGGTTCCCTCTAGAGGCTCCATCGGTATTGACTTTTCCAAAATCCTTAGGAGGAGGTTGCCAATTTCTATTCCTATCCATCTTACTAATACTCACATTCCCTTTAAGTTGGTTGCCCTTAGAAGGTTTAATCTTCAATATTTGCATCACTTGATCCCATATTTGGTGGGAGTTTTGGGGGTGATTAAGGAGATGATGGACTGATTCAACTAAGTTGGCTATGGTCTTTTGCCAAATATAGTGAATATCCTTCCTATCTTGATTAAAAATTTGGTTGTTCCTTTCATTCCAAATATTCCAAAGAAGAATGGTAGAACCCATCCAAACTAACTGCCTAATAAAATGATCAACACCCTCTTGATTAGGCCAATCCCTCCAAAGTTGTTCAAAAGTAAAAAAATTGGACCACTTTAAGCCAAGTAAAGTGGCCATTCTCCTCCACAGCTCGGAGGCTAAAGTACACTCAATAAAAATATGGTTGATATTTTCTACATTCTCTTCACACATTTCACATCTAAAAGGGCCATGAAAACCACGCTTCATAAGTTGCTCACCGAGTAAGCACCCTACGATGCAATAAAAGCCAATTAAAGAACCTCACCTTAGGCCAGAGCTTTTGAGCCCACAATCGAGAAAATATGTCGGAAGAATGGTTGGGATTATTATGGCATAAGGTCAAATAACCTTGAGCAACTGAATACTCACCCTTAGTAGTGTTGTTCCATCCAAAACAATCTTTTTCATGGGACCAAGAGAGGGATCTCATATGAAGGATGCCTTGGATATCTTGTCTTTGCCTTTATGGGATTTGAATAGGCCAGTCCTCAATAGGGATCCAATATCTACCAACCTTTGAATTACCAGTATGGTACCGATAGTAATTAGCCACCTTTATCCAATTAGCTCGGTGAAGCTCCTCCATCCAAGGCCTCCAATCGGGAAGCGAGTTATCAAAGGCTTGTGACCATCCCAAGAATCTGTCCAAAAATTTGCATGTTGACCATTATGAATGATCCAAAATAATTGTTTCTTTATCAAATCCTCACCGGTCTTAAGAAGCTGCTAAAATGGGAGAACCTTTGGTAGGAAGTTGATAGCGAACAAGGTCTTCGGGACTTTTGTTCTCGAGCATATTTAGCATGGAGATTATTGGCCCAAAGAGCATTGGGGTTATGCAACATCCTCCAATATAATTTAGCAGCTAAAGCTTTGTTGTTATTAATTGAAGACCGTAATCCTAACCCCCCTTCACTCTTAGGAAGACATAAAGTATCCCATTTCACCAAGGCCCATTTTCTTTTCTCCTTAGTACCACTCCAAAGGAAACGATGACTGATTTGATCCAATTCTCGAAGAACAACCTTTGGGATATTCAAAATGGAAGAAACATAAATAGGAATAGCTTGAAGGACTGATTTTACCAAGGTGATTCTACCCCCGGAAGAAAGCCACTTGTTGGTCCACTTTCCAATTTTCTTCTTGACTTTGTCCAACAACCAATTCCAATATTTATTTTTTTGCCTTTGAATATTTATGGGAATACCTAAATAAGTGATTGGAAGAGAGGTCTTCTTATATCTTAGTTTATCCAAGACCATGGATTCCTGTCTAGCAGAGCGGTGAAAGAAAATAACTTTAGATTTGTCTTCATTGATCAAGCGCCCGAGTAGCCTTAGAAAAACAGCTAATGATTTGCTTAATATTAGAAGCTTCCTTAAGCTGTAGCTTTACCTAAAAGAGTAGAGTCATCCACAAATTGAAGATGAGAGATAGGTCTAGCTCCATGAGCAATGGTAACTCCCTCAAGGGTTTTGTTTTCCCTCTTTTTGGTTATAGTCCTACCCAAGCATTCAGCAAGAATGATGAATAAATAAGGGGATAGCGGGTCACCTTGCCTAATACCTCTGGAAGCTGGGAAAGACTGAGAAGGCCTGCCATTGATAAGAACTAAGTAGGAAACTAAAGAGATACATCCCATAATCCAATCCATCCAATCCTTAGAGAAACCAAATTGCCTCAAAACTTTGATAAGGAAGTGCCAATCCACTCTGTCATAAGCTTTGGATAAGTCTAACCGAATGAACATGGAAGGAGAATTTTGCATATCCATGGAATGGATGGCTTCCTGAGCAAGAACTATCTCATCTACTATTTGACGTCCTTCCACATAACCCCCTTGCTGCGGGGAAATAATCTTATGCAAAAGAGGCTTCAACCTTTTTGCCATGATTTTAGTAATGATTTTGAGAAGAACATTACATAAAGCAATAGGTCTAAAAGCTTGAGATATGATCAACCTCTTGAGCTTTTGGAACAAGAGTAATATAAGTTTTATTGATAACCTTCAAAATTTCTTTGGCTTTCCTGGCTTCTTCCACCACCTCTAATAAATCAACATGAAGGATATCCCAGAACTCTTGGTAGAACTCAATAGGAAAACCATCGGGACTCGGGGTTTTCCCTTTTTGCATTTTAAAAACTACTTGTTGAAGCTCATTGATAGTAACAGGAGCATTCAAAATAGAGTTCTCCTCGAAAGTGATAAGAGAAGGGATTGCTTGAAGAACATTATATTGTGAAGTTGAGTCAAGGGGAGTAGCAGCAAAAATATTGGAAAAGTAATCAACAACAATAGAGTTCATGCCATCCCAAGTATAAACAACATCTCCAGAATCTGATTTTAAGGAAGAAATAAAGTTGTGAGATCTTCGAGCTAGAAGAGATTTGTGGAAGAAATTTGTGTTTCGATCTCCTTCTTTGAGCCATTGAATTCTAGATTTTTGCTTCCATAAGATTTCTTCTCTTTTTTCCCATTCCTCAAGCTGAGTTGTGAGTTTAATTTCATCTGCACTTCTCTTCTCTGTGAGGCCATCTAAACGGATTTTCTTATTCAAATTTTCAAGATGAGCAATAACTTCATGTTTTTTTTATGAACATCCCCAAACTCTTTCCAGTTCCAAGTCTTGATTTTGGATTTAATGTATTGCAGTCTTTTGGCAAAACAGAACATCTTAGTCCCATGCCTAGGTTTACCTTCCTTCCACCATTGTTGCACATGAGGTCTGAAGGAAATGTCTCTAAGCCACATTAATTGAAAATGAAAAGGAGAGAAACTCACATTGGTTTTCCACATTTCCACCATTGCTGGCCAATGATCCGAACCAGCATTATTAAGAGTCTTCACTTTAGGAATGTGACCATGGATTAAGAAATTTTTAGAGAGCAAAAACCTATCCAATCTCTCCATTATACAAGCTAAGCCTTGCCTTCTGTTAGACCAAGTCATAAGGCCATTATCCGGTTGGATATCCACAAGATGGAGGTTTGCAATATATTCGCTCATGAGGTCAGTGCTTTTGTCCAAATTTCTATTTCCCCCCCTTTTCTCATCCAGAGAGAGGATGGTATTGAAATCTCCTCCGATCAAGATCCAAGCTTTAGGAAAATGAGAGATAATATGAGTAATATCCTTCCATTGTCTTCTTTTTTCCTCCAAAGAAGTCGGAGCATAAACGGTAATGCAGAGCATAATCTGGTTGGAATGTCTACTTTGAATAGCTATAGCCAACAAACCCCAACTGCCAACCATATGGTGAATAACTACCTCTTTTGGATCCCAAAGACAATCAATGCCACCTAAAGTCCCTTGGGAATTGAGGGAAACCACTTTTCCAGTTGGCCAAATTTTCTTGGCAATTAAGTCCATATCCTCCATTGACATCTTTGTTTCTTGAAGGAAAACAAGATGTGGATGATTTATCTGAATCATTCTTCTAATTTCATTTTGTTTTGAAAGACTCCCTTTGAGTCCTCTAATATTCCAAGTGATGATCTTCATTAATACCAGGGCTAAAAAATTTGGGAAGGGCATTAATCTTACCTTCCTCTACAAGCTTTTCACCTTCTTTTACCATATGATATTGATTGGTCTTGCGACCTACTTTTTGATTAGAATCCATCTTCAATTTTTTTTCCCTGTTTCTTGACTTATTCCAATTGAATCTGAGATGGCTTCTAACCTTGAAGAATGCTCGTACACGGCCAAAATTTTACTAGATGGTTCAACGGAGTCTATATTGGGACCTGCATTATTTGAAGTTTTGACATTTGAAATATTGTTTTTCTTGTGTAAATTTTCTCCTTTTTTTTCTATTGAAAACCTTTGATTTGTTGGTTTGTCTACGAGTTCTTCCCTTCATATTTAAATTGTGTTTCTAAGATTTTAGTTTCCATTATTTCCTCTTCCTCACTTGGGACATCATTTGTGGAAAGGATTTCAAACATATTAGCGAGATGACTTTGATTGATCCTTCATAACTGGTTTTTTTTGAGTGTTCTTCTTCTTAGGTATTTGCAAACCTGATGAGTTTATATCTTCTTTCTTCTGATCAGGAATTTTATTTGTGCATTGGCCAAATGACCATATTCATGGCAAATTCTACAACGAAAAGGAATGTTCTCATAGTCCACTACTTGCTCCCAAGTGTCTTCCCCAAATTGTAATGTGATATTTTTAGGTAGGGGTTTGTCAAAATCCATTAAAACACAAATTCGAGCATAAATAATATGTTCAAAATTTTGAGTACAATCAGCGAGTCATCATAAAAGTTCCTAAAGAGTTTCCAATTGAAGAAAAAATAGTAGGATTCCAAAATTCAATAGGGAGGCCAAAGAGTCTAACCCACACGGGAGCTATAGAAGGCATCTCTTCTTCGGCTTTAAATTTAGTATGCCGGGGCTTCATGAAAAGCCCTGCCCTTCCAAAAAACCAAGGACCCCCTTGAAAATTTTTCTCTCTATCTTCATTATTAGCAAATAAAACAAGAAAATAACCATTTGGATAAATAGAGATTTGTAACTCACCTTTAGTTTTCCAGCTTTTTGCAGCCCAGACTTTGAAAGCAGATAGACTCGGACGAAAACCCACGAACCGACAAAATTAGTCCTCTTTTTTCCAAATCTTCAATGCCAGTCTGAATGTTACCCATATCAAGCTTAACAATAGGAGTTCCATCAGTTGCTTTAAGACATCCTGACTCCGTTTTCTTGGGATCAATCTTAGGCATTCTTAGAGGTTTATGGGAAGCCCTAATATTGATATTAGCATTGGGCTGAGGCTTGTCCACCATGAAGGGCATCCCTAAAATTCATTTTTGGGACTGAGTCTTCAAAATTCTTACCCTTGATAGGGGTTTTCATAGTAGAATTATTTTGTGGGTGCACCTTAGCACCAGATTCACTTGAGATATGAGCCATTTTTTGATCAACTGCTTGAAACTTGTTTCGTGATCTCTTTAATCCTTGCCCTAGACGTCGTGGAAAGGTATGGTTTTCACTTTTCTTTTGTGCAGCAAATTGGAAGCCGTTGTCACTCAAGTTCATAGTATGATCTATTGAAAGACAAATTTCTAACCCATATTGTATCCCCTGCAACATTTCCTGCTAAAATATTGAGCATAAACCACAAAAATATTGGCCGCTAGGGCCCGAAGGCCCTAAAAACCAACCTCTGGAGCTGCTTGCACTCAACCCAGATGAAACCCTCGCATAGCCGCTTGCCAAATATGTCGTTCACACATAGGGATGTGCTAGGATCTGTGTTGCTCCAAATGATATGAAAATTGGTGGAGATGTTCTAGGGTTTTTCAGGCATCTACCCTCAAAATTTTAGCTCAATCCGAGTCCGGATGAGTGAGATATGGCCGAAACGAGTTCGGAAGTTTGGGCAGTCCTACTTTGCTTTGATGGATGGAACAGAACAATCGATGAGTGCATGTGTTATTGATAAGAAACCATTTGTATTATCTTATATATGAAGGTGACAGTGATTAAATCACACTAGGTGCTTGTTATTGCTTAAATAATAAAATGCTATCAACTGATTTATATACAATAAATATTTTAAGCTTTAATTCTAATATTATATGCATTTTTATTTTTTATGGTGTGTTGTTTACGTTTCCTTATTTTAAGAGGCCACTAGCTAACAAATACATGTTTGTTGATTTCACTTTTATGTTGAATGATGTCTAGTTCATTGTTGAAATCGATGATGTTTTAGAGCTTGATATTAAGCTTACATGGGTGCTCATTGGAGCAATGGTAAAATTGTTTGTGTGTTCCCTACAGTCTTCATTGGGACTATAGCATTGTTTGGAATCAACATAACATACTCCTTGTTTATGGATTTATGTGGTGAATGTATTATATTCCATCTTGAGCTTACATTGATTAATTTGTGTGATATGTGCCATTGTTTATTTTTTATTCTAAGTGGTTCTAAGACTTCTTTATTGTTAAGATTATTTGGAATTATATTAATGTTTTCAAAATATGAATTTTATTGTAATTCCATCTTACGTGTGTCGCTTATTGAGTTGCTTTTGTTGTTGTTATGATATATTTTTTATAACCATAATAAAGAAATGATTTTGGGGAATTCATGGTATGAATTAGAATAGTCTCCATTATGGGGGTTGAGCAACTTTAATTTTATGTTATGTTAAATACTTTGTTTCGATGAAATTAATTATAATGGAACTTTTAGAATAAATTGAGGGATGTGGAATCCATATGTTCTATTAAAGATATTATGGGGTCTCTTTACAATTTTAAAGAAAATAATGTTATGCTATTTTAATGGTTTAGAGTTGGAAACCAATTACGTTTGGTTAAAGAGATTATGGGGTCTCTTTATATTTTGGAATAGAAAGAATGTTATGCTCATTTAATGGTTTGGGGATGTAAAACCATTTATGATAATTCTGAAAAAATTATGGGGTTTCTTGCTAGAGAATTTTATTTTGAAAAGAAAGGAAGGAACTTGAATGGGTGTTTTGAGTTTATTTTGGTTTTTGTTTGCAATGATCATAAAATACATTTAGGATTGTACTCTCATGATTTAGGACTCTTCTTGATCCCTGTAAAACTCTTACCCTCAATGATGATCCATGAAATTCAATGATGATTTTTGTGCATGGAAGATCATCCATGGTCTAAAAAATACTATTTATTTACATGTGGAAAGAGAAAGGCCAAAAGAAAGGCTTATAAAATGTAATGATTCATTGAAAGACTAAAGTTGTTCCTGATTATTTTCCAACTGCAAAGTAATGATTCTTGGTGGAACTAATGGATGTTCTAGTTTTTATGGATGAGTCATATTAACCTTAAAATGATGAGGTGATTGTTCATTAAGTTTATTAAAATTAAATGTTGATAAAGATATTTTATTTAAGAAAAGTGTTAGATTATATCTTTATTGCATCAAATGGATTTATGATGGTTTTATATTTAATATGTGCACTAATGTTAATAAAGGAAGGCAAGTTTTATTTTGCAAGAAATGTGTTTATTTCTATTTATGCTTCCTTTCATTTTAGGGGATAAAATTTGGGATGGGGGTGGACCTAGATTTCCCTTATAGACTAACCCAAAGGATACAACTACCCTTAAGTAGTGACAATTGCATAACCTTTAAGGTACACACAATGAGAACTTCTTGATAAAGGATATTTGAGAAGGTTTCAAGGACAGTGAGTCTTTGAAATATAAGTTGGGTGGTGTAACCTGAAACCTCATTTCCATTCGTATAATATTGGATATCATTGTTATTAAGGATTTTATGGTGGAACCAATGTGGTTAGGTTTAAAGGTTCCATGTGATTATCTACATGGAATAAAGACCACCTTAGATATCACATTGAAGATATGGGTATATCTAAGCACTAGGTGGCTAGAGGTTCACCAGGCAATGTAACCATCTATACATAAGGGCTTTATGCTGCTATAGGAAAAATCATAGAAGGAATTATGATGAATCTTGGAAATAATCATCCCTTGATCTCAAATGATGGAGAGTGGGTTAATTCTATGTTATGGTTAAGTTTTCCTACTTTCACAAAAAAAATTAGAAATGGGGAAACCATTTGAAGATGTCTTGTATACCATGGCGGTGTACTAGGTAAACCCCAAGGTTTTCGCAAGAATTTGGCCACTCTTGTCCACTTGAGCAATTTTTGTAGCATTGTAAAGCTTAAAATATGGTTAATCCCTATGTAAATTTTTAAAAAAATTTCATAGTGACATCTTAGAGAACCTAATCCTTCCTTCTTCATAAATAAATAAATAAAAATTTCTTACTCGTATTGGGTAAGTTTAGGGTATATTACAACACCAAGGCCCATGTAGTCCTTTTGAATAAAGGAGTGCCAATAAAGTAGGAGGATATTTTACCAAAGCTAAAGCAAGACAAGTGGCCACCAGTCAAAATCCCACAAGACAAAAAAAACCAACAATCTAAGGATATCTCCCACCATTGGTTGAAGGAATTTCTATTCTATCCAAGGACATGTGGCAACCACACATGAAAATGAAGAGAAAGCAAGAGGGAATTAAAGGAGGCATCTACCATGTTACCACAAAGGTTGAATTTTGTGTCCAAGCCTATCAAATCCAATCACATACCAATCATGGCCACTACCCACCATATGCATGAGCTTACCCTATCCACCTACACCATTTTAGAAAGGCTATGTTTGCCATATCAACAAAATGATGTATTCCAAGAGAAGCATGATAAATGAGTTATGGTGTAGCCACCCCAATGCAACAATAGAGAGACTAGTCACCCAAATAAATTATTCAAAGGCTCTAAAATTTTTAGTATTTATGGCCCTAAATGAAGATACATCAAAGCTTCCACTGTGTAAGTTGTACAAGGATTTTTTGGCTACAGGAATTGAAGTTATATGTAGGCCTTTTACATAGAATTTTAGAGGGAAGGCACTACTCTCAAATTATAAATAGATCCAATTTCTATAGTAAAGGCATCATAAGTTGTTTATTTATGCCCAACACCTAGTCTTGTAGGATCATCCTTTCACCCTTCTTTCCTATTGTAACAAAGGGAGCCGCCCAAGCATTTTCTTGTGCCTAGGAAGCATAAATCCCTCCAAGCCTCATTGTATTATATTCATTTCAGCAGGTTAAAGGAATCCATGACTAATTTCACTCTATCCTCCTTCCCTTAATTTATCTTGATTCTTGGTAATGTGTTTTGCTTGGTTGTGTTCACTATCCATGGCTGACATTTTTTGTGTTTAATTGCAACTTGTAGTAAAAAATTGGAGGTTCTTTTTAATTCTTTGGTGTGTTGCCTCCATAAATTAGGGAATTAATTTTCTATAAGCATTCAATTAATTATTTTTACTTTCATTGCAATTTCTTCTCTAGCTACATAAACCTTGGACTCAACTCATGGAGATCACTATGCATCAAATAATTTAAATTTGATGAATATCTAGCCTTGATTAAAAATACTAAAGGTCATTCCATTGGTGGTTCTTCATTTTTTTCCCATAGTGATTCCTACTATTTTGCTCTACATAAAATGTGGGTGCAATCATCCCCCTCGATAGGTGTACTCAAAAGCAAAAATAATGCATGACATATTAATCATCCTAATAAATTCCAAGCCCTAATGGGATAAAGGCTCATTTTTGTGACTAAATTTAAAGGTAACAACGCACTCCTCTTCCTTCCAATGAACAACTTACACTCATAAAATCTTCTTACCCATTTATGGACCTATGTAAACAAGATAGGCCAATAATAATCAACCTTCATTATCTTAGTAGCCATGGTCTAAGCTAAAAAATGTCCTCTTGAGAATCCTTGATGAAATTCCTAGAGAAATTATTGTATTTGACTAGGTCCTTTGCATTTGAGGAGGGCGTCATCAAAAATTATTTGGAATAGGACTCCTTTAATTAGGATGAAATGGATTTTTTGCAATCAAAAATTTTCTTTTGAAATTTATCGAGTCCTAGTGGATATTAACTTGTCTATATATATATATATATATATATATTAAATATACTATCCAACCCAATTGGGCTCCTCTAGCCCATCATTGATAAGACATATGCCTTCATTTATTTCTTTACAAATTGTATCCTCACCATAATTTGATATAGGGCCCTTCCTCTAACCAACTTCATAGGTTTTATTTCTATGCCAAAATCTAATATTTTTATGATCCACCAAACTATTCTTTAACTTATCTTTCCACCCATTATATATTCTCTTATATTCAAATGAATGGCATGTGCAATGATTCTATTTTTAGATACCAAGTGTTTAACTTTTTTTAGTTCTTTGATTAGGATGTATACCTATTTTTTATGAAGTTGTATCACTCCTTATATCCCTTCAGATTCTAGCTAAAAATATGATTGGGTGCTCTTTTTTATCATCATCTTTCTAACTATGTAAAGCATAAATGTTGGGTTCATCGTCAAAAGCATAGAGTATGAATTCTCTATTGAATTCAAGATTGGCTAATACTAGTGCTTCTACTATAGCTATTTTTATTTCCTCAAAAAATTTCTTCCCTTATTTAGAGTATGAATTCTCTATTGAATTCAAGATTGGCTAATACTAGTGCTTCTACTATAGCTATTTTTAAGCATAAGGGTCACAAGTTTGACTAGCTTGGTGAAGTCTAGGATAAACCTTCGAATGAAGTTTATTTATTGAAAGAATGACTAGAGGGTCTTCTTATAATGTGGTAAGAAGAGGATGATGATAAATTATAATATTTCTAGACCAATAATCACCCCTTATTTGGAAATAATATGTCCAAGTAAATTTCCTTGGGGAACACAAAAATTACACTTTTTTAGGTTTAGGCATACCAAAAATTCTTGAAATCGCTTGAAAACTTCTTATAGGTGATTCAATTGATCTCCTTATATTTATAAAAAAATAGTTATATCATAAATATAAATTAGAATAATTTTATTGATTAAACCTTTAAAATCAATTTCTATGGCCCCTTGAAATGTTGCTCCTACATTCGAAAAACTGAAAGGTATCATTTGGTATGCAAATGTCACCCATTTGGTGGTAAAGGTTTTTTTATGTTGGTATTCATATTTTATGCATACTTTATTATATTAAAATAATAAATCTAGGAGGTAAACCTCTTAGATCCTACAATGATCTAGAGGATCTAGTCCATCAATGGCAAAGGATAGCGGTATTTCAATGAAGCTTTGTTTAAATATTGAAACTTGAAACATAACCTTATTCCCTCTTAGTAGTTCCAATTTGGAGACCCATGAGGTGTGTTTGATAGGATATATAATATTTTATTCAATCAAATTATCTAGTTCCTTTTGCATGAGGGGTTCAATCTTTGGATTTATTGATCCTTGTTTTTGTGTTATGGATCGAGCATGAGTTAAACTTGATGGTGTGTTGTATGGTATTTTTATTGTATCCTTTTATATCATTATAGCCCCATGATATCACGCCACTATAATTTTGACATGGGTGAATAATGGCATGTTTATCATCTTTGGTTGTGACTTTCTCTATTTTCAATGTCTACCCTAAGGCAACATTGACCTTTTAATAATATCCTTTTTCAGTTTTTATCCTTATATTTTCTCTGGAATTATCATCAAGGTTAAAGAAGTTTTCCAATATGATGATTACTTTTGGTAATTTATTTTATATCAATTGGATAATTTGATCATCATATGCTTCTTTGGTCTTGGGCCCCAATATTTTGGAAAATTTGACCTCTTGCTTGATAAATTGAACAACATGTTTGTCATTGTCAAACACTTACCAATAAACTTATTTTTCTAGAACAACCAGTCTAATTATTATTTTAACATTCTATTTTTTCTACAGGAGATTGTCTATTGGGTCAAGTTGTGACCCTATAATATCCATGCAGTTTGCATCTGTGTTTTGTTCCCTAGGAATAGACTAAATATTTATAGCATTAAATACCTCTATAATATGCCACACTTGGTGTCTATGTGCTTTCATCAATCTATTTTTGGCTATACATTGTGACCTTACCTTATTTACTACTAGCTCTATATCACCAACAATTTGTAACATTGTTATCCCTCTTTTTTGGCCAATTCATATTCTAAGAGAAAGGGCCTCATACCTTTCTATATTGTTTGTGTAGTTAAACTATAGAATATAGGATTTTAGAACCTGGGTGCCCTATGGTGATATTAAGAAAATTTTAATGTTAAATCCTATCTAACTTTTGGCCCCATAAAATTATAATTCCCATAGCTCATGCTTGATATCTCCCCTCCTGAATATTTTAGGAAATGAAGGTTTTTTTTCTTGAATCAAATATGTCCCCACATTGTTTGGTTCAAGTACTCCTACAGAAAGGTATCCTCCTATAATTATTTGTTAGTATATGGGGGATTCTTTCTTAGGCTGCTTCTTTTTGTTGGTATCTTTTGAGGATCAATCATTGGACCCAATATGGGTGATTTGAGAATCATGAACTCTTTCTATTCCTTTGATTCTTCCCATAACTAAAGGGTCACTCTCAACTAATTCCTTTTTTTGGTTATTACAAGGTCATCCCAAAATATTATTGTTACTATGGACCTTTTCAGATGATCTACCACATCAAAAATTTTAATAGATAGAGCCTCTACCATGTCTCTTAGCTCAAGGTATGAGATTCCATATTCTGTTACAAATGATATCAATGCCTCAACTATATTAGGATCCATTCTTGTAGTCACTAGGATGGTTCATACCCCATGCCTCTGAGGTGCTCATTTTGGAAGGTCCCACTATCCCTTAGCCTAGTTGGTATATTATTTTTAGATCTATAACCTTACTAAATCTAAGGGCTTTGCATTACCTGTAATTTTATATGCCCCTTCCATATTCTTGGTGGTGAATGCCTACCCTAAGAGTGGGGGGTTGACCATTGACATGATAGTCAATAACTCTAGCCTATACATAGGAATGACATATATCATATGGAAGTATCTATAAGAATAACCTTTCCTCATTTCCTATTATTCCATTTCTTCCTTTTTAAACTTTATGCATGTGATTTGCTATTGAATTCTATTGTTGAAGAAGATTCAATATATTGTAGCTTATTCATCTTTCATCGACGAAGCCCCTATAACTCCTATTCCGTACCCGAGCTTTTAGTTATGATAGTCAGCCACCAGGGAATAGCTCCAGTGGTCACATGCTAGCTTGAGCAGATAACTATTGGCCGGCTCTACCATCTATCTATCTAAAAGAGTAAATAGTGATATGCTTGTCACCTAGACTCTTCTTTCTCTATATAGTTTGTTCACATGTTCTAAATGAGGCCCTAGTATAAAACATAAGATACTATTTTTATGCTTATTGATAGAAATCATTGTCTAAGTTTTATAACAAACTAAACATCTAAACTAAATAATCATTCATGGAATTAAAATCTATTAAATTTTGATTCCAATCACAACCACAAAACAAAAAGTTTGATTTTTTATTATTTATTAATAATATCCCAAATAAATATTCCATCCAATTAAATTTTAGCTCAATAATTGTATAAATCCAATAATAGTATTATTATTTGATTGCACCAAAATAAAAAAAAAATGAATTCATGTCTAATGATATTTTTATGTATTTTGTAAGTACAAAGACAATTTTTATTAGAACTTGAATGGTCAAACTGATTGAATCTTCCATTTTCTAAAATGATGCTCAAACAAATCAAAATAACCTCTATTTTAATGAATACATAAGTTTATGATCCAAATGCAATATTCTCTCTCTTCACAAGATAGAAACAGACTTTCATTTCTCTATTCTTAAATAAGAACAAGAATATATATCACCATACCATATAATATCTACTAGAATATCACAACTCAATTCAAACACCTATAAGGAATATAAAAAAGGATTAAAGTATGCAAAATAATTGTTGTACATATTTTAGAAACTTATTATATTCCTTGTACCTAACCCACTAATGTGATCCACCCATTATAACCACCATATCAAAGGGTATTATGCTATCCAATCAACCACTAACCCCTCTCTAGAACCTTGAATAAAATATGTAATCACATAGTATAAGTTTACAATCAAAACATAATGCATAGGCACATTCTATATTATGAATAGGAACAAGATATATTTGTAATATGTGACATAATTTTAGTACATTCATAATTACATATGATAGCATAAGAATAACCCTATAGAAGATACTATAGATTTATTTCATTTTCTCTCTAAGACTTCCATATTCATATCTAACATTATTTTCCATTATCCAACTCCCCAACATACTTCCCCTAATGTCCAATCCCCTGTAGTATGGTTTTTTCCCTACATACAAAGATCTACACAACCTACAAATCATACACATATATCTCAAATCCCTAGGGTATGCTTTGTTGCAACAATATACAAATCATACATATCTATTTTGTATCCCTAAGGATATATTTTCATCACAATAGTAACACTTATTCACAAAACCCAAATGATCATCATAGGTATAGAATCCATAACACTATTTTCATACATAATTAAAAGTAAACTTTAGTTACATTCCATATAGGATCTATTTTAAAACATATAATGCTACAAGTTTGAAGTATCCTTTAAAATTTTAGTGAAATCCCATCTAGGAGCTAGTTTAAACTATACTGAGAGGAGTATTGACCTCCCTCCTATAATATTCTATAGTCAATTTACAATCTAATTGTAGAATCCTAATAATAGGACTAATACGTGGAAATTAGGAGTAACTTCTTGATCAATCATAGTTTTTAAATGACTCTTATCCAAGTTCTAAAATTGAGTAGGACTCGGGTTTCAATAATAAATATTGACAATATTTTGAAGTATATATTTCTATAGAATAAATATGGTGTTCCCTTTCAAACCCCTTTTTTGCTAGTAATAGATCTATGATATGATTTCCAATAAAAGGAAGACATTGAGAAATCCCAAGTACTCTAACTACATCTTCCCTCTACAAAATTTTTGTTGAAAGGTTCAAACCATATTTTGAAAGACCACCAAATTCAACTTCTAGTTCCTTATAGATGTGCTTGTATAAAAATTTTGTTATAGAAGATTCTAATAATTTCACTTGCTTATAAAAAGGATTGAGAATGTTTTCCATTTCAACATAATTTGCAACCCAAATTATAACTAATTTTGAATCTCTATAAATATGTAAAGTTGTAATTCCTTGGTCCACTACTATTCTCATAAAAAGGACCAATTATTTCCATTCTTCCATAATATTTATGCCTTCCCCTAATATTGCATTGAAAGTGATCTTATAATTTTTATTTAACTGAAGTGCTCCTCCTACACAACACCTTCTTGAACTTCCTTGAAAAGCTCCACCAAATAAGGCCCTTGGTTCCATAGGATCCACTATTGATGTTCCTATATGCCTACTTAGTTTTGTTTTTTGAGAGTTTTTTAGAATTTCAAAAACAAATTTAATTTGTATTTGCACCCAAATCACTAGAATTTCTTTATCTTCAAATAACCTAGTATTTCTATCTAGTCATAATCCCCATGCCACTATCAAAATGATATATGTATACTCCTTTAATCCTCTTTCTCTAAACCATTATTTCATGTTATTTGAAAGGTTCCTAGTAGGCCACTAACCTTTTTAGTGAGTCATAGGTAGAATATAATTCCACATTTCTCTTACAAAATGGCAATGAACTAGAATGTATTACATTTTTTATTCTTTATTTCAACATATGACACATTGACTTGGTTCTCGTCAGGAACTCCCATGAAGAACATCTCATTTTAGTGATTTTTTAGCTAGGGCTAACCAAGCAAATATTCTAGTTTTTAAGGGATATTAAACCTTCCATATTCTACTCCACTACCAAATATTTTCCTCATTGTTGATGTTAAAGCCTGACTTATACCCTTCTCTATCTATGTACTATCCACTTGTTGTATTATTGGACCATATCAGTAAGTCTATTTGTTTATTTAGTCTTATATTTGCTTCATTTCCTCCTAGAGCTAGCTCTTCTACTATGAGTCATCCTTGTTTCCATAAATTGTTGCTCTATGCCAATATTATATTTCTTTGGATATAGATATGATCTATTATATTTTTTGGAAGCTAACAGTCTCCTTTGCTACCTATCTAAGGATACTTGCCTATCCTTCCTTTCTATTCTCTATTTTCCATACCAAGAAATTCCTAGCTAATGGGTGCTTTCCAAATAATTATATTTTTTGAAACTAATTTGTTATACAGTTTAATCCAATCGACAAACTACAAGGTACATAATTATTTCACTTGAATTACTCCATGCAATAATCCATTATCAATTATCATTCTTCACAAAAAAATTGCTTTTAAAACTTTTCCAAAATTATGTTCATTCTTGAGGCCCCATCCTCCATATAACTTTGGTTTAGCTATTATGTTCCATTTAACTAGTTATATTGCATCCTTCTATTTATTCCCTAAACAAAGGAATTGGAAAGACTTCTTCCTTATTATCTCTACTATTATGATGAGAATGTGCAAGGGAGTGCTAGAAGTCTAGAGTCGCTTCCAAGATTGATTTCACCAATGTAAGGTGATCCCCCAATGATATCCATCTAGTGCACCAAGAGGTGATCATATTCTCTATTTTGATGCATAACCAAATCCATTCTTGGTACCCATAGTCATTAGGCTTTAGATGAAATCCTAAATATTTTATTCCTTTATTAAAGTTTACTTGCTTAGAACTAAAAATTCTTATTACTACTTCTATTGCCCTAGCTAAAATCTATTGATAGCTATATACATTTTTTAAGTAGCCATACAATATAGGTCCATAACTTATTTATATTTGGAGGCTTCCTTCAATGTCTCATTTTCAAAACGTAAAACATCAACTGCAAAGAGCAAATGGGTAATCTTCAAAGAGTTACCAATTTTGATACCCTTGAACATTTTCTATCTTTTCTATTCCATGATTAATCTATTTAAATATATTGCTACTAAATTAAAATGTAGAAGAGAAAGAGTACACCCTTGTCTTAAATCTCTAGGAGCCTTGAAAATTTAGAAGCTAATCCATTGATAAGTACAACAAAAGAGGTTGAATTGATACATCCCATCACCCAATTTAGAAAAGGAATGTTATATCCAATTTGAATTAGGTTCAACCTAATGTATAACCAATTTACTCTATTGAAATTTTTTGCTAAATCCAATTTTATTATCATTGCTTATTGCTTCCTTGTCTTTATTAAATGTAGTCCTGCTTTGACCACCCTTATTGCTTCATGATTCTTCCTTTTACTAAAAAACCCAACTGTATTTAAAAAAACTCTAAAAATACCCCTTAAGTTCTTTTATCTATAATATTTGATATAACTCTATAGAGTGTTACATAAAGAGATAGGTCTATAATCCCCAGAATATTTGGATTATCCTTTCTTGGTATCAAAGCAAAAAAATGGATTTTATTAATACTAGAAATTGTCCCTTAATCCTTGATTATTCTACAACTTTTAAAAATCCAAGTAAAAATCTATTTTCCATCCTAATAGACCTATATTTTCCCTTTTTGAAATTATTTGACATTTGAGTGTAGCTCCTCAATGATTTTTTAGCGTAAAGCTTCATTTTGTTCCTCATTACCCATCTTGGGTATATTAAGAACTAGTTTAATTGTCTATGTTGTTTTTGCTTTGTTTGGATCTTTATACCAATCGTGAAGTAGTTTATTGTTGATGGTACCAACTCTTGGAATATTCTCAAATTATTTTCATTCTTCCCTTGCATTTTCCAATTTGTGTTTATATATTTATTTGTTTTACATAATTTTTTTAACAATTTGTATTTTCATCCTCTTGTTCTAGCTATAAAGCCATGCTTTTCACTATTCTCTTCTGCTCCAATTATAACATTTCTCTTCTTTTTGTTTCTAATTCTATAACTTATATCATTTTATTTTCTTAAAATAACTTTGTTGCCTCTACTATTGTAAAAACTTTATTTAGAGAAAATTCAATTTTAGTAAGTATTGTTTTACTTCCTAGTCATTTGCTCTAGCCCAACCTAATATGACATGTTTCATTCTCATAAGATTACTAGTGAGATAAAACATGGTTGTCTCTTATAAGGTTGGGTCATAATGCCTTCATTCTATTTTTACTAAATTTTAAAATTATTCATCCCTTAGCCAAATGGGATTCAATTTGAAAGGTCTTGGTGGTTTATCCTCATCATTTTCTAGTTATAAAAGAAATGGAGAATGATACAAAACTCTCCCTTGATCTATCCATATTTTTATCTTATTTTAGAAAGCATTGAGATTTTTTGGAACTAGAAATCTATCAAAATGTTTTGATATCCAATGTTTTCTAGTTCGATTGTTCCTCTATGTAATATCAAGCTTTGTTGGTTCTATATCAAATAGTCTAGAACTTTAAATTTTGTGCAGGAAATAATCATCTAAAGGATACATTCTAGCCTCTTCTCCCCATATTTTACTTATTTTTGTAACAAAGTTTAAATCCCGTCCCACCACTAAATTCTTCTTAGAATATTTTGGCCAAAATAATTTCTCCCATAAAGCATTCCTATCTATTAGAAAATGAGCACTATTATCATAGGATAATAATCTCCAAGATCAAATAATATCTCACAAACTCATACAATCATTCAACAATAATATTGCACAATAACAAAATAAATCTTTATTGAAAATATATCTACTATAAGCAATGCATAAATGCAGTCTTCAATAAATACGTACATGAGATTTTTCATATTACATCACTCTTGACCATTTCTCTCGTCAAAATCATAGGATATCCAACTCTTCATATTTTCCTCTTACATAACAAATCACATATTTACATAAAGAAAAGCCTCTCATGATTGCTAACTCCTGACATCTAAAATAACACTTCACTCATATAACTTTCACTTAATAACTTGACACCTCACACACATAAGTCCTCACTTATATGCATGAAACACACTCACACTTAACAATTTAACACATACTATAGACTCAAATATGAAACACACAATCTAATATAAATATTTATAAAGGTATCAAATAATTTAATACCCTCAACACCCTATATATTACATTATTTGGTATAAAGGCCTTTTTCCTTCATGTACTTTTCAATCTCCTTGATTCTTGGCTTGGTCTTTTGCTATTAACTCTAATACTCCTTCTAGTTTGATATTTGTTATTCTTATGAGGAATTCATCACAATAATATATTCCATTAATATTTTCCTTTTCATCATCTAAGTCCCATGACTTACTATTATTAGATTTGTTGTTGATAGTAACACTTGTAGAATGTAACAACTTATCATCCTATTTATTTCTTAAGATTTTTTTATCCAACACTATCTATACATTCTTTGGTTATATCTAGATTTATTTCTTTAAAGAAGATCATTTGTTGTCATATATCATAAGTCATTTATGTCGCAATTGATATCTTTCATCACAAGTTTGTTCTTCAATATTTTGATCAATTCTTCTTTTATTTTACTCTTATGTTTATAAAATTCAAGAGAGTAATGCAAAATACATTGATATGCCCATATCAATAGGTAGTATAATAGCATCTTTATAATCTTCATTTGCTTCGATAACTTCTAAATTTAGATAATTCTAAAATGTTGTAAAATATTCATCTTTGGCTTCTCTAAAATTTTATTGATATATCTTTTTGTTCTTTAGTATTCTCTGTCATGCATTGTGTGCAAAGTTCTAGATATTTTAACCTTTCTTTACTTTCTTCTATAAATGCATTCTGAATATATTTGATCATGTTTTTCTTTCTTTCAATGGTAATTTTATCAATCTTCAAAGCACAGTTCAATTTTTCTTTACTTTGTTGTACAATCTCTTATTGCTCCTGACTTAAAAAATTCTTCTATTAATTTCTTCCATTTTGTAGAAATCCTTTGATCTCCAGAACTAATATTTTATTTCTCTTTTTTAATATTCATTTTTTTTCTTCTTCACATTTTTATTCTTTCTTTCAAAATTCAATTTTCAATTATCTTCTTCAATTCACTTTCAATTTAGTTTTTTCATTCATATTTTTTTATTATTATTATGTTATATTAATTCATCAAATATTTATTCTTCTTTTAAATTCTCTTTTCTTTAATTTCAAGTGTTTTTTCTTCAATTTCTTCTTATAACTCCTATTAATAAAATTTCCTTTCTTCAATTTTAAGTTATAAATTCTTTCTTCAATTCAATTTCAAATGTCAAATTTTCATAATAATTTTATATCTCCCCTTAATTCAATTTCTTCAATTATTCAATTCTTTAAAATTTTATTTAATTCATTTCCTTCAATCATCAATTAAATTTTTTCTTTCAATTAATTTATCTTCTTCTTTTCAAAATTTTGATTTCTTCTTCTTATAACTCTCATTCATTTCATTCTTCAATTTTTAAGTTATCCTTCACCTTCTTATATATCCTAAATGTATATTATTCTACTCTAATTCATATAAACAATTCTTTCTCAAATCAAATGTGTGTTTGAATATTCAAATATCTTAAAGGTTAAAATATAACTTTAAGTAAATGGTGATCGCTTATCCTCCACTTTACTACGTCTCTTGCATAGACACGAATATCACTTTTCCTTCTATTTTAGGGCAACTTGTTCTTCTAAAATTATCATTTTTATGAGCATTACTCCAGTTATAGCTCTATTGCATTCTTTTAAGGCATTACTCTACATGAAACTCATCTCTATTCTTGGTGCTTTTTCGTGGTGTCTCCTCCAATTTTTTTGATTTCTTCCTCAACTTCAACCTACCCCATTTATGGGTTGCTCTTCTTCAATGCTCCTCTTCACAAATTCTGAAACAAAACTCATGGTCTTTCATCTATGATTGTATACAGTTCATTGCTTTGATTTCTTGTAAATATATACTCTCATATGCATTCCTTCAAATTATTCTACTATTGCATTGAATATCTATTTTCACCTTCCTCTTTCCAATATAATTATCCATTTTATGTTATGGATATTTAACTCGCTAGTTTATTCATCCAAATTGTGTTGTCCATTTAGCCTTACCATAAAACTAGTGTCCTTTCATTTTTCTTCTTCAATATTCTTCTCTCCAATGTTCCTCCTTCAATATCCAATTATTGCTTAGTCATCTCTTTATTGTCTCCTCACCTCAACTCCTACTAAACTTACTTTCTCACCACCTTTTATGTCTAACAAATGTGGCTCAAATACCACTACTAGTAAATGGGCATTGTTATCATAGGATAATAATCTCTAGGATCAAATAATATCTCACAAACTCATACAATCATTCAACAATAATATTTCATAGTAATAAAATTAATTTTTTATTAAAAATGCATCTACTATAAGTAATACATAAATATAATGTGTATTCAATACATATTACAAATATTTTTCTTCAATATATACTTACATGAAACTCTTCATATTACGTGACTCTTGACCTTTGCTCTCCTCAACTCATTGGAGATCCAATTCTTCTATTTTCCCCTTAAATAATAAATATCACATATTTACATAGAGATAAAGTCTCTCAGGATTGGTTATAAATCCCTACTTATAAACATGACACCTCACTCACATAAATCACACTAATTTGACACCTCATACACATAACTCCTCACTTATATACATGACACAACTTATAGTTAATAACATGACACATCCTATAGACTCAAATATTAAACACACACTCTAATCTAAATATTTACAAAGGTATCAAATAATGTAATACCTCCAAAACTATCTTCATAAGGACCATACCTATTTAGTATAGTTATACTTTTTTCTAACTCCTTAGAGTGGAATTTTTATATTACTCCTACTTCTATGAAGGAGTTTTCAATCAATTGAAAATAATATTTTCATCCTAAGACAATTCCTCCTAATTTTCCATTTGAGTCTATCCTAATAAAATTCTAGGTTGTTAGGAGTGCATTAAGTATAGTTGTTTCCTTTCCTACCTCTAACGTGGTTTCCTAAAACAACATAAAATCGTGCTTCTAAAGTTTAATAAATCTTCTTAGGGCTATTTTTTATGAGGATCCCCCAATCCTCTAAAATTTAAAAATATTAAAATCATGCATTACCTAAATCAAGGGGTTGTCTTGCTCTAAGTACCCCATAAATAGATCTTTGTTTATGAAGTATAATTTGTTTTTATCTTTCTTTTGAGATATTTTTAGATAGTAAATCCTACCTACTAAGAAACCATTAGTTTGACAAGCTTCAAAGCTTAGCCCCCTTTGAATTTTCCCAAAGATCTTATCTATTTTATCATTTTTTCTAATATCTTAAAGAATATATTTTCATAGGAGATTAAAATTTACATTGAGATGAGGGACTAGAGGGAGAGGAAATCCTATTAATAGAGGATTTCCTAAGTTTGCATATTTTCCTATCTTTTAGGGGGAAGGTTCTCTATGGGATTTATTTCTTATTTCTTTTCATTTTCTAAATTTATCTTAGACTAAATATTTACTTGATCCCTCTACCTATCTATTCTTCATTATCTTCCTGCTTTCCCTTACTGAGATAGAAACACTCTCTATTATCTTTCTTCTCTTAGGAATAATCTCAATATGATCCTCCAAAATTGATCTCACTAAATATTTGTATAGGAAAATAAATTTATTATTTGTATTATTTGAATCATCATGCAAATATATTATTAGATTACCTAAATCTAAGCCTCCAAACTCTTTGTAAAATATATAAAAAATATCCCTCTTCTATTTTGTAGCTCCCATATATATTTTTCATGTTGCCTAGTCATTTTCCTTCCATGATTGAGTGATGCATGTGATTGTTTCTCTAGAGCTCCTAATGTTATTGCTTGTCCCTTATCTACTTTACCTTCTATTACTATTATCTTCTCTCTATTATTGTACTAATGGGATTTTTAGATCTATATGCTCCTTTTCGTGTCTATTTTTTCTTCCTACTCTAATTTATACTTTAAGATGACCGTAGTGTTGGAAAAATTGCATCAAAAGAGGATTCCAATATAGTCTAACTTTTGTGTGTATGTAACAACCCAAAAATCCACATTTTTTTTCCAAGTAAAAGACATTAAATCTCTTAGGACCCACTCCAATCTCACAACCACATTATCCCTCAGATATGTGAATAGGTATTTTTCTAAATGAGTTCATTATTTCATTTAGTCATTCACGGATTGCCACCTTCCCCTTTCTTTACTCTGAAAGGTTACTCTAGTAGTAACAAAACCCTACATATTTCTTTTAATGTAGGTGTTTATATTTTTCCTCTTTTGAAATAAAATTCTTGGTACACTGCTCTACATAGGTCACTTAGTGTAGATCTTCCCCTTTTCAATACATCGAAAAGGTTTATGCATATCTCTACAAGCCTCATAGATCATTCAATAAGTTGCACTATGCAAGCAATAGATGGTTACCCCTTCTTCAATCAAGGGTTAGCTACCTGGTAGCATCTGTCTTACTTGGAACCATAGAAATGGAACCGAATTCATTATAATTAGGTTTCTTCGAGGGTCCCATATTCAATAATACCATAAGCTTTGTTTCATTAATGAGATGTCCTCATAGCTCAAGAGAGCAGTATTATCGAGAATAGAACTACATGTTAGTTTAGATATGTCATCCAAAACTAACTTGGAACACTCAGTTAATTCTTGCACAAACCATGTAAATGCTTTGCTCTTGGGATTAAACTTAAGCTTTCTTAAAAACTTTGAAGGATTTTATTTAACAAACTTGATTCTGAATACTTTACACTACTAGAATACTTGTTCACATTAAAACTTTAATGCCAACCATCGTGGCATCAAGGAAAGACTCAGGTGAAATCTAAACTTTTGACCTCGCCCATACATTCTTCCGTACGTAAGTAAACATGGATTCATTACACCATATTTTAATCTAAAAGAAGTTAAAATATACTATAAATCCTCCCTTAGAGCTCAAATGCACATTCAATTCTACGAAAGTAAATCACATAATTTAAAGCAACATCAACTAATTACCAGATTTATTTTAACATAATCACCACAAAGCAAAACTCAGATAGAACATAAATAAATACTTCCAACAAAGTCAGTTTCTCCATAATAAACAAGAAAATATCGTATTACATGCAAATAGGTTCAAAGACAACCTCTGTCTCAGAGATTACATAAAATTTTTCCACAATATAATTAGTTACAAGCTTCTACATTCTCATAACTCTTTGTCATAGTCTTCCATTGAAACAACTAGTTTACAAAGGAGTTATCTGAAGCTACCAATGCATGGAAGAACCAATCTTCCCTGATTCACCAATGAAGGGTTCTTAACCGTAACTCTACCAAGACTCAATTTTGGTAATACACTATTATTTACCGTTCGTCACTATAGAAAGACTAGAATTATCACACCATAAAGGGATTTTCCATGCCCGAGATCAAATATGGCTCCCAAAAGAAAGAAATCAAAGTCTAACACATATTGATATTTGAAAGTGTAACTTTACACATGGTAACCATGCTATAATCCATTTTGCTAAAGCATTTCAAATCAACACCACACATGAAGTATTTCATCTCAAGCATCATGTAGCATAGAACAAGGCAATTACTAAAATAATGTTATTCATAATAAAGCCTACATTCACTATTTCACTTAAATAGTCAGCACAGAACTTTGCACACAACAATTCTCATTCATTCCTCATGCTAATATTTACTAGAAAGTGATTCTAAAATAAGTTTAATATAAACCACATCATTCAATAAGAACACGAGTCCATCCTATGTTCCTTTCAAGAGACCTAACTATATTACAATAGGAACTCTCTTCAAGTTCTTTCAACAACCAGTCTATGCTACCAAATCTGGATAAAGGTCCACTCATCTTAACAATAGCATAAGTTTCTAAGAACTTGAATTTGCCAAATTCAATAGCCAAGCGTTCATGCAAAACTTATCTACAAATATTTACTAAAGTTTCCATTCAAATTAAACTCAGTTTCATGCTAGATATATATGCACAAAAATTAAGTACCAATGACTCCCAACCAACTCTATTCTAAAGGAAATATTTTCTTAAAAATCACTTTTCAAAGAAATCCAGTAAACATAGCTTCAAAAAGAATGTAAAATAGTAAAAACATCTATGTTTAAATAAAACAAGCATTTTCTTCAGTATCAATGCTACCCATACACAAGGTCAAGCACAAGTTATTCTTTCCACAGTAGTAAACATGAACCAACTTTCTATAACCGTTTAGCAACAAAAACAATAGGAATTCTTTCCACAAAACAAATAAATTTAACATCAATCATTATACCAATTTGCCTTCCTTAATGGGTTCTATATTTTGATCGATGTCAGTCCTTTATTCGTCACAGATAGATTTTCTTCTTCAACGCTCTCCCGAGAAAAACTCTTTATTTTCCTCCCCCCAAAACAACACTAGTTTCTTTTTCTTGTTAGAATATTATTGTTATAATGTGCACTATGTCTATAATTGACAGGTTGACATTTGTCTTTTGCCACTTGTCCCTGTCTTCAGTTTGAGTTGGAGTTGTGTCTTCTGAAAGACACTTGGAGTGGAGCTTATGACACTTGTCATATCTCCCTCCTAAGCTTGATGCTTATATATTGTAAGATAACTTGTAAATAAGATAATACCTTTTGTTCAGTCCCAACATTGACCACTTGGGAATGTCCGGAGTTGCAAACATTTAGAAGGTCTTTGTTTATTACCTTCTTAAAGCATCAAATTATACCCAACTATAGGCTTATTTATAGTCGTTGGAAAGAGAATTTTGAGGGGGATCCATTGGTGCAATTATTTTTCAGTTTTGAGACCTTTTACTCAGCTGAATTTTGACTTGAAGTTGATATTGTAAAATAGAGTGCATTTTCGGTTGCATCCGACACTCTTGGTTGATAATTTGGTAAAAATTGTGAGGGGATCAATTCTAAATATTTGGGGGAGACATTATGCCAAGTCATTCATTGAATTTGGCAAGTTTGAAGGTAATCTTGTAAAAGGAGGCATTGATATTGTCTCATTTTTTTTGGAGGCACATTTGGGGATAATTTGTTTTAGCTAAATTTTCAATACAAATCATCAACTTAAGGGGTGATTTAGGACCCCTTGTCCCTTGTCAGTGGATTCATTTTGTGGCACTCTCTTGGCCACTAGGTGTTTGTTGCTTGCATCTTCTATTTGGGCTTTGTATACAATTTATGTTTGCTATCACCCTTGCATGACTTTGGGTTTTATAATTGTAATCAAGTGTAGTTCCAATTCATACACACTTGACACTAAGCCATATACAAGCAAACAAACACATACAAGCATTTTTCAGCAATAATACATTGGCACATTGATTGTAATAATTCTACAAAAAGCAAGCATCACACTTTTATAACCGCCTATGTTCCACGTATCAACTTCTAAAAATACTTAGTCTCCCTCACGTAAGGGTGGGTATATTGAGTAGTTTGGTATAAATGTCTGGTAGGTTATTCCCTTTCATAATCGCCTATGTTCCATGTATCAACTACTCAAATACTTACAGTCTCCCTCATGTAAGGGTGGCTATATTGAGATGTTTAGTATAAAGGTCTGTAAAAATTCTAATTCTTACTCTCTTTGTATAGAAAAAGGCACTTATGTTCAACTTAACCCTCCCACTATTGGAATCTCTTGAAGATTCAGAGTGGAAAAACTAGGCGAACCCTCCTTTGGATCTTCAACGGTGTACCCTAGATTTTTTTGAGGCATCTAAATTGGCATTTGTCGTTCTTAATTCATCCTTTGTTGAGATCCTTTTTCTTTTTATCCTTTTCTAAATCATGGCTACTACAAATCTATGAAGTGGACTTACAAAGAAACTTGAAGGAGCACAGAATTTTGCAAATTGGAAATATGAGATGGAGTCAATATTGATGATGAATGACATGTGGGACTTTGTGAGAGATATGCAGGCTAATGAAGACCCACTCACTGCACATACAGACCCTAAAGAAAAAGCACAATTTGATAAGAATTCCAACATAGCTTTAAGTTTAATCAAGCTAGCTACGAGAATTCAATGCATAGAAACTGTAAGGGCTGCAAAAACACCTAAACAAGCATGGGATGCTCTCAATAGATTGTTTGATAGGCCAAGTCAAGATAATATTTTGTATCTCAAACAAAAATTGCATAATCTATGTATGAAAGGCTCACTTACCGATTATCTTATGGAAGTGAAGTCTATTAAAAATGATTTCTTAGCTACTGGTAAAACCTTAGATGATAATGAATTAATTCCAATAATGTTGCATGGTCTTCCTTCAAAGTTTCACTCCTATGCTACCATGTTAGACTTGAGTGGTAAAACAATGAATTCAACACTTGAGGATATTGAGATCCTACTTAAGAATCATAAGCAAGCCTTAATCAAAGATGAAGAAATTGAAGCCACATCAGCAGATTTTGCCACCAAACCAACTTTACAGCCTAAACAAAACAAGGTTCAAAATAAGCATAATCAGAATCAAAGGGGTAGACAACACCAGATATACACACAGTACCAGCATAAGCCAAATCAACAGTACCATCAACAACCACGTCAGCAATAGTACCAGCAGTAGCCACAACAGCAGCAGTACTAGCAGCATCAAATATGGCAAACAAGACCTCAAGGGGGTCAAAACAACAATCAACAAGGGTGTGAATATTGTGGAAAATGGAATCATAATATTGCTAATTGCTATCAAAGGCAAAGAGAATAGGGAGAACCACAAAATAATAATATGAACACATTGTATGCAGCAAACCAAGTTAATGTTGAAGATAAAGAATTTTGGTATATTGATTCTGGAGCAGCAAAGCACATGACAGGAAGGCAAGATTGGTTGACCAAGGTTCAGCCCACATCAAATCAATTCATTAATTTTGGTGATGAAAGTGCTCTACCCATTGAAGGTGTTGGGAAGGCACCATTTACTTTGCATGATGGTAATAATGTTCCTGCAATAGATGTTTTGTATGTGCCTAGTCTTAAAAGGAGTCTTCTTTCTATTGGACAACTTACAAATAAGGGCTATAATTTCTATTTTGAAAAATAAAAATGCTACATTAAGGAACCCAATGGCAATGTCAAGGCCATGGGAGTGAAAAAGGATGGTGTTTACTACCTCCTTACAAAATCTATAACACAAACATCTTTGCATACAACAACTACTTTCTCTTTGGAGTACATGTGGCATGAAATATTAGGACATTTAAATTTTAATAATCTTCAAATGATGGCTACAAAAGGATTAGTTAAAGGACTCCCACATCTTAAGGAGTCAAAATGTTTTTGTGAGCCATGTGTAATAGCCAAACAACATAGGCAACCATTTGAAACAGGAAAGGCATGGAGAGCTAATAGACCTTTGCAATTGATTCATTCAGACATTTGTGGGCCAATGTCTGTTTAATATTATACTAGTGCAAAATACTACATCACTTTCATTGATGATTACAGCAAAAAGGTATGGATCTACCTAATTCAATATAAGTGGCAAGTCCTTGATAAGTTCAAAGAATTCATCGCACTTGTTGAAAGAGAAAGTGGCTATCAAATCTCCACCTTAAGATCAGATAATGGTGGAGAATATGTCTCTAATGAATTTTTTAATTTTTGTAAGTATCATGGGATAAGGAGGCAATTCACCACCCCTTATACCCTGCAACAAAATGGAGTTGCTGAGAGGATGAATCAAACAATCACAAATAGGGCAAAATCAATGTTAAATGCTACTATATTACCTAACTCATTTTGGGGAGAAGCTGTTCTTACTACTGCATACTTGACTAATAGGTCATACACAAAGGCCTTACATGAAAGAACACCTGAAGAAGCATGGAGTGGAAGGACGCCCTATGTGGTCCATTTGATAATATTTGGATGTGATGCCTATGCTCATATTCCTTATATGAAAAGGAAGAAGTTTGATGATAAGAGCCAAAAATGCATCTTTGTTGGCTATAGTGATAGTGCCAATGCATATAAATTATATGAGCCTATTTCCAAGAAAATCATTTTATCTAGGGATGTTACCTTTCATGAGTATCCTCCATATAATCCTCCTAAAACCCCCACCTTAGAAATAACTAATGAAATAGTTGCTCCATTCATGCATACAATATCATCTAGTTCTTCTCCACTCATAAATCAAGAAATTCATCCACAAGAAGAACTTCCTACAAATAATCCATGTCCTCCATCTCCTCCTCCTAATGATCAAGTAACAACATCCAATCCTTTACCCAAGTGGGTTCAAGCCACAATAGATGAAGCACAAAATCATTTGCCCACCTATACAGGTAAAAGGCCTTCATTCCTAAGACACCAAGTGAATTATGCCCTAATGGCAAAATTCCTTAGCCAACTTGAACCTTCTAATGTCAAAGAAGCACTTGGTGATCCTAAATGGGTTCATGCCATGGATCAAGAATTGGATTCCATTGAAAGGAATCACACTTGGGAGTTAGTTGATTTACCCAAAGGAAAATATACCATAGGCACAAAATGGGTATACAAGGCAAAATATAAAGCAGATGGCTCACTAGATCTCTACAAGGCTCGCCTAGTAGCTCAAAGCTATAAGAAACAAGAGGGAATTGATTATGAGGAGACCTTTGCTCCTGTGGCTAAGATGACTACAATCAGGACCATTATTGCTATGGCAGCTCAAAAACATTGGCCAATATATCAAATAGATGTCAAAAGTGCATTTCTCAATGGTCATTTGAAGGAGGAAGTGTATGTGAAACAACCACCAGGGTACATAGTTGAAGGCCAAAACAACAAAGTCCTCAGATTAAAGAAAGCTCTATATGGGTTGAAGCAAGCACCCCGAGCTTGGTATGCAAATATTGACTCCTATTTCCTCAACCTTGGTTTCACTAGATCTGCAGTAGAATCTACTCTCTATGTGAAACATTGGAGGAACCGCATCATTTTGATTACATTGTATGTGGATGATCTCCTCATTACAGGTGATGACATAGAAGGAATAAGGTTGCTCAAAGAGAACTTATGCAAGAACTTTGAGATGACAGATTTAGACCTCCTCCACTATTGCTTAGGAATAGAGGTATGGCAACAGCCTGGTAAGATTTTTATCTCACAGGCTAAGTACATTCAGTCTATTTTACAGAGGTTTCGCATGGAGGAGTGTAAGCCCTCTCTAACTCCCATGGAAACTAGATTGAAATTGCTAAATAATGATGAAGAAGAAAGGGTTGATGGTACACTTTACAAGAAACTAGTTGGAAGTTTGATCTACTTAACTTCAACTAGACCAGATATTTGCTATTCAGTTGGCCTTATTTCCAGATTCATGCGGGATCCTAAGAAGAGCCATTGGATAGCAGCTAAGAGGATTGCGAGATTCCTAAAGGCCACACCTCATCATGGGCTTATGTATAAATCAAGTGATAATTTTTCTTTGATTGGATACATAGACTCAGATTGGGCCGATTTTCTGAAACCGGAAGATCTACATCAGGTTATTGCTTTCAATTAGGCCAAGGTTATATTTCATGGAGCACAAAGAAGCAGCACACGATTTCACTATCTTCAACAGAAGCAAAATATAGAGCAGCAGTTGAGGCAACTAAGGAGGCAATATGGTTGAGGCAATTAATTCAAGATATTGGGCTATTCATACATGGTCCAACATATATATATTGTGACAATAAAAGTACCATCAAGATGACCAAGAATCCAGTTTTCCATGCTAGAACAAAGCACATTGAGATCCATCATCACTTCATCAGATAAAAGGTCCAAGAAGACATTATACACATGGAGTATGTACCAACTCAATATCAAGTGGCAGACATCTTCACCAAGTCACTTGGGAAAGACAAGTTTTCTCACTTTAGCAATTTGCTATATCTATGTAAAAACAATCAACATTAAGGGGGAATGTTATCTAATGTTGATTTATCTTTTTAGGATAGTGCACATTAAGGGAGAATGTTAGAATATTATTGTTATAATGTGCACTATGCCTATAATTGACAGGTTGACATTTGTCTTCTGCCACTTGTCCCTGTCTTCAGTTTGAGTTGGAGTGGTGTCTTCTAAAAGACACTTGGAGTGGAGCTTATGACACTTGTCATATATCCCTCCTAAGCTTGATGCTTATATATTGTAAGATAACTTGTAAATAAGATAATACCTTTTGTTCAGTCCCAACATTTCTTTCTTTGCTTACCAGATCTCTCCCTTTCTTTTGAACCTCCCACTCTCAAGAACATCATTCTCCTTGATCAACATGTTTTCTCCTCCATCCATCATCGAGAACTTCAACCAAATTTTCATTAAGAGCGATGGTGGTGGAAAAAATACAACTCAAAATATCATGATTGCACACTAATAACCAACCGAGATATATATATATATATATATATATATATATATATATATATATATATATTGGTTGGTGGATCTAATTTTTTTGTCAATCATAAAGATGTCATAGCAGCCATGAAATATAAGTATTTTCAAATATCAATTCTAAGAGAAACAAGCTCTTTTTTGAAACCAAGGAAATCACACACAACACTAGAATCCTTTCCTAAAAATAAAATCTTTTTTTTTTAATTACTTTAATTTTAAACAAAGCACATGTTTCCTTTCCCTAGAAAGATCAACAATGAGCAATCAATTCCATAGCCACTTATCAATTTCAATCAAAACAACCATTTTATGATAAGAATTTCTTTAGCTAAAGGTCAACATGGTTAGTTTATTTTATGCAAGTCATGTTATGCATTCTCCATGAAGGAAGCACTCATTCATGTTGCTCTCGAATACTTCATCTAATAACCCATCACATCATTTCCCATGGACATTCCCTTTTTCGATGACCAGTTCTTTATGCCACAAATAGCAACTATTTCTTATGAAAAGTTATGTTCCGTTAGCAGCATCTTATTCTTTCATAAAACTAAGTTTGCAAGGACATGAACATGAGAAGATGATCAATAAAATCACCACATAATTTCATCAACCATGCATATTTTTACTATAAATAAATAGATAGTCCATCATCTTATCAAAAGCAACACAAGCACGTCATGAAAGCATTGCCAAACCATAAAATCAAAAATTATCCAAGGGAGGGTCATGACATACTCCCCCCCCCTTAGGCTTAACATAGTCCTCTATGTCTCCCAAGGTTTTTTTTAAATAAAATACTTACAAATATTTTTCAAACATAAAATAAAAATGATTCTACATGTTTGCCACTTTCTCCCAAGTAGTATTTCTTTTATAATATCAATCCCATTGAACTTTACACTAGTCTAGCCCCCCTTTCCTCATTGAATTTGTTTGGTACTCAAGGATCCTTACTGGTTGAAACTCTATAGTTGTGGGGTTCACCATCTGCAAATTAGAGAAATCCCACACGTGCTCAGGATTAGAAATGTATTTTCCAAGTAAATAAATGTGAAAGGTGTTATGAATCATAGATAGATTAGGTAATAAGGCAAGTCGGTATGCCACAGTATTCATCTTATTTTTAACATCAAAGGTTCCAACGTAGCGAGGATCAAGTTTCGTGGACTTGATTGCACTCTTTCTTGGCTTTACCCTTAAAAACATCTTGTCACCCACTGCAAACTCTCTTAGAGATCTTTGAATATTGACATAACTCTTCTATCCATCTACAACTTCTTTAAGTTGTTCTCTGATCATTATTAATTGTTGCTCCATTTCTCTAACCATATCAGGTCTCAACATAATCCATTCCTTGGGATTTTCCCATGATAATGGTGTTCTGTATTTTATTCCATACAATGCTTCAAAAGGTGTCATTCCTAGGATTGAATGGTACCCGTTATTGTAATAAATTTCCACCAAGTGTAGATAATCCTCCCAATGAGTTTTCTTATCCATATAGTACATGCGTAGCATATTTTCTAGTACCTGGTTCACTCTTTCCATTTATCCATTCATTTTTGGGTGGTAAGTAGAGCTAATATTTAGTCTAGTTCCAATGGAACGATCCAAAGCTTTCCAAAACTCAAAGGTAAATCTCAAGTCTCTATCCGATATAATCACTTCTAGAAAACCATGAATCCAAATATCTCTTTGGAAAATATATTAGCCACTACTATAGCATCATCCTTAGTATTTCTAGGTATAAAATGTGTAACCTTGGTCAATCTATCGACCACTACTAGGATTGCATCATGTTGAAACCTATTTTTAGGCAACCCTAATACAAAGTCCAAGGAAATTACTTGCCACTTTTGCTCAGGTACAACATGTGGATTCAATAATCATGTTCAATGCCTATGCTCAGCTTTAACTTTCTAACATTCAAGACATTGAGCAACATATTCATTTATGTCCCTCTTCATTCCAAACCAGTAGAAAGTTTTCTTCATGTTCTCCCTCATTTTTGCTCCACCAGGGTGAGCATAATATGGGGATCTATGAGCTTCACTCATAATCATTTTCATAAAATTTCTAACTTCGGTTATGACCACTTTGCCTTAAAGCAAAAGAATATATCCTTAAAGCTAAAATCTTTGTACAAATCAGGTTTCTCTTTCATTCTCTTCCAATTTTTCTTGCAATAAACATCCTATTTTTATTCTCTTTGACTTGTTCCATCAATTCAAAATAGAAACAAGATAAAATAGCAATGTGTTTTCTTCTACTTAAAGTATCTTCTACTTTATTCTCTTTTCCTTTTATATACTCAATACCAAAATCATATTCCGCAAGAAATTCCATCTATCTCCTCTACCTATAATTGAGTAAGGGTTGAGTAAAGATATATTGTAGACTATGATGGTCAGTCCTTAGTTCAAAAGGTCTTCCTACTAGATAATGCCACCAACTCTTGAGAGCAAACATTATAGTTGCTAGCTCTAAATCATGAGTTGCATAATTATTCTTATGTTTTTTCAAATTTCTATACCCATAGACAACCACTGCTCCATCCTAAGATAGTACTCCTCCCAATCCCTCCATAGATGAATCTGTGCATGCTGAAAAACTTCCCTAAGTTTAGGTATCTTTAATATAGGAGGTATAGTGAGCTTTTGTTTAAGCAGTTAAAAATATTCTTTACACTTACCAGACCATATGAACTCCTTTCCCTTCCTTTGTAGGTTAGTTATAGGTGCAGTAATTTTGGCATAATCCTTAACATGTTGCTTGTGGTATCCATTTAAACCCATGAAACTTTATACTTCTGTCATATTGGTTGGTGGTGGCCAATTTAGGATAGCCTCAATTTTCTTAGGATCTACTGCGATCCCATCTACTGACACAATATGACCTAAATATTGTACTCTTATCACATAGAACTCACATTTGGACAAGTTCCCAAACAACTAATTTTTCCTTAATAGTTCCAATATAATTCTGATATGTTTGTCATATTCTACTTTGTTTTGAGGATATATCAATATGTCATCCAAGAATACCATAACAAACTTGTCTAATTGCTTCCTCAAGATGTTATTCATCAGAATCATGAAAATTTTCGATGCATTTGTTAAACCAAATGGCAATATGGTAAATTCATAATGTCCATATCAAGTCTTAAAAGTTGTCTTGTGAGTATCCACATCTCGGATCCTCAATTGATGATATTCGAACTTTAAATCAATCTTTGAAAATATTGTGGTATCCTTGAGTTGATCAAAGAGATCTTTGATTCTAGGTAAAGATAATTTATTTTTATAGTTGTGTTATTCAACATTTGGTATTCAATGCATAGTCTTAAGGAACCATCATTCTTTTTCAAAAAAATAACTAGTGTACCCCAAGGTGACACACCCGGTATTATTAGTCCTTTCTCCAAAAATCCTTGCAGTTGAACCTTCAATTCTTGCATTTCAATAGGATTCATTCTATAGGGAGCCCTATGAATAGGCTCAGCTCTGGGTTGAAGTTTAATAAAAAAATCAAATTCTCTTTTAGGAGGTAATCTGGGTAAATCTTTCGGAAAGCATCTTTAAACTTTTGAAGAACAGAGTGTTTCTCAAACTACTAATTTCTAAATGCCATTTAAATTTTTGAGTCCACTTTGAGAAAAACTTCTAAAGAGTTCCTATATCCATCAACATATTCTCGTTCTAATATTCTAGTGGTAGTGCAGGTAACTTGACTCAAATAAGTTGGGCATTTATCCTCTTCTGGTGAGGATCAAACCTAGGTGTCCAATTTTTTAGAGAAATAATACTATGACTCTATTTTCATATTCCTTTTTTTTGGATTTGACATCTTATACTTTATGAAATACAAAAACTATCCAACCTTTTGTCATTACATAGTATGTTGGTAGATATCCCAACAACTCCAACCATGTTTACTTTATCCAATCAGTAAGAGTTTTTGTTTTCATTGAACATACTATAAACCTTCCAACCATAGTTTTATGTTTTAATGGTCAAACTTGTTCAAGAATTGGATCTTTCTCCACCACCTTTTTAACTATCTCCTTTTATTTTATAATGCAATATTTTCTCTTACCTCTTCTCTTATTTAGATGAGAGGGGCTTTGATTTAAAATATTTTGGCCATGAGTTAGTGCTAAGATTGGGATGTTTATTTTTATCTCTATTTCTATTTTGCTTTCCTACACTTCTTTGAGAGATAAATTTGTAGAATCCTTAGCTCTTTTATTCCAAAGTTCCCTAAGCTCCTCTTGGGAACAAAATATTGATTTCTTAGAATGTTTATTTATTCCCTCTATATAATCCATCACTTTTGCTTCTTCATTCCATAGTATTATATATAACATACTTTGATCCAATGTTCCTTCGACCACATTCCCTTACACATAAATTTTCTTCTCCCTTCATTTCTCTACTACTTTCCTTTACCTTGGTTTACTTCAATTCCAACTCTCCATCCCTTTACCTTGGTTTACTTCAATTCCAACTCTCCATCTCCTACACTGCCACCTTCCCACCTCCTTATCAACCCCTTTTATTTAATTTACATTTTTCTTTAAGATTTATTTTTATTATGGACATATATGACATTATAATGATAACTCATATTACATGCATTTCAATAAACACCACCCTTCATAACAAGTTTTTAGCAAGCATATTAATTATTTTAAAATGAGAATAGGAATCCCCTTAATGGTGCCCTTTGACAATATGCACAATCATAGTATAGAGATTCCATTCCAAACCAAATCCATATGATATGCATGATCAATTATATCACTACAAAATGATCATTTATATTTAACAATAAATCATAACAAAATTGGTTGATATGTTTTTAAGCCAATATTTAACATTAACATGAGATTAATCAATTAAATAAAAATGATAACTAATCACATAATGTGTAAGTATCTACAATCATAATTAATAGTGTCTTACATGTAAAATAAAATAGCACCTATGCCTAATTAGGTGAGAGGGAACGGAATTACATAAAACAGGATATAGCTCTTTGTCATTTACAATGTATATCTAAAATTATCGTATAAAACACTTCATTATGGTAGGTGATTAGACTTTCATACTAAGAAAGTATTATATTGTTGGTATCAATGTCTAAATTTTTGTTGTGTATTTAAAGAACACTGTATATAAAAATATATATAGTATCTGATTTAAAATAATGTTTAATGAAAAACAAATATATAAATATATATTTATTTATTTAAAAACGATTTTTTTAATATTTAAAAATATTATTCATAAATAAAAAGATAAATAATGTTTAAAGAAAAACGTATATGTAAAAATAATTTTTTTTATCTGAGGTAAAGTTGTGCAGATATGAGGAGAAATAGTTAAAACGTGAACTTGCTGAAAATAATGTTTATAAAAAAAATACACAACTATCTTGATAAAAATAATATCTATCATCGAAAAGCAGAAAATAACGTCTTCAAGATAGTGTTTTGTCTTTTTAAAGTAGAAGAAAAGTCGTTTATAGATAAGAAGACAAATAATGTTTAATTAAAAAAAAACATGTTTTTGCTCTCGCTCTGCTCAAGTTGTGGCTCTTCGCTTTGTGGATGGCTTTCATGGGTTTGCATTCATGTTTGGATTCTTGTGGTTGTTTGAGTGGTTCTTTTGCATTGCTAGTGTGTGATTTTGATGAATGTGGTATCCGGGTGGGGAAGCTCTGGACGAACCGGTGGAATCTCTTTCTTTGGAAAAGCCTTGTGGCCAAGCTATTGGGGAGGCTGCGCCCAAAAGGAATGGGGGAGCGTAGACTTTGCCAATCGGGTTGTTGATGGAGACGTTCATCCCCAACTCGAAATCTCACTCAACTGTGTCCTTTCTATTGGCAAATCTGTCTGGTAATTTAGTGGGAAAATTCTCCGGGAGCAGACCGGATGTTGATGTTTAAAAGAGATGGGCCATCGCCCGTTGGAAGCCAACTTGCAACCTCTGTTTATCTCTTCTCCCGAAGAACTTTTTTCTCTTTTCTCGGTCGGACCCCTCTGATGTTGATCGAGTGCTGGAAAAGGGGTCATGGTTTTTCGAAAAGCATGGGTTGTATTTGAGGAAATGGGACTCTGGGTTTAACCCTGCTACTCACAAAGTGGACATTGTTTCGGTTTGGATTCGTCTTCCTGAAGTCCCTCTCTATTTATAGCATGACTCCATCTTCAAACAGATTGCCAATGCAATTGGGAATTTTATCTCTTTTGATGCCTCTTCCATGTCGGAAGACAAAAGGCAATTTGTTCTCGTAAGTGTTCTCACGGACTTGTCCAAAGAGCTGCCAAAATCTATTTTGATCAACTCTCTGGTGGGAAGGTGGGAGCAGGTAATCATCTACGAACATGATAGCTTTTCATGTTCAGCTTGTGGGGGCAAAGGTCATTCATCTTTGCATTGCAAAAGAAAGTCAGGGGATGCCCCTACTAGGGTGCAGCGCTCACAAGGATTTGTGTCCATGGTGGAGAAAGGGAAGATACCGGCCTCTGTTCCTGGTACTAGCAAGCCTATTTGGTCTTTCCCCTCAAAGAAGCGAAGAATATGGAAGAATAAATTGTTCGTTGCCCCGTCGGTCAAGGAAGTCATTGCTCCTTCGGTGGATCTTCAAAATTTGGCTCCCCCTCTTTCCTCCCCTCCATTAGCACCTTTGGTTAGGGAGGAGGAGTTGTTCAAACCGATGTGTTCGAATATTGCAATGGAGAATTCTAATAAGCTAGAGGTGGACTTGTTTTCAAAAGTCAATCTGGAAAAGGCTTCTATCCCCTTAGACAACTCTTTTGAGTGTCTAAATGCTTTGGCAGAAGACTTGGGTCCATCGTGCTCTAAGGTCTAGGCGGTGATCCTAGTGGGGTCCTTAAGGGAATGCCCACAATCTTCGATGGCTCGTTGTCTGTCCTTCTCTTCTGGCATGGCCAAATCGTGTGGATGGTTGTTCCTCCTTTGTGATAAGAAACGAAGCTTTAGTGACAGATGTGGCTCCTGCTTCCCCATATCCTCATCTGGTGGTAATAGAGAAGGGCTCTCATGGCCCTAAAACCCATAGTCATAGAAGACATTTGATGTATTTGGGCAAGGCCTGTAAACCTAGAAGTCCTATGTCTAAAGTAAGCAGGAAAAGAAAGGTCAATGAGTCTATGGCCAATGAATGTAAATCTAGACTAGTTCTGAAAATTGGTGGAGGCAAAAAATGATTGAGCTTGGATGGTTTCTTGAGCTTATCGGTAGGTGGTGGAGATAAAGTGAGTTCCCCCTTCCCATGAAAATCTACTCATGGAACATAAGAGGGCTTAATAGCTCCTCTAAGAAGCGCTTATTGGAGTCCCTGAGAAGCGAATTGGTCCCTGATATGTTATGCATTCAAGAATCAAAGCTTGAGGCCGAGTCGTGGAGATCGATCCAAAGGGCAGTATGGAAGGACTCGGGTTTCATGGTTAGTGAAGTTGTGGGAACAGTGGGTGGACTCCTTTTTTTTTGGAATTCACATAAATTTTATGGGCATGTAATCTCTGCTTCACGTAGAGTGATAAATATTCTTTTTTGGTGCAACAAAACCCAAAGGCGTTGGGTGGTCTCCAATATCTACACTCTGAATACCACTTATGAAAGGAGAAATTTCTAGAATTTGTTTCTAGAAATGCGTCAAACCTTCATTCATGAACATTGGTTAGTGATTGGAGATTTTAACTCCCCTCTATATCCTTTGGAGAGAAGGGGTTGAAGTGGCCCTAAAGAGCACAATCTTGCTGACCTGGCGGATTTCATATCTTCCACAAAATTACGAGACGTGGATTTGAAAGGGGGGCATTTTACATGGAGTAACAGTAGGTCAAATAATGGTTTGATCCTGAGCCGGCTGGACAGAGCGCTAGTTTCATCTAGAAGTCTTGATTTATTTGGGGATGCGATGCTTTCGACCTTGTCTAGAGTGGGCTCAAATAATAATCCTCTCCTTTTTGAGACTGTTGAAACTCTTCTTTTTTTTCGAGACCCTTCCGCTTTGAAGCAGTGTGGTGCAACTTCCCTAACTTTGAAGATTGCGTGAAAAAATGGTGGGATGAGGAAGCGTCGGGATTGGGCCTTTTTAAAGTTGCCTTCAAATTTTGAAGGCTTCCTCATCAATTAAAATGGTGGAACAAGAACGTGTATGGTAATATCTTTAGGGAGCTGGAAGCTTTAAAAAATAAGATCGCTAAAATAGAGAAAAATATTGAGTCACAGGGACTCGATGAGGTGTTATTAAGGGAGGAAAGGTATTTCTTAGCCAATTATCATAACAAAAAAATGGATATCGAGTTGCACTGGAAGTAGAAATCGAGAGAATTATGGCTAAGAGAAAGTGACAAGAATACGTGGTTCTTTCATGCATCCACCATGCAGCAGAGGAGTAGGAATAGAATAGTGGATATTATTAAGGAAGATGGCAGCTCTATCAGGAAGAGCGAGGAAATTTTATTGGAGGTTGTCAATTTCTTTAGTTCTCTTCTTGGTCCCCCCAAAACGGGATTTGGCGACGGAACGTGTTATGTCATATTCCATTTCTACTTGGTGACGAAGGAAATGAACGTGGTTTTGGAGGCCCCGCTCATAGATGATGAAATATTTAATGTTGTTAAGGAGCTAAGGTCTTTAAAGGCTCTGGGCCTTGATGAATTTCCCCCATTGTTATTTCAAAAATATTGGAATATTTGTGGGTCTGAGGTGGCAGAGGCTCTAAGAGAATGCCAAATATTGGTGGAAATTCCTAAATACCTGAATGCCACGTTGATTTCCTTAATTCCAAAAAAAGGATTTTGCCTCGTCATTTAAGGATTTTAGACCAATCAATTTGTGCAATTATCTATATAAATTCCTCTCTAAGGCTTTGTCTAATAGACTCAGGGGGTTGCTTTCAAGTCTCATTGATATGGCTCAGAGCGCCTTTGTGCTAGGTAGATAAATATTAGATGGCACTATTTTCATGCATGAGCTCATTCATTCGGTCAAGTACAGTGGTAGATAGGCTTTCTTCTTAAAGCTCGACATCAATAAGGCTTATGACAAAGTGACATGGCCATTCTTACAAGAGGTGATAATGAATTTTGGCTTCAGCAATCGGTGGTTCACCCTTATTTTGGCTTACATTTCTTCAGTTTGGTGTTCCATTATAATGAATAGATTGGTGTCTAGATTTTTTAAGTACACCACAGTTTGAGGCAAGGCAAACTGCTTTCCCCTTCCTCTTCCTCTTCCTCTTTGTGGCAAAGACTTTAGGGAGAGCGATTGGAAGGTTGAGCGGGGAGGTGGGTCTTCGTCCAGCTCTCCCATGTCTGCCTACATCTCATCACCAATTTTTTGATGATACTCTGATTGCTAGTGGTGCATCAGTTCTTTTCGCCCTGGTTATTAAAAATATCTTATTGAGTTATGAGAGGGCTTCTAGTCAGGAGATCAACTTTGCGAAGAGCTTTCTCTACTTTTTTAACACTTCGAAAGCCAAGCAATCAAATATTGTGAATATACTCAATTGTAGGATTGCCACATTGCCAGCAACCTATCTTGGACTGCCTCTCTTTGTGGGTATAATGAAAGACTCACTGTGGGATCCTTTGATTGAAATAATTCAACGTAAACTAGCCTCTTGGAAAGGGGTGTTACTGAGACAAGATGGGAAGGTGGTACTTGGTCAAAGCAAGATCCAGAGCATACCCATTTATTTCATGTCCTTATTCTTACTCCTTGGTAAAGTAACAGATAAAATTGATCATATTTGTAAAACATTCCTTTGGGCTAGATTGGATTTAAAATGCAAGTACCACTTGGTCGCTTGGGATCATATTTGCAAGAGAAGAAAGGACGGGGGTCTTAATTTGAAAAGAGCCACACTTATGAATAGAGCCCTGGTTGGTAAATCAGGGTGGTTGGTTACTTCGAACGCTAAGAGACCTTGGTGTTTTATCCTTAAAGCAAAATACGAATTTAATTATTTCTTTTCATACGATCTCTCCCCAAGAGGCTCCATTTTTTGGAGAATATTAATGAAGATTAGGGAATTTATGAAGGCTAAAAGCAGGTGGATCATTGGTGATGGGAGAAATGTCAAATTTTGGGAAGACCATTGGTTGAGGGAAGAGTCGTTATTGGATGACCCAAATCTCAAGGCTCTTACTTTGAAAGCAATGGAGGAAGGCAAAATTTGGGTTTCCCAATATATGCCTATTGTCAATGGTAGACGTTCGTGGAATTATTATCCCTATTGGGTGTCCAACCAGAACAATTTGGTCAGTTGGTAGAGAATTTTAGTGGAACTTAACAAGTATGCGATCAGATAGGATGATTCCAGAGACCGTTTGATTTGGAACGGGGAAGCTGAAGGTGAATGTTTTGTAAAATCAGCTTAATCCTTCCTTCTCTCAAAATATGAGGCTCCTTTTCTAGTGAATCTTATTTGGATTAAAATACTAATCACAAATATCAATATTTATTTTTTGCTGATGGCTCAAAATAAAATACTTTTTATGCAGAATCTTCGAAAGAGGGGTCGCATTATGGTGAATAGATGCTATCTGTGCAAATCGGACTGGGAATCCATGTAACATCTTCTCCTTAGCTGCCCGTTCACATGGCAGGTATTTATGTTTATTTTTAATTGGTTTAACATTTATTAGGTGTTTCCAAGTACTTTGATGGACAACATAATTCAATGGTGTTCGTCGTTCATATCCCAATGACTATATTGGTTGTGGAAAATTATGCTTCCCCATGCGTGGTGGGGGTGTGGAAAGAACGGAATGCCCGTGCTTTTAATTACGTTGATACCGATGTTGTCAGGGTGGGTACTAATAACATTAATAGAGCATCATAGAATGTCTTGGTTGCCTTTTTGGGTAAACGGCCCAAGTCACCCTCCTCCTCTGACAAAGTTGATTTGGAATTTAAATTGGGTTGGAGCCCTCTTCCTTGGACCCCCTTGAACCTGATCCTTGAGAAGGAATTAAGTGGGCCCATTCGGCTCCCAATTGGCTGAAATGCAACTTCTATGGGGCCTCAAAGGGTAACCTCAACAAGGCTGGAGTAGGTGGCATTGTGCAAAATAAGAATGGCGACATCCTCATGGCATTTTTTGAACCCCTTGATTCCCAATATTCACACTTCGTGGAGGCTCGTGCATCTTATATGGGGATGAAATTGTTAGCGAATGCTTTTTATAATAATGTGGAAATCGAAGGCGACTCTTTGAACATAATCAAGATGCTCAAAGGGGAGTGTACACCTAGCTGGAACATTCTCAATCTTATTGTCGAAGCTAGGAGATTGTTGTATGCTTTTGAGTAGGTGAACATTCACCATGTGTTTCATGAGGGGAATGCATTGGCCGATATGTTGGCCAACCGTGGTGTCCACTGTGTTGCTTTTTCGATGTGGAAAAACGATGTCCTGAATGACGTAGTATCCCTTGCTAGGAAAGAGGCTCATGATGTTTTTTTTTTTAAGGAGGAGTCGGACATCCCTTTGGCTCTTGTTGGAAGGGGTGTTCAGTCTCACTTTACCCTTTGACCAAAGTTTGTTAGAGTTTGTTTTACCTTCAAAGCGTTGTGCCTTTCTAAGTTCTCTTTGAAATCATTATGGTTATTAGGAATTAAACTCTCTCAGTTATTCATAATAGGTATGATATTTTGGAGATTGTTATTATGGTTGAGATTTTGGTTGTATGTATAAGGTTGTGGAGACCCTTTCAAAACCCTCTCTTTAAATTAATACCAAAAATAAATAGTATATAAAGAAACTATTTTGAGGACATACAAAAATATGTTAGTGTCATCCAGATATGTAGAAGAGTTGGAGAGCAAGTGAGTAGTTAAAACTCTCCTTTAAAAAAGAGAGACCCGAAATTCATCTCTCCCCTGCTACACTCACATGCTACGTAGAATATGTTAGGGTCAAATACCCGTTATAATTTAATTTAGTTAAATGTAATGAAATACTCGACTCAAAAAATTTTGAGTTCTATCTTCCGTTTTATATAACTTTTACTTCTATCTAATATTTAGAATGAGAACACTGAATTTTGACAGATCTTTAAGCCAAGATAGGCATGTTATTACTTGAAGACGGGACGTTTGTTTCAAATTCAATTGTTCCTATCTTGGGAGTTATCTTGGGAGTTCTATTTCTGAATTTATTAGCAATATTTTTGTATCTCATTGAGAGGATTAAGACGGTAAATTGTCCGCCATTCACGTGGAATCATGGATTGGTTATGGTAAATTCAACTGTAACATTTACATTTTATGTGTATTTTCTTTCTTAAGTTTTTTTTGAAGCTTGATGTGATCACTCGATTTTCGAGTAAAAAGCTTTTATTGTTCTCTTTGGTAGGTTGTAAGATATTTTTTTACAAACCCTTCGACTGGTTTTGAACAGGAACGAATTTTGGGAACAATGACTTCCTCCTCATTATGATCATATTCTCTCAGAGGCCCTCAATGAGGTGGAAAAGGATCTCTATTCTCGCCTCTGCTACCCACTTTCACGCGACGACGGACATTATTATTTTTCTTTTTCTTTTTTCCTCCATGGTTTCCGAATCTCAGTTTACATAATTTTGTGGCAAATATTTTATCAGATGTTTTGGCTGGAGGGATCTACAGCCAAAAAATAGTTACCAGATATCTGAAAAAAAATTAAATTGGGAAAGGCACAAAGGATATGTGGATGTGGGGGAAGATCTCCGACCAGAAAAAGTTCAATTTCTATTTCTCGATGCGCTGGAAACATTTTATTGCAGGCTGTTTTCTCCAAATACGAAGTACAGAGTGTCATTTGTGATAAAATTTAAGGGAAGTAAGATGATGTCCTTCATGTTTTTTGTGATAACACCAGAGGGAGATGAGATGTTATCTAAATACGTGATGGATCAAAGGGTGATGAGAGGGAATCGGAAACTAAATACGTGCTGGAGTAAGACACGCCCACGGAGGGTTATTCTGGCTGGGGAATTTATTATCAAAGCTTGTTTGGATTGTGATGCCCCAAAACTTGTGAGATTATAGCTTTGACGCTGGGAGAAACATGAGTTTTTATTTGGTGGGTTATTATTCAACCCAAGGTAGGGTTGATAGAAGATTATCATTTTAGTTGCAGGTGTGACATAGCACTAAATACTTACTTCTGAATAGTGCAGGTGTGAATTCAGTAGGATATTATTTTGGATTTCTCAGCTCGAGGACATGTTTCTATTTGGTGGGTTATTATTCAACCCAAGGTAGGGTAGATAGAAGCTTATCATTTTAGTTGCAGGTGTGACATAGCACTAAATATTTCTGCATAGTGCAGGTGTGAATTCAGTAGGATATTATTTTGGATTTGTCAGCTCGAGGATTTTTTTGGGTTGAGATTACCGTTTGAATGAAGTTTTTGGTTAATTCAATAAAATTTTTCAATTTTACTGTTTTAACTTTTATACCATAATCATATATGTTTTACGTTCACAAGTTCCTACAACTTGTGATAATTTTCTGACTTGTGATAAGGGGTTAAAAAGTGAGCTAAAGGAACATATTTAATATTTATTATTTTATTAATTAAAGTATATATTTTTTTAAATTATGATTAGAGAAGGGTTTTGAAATGGTTTCAAAATTTTAAGATTTTATAAAAAGAGTTATAATTGGAACAACAAAAATTCAAACACAGAAACCAAGCTCTTTTCAAAACTGCTTCAGGCTAGAAAACAAATATGATTGTGAGATTTTACAAAAAAAAAATACAAAAAAAAAAAAACCTTAATCCAATATAAAATATCACGTATTAACAAAACAAGAAGATAGAAAAACAGTAGTTTTGTGAGGAAGTTCAATCCAGCATACCTCCAAGGACCTTCTCAAAAGGCTCCATATCTTGAATAAAGGTCATCTCAAGTGGCCTTCAGGTTGACATGACATTTACCATTCTATTGGAAACCTTCCACTACATTATTAGTATCTGTAATTCTCTTCCTTGAGACCTATCAGCTCACATGAACTAGTTGTAATACTTGTGTCCTTATCATTAATAATTTTAAGTTCCTAAGGGTAGTTATCACTTCAAATCATGAGAGAATCCTAATGAATGTCAAGGTTCACCATTAAATCCATCGCCATGTTTTCTTCCTAGAACACATGCTTCACCTGAGAATTCTCTAGCTACTGAATATGTTGTTTCACCTTCTCCATCAAATCCTCTTTGGTCTAGTTTGGAGACTGCAATCCTTTAAGTATAGTGACAATGAACATGGCATCCTCTTCTAAAATTACATTATTTGGGTCTAATCTTTCCATTATAAGAACTCCCTAAAAGAGAGCTCTTGCTTCAACAAAGGAGTTTTTTTAGACCCCTAAAGTTTTAGCATAATCCAAAATGATTCCCCCTTTGTCATTTCTAATTACCACCCCTGCACCTAAACTACCTAGGTTGCCTTTTACAGCACCATCAAAATTGAGTTTTAACCATCCTAGTGGAGGAGGACCCCATTTAACTTGGGATTGAACCTACTGTTTTGAATGGTTGGAGAAGTCCTTAGCCCCCAAAATACCAAGGTTAGAAGTTACCCTGGTCTCAGTCTCACTTCCACCATCCTCTTTGAAGGTAAAAATCATGACATTTTCCACGAATGCATTAACAATTCTAATCTCTATAGAATTTGGATCATTTTTAACATTCATGAACACTCTACTATTCCTTTCCTTCTAGATCCCCCATAGAAAGTGAGGTAGATTGATTTATTAGAGAACTCAAAGCCTTTTGCTTCTAAATGGGGGATCCTAATGTAGATAAAGATCTACCATATTGTTAGGAAGGATCCAAGCTACCTCAAAACATCTTAGGAGAAGGTTGAACACTTCCTATGAGAATGGACACTCCATAAATAGATGTTTGATGTCCTCCCAACTTGCTTCACAAAGATAGCATCTATTAGGGATAGCCAATCCTCTTTTGTGAAGATTCTCAATAGTGAGAATCTTATTCTAAACTACCAACCCCAAAAAATAAGTTAATTTTGGGAATAAGTCTTTTGAACCAAATATTTTTGGCTAGCCCCAACCTTCATCCTCCATTAGGCAGTGTATTGATTACACCATAAAAGTCTCATTTTATCTACCTTTCATATAAAGGAATTAGCTAATATTGAACTCTTGATATATTGAGTTTTTAGTAGCATGGTGAGTTATCTCCAAGCTTGATCTCCCCTTAGATATAGACCATAAAGATGTATGGACTTCCAGATTCTCCTAACTTTCTCTTCTATTATAAAATCTACCACCTTATTTCCAAATATCTATGCAATAAGTGGTAAGAAAATAATAATTTTTACTTATTCCTATTTGAAGGGACTAATTAGGTAAGAACTCATTTGTTCTCGAAGGAGATTTGGAATACTAGAGAGAAGCTTTTTCATTGCATGTTCTTCCACTAACTCTCTAGAACCAATCAATTTTTAAAAAAATGCATCGCTTCTACTAGGATTTCCAAAATATCATCTATTAAGGACAATCTTCCTTAGTAATTTATCTAATATTATTGAAGCTTCTATGTCTTAGGGTTGTTGCATGGAAGAATTTGGTATTGCGGTCTCCATCCTTTATCCATAATGCTCTTGATTTTTACCTCCAAAAGGATTCTTCATAGGCCAAGGCATTGTGATAGTCTGCTAGGATCTATTTTTCCTTCTCTCTAGTTTCAATTATTAGAAGACCCTCCTCTATAGTTGTCTCAATATCAGATAGTTGATGCTTCGTGTCTGCTTTCCTTTGAAAAAGATATCCAAAAATAGTTTTGTTCTAGCCCTTTAAGTTAGTCTTGATGAATCTAATATTTTTTGCAACTTGTGAGATTAAAGGTCCTATAAACTCCTTCCACCATTCTGCTATCTAAGGCTTAAGGTTTCCACATTGCTTCAAAATAAAAAGAGCTTTTAAATAGTCTTCTAGAAATTAGTTCCTCCAAGACTAGAGGATTATGGTTTGAACCTACCTTGGGGAGAGTGCTCATAATAGCATCTCCAAAGGAAGGTAGTCCTTTTGAAATTAGAAATCTATCTAGTCTAATTTGGATTAATTGACTTCCTAATATCCTATTACTCTAGGTAAACTTACCTCCTCTCAGTTCTACATCCATCAACTCATTATAATTTACAAACTACTCAAAATCCTCCATCCCATTTGAAATATTTGGGTTACCTTTTTTTTTGTTTGAGGGATAGAGGGGGGAATTAAAATCACCAACCAACATCCAAACCTCTCCTTGAAATCCCTCTCATGCAACTGAGTTCATCCCATAGTAGGATTTTGCTTGTTATTGTATTTGGGGCATAGATATTTGTGAGTACCCATCTAATTTTAGTATCCTTGCAATAAAAATGTTAATTAATCTCTCTAAGGAGGATATCATTCTACCTTCAACTCTGTTATGGTCCCAAAGGTATAATAATCCCCCAGAGGCTCCATTCGCATGACTAGCTATAGAACTTGACTCCTTCCAAATTGCCTTTTTAATCCTTTTGATATTAGATTCTTCAAATTTTATTTCTTGGAGGAGGATGATATGTGGGTTTAATTATTTTCTCATTGAAGCAACCATGTGATGATTCTAAAGGGTATTCATACCCCTTATATTCCAAGATATGGTCTTCATTTTCAATATTTGGTAGGTTGTTTCTTTTTCCCACCCATATATAATGTCAAATGGGTTCCATTAACTATTTATTTAGCAGTTTATCTTAATTTGATTTCCTATTTTTATGATCATCCCAAATTTGGATCATAATCAACATCTATTGTTCCCTTTATATTACTTCTAGTAATATGGCTAGGACTACTCGACTCCTTCCTAGATTCTCTCCCTTTTGGGGAGTTATTGTGTCCCTCTTCCCGTATTTTTTAGTGGTTCTCAATTTTTAGTCTAGTTGGATCAATGATTGTTTTTTTTGTGCCTGTATCTCTTCACATTCTTGGTTCTCATTCTAGGTTTCAACCTCCAAACCATCCTCTTGGGCTTGTAGGCATTCAAACATATTTTTAACAGGTACCTTATTTAAAGCTAATAAATTAGTCATAGGAGAGGCACTTGCCTCGACACAGTCCTCCAAAATTTTTCCTTCCTCCAAGATTATTGTATCCTAACTAGGAGTCTACAATATTTTCTTAGTGCTCCTTACCTTCAAAATGGGTCTTGATTCTTTTTTTCCTTGGGTCTTAGTAGTTTTCTTGGACTACCATTGATGGGGATATAGCTAGCCTCTCTTCCTTGGATAATATCTACTCAAATGATTGATGTTTTGGTAAGTGTCACATTTAACAGGAAGATTTTCAAATTCTATAGGCTGGTTCTAAATTTCAAACATAGAAACTAGTTCTATCAAGTTGGGTAGAGGAGCTTCCATATTTAGATTTACATAGAATTTGGCATGAAGGAGCCTAGATCTAGTCATCATCATTGGGTCAATTGATACTAGTTGGCCCATCTACCTAACTATACTATAAAAAATATTCTCATGCCAAAGGTATAGGGGGAGCCTTGGGAGTCTCACTCAAACTAGATCTTCCTAAAGGTGTTGGGTTAGGGGATCAAATATAATGGACTAGAATTTTAGGAAAAGATCTCTATGCTTGAAAAACCAAGGACCTCATTGAGAAATCCTATTCAAGTCTTCCTCATGGTTAATTTTAATAAGAAATAAGTTCTAAAGTAAGGCTACAATTTCCATATGGCCAAGAGGTCTCCATTTCTCATGAGCCCATCCACAAATGGCATCCAACTCTGGCCTTGCTCCCAAAAATTTCTCCACTAAGCTTAGCTCTCCTTGGGAAGCCATCGTTTTAGATAGCTCATTCAAAATAAGAAAGCAACCTCCCTCTGGTGAAATATGAAAATATTTTCAAGGAACCTTTGCTTACCTTTCACTACCTACAACCAAGGGCTTTGTCTTCGGTCAAAGGCTAATAATCCATAGACTTTCTTGTGCTTCCTCCATTTGAATTTTATTTTGAATAAATTCTCATCTATTCATCCTCAAATTCAAACCCTAATCAACTGTTACCACCCCTGCTTCCACAGTTATCACCTCCACTTCCCATATTCATGAGATTAGAAGATCCTTTATCTTAATGATCTAGATATTGTATACGTTAATCTAATTTTTATTATATTTTAATGGTTTATATTTGATATTTATATTTTATAAGATTTGATTAGCAAATATCATGAATAATAGGTATGATATAATATGCAAACTTTAATATGATTTTTTTGTTAAGTTTTTGTTGGAATATTTATCATTTGTTGCATTATTGTAACATAAATTAAGTACATACTTATTATATGTTATATTTTAAAAATATAATATATGTTTGAGTAAGTACTTATTGATATATATATATATATCTTAATATTATTTTTATTTTTTGATAAATTGAGTAATGTGAAATTTTTTAATTTTGTTAGTGTGAGAAACCCCTACGATTGATGCTCAAGGTTGGGCATCCCCATACCACCATGACCTCTCATAAGAGGGAGAGTTGAGCTTATCAACAAGGAATTTAAAATGCAACCACACACAAGTTGTGGTTTGAACCTTAGACCTCCTGTGGAATAATCGTTATGCTATTACCTTGGGACTATTATTTTTATATATTGTTACTGTAACTTAATTTTTAATTGATATATTATATTTGATCAATTTTATAAATATTTTCTAAATCATATTAAATTATTTTAATTTTAAATTGGTTCTAGTTATTTAACTTGTATAAAAGTATTCTATTAAGATCTTGATCATAATATTTTCAATAGTTTATAACATGAATATATGCAACTCCACTTTATAGGAGTTGCATTGCTAACATATGATCTGTAAAAACTATAAAATGTAATTAAGTTTTTTTTTTTTTTTTTGCATAGGGGAATCGGTAACACCTTTTGCCTAACATGGGACATAACTTTGAAATGAACTCATACAATGCCACTAAAAACCTTAGTTCATTGGATAAAGATAAGGTCAAGGGGACCTGGCTATCTAGGCAGTCAAATTAAGGTAGTTCACTAGCAAGCACTTGGTTGTTACCAATCGGCCTATCCCTTTTGGGTTAATTAAGAATTTTTTTATTCATCATGAAACATTAATAATTTTCACGTTCAACCCTTTAGAACTATTTTTTTGTTCTTTTTCCTAGAGCTATTTCATGAATTATTTTCTAGAAATATTCACTCTTTTTTGGCATGCAAATAGAAACACAATAAGCTTATCATTTATTGTTGAATATGGTAACTATTAATCATTTATTGTTGAATATGGTAACTATTAATGACATAAATTAAATTAAAATCATAGTATATAATAGAAAAATGATTTATCAAGAACATAATAAAAAATAAATTATCATAATTATTTTGAATGATTTATCAAGTACATAATTAAAAAATAAATTATCATAGTTAATTTGAGAGATTGAAACAACTACAAGATATATTTAATAAAAATATTAAATAGTGTACCGTGTATAATAACACAACCATATTTTTTACACCTACAAATTTATCTTTCATGCTTGTGATTTGTTCTTGTTTCTTTATTATTTCATCCTTTACTTTGGTTATTGACATTTTTTTTTTTTTTAATTTGTGAAAAACTTCCCAAAAGGGATGTCACTTTCGGGTGGGTATCCATTCCGCAAAAAATGCCCAGGACTCGGACTTGGCCTACCAGCTTTGACATACTCAAGGAGTAAACAAACACACAAAACCAATTTAAAAATAAGTAAATAACAACAAAAATAATAAAATAAAGTAAAAAACATGCTCCTTGAGTGTGTCAAAAATAAAAGCACAACCAAACACGCACAAAAAGATAAAAGAAACCACATCACAAACCACATAGAAAAATACAAGAATCACATAACAAAACACAAACAAGACAAAAACAACTAAACACTACAAAGACATAACCCAAAAAAAAACATGAAAAATAAACACAACCAAAACCTAAAAAATTAAAATAAAATAAAATAAAAATAAAAATAAAAAAACAACCAACAACAGACCAAAAACAAAAACAAAAAACATAAAAAACACTCACACATAAAAACACGAATTAACACAAACAAATAGAAACCCAAGAACAAGAACAAAAAAAACACAAGAACAATAACAAAAAACATTAAAAAAAAAACACACAAAACAACAAAAACACATGAACAACAAAAAACAACACAAAGAACACAAAAACAAAACAAAACAAAAGAACCCACCCACCTTAAAAAACTATAAAAAAAAAACAAAACAAAAAATTGAACACAACAATGACCTCTCTAGACCAGAAGACTAATAAGGCAAGAATCAACAAAAGAAACAAAATAAAGAATAGAATGGGCTAGGGAACTAAAAAAACTGAATGAACCAAAGAGAAGAAAAAAAAAAAAACAAGAAGAAACTATGTACCTTCAGAACTGGAGTCATCCAAAGAAATGATAGAAAGAAGAACTTCCCTAATTTGAGAAGCCCACCATATAGGAGGGTGGCCATAACAAGTAAGATCACCTTTGTCCAAAGCCCAATTACCTAAAGCATCAGCACTCTTGTTTTGATCTCTGACCACATGATTGTAATCAACTTTCAAAAATCCCATCTGGATTAATTGAATCTTCTCAATAATTTTTTTTATTCTCCAATCCACCTTATGATTCTTAGAAGGAGTCCTCGAGAGATTAATCATAAGTTGAGATTCAGACTCAACTAACACATTTTCCCATCCAACCTTAGTAGCCTCTTGAAGGCCTCTAAGGATACCATACCCCTCAACAAGGTTATTGGAAATAATACCCAAATTCTCAGCAAAAGTAAAAACCAGGGAGCCATCTAAAATTCTACCAATTTCTCCCACACTGGGTTTTCCAAGGTTCCCTCTAGAGGGTCCATCGATATTGACTTTTCAAAAATCCTTAGGAAGAGGTTTCCAATTTCTAGTCCTATCCATCTTACTAATACTCACATTCCCCTTAATTTGGTTGCCCTTAGAATATTTACTCTTCAATATTTGCATCACTTGATCCCATATTTGATGGGAGTTTTGGGGGTGATTAAGGAGTTGATGGACTGATTCAACTAAGTTTGCTATGGTCTTTTTCCAAATATAGTAAATATCCTTCCTATCTTGATTAAAAATTTGGTTTCTCCTTTCATTCCAAATATTCCAAAGAAGAATGGTAGAACCCATCCAAACTAACTGGCTAATAAAATGATCAACACCCTCTTGATTAGGCCAATCCCTCCAAAGTCGTTCAAAAGTAAAAAATTTGGACCACTGTAAGCCAAGTAAAGTGGACATTCTCCTCCATAGCTCAGAGGCTAAAGTACACTCAATAAAAACATGGTTGAGAGTTTCTACATTCTCTTCACACATTTCACATATAAAAGGGCCATGAAAACCACGCTTCATAAGTTGTTCACCAGTAAGCACCCTACGATGCAATAAAAGCCAATTAAAGAACATCACCTTAGGCTAGAGCTTTTGAGCCCACAATCGAGAAAATATGTCAAAAGAATGGTTGGGATTATTATGGCATAAGGTCAAATAACCTTGAGCAACTGAATACTCAACCTTAGTAGTGTTGTTCCATCCAAAACAATCTTTTTCATGGGACCAAGAGAGGGATCTCATATGAAGGATGCCTTGGATATCTTGTCTTTGCCTTTCTGGGATTTGAATAGGCCAGTCCTCAATAGGGATCCAATATCTACCAACCTTTGAATTACCAGTATGGTACCGATAGTAATTAGCCACCTTTATCCAATTAGCTCGGTGAAGCTCCTCCATATAAGGCCTCCAATCGGGAAACTAAGTTATCAAAGGCTTGTGACCATCCCAAGAATCTATCCAAAAAATTTCCTGTTGACCATTATGAATGATCCAAAATAATTTTTTCTTTATCAAATCCTCACCAGTATTAAGAACTGCTAAAATGGGAGAACCTTTGGTAGGAATTTGATAGCAAACAAGGTCTTCAGGACTTTTGTTCTTAGCATATTTAGCATGGAGATTATTAGCCCAAAGAGCATTGGGGTTATGCAACATTCTCCAATATAATTTAGCAGCTAAATATTTGTTGTTATTAATAGAATACCCGAATCCTAACCCCCCTTCACTCTTAGGAAGACATAAAGTATCCCATTTCACCAAGGCCCATTTTCTTTTCTCCTTAGTACCACTCCAAAGGAAATGATGACTGATTTGATCCAATTCTCGAAGAATAGCCTTTGGGATATTCAAAATGAAAGAAACATAAATAATAATAGCTTGAAGGACTGATTTTAGCAAGGTGATTCTACCCCCAGAAGAAAGCCACCTGTTGGTCCACTTTCCAATTTTCTTCTTGACTTTGTCCAACAACCAATTCCAATCTTTATTTTTTTGCCTTTGAATATTTATAGGAATACCTAAATAAGCGATTGGAAGGGAGGTCTTATTATATCTTAATTTATCCAAGACCATGGATTCATGTCTAGCAGATTAGTTAAAGAAAATAACTTTAGATTTGTCTTCATTGATCAACTGCCTAGTAGCCTTATAAAAAGAGCTAATGATTTGCTTAATATTAGAAGCTTCCTTAACTGTAGCTTTACCAAAAAGAGTAGAGTCATCCATAAATTGAAGATGAGAGATAGATATAGCTCCATGAGCAATGGTAACTCCCTCAAGGGTTTTGTTTTCCCTCTTTTTGGTTATAGTCCTACCCAAGCATTCAGTAAGAATGATGAATAAATAAGGGGATAGCGGATCACCTTGCCTAATACCTCTGGAAGCTGGGAAAGACTGAGAAGGCCTGCTATTGATAAGAACTAAGTAGGAAACTGAAGAGATACATCCCATAATCCAATCCATCCAATCCTTAGAGAAACCAAATTGCCTCAAAACTTTGATAAGGAAGTGCCAATCCACTTTGTCATAAGCTTTGGATAAGTCTAACCGAATGAACATGGAAGGAGATTTTTGCACCTTAGCACCAGATTCACTTGAGATATGAGCCATTTTTTTATCAAATACTTGAAACTTTTTTCGTGATCTCTTCAATCCTTGCCCTAGATGTCATGGAAAGGTATGGTTTTCACTTTTCTTTTGTGCAGCAAATTGGAAGTCGTTGTCACTCAAGTTCACAATATGATCTGTTGAAAGATAAATTTCTAACCCATATTGGATCCCCTACAACATTTCTAGCTAAAATATTGAGCATAAACCACAAAACTTTTGGTCGCTAGGGCCCGAAGGCCCTAAAAACCAACCTCTAGAGCTTCTTGAACTCAACCCAGATGAAACCCTCGCATAACCGCTTGCCAAATATCTCGTTCACACATAGGGATACACTAGGATATGTGTTGCTCCAAATTATATGACAATTGGTGGAGTTGTTCTAGGGTTTTTCATGCATCTACCCTTAAAATTTTAGCTCAATTAGAATTTGAATGAGTGAGATATGGCCAAAACGAGTTCGGAAATTTGGGCAATCCTCGGTTATTGACATTCCAAAAGTATATATATTGATATATTAATTGGTAGTATCGGATCATAATGAATCTTGTGTGAATTATATCATGTCCACACAATGATATTAAAATAAAATTATGCATATATTACTCAACAAGATTGAACTAGTTACCATTTAATCTCATTTTGTATATATCTAGAAATTCTAATATTATCAATTCATGTGCTTATATAACCTATAATAGATTTTATTTGTATTAAAGTTGGTATTGTATAAAATGTGTCTATTTCCATAAATTTTATGATAGTTTAGAGTAAAGATATGTTGGAGGTATTACAATATTTGGTACCTTGCAGCATAAATACAAGGACCTTGTAAATAGTTTAGCCTAGAGTGTGTTTAATATTTGAGTCTATAGTAGGTGTTATGTATATAAGCGTGGGTGTGTGAGGTGTCATGTTATTAAATATGGGTTATATTAGTGAAGTGTCATATTCAAAAGTGAGGAGCTATGACTAATCATGCAAGTCTTTATCTTTATGTAAATTTGTAATATAATTAATTATTTAAGAGAGAAATGTGAAGAGTTAGATATCTCATGAGTATGAGGAGATGAAGAGTTTATATAAGTGTAAAGTTCAAGATTCATGTGTATATGAAGAATCTCATGTATGTATATATTGAAGATAGAACCTTGTAATATGTAATAAAATAAGTATTACATTTACGCATCACTTTAGATGTATTTTTAAAAAAAAATCAATGAGGATATTATGCATTGTCTGAGTGATTTATTGTATGAATTTGTGGCTAGAAATATTATGAGATCTTATTTTGGTAGAAAAAATATTATTCTACATTGAAGAGAAGAAAACCAAAGTGCTTGGGAGGAATATCGTTGGTGAAAAAGTGAATAGATTTTGTAAGGAGGAACACCACAAAGAGCAAGAAGAAAATAATGTGTTGATGAAAGTTGTAGTGTCTAGCAGTAAACATTGAAATGTTACATCCTCATAGAATAGAGAAACATCAAATAAAAAGGATCCAATCCTTGTAAATGGAAGACTCACATTTAGAAGACATGCAACAAAAAACTATGTAAGAGCCAATCCTTGTAGAAGGAATGCTTATGATTATAGTATTTGTGTATTGTACTATTTACCCAAGAGCCACAAAGCTGAGTATGTTGGTTGTGATAAGCAGATGAAGAAATCCCATGTAAATTGCTTGCGATTGTGTATAATATATTGATTCATCAGAGAGAAATTGTTGAAGGAAAAATAAAAGTCCGTTCAAAGAACAAATAGTTGGTTCATACATCCAAGAGGAATAGTGCAAAGAGCAGATAGGTGGAGAAAGTTATAAGTCTAAAAATGTATACCAGGAAATGCATAAGAGTGTAGGCCTGATAACACAAGAGACATGCAATAAATTGACTGTGTGGAGTAGTTTCAAACACCAAATATATTGAGTGAAAGACTAGCCAAATTTATGTACAAACGATAGAAGGATGATGTCATAGAAATATTTGTGATTGCAGTAATGCTCAAGTTTGGAAGATAAAACATATGATGGATAACCAAGAGAGAAGCATCATTTATCAAAGGTACAATTTTACCTTAACTTAATTATTTGAGTGATCAAGAGCATTTGATTGAAATGTTAATTAAAATATATAAAGTTTAAATATGTTTTATAAAGAGAAGGAAAGGATAATTAAAGTAATGATGGAATAATTGGAGAGAGTAAATTATTTCAAGAGATATAAGAAGATAAATGATTAAAGGTGAAGAATAAAATAAATTAAAGAATGAAATGAAGGGAGTTATAAAAAGAAATTAAAAGCGAAGAATAAATTGAATAAGAATATTTTTTAAAAAGGAATTAATTGAAAAAGAAAAAATTAAATGAAATTTGAAATTAAAGAAATTGAAGAAAGAGAAAAAAATTGAAGATTGAAGAAGAATGAAATTTTGATGAAAGAAATTGAAAATTGAAATTGAAGAAGAGAATAAGAAATATAAATTGTAGAAAATAAGAATGTTGAAGAATTAAAATTTGAGGAAGAATAAAAGAATAAAATTTGATAAAGAAGATTAAAAGTAAGAGATTGAAGGAAAATAAAAAATTAAAATTGAAGAAAGAGAAGAAATTGAAGATTGTAAAATTAAATTGAAAAAAATGATGAGTTAAGAATTAAAGAAGAAAATTATTGAAATATTTTTATTTTTTGATAAGGTAAATAAATGGGTGGATTTTTTGAACAGGGTCCCCAAAACCTATTTACAATAAAGTTTCATACATCCACATAAATATAGCAAATCCATAGCAATACTTTAGCAAAACAAAAGCATAATAAGTTATATACATTTATCATACCACAACAAAACCCTAGCAAAACTAAAGCACACCTAGTCAAAACAATACCAAAGAAACCCAAAAATTAGTAAAATTGCATGTTCTTCTTCTTTTTAAAGAAAGTTCTAAAAACCACACACTACATTTTCTCCTTGATAGTTGGGTTTGGTGGTAGCACCTCATACTTTAGGCTTGCTACTCCCTCTGTTGCTTCCCTCATGGGAGAGAATTTGAAGCACCTTAATCATTTTACTATCCTTTCCATCCCCTGGTGGCATACAAATTGAATATTATCACTAACACAGAGTTTAACTATCCGGTATACCTCTGCTTTAGTTTTGTTGTGGTTTTGGAAGATGTGATGGTTCCTCTCCTTCCATACAACCCAACATAGGTGTGGAGGGATAAAGGACCAAAATTCATTGAGAATTTTTCTATTTGAGTTTCTTTCCCATTGGATCAAGAGGTCTCTTAGGGAAGTAGGTGAGACCCATTGGATTCTCAAATCATTCCATAATCTGCTCCAAATTGCTCTAACAAAATCATAGTGAAGGAAGATATGATCCATAGATTCCTCCTTGTTGTAGCATAAAACACATCTATTAGGCAATTGAAAACCTTTTTTTCTTATATTATCTAATGTTAAGATTCCATTATTAGTAGTTGTCCAAAGAAATAAGAATATTTTTGGGATTAGTCCTTTCACCCACACCCTTTCCTAAAGGAGAGGAGATCCATCCATTAGGGCATCATTCAATAATTTGAAGGCACATTTTACTTTGTACTCTCCCCCTCATAACCATTCTAGACAAGGATATATTCATCCTTAAAAATGACAATTTTTTATTTCTCAATTCTTTTATAACTACCTCCAATTGCTTGTTAATATCCCTATTTGGAGCTTCTTGAACATGTCATTGCTAGCCTTCCTCAGTCAGTCTAAAGTAGTCATAGACTCTTCTTCCTTGGTTATCCATAGCCCATTGAGCCCCTTATTTGAGTTCTTCATAGAAACTCAATGTATTATTCCTCAACCAAGCATCTTCCCAAAAAAAGATATCAATATCTCTCTTAAAATCCCAATACATTTGTTCCCAAAGAAACTTTATGATTCCTACAAGTTCATTCCAAAAGATAAAACCTTTTGGGAGGATATCCACCCTTAGAAAAGAGTTGGAATTATCAATATACTTTTCTTCGTAGATTGAAATCCATTCACATAATTTATTTTTGCATACTTTCCATCCATATTTTACCCTTAGGACTTTGCTTAGCACATTCATTTTTCTCAATCCAAGTTGTCCCAAGAACTTGTTTTTGCAATCCTTATCCTAGGCTACCAAATTCATTCTCCTTTTCTCCTCCATTCCAAGTCAAAGAAATTTGTTACAAATTTGATCAATCCTCTTGGCAATAGTTGAGGGTATTTTGAAGACAAGTGCACTATAGATAGGTTTGCTTTGAAGGGTTGTTTTAATCAACAATAATTTTCTAGCTTGGCTCAAAGTGACTTCTTTCCACCCTACAATATTTTTGTTAATATTTCCAGGATTTCATCCCCTCCAAAAAAAATAGTTCTCCCAAAAAAGAGTGGCATTCCCAAATAGATTGATGGAAGGCTACTAATTTGGCAATTCAAAATCTTAGTAATATTCCTTTGTCTTCTCTCTAGAGTGTGGAGAAAGTACACCCTAGTCTTTTGGAAGTTAACCTTCTAATGTGAGGTTGCCTCATATAATTTAAGAACCTTCATCAGATCATTTTCCTCATGGACTAATGTATTTTCAAGGAGAATGGTATCATCAACAAACTAATGATAATATATAAGTTTCACAGTTGGGAATCGAGAGGATGCAACTAATATTCTTGTATTTTTTCTTGCTTTCACTGCCCTTCCTAATACCTCTACCATAAATATGAATATATGAGAGGATATGGGGTCTCCTTGTCTCAGGAATATCTATGTTGGGAAGAATCCTACCACTTTCCCATTGATCGGTATAGAAAATATTGCTATTGAGATAAAATTTTAGATCCATGTTCTCTATTTTGTGTCAAACCCAAATTTTTCTAGTACCTTATCTAGGAATCTCCAATTAACCCTATCATAGATTTTTTGCATATCTAGTTTGAGCAACATACTAGCCTCTTTTCTCTTGTTGACCGAGTGTAGAGTTTCATGCATGGTTATGATTCCATCAATTATTTTCCTACCTTGCACAAATCCATATTGCTCTTGGAAATTTAGGAGAGGTAGATGATTTTGTAATCTTCTAGACAATATTTTAGTGATAAATTTATACACAGTGTTGCATAAATTGATTGTTCTAAAGTCCTTGAAATTATTGGTACCATTGATCTTTGGGATGAGTGCTAATAAAATTGTAATTCAAGACTTCAAGATCATTTTCTTATCCTAGAATTCCTTTACTATAGCCACTACATCATCCCTAACAATATCCCATCAAGATTAGAAAAACCTAGTAGGGAATTCATCAGGTCTAGGAGCCTTTTCTTTATTCATAAGGAACATTACCCCTTTCATATCCTTCTTTGAGAAGGGTTTGGTTAGCTCTTTATTAATTTCAAGAGAAACTAGTGAGGGAATAATATCTAGTACTTTAGCCATAACCTGTTCATCCTCAATATGATCAAGAGAAATAAAATTTTGATAGAAGACCACACATTCCTCTTTGATTTCCTCCAACTCATTGGTTATCTCCCCATTAGCCTTCTTGATTTCTATAATTTTGTTAAAACCCCTCCTTTGAATAGTTGTGAGTTTAAATAATTTTGTATTCCTATCACCTTCTCTCAACCAAGACACCCTTGATTTCTATTTCTAGTACACTTCCTCTTGGGTAACAACATTATGATATTTAGAAAGTACCTTCTTTTCCTTTATATTAATATCTTCAGTTCTTCTAGAGGTCAGAATTTCTTCAATTTGTTCTAGTTAAGATTTCATTTTATTTTTTTAATACTTACTTGATGAAATACTTATTTGTTCCATTGTTTAAGAAATTTTTTAACATATTATAAATTTTTGGGTACTTTGTACATTTATGACTCAATAATCTTAAAATCCCACCACTAATTTAGTTTTGAGTGGAAATCAAGATGAAGCATCCAAATATACTCAAACCTAAATGGGCAAAAAATATTATTTGAAAGGAAGTTTATAGTAGAAGGGAATTATGATCAGAAGCAATTCTTGGAAGGGTGTTCAATTGATACTCATGGTACTGATCCATCCAAGCACTAAAAATCAACATTATGTCCAATATACACTAAATAAAATACTAGCCCACTCTTTTGTTTGACCATGTAAATCCTTTGCTTTTAAGGTCTAAATCAATCAAACTAGAAGATTCAATGAAGTCTCGTAGCTCTTCCATACTCCTAAGCAATTCCTCCTTTCCTACCATATTTCAAACATGAGCAAGGAAGAATTGAAATATCCTACAATTAACCAAGGTTCTTATGCAAACTCCCTTCTACACCTCTAAATTTCAATCCAAAATATTCTTCTCTCTTCTAGGGAATTAGGTGCATATATTTGACAATACAAAATTAAATCTAGAGTTGGTACAATGTACAAACAAAGAAAGGTACCCATTGGATTAATAAAGTAATATTCTTGCATTTATGGTTTGAGGAAGCATAATAAGTTATATACATTTATCATACCACATCAAAACCCCACTGAAATCACAGTAAAACTAAAGCATACCTAGTTAGAACAATACAAGAAACCCAAAAATTAGAAAAATTACATAATATTTTTTTAAGGAAGGTTTTGAAATCCACACACCGTATTTTCTCCTAAAAAATTGGGTTTGGTGGCAGCATCTCGTACTTTGAAATTCAAAGAATATTTTTTAATTTATTTGGGATTAATAAGTAATTGTACAACAAAATAAAGTAATTGGAATTTAAATAAGAAATTTGAATAAAAAATTGTAGAATTATTTGATTAGTTGAAGAAACACATCATAGTAGTTGAGAAAAGAAAGCATAGGCAAACAAGCATTCAACATGTAAAGGATAATACAATTAAAGAAAAACCTCCAAAAATTCATTTACAAGACAACCATAAAAAAACTACTAAAGGTAAAAAGTATGGGTTAGCAGGTTTAATGGAACATCTATAATTCATTCAAAAAGAAGCTAAAAGTATAGTTTTTGGCATTGCATGCATGTTTATTTTTTTTAGTGATTTTACATAGGTTTGAACCTTGAACCTCTCAAAGAGAGGCCAAAGCCCTTACCACTATAGTAAGCATGCATTTTTATTGCATACATGTTTGTTTTAAGGATGCTAATGACTACAATATATGGAAAATAGTATACAATGCAACAATCACTCTAAATATTCTTAAGATAAAAACACAAGGAAAATTTGAAGAATAAAAAAATAAACCTATGATGAAAGTTGCATGTTGTTATTGTTGGTTGTGGAGCCTAATTCTCTCTCTAATTTAGAGGTCTTGTTTTCAGCTACACTTGGACCCACTCCATGAAGGAAGGGTGTAGGAGGGGCAACGCCACCCCTACTTGTGTCACCGCCCTGGCGAGGATTTGGGGGAAACGCCTCCAAAGACAAAAATAGATGTTTTTCCTTTGTAAATATGGACCATTTATTATTAGTTCACATATCAAACAATACATCTTAGGAAGATATTTTTTGCCCTAAATTGTAACTCTAATTTATAAAGAATATTTCGAGTGGGGCTTGTGTATGAGTGTAATAGATGGTGATAGAAAAATAGGATATTACAAGGAATGCATTGTAGGTTGTATCCCTTTATTTTTACTAGATGGAATAAAGAAGACCTAGTTATTTTCTTCATGGATGTAGCCCATATTGGGTGAACCACATATATCTATGTCTCTTGTATTGTCTATTTTCTGTGTTATATTTTTGCATTTATTTATTGCTTGTGTTTTATTATTCCTAATAGTGACACAAAATGATTTTTATGAGAATTATAATTTAAAACCCATACAAAATTTAAAAAATTAGATAACATTCATGATATGAAAAATTATAAGTATTGCAACAAATATGGACATAGAGTAGAAAAATTTTGGGATCATCATTGTTGTAAATATTGTAGATGGATTAATCATTCTCAAAGATATTATTGGTACAATAGGAATAATCATGGATGGATACATCTTTAGGTGAACTTTTATCTACAAAACTTGTAGTAGAAAAAAACCTAACAATGGCTATAATTGCTTTTTTTAAGAACCCTAACAATGGAACCTTTTTGTTCTTCTCTCATTTTTCCTGTGTTTGATCAAGGAAAGTCAGATATCTTGGCTCAGGAATTTCCTAAATGTTTGAATCCATCTCCAACTAGATTTAGAAGAAATATCATTCCAAATTTATATGAAACTCCCATAGTCAAGGTCCCACTTGATCTCATTAAAAATACAACAATAATTTTGTCTTCTCAAGCCCTAGTTTGCAAGATCATATGAATGTGGTCGAGCCCATTTTCTATTCACTAAATGGATAGACTCTAAAGGGGGATTGCAAATATCTAGCTATGAAACCATGCTAGCAAGGAGAGGATATTTTGTGGTAATATTTTCATATTCAAAAAAAAAAGCTCCATATTTCATGGGAGCATGGTTCTTAGGGTCAATCCCCCTATACATAATGTCATGGTCTACTAGCTTTGATACTCAAGTGGAGGAACCAGAGGAGATATCTATCTGGGTAAGGTTTCCATTTCTTCCATTACATTTTTGGAATAAGATCACTCTATAGATTATTTGAAACACCATAGGAAACATTGTGGACTGAGAACAACCAAATTTTAGTAATGCTATTTAGGCCAAAATGCATGTGCAAATCAATATAAAAATGTTTTACCAAAGAGTATCAGGATTAAATTGATGGACTAGATCCATACACAACATCTTTATTATAAACATATACCTTTTAAGTGTATTTCCTATCATAAGCATGGACACTTTTCTAAAAACTATCCCACAAAAGTGCAACAAGAAAAAAAGGAGGATGATAAAATTTTCAACCAGTCAGATGCAAATAAAAAAGGTGTTCAAGGAGTCATAAGAGAAATATTCAGAAACTAGATAAAAAAATATAACATGTTTAGTGTTCTCTCTTTGGAGGAAGATGAACAAGAGGATCAAGTTAAAGAGGCAAAAACCCTAGAATAAGAGTTTGAAAAAGTTATAGAAGAAACACCAGTTAGGAATGGAAAAAAACATGAAGAAAATGTAGAAGATAAAATAGTGGAAACACAAGAAGTGGAAATCACAATCCTAGGAGGTAATATGGTTTGAAAAAAGGATAATACACAATAAGGGGAAATCACAATCCTATGAGGTAATATGGTTGGAAAATGGGATTATACACAATAAGAAAAGTATGAGGAAGATGCAAAAGGAAGTAGCACTCTAACCACAAGGTTCATGGAAAAAGGAAGAAAAACAAATCAAGAAATAAGAATGGAACAAGAAAATGTTAGAGTAGATTGCATAATTTGGGTCATGTAAATGTACCACACTTAGTACATAACTATAGTAGTAGATTAATTTAGGGGATAGTTAGTTAGTTTCTTCAAGTAATATAATAAATGCACAAGTGTCTATGTGCAAGTTGTAAATGTGCAAGGTGTCCCCTTGTACAACTAGGTAGAGTGTTGGCCAAGCAATCCATCTTTCCATATAAAGGGTCTCATAGTGAGTGATTATATATCGATGTAGGTACTGTGTGCATAACCTAGATTGATGATGTGATACATTGTAGTTCTTTAGCATCTATTCTAGAGTGTTCTTTTCATCCATATTACATTGTATCATTTTCATCACTTTTCATTAATAGCATAGTTTCATAATCTTACATTCTTGTATATTTCATATCTTGTGGTTGTATTCTCCCTTGGAATACACCATAAAAATATAAAAATGGTATCAGAGCTATGGTAGATCAATATAGGAATAGGGATAGCCACTAAAGACCACCATTACCAATATAGGTTTGAACTCTATAGTATCTTTGCAAACCAAATCTTCCATTGTGCACTGATGCATGCAAACATTGCTACAAGGAATTACTGAATAAGAAAGCTGCAAGAGAGATTGTGAGGAGAAGTAAATCTTAGTTCCAAAATTTCTACTATTGCATTTGGCTAGTCTTTCCAAAAAGTTGTAGAAAAACTCATGAAGACTAGGACTCAGTATTTGTTCCACTAGATTAATAAATAAACTAGTGAATATTCATCATTGATAATATTTACAATCATTTTACTAATATCTTTTTGTAGAAAAAGGAAACTAAAGGAAGCCATATTGTAGACCTGTACATTTGTAGAAGAGAAGGCCACAGAAGCCTCATTGCAAAAGAAAAGGCCACAGAAACCTTATTGAAGAAGAAAATACCACAACAAACTTATTGAAGAAGAAAAGTCCCCAAAAAACTTATTGAAGAAGAAAAGGCCATAGAAGCCTTGAACCTGGAGAAGACTCCAAAGTATGGTCTATGAGAAATAGAAGAAAGGAGATTGATAATCTCCATTGAAGACTATGAAGACCAGGACTTAGTATGAAACTCATACCACTACTTTCAAGAATAACTAGTGAAGTTGAAAAGGTCAGATAAAAGACCTCACTGGAAATAGCAAGCTGAAGATTTGTTTTAGAAGAAGCTGAAGAAAACCCACAAAATATTTCATTGAAGAACTTCCAATATTGGAATATTGAAGAAGGACTAGCAAGGTACTTGATGACACAAAATATTGCCTCATACAAAGACTACTTTTGATAAATTATTAAACTATTTGGAACTACTTATGATATGTTTTTGTATTAATTTTAGTGATACTATGCATTATATGATGATGTTTGCATATTGGAATGATAAAGTGCATATGACCTATTTTGACTAATTTATCTATGTTTTATAATATGTTTCAGTTGTATGTTTTAGTATATTTTACATTAAATTAGAATTATAATATAAATGTATTGATATATATTTATTTTTGTGCGTATTTTACAAATTTTCCCCACCATTCACCCATTTTGAATAATATAAAGGTGCCAAATACTTTGTCAGCAGTTGACTGTGTAGAAAATAGGAATTTTTCCATACAAATTTTACCCAGTTGTACATATACACCATGGCTTGGAATTTGTCCAATCCAGCTCATACAAAAGGTGGAATCAATCATATGGGTACCTATGGAGGTTATTTCTACCATCACAATGGGTCACACATGCTTCTATTGCATGAATTAACACCAACTCTATTATGCTACCTGATATTCCAGAGCAGCTCTGAAATAAGCACAAAAGACATAAATTTGGTCAAAAACATCTTTAATTGTAATAAAAGGGAGGCAAATGGTGGTTGCAACTATTCTAGGGACCTCCCTATCCTTTCCAAAACCTTTCCCTCACCAGATAAAGCTATCCACTGGAATGGATAAGGTTTAATGGATCAAATCCCTATATTTTTGGAAAACACAGTCCTGCAACAGTTGTAATAGTCCTGTATTGAAGCACCAAACCTTATCATTATTGTACCTTGCTAGTATAAATAAAGTGCTCCCATTTTATTGATCATATAGGATAGAGGATATAGGTTCTAGGAGATAGAGTAGTCTAAGTGTTGTAATTATGTACTACAGTAGATCAGTAGTTTGCAGAACTTCCCCTGCACTGCTGATATGCTGAGAATGAAATAAAGGTGCAATATTTTTCAGTCATGTTTGCTTATGATTTCAGTGTGAGGATTTGATAGTGTAGAGCAAGTACTCTTCCTCTCTTTTGGTTCAAGAATTAAGGGCCACTTCTAGGCCTAGAAGAGGGATTATTCCTGCCAAAATTTTGCTAATTTCTTGTTGCAACAGGTCAGCAAGAATCTGACAACTTTTTGCATGGTTAATATTGAATTAAACTTCATCTAACATGTGGCACATGAATGCATTATAGTTAAGTAATCTATAATAGATTTTATAGCATAACATTTTCTATTTCAGCTTCAGCATTTCTAGTCTATATTTCCAGTTTGCATCAGAGAATTTCTTGTTAATTCAGTTTTCTACATATTTGCAATATTTGCTTACCAACCTTTGAATTTCAGCATTGTCTTAGGTTTCATTTTCTGCAAGTGTGAAGTTTCAATTCTAAAAAAAATTATTGTTGTTATAGTTAATTCTATAATTTTAAATTTTGTCAACTGAATTCTGTCGTTTTCAATAGTTCACATTTGCTTTTTCTGCAACTGTGTGAATTTCAATTATGTAAGGATAAGTAGGCACTCAGTTTTAGTTTCTAGGATATTAAAAGGGACACCTGACACCCCCAAAAACTAATTGTTCCATGAATAAGGCCATGATCTAGATTAACTAAAAATTAGTTTGTTAAACCCTGCTTTCGTATATATCTTGGACACTACCCTAGATTGACACATAATTATTAAATGGTGAAGAATTTATGACACTCATCATTTTTGGCATTGTTGCTGGGGAAACTTAGGTGTTGTTAGGAGAGGTCTAGCAGTCTAGAAACTATCCTATTTCAGGAAATAGTTTTTGGAAACTTGAGGTTTAGTTCATTTAGTAAATAGGCATGAATGCATAGGCCAAGAGACAAAATAGGAAGGTTTATCAGAACTGGATCTTTTCCACCAAGGCGTTCTTCATGATCAGGTGAATATTTTCCTGTGTATGAACTTCCTAAAAGACTTAAAATATAATCATCTTCTTCATCAACTAAAATTGTAGGATCTTTGCAAGAAGAGCTCTTAGAGGCACTTGCTTCTATACATGCCCATAGGGCTGATCCATCTAAACCAGTTGAACAAATTAAAACTGAAGAAGCACCTATGGTAGAACAAGGAGAACGTGATAAGGACATTGTTGGTCATGATGCTGACAATCCTCCTATTAGAACTTTTGAATACCCTATTTGTTTGAATCCTACTTAGAATGCTCCTATGAAAATAATTTCACCCTCAGTATTGCCAATCTTTAGGGGAGTTGTTTTTGAATATCCTGATCAATTTATATTTGAATTCAAAGTTTTGTGTCAAACTTATGGATATGTCAATGACAACCAAAAATTGAATTTATTTCCCTCTACACTTAAATATGTAGCCTTACGATGGTTTATGATCCTTGAACCAGATTCAATTCGCACTTGGGATCAAATGGAAACTGCATTTTTGGATAAGTATCAGGAGTATTGTAGAGTGAGAAATAGGAAGGATGAGTTATTTTGGATTAGAAAAAAAGAGGATGAAAACTTAGAGGATTATCTTTATAGATTTACCTTTATCCAAAAGATATGTGGTCCTATGGAAACTGATTTATTAAAAAACATATTTTTGAGAGGTTTGCAGGATGATTCTAGAGAAGTATTAGACTTAATGGAAAAAAGGAGATATAAACCAGCTTGATATTAATGATATTGTAGAGTTGTGTAGAAATTATTCCTACACTAGGCAAAGAAGAAGGAAAAGGAATCCTAGTAATACTGATATAAAATATTTGATGGAGGAAATGGCTAACATGAAAACTGATATTCTTATTCAATTAAATACTACATTAGGGGAAAGGAATGTAAAATCCAATTCTTCACCACCCCTAGCTATCTATTGTTCTAGATGCAAGAATAAGCATGCCCTACATGATTGTCCTTTGGATAGCACCTCTATCTCAACTATTTGTGGCATTTGTTCAAAAGAGCATAACACTGATAAGTGTCATCTCCTGCCTCACCTTAAAAATGTTTTTCAAATCCAAACTGAAGAACTTAATGTTATTAGGTAGAGGCCAGGAGGTAAATTTTCACAATACCAGAATGCCCCTCATTTTTCTACAAGTTGGGAATAAAATCCTTGGAATATGCCTCGGGGATATTCAAAACCACCTTCACAACCATGGAATCAATCTTGTTCAGCCCCTCAAGACTGGTCACATTCTGGTTGGAATCAACCATGGAATCCTGTTAATCCACCTTGGACACATAATCAACAATCTAGGAAGATATGGGGGCCACAATAGCCATCATATCAAGGGTAGCAGAGGTATCAAGGACAGACTAAAAACATGTTGCTAGCTCCTAATCAGAACTTTCAAGGAATAATGCCACCACAACAATCACAACCAGTTAAGGAACCTCAAATTCTAGCTCAACCTGTGGCTAACCCCAATAACAACATACAAGCAACCCTTGTTTATGGAGTTGAGTCTGAAGAGACTGTTGCATTCCATGTCCTTGACTGTAGTAACATCTAGTTACATTCAGGGAAAGTTTTACCTAACCCTGCACCATCCACTATTGAAGAAATTTATGGAAAGCAAGAATTTTCAAGTCTAGAAAAACCACAAACATAGCAAAAATAAGGAAAAGCAAAAAATTTACAAGGAAAAATTGAGCCTGCCTCAGCAGATCTTCCGTATCCTGAAAGGTTTGACCATACTCTCACTCCTCCTGAATTAGAATTAATCACAGAATTGAGGAAAATATCTATCTCACTCCCTTTTTTGCATGCAATAAAGGATGTACCTCTGATTAAGAAAACCATTCAGGAGTTGTGCATTAGTAAACCTAGCAGGAAGAAGAAAGCCTTTCCTAAGACTGTGCAAGTAGAAGGTAAGTTGGCTAACCTGCTCTCTAGAAAACTAGTACCCCCAAAATTTGGTGATCTAGGAAGTCCAGTAGTTTCAATTACTATTGGGTTAGTTCAAATTCCAAATGTACTTATCAATTTAGGAGTTGCAATCGACATGATGAATAAGGAAACCATGTAGAAATTATAGCTCAATAATCTTAGTCCTACGACCACAATTTTGGAAATGGCAGATAGGTCAGTGGCCAAACCGAAAGCAATTTTGGAGGATGTTGCCATTGAAGTGTCTTCTTGGGAATATCCTATAGATTTTTTAGTATTGTAGCCTAGAAACTCAAATAATGGCTATCCTATTATTCTAGGGTGACCTTGGCTTGCCACTGCAGCTGCATTTATAGACTGCAGGTCAGGTGAGATGACTATTTCAAAGGGTGTAGACCTAAAAAATATTTCCTTGTATCCACCAGCCCAACCTTTAGCCAAATTTTTTGGATAGATATGATATCCTGAGTCTGATGAAGAATAGGAAACTATTGTCACCTTGGCCACCGTTGTAGTAAAGGAACGTATTGAATAACTTAATTCACCAGAAAGAGAAATATTTGAACATGAAATAGTTTTGGTGAAAACATTGCAGGAAGAAGGCCTTAGGGATGATCAAATTATTGTCCCTCATTTGTTATGTAAATATGAAGAACAAAATGCTAAACATTTGTTGTTTATTCCACTACAATAAAGCTCCTTCACATTACCACATAGATGGCATCATCATCTTCTGACTTCTTTCACCTGTCCTATGAAAATGATCCCATTAGGTATCACATTTACACCCGAATCAAGAGTATTGCATACTCTACAGCCACATAATTGTCCCTTAAATGCTTTAATCAATAAATATGATGTTGGAAACTCTGTTTATCCAAGGATTAAGTAGATTGAGATACAGCCAGGAAATTTTTTAAACATTAATAGTTGGTTGACTAATAAACAAGAAGCCAAATTATTTGTTGTTTTGCAGAGACATGTTCCGGATTTTGCTTGGAGTTATAAGGACATGACTGGCATTCACCTTGATGTGTGTACACATAGAATATACATTGAATATGTTAAACCTGTGAGACAACCTCAAAGACGTTTGAACCTTTCTTTGAAAGATATTGTCAAGGAAGAAATTGAAAAGCTTTTAGATGTAGGATTCATCTATCCAATATCAGACAGTATATGGGTTTCTCCATTAGTCATTGTTCCAAAGAAAAATGGAAAAATGAGAGTGTATGTGGATTACAGATAATTAAATAAGGTAACACATAAGGACCATTTCCCATTACCTTTCATAGACCAAGTATTAGACACCCTTGCTGGCAAGAATTTTTTCTATTTTCTTGATGGATTCAGTGGTTATAATCAAATACAAGTTGCACCTGAAGACCAAGAGAAAACTACTTTCACATGTCCTTGGGGAACCTTTGCTTATAGATTTCTACCTTTTGGTTTATGTAATGCTCCAGCAACATTTCAACGAGTTGTTTTGGCCATATTCTCTGATTTAACAAATGAGAGTGTAGAAATTTACATGGATGATTTCACAATATTTGGGGATAGTTTTGAATATACTTTGGAATAGCTTGAAAAAGTTTTAATATGTTGTGAAACATACCATTTTTCTCTTAATCCTGAGAAATGCTTCTTAATTATGGAGTAAGGGATTGTCCTTGGTCATCATATCTCCTATTATGGGATCAAGGTTGATCCTAAAAAGGTGGAAGTCATCAAAAACCTTCCTCCTCAAAAATCTCAAACTGATGTGAGGAGTTTCTTGGGACACATTGGTTTCTACCGCAGATTTATTATCAATTTTAGTACCATAGCCAATCCAATGTTTGCATTACTAATGAAAAATTCTGAATTTTCTTGGTCTATTGAGTGTCAAAAGTCTTTTGAGGAATTAAAATAAAAGTTAACAACTCCCCTTGTATTGAGAGGACCTAATTGGTAATTGTCCTTCCATATTCAAACTGATGCTTCCAATACTGCTATTGGAGCTGCATTAGGGTAAATTGATAATTGGGAGCATTATGCCATTTATTAAATTAGTAAAAACTTGATAGGCGCTGAAAAGAACTACACTACTACTGAGAAGGAATTGTTAGTTGTAGTATATGCTATTAATAAGTTCTGACACTATATCACAGGATATCAAGTATTCATTCATACAGATCATGTTGCCATTAAATTACCTGATGAATAAACCTTTGGTTAGTGCAAGAATTATTCGTTTGTTAATACTGTTGCAATAATTTGATATCACTATAGTTAATAAACCAAGGAAAGCTAATGTAGTTGTAGATTTTTTGTCAAGATTGCCAAATGAAGATATAGGAGAGTTGGTTGAAGATGCATTTATTGATGAGAAACTATTTGCTATTTTTGTGCAGTCTCCATGGTTTGCAAATATAGCTAATTATTTGGCTACAAGAAAAATTCCTCTTCACTTTACTCCTAAACAAAGGAAACAGTTAATCAAGCAAATTTCTTCTTTTAAATGGATAGGAGGTTTACTTTTCAAATGCAGTCATGACCATGTTTTGCATAGGTGCATCCACAAGCATGAGGTATATGATATCCTACGGGCATGTCATGATGAACCTTTAGGAGGACACTATTCAATCAAGAGTACAATTCGTAAGATCTTGGGTACTGGTTATTACTGGGCATATTTGCATAAAGATGTGAAAAATTATGTTAGACATTGTGATGCATGTCAAAGGATGGGAAAACCTACCTTCACTAGTGAAATGCCATTACAACTTCAAGTAGGAAAAAAACCATTTGAGAGGGGGGGGTTAGATTTTGTAGGACCCATTGACCCTCCTTCCCAAGGGAAAGTGCATATCTTGGTATGTACTGACTATGTAACCAAATGGGTAGAAGCCCATGCTTTTAAGCATGCTTGAGAAGAAAAAGTTGTTGATTTCATGTATTCACATATTTTCCTACATTTTGGGGCCCCACAATCCATCACTACTGATCAAGGAACTCAGTTTACCTCAAAAAAATTTGAAGCCTTTACAAAGCTATATGAAATAAAACATCAAAAATCCTCACCTTACCAACCGCAAGCCAATGGCCAAGTTGAAGTGACAAATAGGTAATTAGAGAGGATCTTAACCAAAACTATAGCAGCCCATAGGAGAAATTGGGTGGAGAAGTTACCTTAAGCAATTTGGGCTTATAACACCACTTGGAAATCCACTATTGGATTTACTCCTTATGAGTTGGTTTACGATAAAAAGCCTCTTTTGCCTATTGAGTTTGAATTAATAACTCTTTGAACTACTTTGGATGTAGGTATTGATTTTTCATAGGTACAAATAGACCGAATTCTATAGCTCAATGCATTGGATGAGCTGAGGGATGCATTGCACCAGACCAAAGTGATCCAATCACAACGCAAGTTGGGGCATGATAGTCATATCCAACAATGGAAATTTCAACAAGGCGATTGGGCTTTGTTGTTTGACTCACGATATGAAGACTATCCTAGCAAATTGTAGACTCGGTGGCTCAAACATTATCAGGTTGAGGAGGCATTTGCAAATGGATTTGTACGTATTTCACCAATAGATGATTCAAGAAGGAAGATGGTGCTTAACGGTCATTGTCTTTGGATATATCACCAATCGTTAACCAAGGAGAAGTTTCTCAAACAAGTAGAAAACTTGGATGTATCAGTATTGGAAGAAACCACTTCTTCCAAGATGGACTCAATCAAGTGACATGAACCAAAATATATAAAAAAATGAAAAATATATATAAAAAATAATAAAAATAATTCAGAATGTGAAAACCTCTTTGAGGCACATCTCAATTGGGCTTACATGAAAACTGGTTTTTTCTGCATGTTTGCCTCATGGACCAGCCACCATTCCAGTCATTCTCACCATTGTTTCACTATTTACCATTCCATTCATTTTTACCATTGTTTCACTATTTACCATTCCATTCATTTTCACCATTGTTTCACTATTTACCATTCCACTCATTCTCACCTTTGTTTCACTGTTTTCCAGATTTCACCTGTTACACTCTATGAGGAGTCAAATTAAGATCAGCATAAAACAACATTTGTACAAAATATAGATGGAATGGTTTCTTCAGGTATGTGCCTTTTCTATTTTAATATTGTAAATATTTATTATGTAGTGTATGATATCCCTAGTTAGTATAAAGAATACATAAGGTCTGGTTCCAGAAAATTTATCAAGATAAGTTTCAAATAAAAAAAAGAGCCTCTTCAAATGATTTTGAGTGAAACTGCTCTAGAATAAACCTACTGCATATCACTGTTCTTGAATAAAACTCTAGAATTGGCTTTAGAATAAAAAGGGTCTTTGCTCGGGATGTGAATATGGATCTCAAAAAAATTTTTTGCTCTGCTAGGGTTTGATGAGGAAAGTTGCTTTGCTGGAATTTTTTTGAGACCTATCTAGTGGGCTCTGTGGGGATGAAAGCAATTTCTGGAGGAGGTATGAACAACTGGAGTAATGTAGTGATGGCATCAGGTCTGTCACAGAGCGTGCATGCTAGGGCTGGTATTTCTTTTAAAAATGATTGGAAGGAATAGGATTTCCCATTGCATGCCAGGAATCGCTTTTTAAAGAACAATGGATGTTTGGAACGATGTGAAGCCAGGCCGGTTCTAGTGGTTCAACCAGATTCGATGGTAGAATATGTGGAGTATTTAACCAAACATGCACTTATTGGTAAATTTATGGGCATCCGAATTTCTCTTCCCTTTGTGGAGGCTTGGGTTAGGAAGACTTGGAACCCTGAAGGTGATGTGGAGGTGATGCTTGAGTGCAAACAACTATTTTATGGTGGTTTTTTCTTGTCTTGCGGATCATAACAAAGCATTTGAAGGAGGTCCCTATTTCTGTAACCAAGTGGGACTCTTTCTTAAACCCTGGCATGTGGGTTTCAACCCATCAAAGGAGCGGTCATCACGGGTTTCGATGTGGGTTCGGCTTTCATGGCTCCCCTTGGAATTTTGGAGAAATGACATCTTGCATATGATTTCCCTTCTACTTGGGAAGTCGTTTGGGCTGTTAGGATAGACGCTGGATAAAAAGGTAATCTCTGTTGCCCGTATCTGTGTTGAAATTGATTTAAACAATCCTATTCTAGATTCTATTGAAATACAGTTTGGATCAACCACATGGGTTCAAAAACTTGACTATGAATCTCTTCTATTTCGTTGTCGGATTTGCCATGAATATGGCCACTTACAAAGAAAATGCCCTAAGTTTGTCCTACCTGTGGCTTCAAATCCTGGGCCCTCTCAAGCTGTACAAAATATGGATAAAGGAAAAGCCTCGATAAAGGAGGGGGATCAGGATAAGGAAGGCTTTGTTATGGTAAAACCTCGAAACAAAGGAAGAAAGGCAAAAAGAGACATTAAGGATAACCAGCCAGATGCTCAGCTCAATCGTTTTGAAATTCTAGAGAATCTTGATCAGTGCATGGAGATACCTGAAACATCGCTACCTATTATAGATATAACAGGACCAAATCAGTTGTCTCTTCATGAGGTGGAACCAAGGGAACCAGATACAGGGGGTTTAAATGAAGAACAAAGGGCTTTGGTTTCGAGTATAGGTGATATGGTTGGCCCTAGCCCTGGAAGTGAAGTTATCTTAGAAAATGGCATAGATTTAGATGTGCCCTCTCCTACCCAGGCACTGATGCAGTCATCCATGGACTGTAAAACTCCTACGGTGCTGGGATTGCAGCATAAAATAATTAAAAAAAATGCTTCAGATAAGAATATGAAGGTGGGTCGAAAGAAAGACCAGGATAAAATTAAGTTAATGGGGGAGACTTTGGTAGAGTCAGGTTTGGTGAGAACATTGGACTCCCATTTTTATAACCCCCAAAAATGATTATACTTTCATGGAATTTAAGGGGGTTGAACAGCATCCCCAGACAAAAATTTGTTCGTGATTTGATTCGTGTTCATTCTTTGGATGTGGTTTTTATTCAGGACAGAGTATTGATAACTGGGAGAGTCTCCCGTCTGGGGATTCTCAACACCTACAGGAGTTGATCCATAAGGATGTTTAGACTTAATGTGGTTTGTTTTTTTTTTTTGGTTTTCTTTGGGAGTTGACCTTGTCTGGTGATTTAGCCTATCTTGTTGCTTATTTGAGTCCTGGGTGGGGGCTCAGCTGTACTTTGTAATCCAGACTTTTTATCAATAAATTTTTACCCCTTTATTTAAAAAAAAAAAGGTCTCTCAAGAATGAACTTTGCAATAAAAACAATTAAATGAATTAAAAAAAGGTTAATTCATTTTACTCCAGAACCACGTGGCTAAAAATTTAAATAAATTAATTTTTTTGAAGCTTTTGTGCCAATTATGTTGGAAATGGTATTTGGAACGCAGGTTTAAAATTCGAGTTCCAAAGAAAATATTTGAGGAGGCATGGAGTTTCAAAATTTTTCACATGTGACCAATATGGCACACAACTTAAAGCCTGTTGAAAAGGGGGACTCTCATAAAAATTTAATTATCCCATATCACTCTCGATAACTGCAATTATACGATGACACGTAGTAACATCTGGTTGATGGTAACTTTTAAATGCAATGAATTACCACCACATGCCAATTTCATGTTACCTAGCACATTTGGAAGTTATTTTGGCACTGCACTCATTTACTCTTAACCCTCAAGAATTAATCTTTATAGACTCAAGTATTCCAAAGCTAAGAAAAACTCGTAGTAAAATTTTTAAGCCTAAGATACACAGAACACCAATCATTGATAATGGGTAGACAGAAGAACAAAATTGAACCGGATAACATAGAATTTTTGCATAAAGATGAGGAATCCATGAAATTTTTTACAGGAGGATTTCTACCCTTATTGTGCAAATTCGATGGGCATTCATAAGGATTGGCCGCTGAGTTCACACACACCTTTTGCAACAATCAGATCCAAATTAGCGGCATGACAATCCAAGTAAGCCCCGAAATTCTCAATAAAGTTACTGAAATGCCACTACATGAGGTTCAAATTAGGAAATTTGGTAAGAATACTTTAATTGAACTAGTAAACCAATTTAGGGGAAATGAGGATAGGCCCATTGAGTTTGTATTGAGTAATAATATTTGTAAGGGGGTCAAAAGAACAAGTTTACAGCCTCCTTAGGATGAAGTTGCAGTATGGGTCATTACGTTTTTGACCTGCGATGGAAAATTCCCTGTCTTGTCTAGACATCACAAGAGAATTCTGACCCTTCTTCGCCATGGCAACTCAAACCCTGAGCTTAGGGTAAACCTTCCTCTGTATTTATATTAGGAGCTGGTAAATATGGCAAAAAAGTACCAAGCAGGAAAAGGGTCTCCCAAACACCATGGCCTAATCAATATTATATGCAGGCATCACTTCAGGGGAAACCCTAGAAGCTTTGATAAGTTTTTTCATGTATGGAATGAGTTTACTGAGTAAGAGGCAGTTGAAATCCCTAGAGCTAAAGAAGAGGTAGAGGTTGAAGGACCTGAATCTGAAGCAAAAATAGAAATTGAAAGTTTTGAACATTAAATTGAAACTAAATCCTCTAAAAAAAAATTCCCTCCTCACCATAGGGACCTCCATCCTCTAGGACAAGGAAGAAAATAGAGAAACAGTCTAAAATTGATCTTGGAGGAAAGAGGAGGAAGGTTACATTTTTTGAAAATGTAACTATTTTTCCCACTCAGTCCACTGAGAAAGCTGGAAATTCAAGCAGGAAATGGCAGATGGAGAAGGGAACACCTGAAGTAGACCCTACCCTAGGATTGACAAGCCCTATTTCAGAATTTAAAAATAAACAAAAGCAATCAGTTTTAGTATTGATAAGGTCTTCAAGACTTCAGAAATCTATCAACATAGGTAATGTGGAAAAGGAAGAAGTAACTGCACATGTTGATACCTTGCAGGTGAAAGAAACTATGGGGAAATTTGAAGATATAAGTACCAAGGGCATGGATAGTGCAACAGATATGGCTATGCCTACAATGTTCCTAAATTACTCACCAGATTTAGAAGATAAAACCATAACAGAAGAAGTAGAGGGACACACCACTATTACAGAAATGTCTGCACCACTTGTGGATTATTCAAATTCTTAGGAAGAATATGTGGCAGTTGAGTAAGGGAAATATGATTTGAGCACTGAAGAGGAAGAATAAATAAATATAAGGACTCAGTTGCATGCAGCCAAGAGTGTAATTAAAATACAGACAGGATGGATTGAATAAAGTGAAGCTTCCTTGAAGGAAAAATATGATGTTATTGCTGAGTTATGGTAAGAGATAGAGGCTATAAAGGCTAGACTCACACTTCTAGAGTAGCAGCCTCCTCAGTATGACTTTGGAGATGAATTATCTAATATTATGTTGAACTTGGCTGGTGATGCAGCCTTATCTGAGAGGAACTCACCAATTATAGCAGCAATTGAAGAGGAAGAAATTGTACAAGCACCACAATAGGTTGAAGACAAAACAAAGGATGAGCATCCAGGGACACAGCAGATAACCAAATCAATAACACCTACAGAGGGAGAAATAATAGTACAAGAAGAGGTGATTCCACAGTATCCTCAAAATCTTATTAATTTGAATGCACCTAAGATTGAACTAGTAGAAATTGAAACATAGACAGAGCCCCCTATAATTAAAAAGGTGGATATATGCATCCAGGTTAATATCATTCCTCAAATGCAACCAATTTTTATATAATCAAACACAATAACACTTGCAAAATATAATGAATATGTGGCATATTGGATGTAAAGATGTAATCAATTAGAAGGAAAGGTCTCATCATTACAGACCTTAACAAAAGAGCTAGAATAGAAAAATTCAAAAATTGAAAAATTGAAGGAACAAGTGTAGGACGTATGCCATATTGCAGAATGTATGGTCCAGTGTCAGAGACCAGGAAGATTCTATAGCTTAATGTTAAAGTAGAGATACCTCCGTTGGCAAACAATGAGGGTCACTTCTGGTCTCTCTCACAAATTGGAAACACCTGGTGAATTTTTGGAAGCTTTTTAGAAAAGTTTTGTAGAACACTAGAATCTACTATGTGAGTTATTCCTACACAATTTCTTTTTGCCAACAAAAATTATTTTCCTTCCCCATGTCTTCACTGGTGATCTTCAACTTAGGGTTTTTCAGTCTACACTCCAAAATCAAATGTATTAGGAGCAGGAAAATAAAACCAGCAAAGCCATGGAATTACAGGCAGTTTTGCTCATTAGGCCTATTCACTTGAACTATAGGACCTCCACCAGTGAGCACTATACTCTAATGAGGGATGACAGAGTAATAAAAATGTATCTGGGGAACTTGCAAAAATGCGTAGATGTTTTTCAAACCTTCTATGCAACATATTTTGTTGATTCTTTATCAGCTTGCAAAAATAGATGGGGAGAGTTACCTATATCACTGCATAAGAGAGAACCCATATCACCAAATAACCTGATATGGTCTAGAAGAAGGGTAGAATGTATAATTGAGACCATATTTGATTTAAAGGATTAGTGGATAGGTCTTAGGTATAGGAATCCAACAATTATCATCTTTGTTCCATATTTCTTTGATACAAACCCTCAATCAGACAATCAATTCCAAGAGTGGCTCAGGGAAATCAAAGAGCACAAAGAATATTACAAAGTTGGAATTAAACTATGGAAATATGTTGAGAACTATCTTGACATAGATCTTTGTGTTGTAGCATAACATAATGCATGAGGACATGCATTGCAATAGGTTGGGGGAAAATTATGAGGCAGAACATTGCCTCATACAAAGACTGCTTTTGATAACTTATTAAACTATTTGAAACTACTTATGATATGTTTTTGTACTAATTTTAGTGATACTATGCATTATATGATGATGTTTGCATATTGGAATGATAAAGTGCATATGACATGTTTTGACTAATTTATCTATGTTTTATAATATGTTTCAGCTATATGTTTTAGTATATTTTGCATTAAATTAGAATTGTAAAATAAAGGTACTAATATCTATTTATTTGTGTGCTTATTTTACAAATTTTCCCTGCCATTCACCCATTTTGAATAGTCTAAAGGTGCCAAATACTTTGTCAGCAGTTGACTGTATAGAAAATAGGAATTTTTCCATACAAACTCCAACCAGCTATATATATACAACATGGCTTGGAATTTGTCCATTTCAGCTCATACAAAAGGTGTAATCAGTCATCTGGGTACCTATGGAGGTTATTTTTATCATCACAATGGGTCACACATGCTTCTATTGCATGAATTAGCGCCAACTCTATTATGTTGTCTGATATTCCAGAGCATCTCCGAAATAAGCACAAAAGACAAATTTGGTCAAATGTGTCTTTAATTGCAATAAAATGGAGGTAAACTATGGTTGCAACTATTATAGGGACATCCCTATCCTTTACAACACCTTTCCTCACCATATAAATCTAGCTTCTAGAATGGATAAGGTTTAATAGATTAGATCCCTACATTTTTGGGAAACACAGTCCTACAATAGTTGTAACAGTCCTGTATTGAAGCACAAAACCTTATCATTGTTGTGTCTTGCTAGTATAAATAAAGTGATCCCATTTGGTTGAGCATATAAGATAAAGGATATATGTTCTAGGAGGTAGAGCAGTCCAAGTGTTGTAATTGTGTACTACAGTAGATCAGTAGTTTGCAGAACTTCCCCTGCACTGTTGATATGCTGAGAATGAAATAAAGGTGCAATATATGTCATTCATGTTTGCTTTTGAGTTAAGTGTGAGGATTTGATAGTGTAGATCAAGTACTCTTCTCCTCTTTTGGTTCAGGAAGCAAGGTCCACTTCTAGGCCCAGAAGAGGGATTATTCTTGCCAGAATTTTGCTAATTTCTTGTTGCATCAGGTCAGCAGGAATTTGACAATTTTTTGCATGGTTAATATTGAATTAAAATTCATCTAACATGTGGCACATGAATGCATTATAGTTAAGTAGTCTAGAATATATTTTATAGCATAACATTTTCTGTTTCAGCTTCAGCATTTCTAGACTGTATTTCCAGTTTGCATTAGAGAATTTCTTGTTAATTCAGTTTGCTATAAATTTGCAATATTTGCTTACCAACCTTTTAATTTCAGCATTGTCTTAGGTTTCATTTTTTGTAGGTGTGAAGTTTCAATTCTGAAAAAATTTCATTGTTGTTATAGTTAATTCTATAATTTTAAATTTTGTCAACTGAATTCTATCATTTTCAATAGTTTAGATTTGCTTTTTTTACAACTGTGTGAATTTCAATTATGCAAGGATAAGTAGGCACTCAGTTTTAGTTTCTAGGAGATTAAAAGGGACACCTGACACCCCCAAACACTAAGTATTCCATGAATAATGCCATGATCTAGATGAACTAAAAATTAGTCTGTTAACCCCTGCTTTCGTATATAGCCTTGGACACTGCCCTAGATTGACACATAATGATTAAATGGTGAATAATTGATGACACTCATCAGTACTATACTTGATTTTAGAAGTATTAGACTTCAAAGATCCAAGAAGAAGATCTCATTGCCAACACTTCCACAACATAAGTTTGAAGTAAAGGTCTCATTGAGAAGACCAACGAAGCTACAATATTGAAGACCTTAGATAGGTCTCAAGGAGAAATAAGAAAAATATTAGAGAGCCTTATTGTAAAAATTTGTTGAAGCCAAAATAGAAGTTCCTAGAAGAACTCATTAGATAAATTCACTACAAAGATAGTGAAATATTTGGGACAATTGTCACCATTCGGCAACAAGCCTAAAAGAAGAAGAATTTGGAAAAGAGTGCCAAATCCCTAAGAATAATATTGAATACCTCAAGACCTTTAGATTCTTGATAAGAAAATTTTGTTTGAAGAAGATATTATATAAAAGAAACCTACCAAATTTGAGAAGATTTGGATATTGTCCTTCATATCTAAAGAAGGAACATTTCAAAGAAAGATATTTTCTAAATTCAAAGCAAAATACTGAAATGGTTCTATAAGGACAACATTTTAGTGAATAAATTGATTGCTAGAGAACAACAATCAAGATAGCATTACTAGCTACAAGACTTTGGAGTACCACACCAGATCCTGATGGAGAAGTTGAAATCATTTACTACAATTTCAAAGCAACAGACTAGAAGTATTCATAGCTGCAAGCAACCACCATTCCAGACAAGATATTTGGTGAATCAATTCATCAAGATATTCATCATCAAAGGTAAGCAACTTAGGTGCAAAAATGTTCGTTACTTGAACATTTAATTTAGATTACTACTTAACTTCATTTAAGCACCTTATTAGAATTCAAAAAGTTGCAAATTAGAAGGTTGCATTTTAAGTTCTCAAAAGTGCAGAAGATAGATTCTATTAAGATTCATTACCTACACATTAATAGGAGTTGAAAAGGACTACATTAATAAATTATCAGTGATCATTAAGTGCATTTGAAACTTCTTTGAGAGATTATTTATAGGAGAAATAAGGTGAGATTATTTTTATATTTAAGGTGCATTAAATTTAAATTATTATTGATTCATTGCACTATACTAGTTGTTCATTAACTAGTCACTCTTAGAGGGTTATTTTATGTTATTGATTGTTAAGATCAAGGGCACAAAAACCAGCATATTATCAAGTGTCTAGAGACACTATTTGGTGCACAAAACCTACAACATTTCATGGTCAAAATAAGCCATCAAAGAGTGGAGAATTAATCCACCATTAAAATCCTTTAATAAATCTTACAAATCGAGACTTGGTAAGTCTTAGATTCAAGGAACATGCAAGGTTTCATAAACCTTACTTTTAAAGGAGCATATTATGTGCATATTATTAGCTTGGATCTATTCTTACTAAACTATCCAGGAAAAAAGTATTAGAAAATGCAAGGAGCAGCCTCATCAAAATAAAAAGGGTATTTTAGAAAAGAGATACATTTGGTCCATCATATTGGTGCAAATCTTACCATTACAAGCACCACTTATGTTCCTCCAAGAAGGAAAAAAGATCTCATATTATAGGAAAATCTCAGTCGTCATCCCAGTAGGTATAAGGGTAGTATTCGAGCAAGAAAAGAGAGCCACCAAAGAGCTCATATTGCTCACAATTCAAGGTGCCTAAAGACACCATTTCTCCATGTCAAATCAAGCGTCTAGAAGCAAACATCCACCTGTAATATTACAACCAATACAAGAAGGTTATCATCTATGGTTATCTACATGGATAAAGGACATCATTAAGGTCACATGTGAAGGTGCCTATCTATATAAATAAATGTCAAGATAGGCGTCTATATACATGGATAGAACAACATCATTGAGTTGAGTGCAAGGAGCCATCACAAAGGTATTATCTACATAAAATAAGTAGCACTCAACTGGCATATTGGAAGCATAAAAGAATAAGGGAAAGGATGCTATACCCAAAGCTATAGCTTGAAGAAGAACATCAATCAAGGAGAAGAACTTATACCACCATTTGGAGATCTATATAATATCAGAGTATCACAACTAGAGCCACCCATCATCTTTATAAAAATAGTGTACAAAAGAGAAGATTACTTGTTTTCCAAGAAACAAAGCAAGCTATCAAATAAATTTAATATTATTATGTTCATCCTTGGAGCATTTAAGAAAATATCTACATGCAAATACCATGGGTTCCACTTGGCACAAACATTCTAAGCACCATCTCGGTCCTTAATGGTCAAGGAATAATCCAATGCCTACTTTATGGAGTTATGAAATCATCAGTGAGGTTACTTATCTAAGTTCTCATTGCACAAAGAAATGAACATTGAAGGAATCTCAACACCTATATTCATTGTAACTCCTATGACACTTGTCCAATTTCAAGTGGTATCTATTCTATTTAAGGCATCAAAGTTCAAGGAGAACATGTTCATAGCAAGAAATAAAGCATAGCGTGTAAAAGGAGATAAGAGCATTGAAAGCTCATGGTTAGGGATATTCAAAACAACATAGATTGAGGTATCTGATATCCAAAATTGTAATCAAAGCTTGTAGCCATTATCCACAATAGTGATAGCACCCACTAATTGAATCAAAGTATTAAATCCTATTATCATCACATACATCCATATGGTGAAGAGCACAATGCCATATAGTAAAAAACATAGCATCGATATGATTTGAGAATATAGTGCTCAAAGTATCGATACGTTGAATAATACAGTGCTCATATTATTGGAGAACACAACGTCCATACATTGGAGATCATAGTGCTATACATCGAAGATGAAAATGCCCATTTGCAGCATTATAAAGGTAAGGATTTACCTTAATTAAATTTGATTTCATTAAGGAGTTATAAGGGGTATATTATAAGGTTGAAATCATAGAAAAATCAACCATATTTGAAAGCAATATCTATACATCTAAATAGATCAATATTTACAATTTATAATATAGGAGATATAAGGATTTACACTTGGAAAATTAAAACTTTATTTGCAAATATTATTGTTTTCTAATATTCCAAAAAGTAGGGAGATATAAGGCATACTACTTCAAACCATATACATATAATTGGAATTTAGAAACATTAAAATATCAAAGGCTATAAAAGAAGGTTCATTAAGGAATATCAAGAGTTGGAAATTAATTGGTATACTTGTCTCAAAACCACATTAAAGGGACAAAAGAAATCCAACCATTAGAACATCATCAAATTAGAAAGTGCTTAAGTTCAATAGGAGTAATAAGGTGTAATAGAGGTTGATTTTTCCTATTTACAAAACATTACAAAATCAACCCAAAATTGAACTACTATTCTCAAAAGCACTTTATTGATCATAAAGCATACTCCATTAAGAAATATTAGGCAAAATTAAAAGTTGATTATTCTCAAAATATTACAAAATCAACTTAGAAGGTGAACTAAATATTAGAGATATATAAGGAAGCCTAAAAAACCTAATTCTAAGAAGGTTTAATCAATTTAGTTCACATCCTTTAACTAGGGATATATTAGTTTATATCAAATCAATTCATAAACTCTTACCTAGGGAGTCATAAGGATGCGTACTAACATCTTAAATAGTGCTATAAGAAAATTCTTAAGAAAAATACCAACCTGGATTAAAAACATGATTAATGATTCAATATATAACAATATTGATAAAGATATAGATCTAAGGAAATAATCAGTAGAATTTAAAAGGATTTCTAATAGTGGAAAAATAGATCCATCCATTACATTTTCAAATGAGACAACAAAAGAAACTAGTGATAACTGCACTAGTGAAGACAATAATACTGAACAAAAATATATCATACAAATGTGTGAATGAAGTAAGAAAAAAAATGCTTTAATTATTCACATTTGGTTTAAGTATCTCATCAAGGAATAGATAAACATGACATTTCTAACATAGATAACAAACTAGTTGGAATATCTTTACTATGCACTTACTATAATCAAATTGGTCATGAAAAGGTGAACTATTGGAACCTCCATCCTTGTAAATATTATGGAGGAAATAACCATCTATATTTCTTCTATTACTATAAATATAAGTACTACATAAATCATGAATAAATATTACTACACATAATAGACTATTTCTTCCAATATCTCATTTCAGAAGCATCAGTGAGCTCAAGCTTAACATTTGTGTAGATCAAAGAAGAAGGTTATACAAATAATAAAAGGAGGAAATATGGAGCTGCCTAGATCCACTTGCAACATGCCAAATTATGAGATCTCTAGTTCATCAAAAATTACTGATAATGATAGCTAGAAATAGGGATGCCAGAGTGATGGCGATCAAAGGTCTGTGTAGCAGCAAGCAAAGTCTACATCTTGATGGCTTTTGGCCTTTTTTGTGGGGGTTTGGTGTTCAACCGTCCGTTTCCCTCCTTTTTCAATTATTGATTACACATTTTTCCTTGGAGGATTGTTTCCTACCCTTTTCCCATCCTCTCATCGCTTCCTAGGGCTATCCGAGCACCTTTCTTGACTCCCAAAATTGGGTCATGCCAGAAAAATGATTCTCGTAGGCACTCCCCATGGCAACGCACTTAGATCCTAATCGTTGTAGCAGAGACATCGAGGGCTCCATCAGGCTTGGCACCATGTCCAAGCAAGGGCTTCATATCCCAGACTAGGTTCCAACAGTAGGCAGCAAGCCATCCTTTATTGACTTGCTCCAAATAAAATGAATTCCTATGTCATCTATGACCAAATAATTCATCATGCAAGGGAATAATGTTCTATGCCCTAAATCCCTCATGGAAAACTATGAATCCTGGGATACCAACTCCTTGGTAGGAAAAATCATCAATGAGTGACCTAACTTAGATGTTATTTGTAGATGAGTGGCTTCAAAATGGAAAACCCTAGGAAACTTGGATATCTTGATAATGACAAGGGGTTTTTTCATGATTCAACTCAATTCCCATGAAGACGCAGAGCGCATCTTATCCGGAGGGCCCTGGTTCTATGGAAGGTGAAGTCTGTTCCTCAAAAAATGGCAACCAAACTTTAACCCCAACTCCCAGAACATTAATTTATCCCCATATGGGTTATACTTCTAGATCTCCCAGCCCACTTATTCTATTAAAATGCCTTGCTTGGTCTTTCTAAGGCGATCGGCAAGCTCATGGCTATCAACATGACCACCTGGGCAAGAACCTACCTAACCCAGGTCTGCATTTGTATGAATTTTAACCTGGAAAGTTAGCTTTTAGACCACCTAAACCTCATCTATGGCAACTTCAACTGGTATTAGCCACTCTTCTATGAAAACAAGCTAGCTTTTTGCCCTGAGTGCCAATCTCAGGGTCATCTTCAGTCGCAGTGCCCAAAACTTTGGATCTCGCCATAATCAAAACCTGCCAAGGACCAGTTAAATAAGATGCAACATCAACCCCTTCCTATATTGCCTATGGCTAGCAAAGCTATTTCCAGACCCCCTCTAGGCCCGCTCAATCATAAAGCAAGTACCTCTATTCCTCTAATCAATAAATTCAATCCTTTGCATAGTTCTATTATCAGTGAGGATTGTGAGGAATGTGAGATCTTGATCACCTCTAAACCAACGGCCATCCTCTCACCCCCTTGACCTCCCCTGGTCTACCCCCCTACTACCCCCATCCATAATCCTCCTCTTGTTCTCGATACCCCCACTTCCCCTAGAATCCCTCAAGGCTTGCCTCCACTCTCTCCTCCTTCATCCCCCCACTCAGGTCCTGAATACCTTGCCTCTCCTATGTACTCAGACTTTGTCTCTGCTGATGATGAAGCTGAGGACCAGTCATCCCTTGAGGAAAATAGTCCAAGGATAACTCTGAGCTCCCAAAAATCCAAGATGGATGTAGGAGAGGAAAAAAATAGAGGAAGACCCTCTGATTTGGACATAAGGAACAAAAATGTGGCTAAATATATAGCCAATGGAACCCAAAGAACACTATTTCAGGAAATAGCAAACAATTCCAAAGATGAAAGTTGAAGATCTAAATCCCCTGCTCAGCAAGGAAAATGGGGCAAGAGAATTTACAAGAGTTTGAAATGAAAGTCCTCTCTTGGAATGTGAGAGGCCTAAATGGGGTAGCCAAATAGATACTGGTTGCAGCCATGAGGAGAGAACATAATCCAACCATTTTTCTCATTCAAGAAATAAAATTGGGTGATCAATGGTCCCCTAAAATTGCTAGAAATATTTGGCGAAACTACGATTTCATTCATTCCCCAGCTTTTGGGATGTCGAGAGGGCTCCTATGTCTCTAGAATCCTGCCAAGCTCTAGGGAAACCTTATTTTGAGCCATGATAGGGTAAGCAACATCCTGTTCCAGGATACTAAATCCTAGAATTCTTGGGTGATGTCAAATGTCTATGCCCCGAACACCTCTGTGGGCAGAGAAGCTCTATGGAAAATGCTCACTTCAATGAGGTAGGTCTTCGAAGGAACTCCCTAGATCCTAGTAGGGGACTTCAATTCTCCTTTGCACCTCAAGGACAAAAAATGAGGGAACAACATCACTCATAGAGATACTGCAGACCTAAGAAACTTCATTAATTCCAACACTCTCATGGATGTCTAGCTTCAGGGGTCCCTCTTCACTTGGAGCAACATAAGGAATGGCACCAATCTAATACAAGAGCACCTAGACAAATTTCTATTTTCCCAGGAAGCCCTCCCCTGCTTTTGGGATGCCAATTTGTGAGCCCTCCCAAAGATAGGCTCTGATCATAGTCCCCTCATCCTAGAATCATATTCTAGAATGTAGTTCAAGACCCCTCTTAGGTTTGAAGCAATGTGGATTCACCACAAGGATCTCAAGGGCTTGATATATTCATGGTGGAGTCAGAAATTCCTAGGGTCTACTATTAACTAGGTAACCCAAAAACTCAGGTTCATCAAAAGAAACTTAAAAAAGTGAAATAAGGAAACCTTCAGGAACATCTTCGAAGACAAACAACAATTCAAATCTTGAATCATCTAGATTGAGGAGTCCTTTCAAAAATGCAAAGGCAGTGACAATCTTAGGGATAAGGTGAGCACCTTATTGTTTGAGTACCACAACATACTCGCCAAGGAGGAAATTTTTTGGCACCAGAAGTCAAGATAGCTTTGGCTCAAGGAAGGTGATGCCAATACCAAGTTCTTCCACATCTCAACCTTGAGGTATAGGAGTGCCAATAAGATCAAAAGCCTTGTCTTGTAGGATGGGGCAACCATTTTGGATATCCATGCAATCAGAGAAGAAGCCATCAATCATTTCAACAGCCTCCTAGGTTCCAACCCGCCCCAAGCCCCCGAGGCCATGGAATCCCTCCTGGCCATCATCCCCACCATCATCTCCCAGGCCCTCTTTTCCATGAATCTTGACAAATCCCCTGGGTTGGATGGGTTCTCACCCAAGTTTTTCCAGACCTTCTGGGACATCATGGGGTAGGATCTTTCTAACACCATTAGGGAAATGCAAATCTCCAGGTCCATTCCCAGAGATGTGAATTCTACCTTCTTGGCTCTCATCCCCAAAGGGGCCAATTCTTGATCCCTCTCTGATTATCGGCCCATCATCTTATGCAATGTCATTTAAAAAATCATCACCAAAGCCCTACCATCCAGGCTATCCAAAATTCTTCCATCCATCCTATTTCAAGGGTGCACAGGATGCAATATTCTTAATGGTGTCATCACCATCCATGAATTGACCCATTCAACCTAGGTTTCAGACATGACTGCCTTCTTCCTCAAGTTGGACATGAACAAGGCCTTTGACAGAGTCAACAGGTAATTCCTCAACCAAATCCTTCTTAAGTTTGGGTTCCATGAGTCCTGGGTAAAATTGATCTACAACTGCATTTCCTCTTTTTGTTTCTCTTTCATGGTAAATGGTTCTACTATGGGTTACTTCCCGAGTTCTCGGGGCCTGAGGCAGGGTGACCCTCTATCCCCCATTCTATTCATCATCCTAGTAGAGAGTTTGGGGAGAACTATCAAGGAGGCATGCTCCTACAGTCAGCTTTTTGGGATCAAGGCAACGTACGGGCTTCCCCCCACCATTCACTAGCAGTTTTTAGATGACACTTTGATGGCTACTAAGGCTTCGATAGAATATGCCAAGGTGATTAAGGATATTCTCAATCGCTTCGAGGAAGCTGTTGGCCAGAAAATCAATTACACTAAAAGCAAGTTGTTCTTCATCCATACCCCAACCAAAATACAGTGCAAGATCACCATAATATTGGGATGTTCCATTTCCAAGTTCCCGACCACTTACCTTGGGCTCCCAATGTTCCATGGTAGGGCTCGGCCAACCATTTGGGCAAACATGGTGGACAAGATCCATAACAAGTTAGCTGGGTGGAAAGGGACCCTACTCACCAGTGTAGGGAAGGAAACTTTAGTCAAATCCATATTGCAGAGCATCCCCACATATTTCATGTCTGTGTTCAAAATCCTAGCCTTAGTGGGAGAATCCATTAAAAATATTCAAAAGCATTTCCTTTGGTCTAGATCGCAGGCCTCAAGAAAGCTCCACCTAGTAGCTTGGGATAAATTTTGCTCCCTCAAATATTAGGGAGGTCTTGTTCTACGTCAAATCTCTATTGCCAACCTAGCTCTCCTAGCCAATCAGACTTGGAGAGTAGTGACTAAGGCCAATATTGAATGTGTAAACATCATGAAAATAAAGTACCTTCAACACTAGGCCTTCCTCCAAGTGCCTCCCTCGTGCAACGGTTCCCATTTCTTGAAATCCATCACTCATACCTAGAATATCATCCTCGAAGGGTCTTCCTAGAAGCTGGGTAATGGGGCCAACATCAACTTCTGGGAAGATACCTAGGTCAGGAATTCCCCCTCATCAGTAATCCAATTTCAATCCTTGCCAGGAATTTGATTGATAGCATATTCAGGCTCAGGGTTATAGACTTCATTTCCTCCAGCCCAGAAGCCCAGGAGTGGAAGAAGATCAATTTCAGAATAATAAATGAACCCATCAGGGAATCCATGAAAGGGATTCAGGAGATCCAACGATCAAATTTCCTCCCTAGTGTCAACAGGAGAGATGAGTGATTTTGGAAAGGCACCAATGATGGGAATTTCTCTGTCAATACCATGGCCCAGCTTATTGAGAAGATGGGTTCCTAGGGCACCCCCAGCTGCAAGAAGGTGGTCACTCACAAGGTGTGGATCAAATCCCTCATTCTCAAAATCATGCACTTTTATTGGACGAACATCCATAATAAAACCCTTACTGGATACAATCTCATGCGACAAGGGATCATTGTGTCGAATAGATGTTTCTTATGCCTCCAGGACTAGGAATCTATTCACCACATCTTGACAGATTACCCCTACTCTAGAAGTGTTTTCTTTCTAGCCACCCAAAGCTTTCAGGTTAGCTAGACCTAGCCAAACTCTGTTAAAGAGTTCATTTGCCAATGGCCTAAGCCCTTCAAGAATCCCAAGCTAAGATTTTTGTGGAAATTCCTCATCCATCATTTCTTCTGGCAGCTCTGGTTAGAACACAATAGGCAAGTTTTCAACAAAGGCCCCAGAACCTATGAATTCATAGCTTCCAAAGCCCTTTCTTACGCCACCAAAATTTTGGACTCATCCCTTGTCAGGCCATCCCTGCTCTAGAGATTCAATAATTGCTTTGTTCCACCCTAAAGATTCCCCAAGATCATAGTAAGTCTCAAAAACCTAGAAAATATAGATCTCAGGTCACTTGGGTCCCTCCCTTCCAAGGTTGGGTCAAGAATAACTTCGATGGTACCTCCAAAGGGAACCCAGGAAAAGTGGGAGTAGGAGGGGTCTTCAGAGATCATAGTGGAAAAATCCTTAAGGCCTTTGTTGAAAATCTGGGGTCCCATACCAACAACTTCATGGAAGCCAGGGCCCTTTGGAGATGTATTGACATTTCCAAAAACCTGGCAGCCCCTATCATCTACGAAGCGGACTCAGATATCATTTTTAAACTCATCCAAATAAATAGCAAGGGTGGAAAAAATACAGAGAACATTATCCAGGAATGCCAGCTAGGCCTTTGCAATAGTGAGAAATCCTAGATCAATCATGTGTTCAGGGAGGCCAATCAAGTGGCCGACACCTTGGAAAATAAAGCAATCAAAGAGAGCTCCCTCACCATTTGGGAAGAAAAATTTTCCATGAAAGTCATCGAGAAAGTCAACCTGGATAATGACAAAATATCAAACACTTAGCTTTGCCGAAGCAGGAGGGTACCTCTTATCTAACGATGTTAGATGTTCGCAAAGGCCAACCATCAGTGGCCAAATTTTACCAATGGTTCTAACCACCTAAAATGTATCTCTTCGATACCATCAGTCAGTTTGTTTTGGTTTAGCTCGATTGTTATTTTTTGTTGGTTTTTGAGTGTGGTGCTAGTGTTTTTGCCCTGCATTACGAATGTAGATGAACTATTGTAAATTGGTGTTTTTGGCCTGCATTTCAAATGCAGATGATCTTCTTGTAAATTGGGTCCCTTCAACCCATAAGTAAATAAATTTTACTTTACCTACCAAAAAAAATGTCTGATAATAAGGAGCAATGAATATAACATGAAGACTTTTGCAGAAGAAGAAGAACCAATTGAAGCCAAAGACTACTCAAGATAAGAAGGTCCATATTGAATACTAAAGTCTTCAATACCCAAATAATGTAATACATGGGGTGCTAAAGTATATTACATCATTTGGCTCATGTAAATTTACCACACTTGATACATAACTATAGTAGTAGATTACTTTAGGTGATAGTTTGTTAGTTGCTTTAACCAATATAATAAATGCATAAGTGTCTATGTGTAACGACCCAAAAAAATAAAAAAATTCAAAAATAGAAAAAAAAATTACTGAGAGAGGTACATGAACTCTTCATGAACCCCTAACCAAACCACTATTTTCCTAAAATATCGATCTCCTAAGTTTTCTTGAAAATCTACATCTCACGAGGTACCCTAACACAAGTTCATATGTGTAGACGTATCATGTATTACTATAAATAAGTCTATATTTTCAATCATTCTATATGAGCTAGAATTATCACCCTCCATCCATCAAAGTTTTACATGCATCTCCATGTCATACACAAATCGTCATGTGTAGGCATGTTATGAGTATTGTGAGTTAAGCTATCTATCTCATCTCCATGACGAGCTATCTTAACTCAGATGTAGTCTCTCCACAACCTAGTCCTTTATCTCCCTAAGGGGGTCTCAATTCCCTTAGGTATCCTATGTTCACCCTAAGAGAGTTCTCAATTCCCTTAGGTCACCTCTTAGTTCACCCTAGAACTCTACACTTAGATTTCTAACATCAAGCAATCCAAACAATGATACAACTAGATACCACATTACCAAAATACAATCACCAAGCATCTAGAACACAAGAAATATTAACTTTAAAAGATAATCATCTACATAACATAAACAATTACAACCATAAAGTAAAAATACCTTCTGTAATCTAATGAATAGTTATTGCATCAGAATTTGCACATTAATTCCTTCTTACTCTAAGGAATATTACAACATCTATATTGGGGATATCTCCCACAATTCTAATCTATTTGAGCATAGTAAAGCAACATAAAATACAATTACCTATACCTTGCTTCCATTGAACTCCTTGCTTCTCCTTGCTTCCCATTGATTCTTTGAGGGTAGTAGGGGATCAGGGTACTCATGGTTCAAGATAGGCATGCCTTTAAATGCATCTACTCATTTAATTTACCAAATTGCAACTATACAAAATCTAAATAAGTTTCCAACCATCTAATGCATAATGGATATCATAAAAGATCCTTTACTTTTATCTTCGCCTCTCAAATTCCTTTAGAGAGTTGTCCAACATGTGCTACTTAGAACAAGGTCTAACTTAATCATATTCATTCATGCTTTAAAGTGATAAATTCCCATACCTTTAACCTCTAAAATAATCCTTTTCTTTTCATTTCCTAAATCAAAGCCCCATAACTTCAATCTAAAGAATAAATCCACATCTTTTTCCATTCACAAAATCCAATTAAATCATTTATTGTTTAAAGCATTAAAATCACACCCCTTTTAATCTTTAAACAAACAATTCATTCATTCCTTAAATCAAAACCCCATAACTTCAATCTAAGGAACAAATCCACATCCCTTTTAATTTTAAAAGCCCTAAGATAATCATCAAAAATCAAAGTTTTCCTTTTAAATTAAAACCCTAAGATAATCATTAAAATCAAAGGTTTTCCTATTTAATCAAATACCCTTTAATAATCATTAAAATCAAAGGTTTTCCTATTTAATCAAATGCCCTTTAATAATAATTAAAATCAAAGGTTTCCTATTTAATCAAATGCCCTTTAATAATCATTAAAATCAAAGGTTTTCTATTTAATTAAATGTCCTTTAATAATCATTAAAATCAAAGGTTCCTATTTAATCAAATGCCCTTTAATAATCATTAAAATCAAAGGTTTCCTATTTAATTAAATGCCCTTTAATAATCATTAAAATCAAAGGTTTCCTATTTATTTAAATGCCCTTTAATAATCATTAAAATCAAAGCTTTCCTATTTATTTAAATGCCCTTTAATAATCATTAAAATCAAAGGTTTCCTTTTAAATTAAATGCCCTTTAATAATCAATAAAATCAAAGGTTTCCTATTTAATTAAATACCCTTTAATAATCATTAAAATCAAAGGTTTCCTATTTAATTAAATGCCCTTTAATAATAATTAAAATAAAAGGTTTCATATTTAATTAAATGCCCTTTAATAATCATTAAAATCAAAGGTTTTCTATTTAATTAAATCGCCCTTCTTCCAAAGCACGGTGGTTTCCACAGACGGCGCTCCCAAACACAATGTCCCTTTTTCCTTGTACGCAGAGGTCTAACTCACAACTTTGAAACACTTAACAGAGTCTCTAAGCATACCCAGGCGTTTTCCTAAAAGCACATCACTTGAGCTTACACATGCGTCTCTTACAACACACAGCATTTAAATTGGATAGACACTCTCCCAAACACACACACATAGTGCTTAGCTTAGATACACACTCTCCCAAACACACACACATCGTTAGCTTGGATAGTGTTAGTCTCACAATGATACTGAGAGAGGGGGATGAATCAGTGTAGCTCTTTAAAACTTAAATCTTCAACACTCAAAGCCAAAACAATGAAAACATAAAACCAAATAAAGCAAGTATAACAAGAGAACATCACACAACACAAGATGTACCGAGGTTCACCGATTTGGCTACATCCTCAAAAATGACTGTTTGGACTCCCATCCAAATCCAGCCTTTGCAAAGCACCAACTTTACAATCAATTTACCAACACCCACTAGAAGGAGCACCAACCCCTGATTTATCTGCACCAACAGAAAGGAGCACCAACCCCTAATTTATCTGCACCAATAGAAAGGAGCACCAACCCCTCTACCAAGCACCCACTTGATTTTGATATTGATAATAAAATGACATATATGAATGTCTTCACTGAAACCATAACCCTCTATGGTCTGTAAGCTCAAAATCTAAAACTTTCTATTTCACCTAGTATAACATCCCTCTCTCTACATTACTCAAAATTTGAATCTTCTCTTCTCACAAAAAAAAAATTGATTATTCTCTTAGCTCATTTTGCCAATTGCTAAACGCTTTTTGGGTATTGTGCAGCACTTTGTCTGTGAACTCCTCTCAAAATTTCAGCCAAAATGGATATCATATGAGAAAGTTATGCCCAAAATACTGAAGTGACATTTTTCACCACTCTCCAAAAATCACGGATTTTCACTCTTTATTTTTCTCCACACACACTTCTCTCTTCACAAAATAAAGTCCCCACTTTTCAATAAAATCCCTTGTCACTTAAAAAGCACACACTTGCATTCTTTTTCCCTTTTCAATTTTAAAAATATTTTCTTTAATGAAGCTTCTTAAAACAATATAACTTCCTTTTTTTTATTTTGAGAAGGCATTTCGTCAAACACGTCACATGCAAAGAATTGACACCTTACTCGTTCTCTTACTTCGAAGCCACGTGACACCTCAAACCAAAAATGAAATATGCTCTATTTGATGCCTTGAAGGTGTAACAACACTGAAACCAAAACTCTGGCGACTCTGCAAGGTCGAAATGACCAACTGAAGGATTTTGCACAAGTGGAACAAATTGACATAAAAGTGACCTGTACCGTTTTTGCAACAATCATAACTCTCACCTCGTAACTTTATTTTCTCTAAAATTTGAAACGTAGAATATTTGAAATTCTGACTACATCCAGTTCAAATCTCACTACATAACTCCTTACGGTTCACTTGTACCACCTCCACAAAAACTGCTGCTGACACACTTTTTCCAAAAAGTGTTTTTGTGACAGTCTGCAACGCTTGTAACATTCACCTCGTTTCTCTATTTTTGTGGAAATTTGGAACACATGTTCTTGAAGATAACGACCACCTCCAGTTCAAATTTTACTATCAAATTCTTCTCGGTTTGCTCGTAGTGCTTCTGACAAAACTGCCCTTTTTTGGCCTATACAACCACTTGCCAAATCATCCGCCAAGATACCGAAAACGTCACCGATCAATCCAAACATTGTGTTGACACCTCCAACGCTGTTCTGGACTATTTCCTGACATGTTAGCATGTTCCAAACTGATCCATCCTGTCCAACTGTGCCCATGATGACTTTTGCAATTTTTTGACAACTTCTTGACGATTTTTTCAACTTTTGCAAATTTGCACGAACAACCTGTAACAACTTCACCCGAACATCAAAAACATCCTCATAAGCATTGAACATCATTGTACATACTCCAAAAAACCTTCGAACAACTATCCACTGCATCAACCTGTCCATCTGAGTGTGTTGACAACAATGACAATATTGTCGTTGCACCTTGCTCAACAATCTCCCCCTTTGGAATTGTTGGCAACACACACAATTTCCTGTAACTCTTCTCCCCCTTTGACAACAAGACCAAAGGGCTGCTGCAAACTCCCCCTGAGTCCATGCACAACATTCTCAGGCAAAAATTATTACACTTAGCAAAAATCACAAACATGAGCAAAAAGATAAACAAATACACAAATTCTCCCCCTGAGAATGTGGCCCCAATAGCTAGTCAATTCTTGGGAAGTGTGACCACTCCCAATTTCTTGCGAAGGTACTCAAAGACTTCCTTGGGCAATGGTTTGGTGAAGATATCCGCTACTTGCTCTATTTTTGGAACAAAATCCAACTTAACCTCACCTTCCACAACTTTCTCCTTCAAAAAATGATACCGGATAGCAATATGTTTTGTGCGAGAATGCATAACCGGATTCTTTGAGATGTTAATGGCACTAGTGTTATCACACTTAACTAAAATCGGCTCACTAAAATTAATGCCAAGATCCTTCAGAGTTTATTTCATCCATAACACCTGCGTACAACACGTTGTCGCTGCAATGTATTCTGCCTCTGTTGTGGATAAGGAGACTGACTCTTATTTCTTCATCGTGCCACGCGACCAACTTGTCTCCAAGATAGAATGCACCTCCACTGGTACTCTTCCTGTCATCTACACATCCTACCCAATCTGCATCTGAATACGCAATAAGGGTGAAGTCCTTACCTTTCGGATACCATAACCCATACTCCATAGTACCCTTGAGGTACCGAAGAATCCTCTTCATTGCTGTCACATGAGTCTCCTTGGGACTAGCCTAAAATCGTGCTACCATGCATACTGCCTACAAAATATCTGGTTTGGTAGTTTTCAAGTATAGTAAGCTCCCAATCATAGATCTATACATAGTTTGATCAACATGTGGAGATTTGTCATCCTTGCTCAACTTGCAACCTGTCGTCATGGGAGTGCTAACTGGCTTACAATCCTCCATTGTGAACTTTTTTAGCATCTCTTTCACATATTTAATTTGAGAAATAAATATGCCCTTCTCCTTTTGATTAACTTGCAATCCGAGGAAATACGAAAGTTCACCAATCATTGACATTTCAAATTCTTTCTGCATCTTATTTTCTAAATATTTACACAACTCATCTTTGTTGTTGCCAAATATGATATCATCTACGTATACAACAAGAACAATATGATGACCATTTTCTATTTTGACATACAAATTACTATCCACCATACCTTTCTTGAACCCTTGTTGAGTAAGATAATTGTCTAGCCTTGCATACCATGCTCGAGGTGCCTGTTTTAAGCCATATAACGCTTTCTTCAACTTGCAAACCAAGTTGGGATCATCACCAAGCTGGAAACCATCTGGCTGCTCAATATAAACCTCTTCTTCAAGTTTCCCATTCAAAAATGCTGATTTCACATCCATTTGATAAACTTTGAAATTCTTGTAAACCGCTAAAGCCAAAAACATTCTAATTGCCTCTAGTCTAGCCATAGGTGCAAAGGTTTCCTCAAAGTCAATACCTTCAACTTGTGCATAGCCTTTGCATACCAATCTTGCTTTGTTCCTGACTACCTGTCTGTCTTCATTCAATTTGTTTTGAAAGACCCATTTAGTATCGATTACATTTTTATTTGCGGGTCTTGGTACTAACTCCCAAGTCTTGTTTTTCTCGATCTGATCTAATTCTTCATTTATTGCCTTTACCCAACTTTCATCTTTGCTTGCATCAGCAACATTTTTGGGCTCAATGTTGGATAATAAAGAGTAGTTACTTACTAATATTCTTCTTGTCTGAACACCAACTGTGGGGTCTCCAATTATTTGCTCTCTAGGATGATATTTCTACCAGTTGCCTGTTTTGAATTTCTTGTTTTCTTCCACTTCTGAATCACTGTTTGAATCCTCTGAGTCAATTTTTGGTTTCTTTTCCGTTTCCTTTTCCTCATCTCCTTCAATGACCTCTTCATAAATTGGGTAGTTCTCTTCATAGCTAATTACTCGTTCCCTTCCTTCATCAACTTTAACATCGACACTATCCATAATTTTCCTTAGCCTCTTGTTGTAGCATTTGTAAGCTTTGCTTTTTGACGAATAGCCAAGAAAAATACCTTCATCCGCTCTATATTCAAACTTACCAAGGTTTTCTTCAGTTCTTTTGATGTAACACTTGTTGCCAAAAACTTTAAAGTATCTTGTTGTTGCCTTTTTACCGAACCACAACTCATAAGGAGTTTTGCTTTCATGCATCCTCAACATGCACCTATTTTGGATGTATACCGCAGTATGGACTGCCTCTTTCCAAAATTTATCTGCTACTTTGCTCTCAATCAACATAGTCCATGCCATTTCCTGCACTGTCTTGTTCTTTCTTTCTACCACACCATTCTATTGAGGTGTCCTGGCTGCTGAAAATTGTCTCCTAATGCCATATTTTTCACAATACTCTATGAAATCCTCTGAAATGAACTCTCCTCCTCTGTTTGACCTTAAAAATTTAATCCTTTTTCCTGTTTGATTCTCAACTTGGTTTTTTAAAACCTTGAACATCTCAAAAGCTTCTGATTTATGCTTCAAAAATAGTACCCATGTCATCCTGGAATAGTCATCTATACACAACATGAAATATTTGTCATCGTTTATGCTTTGCATTCTCATGGGTCCACATAAATCAGTATGTACTAGTTCCAAAGGTTTGCTTGTGTAGTACTCTTTTGTTTTAAATGAGACTCTAGTTTGCTTCCCCTTTTGACATGAAGCACAAATGCTATTTGATGGTTTGCCAATGGTGGGAATATCTCTCATTGCTTTCTTTGAGCTGATTTTTACTAGATTGTCAAAACTAATATGACCAAGCCTCTTGTGCCACAACCAATTCTCTTCTTCCTGTCCAATCAAGCAAGCTCCTTCTAAAGTCTCCGAGAGAGTGTACAAGTTTCCAGATGTCCTTGATCCAGTTGCTATCAACTTCCCATTGTTTGCCTTTTTGACTTCACAACCTTGCTTCTTAAAGATCACTTCATGACCTCTATCACAAATTTGACTTACGCTCAACAAGTTATGCTTCAGACCAACCACAAACAAGACTTCTTTTGACCTGATTTTTTTGTCACTAATCTTAACTGAACCTCTGCCAACTATCTTAGCTCCATCATTGTTTCCAAACTTTATTGAACCACCTTCATATTGCTGCAACTTCTCAAATTTTTGTTTGTCACCTGTCATATGACTGAGCATCCACTATCAAGTATCCTGGTGTATTTATTCTATGCTTTAAATGTCGTTCGTATGATCAAGGATTCTTTTTCTTCCTTAGGTCACTATTTTTCTTGCCACTCAAATTTTATTACAATTTTGGGCTCTTATTTTGGCTTTTCTTTTTCAGTAGTTTGTGCATGTTTTTCAAGAAATTTTCTATTTTATCTTATTCCATTTGGCTAAATTTTCTTCCCAAACTGATTTGATGCAATGTACTTCATTTCTTGTAATATGCCAATTATCTTATAACTTCTCCGCATATCCTCAAAGGTGAACATTTCTATTGGTAAATTCTTGCTACATTATCTTGCAATCTAAGTCTTCTGTCCATAGCATTGCTTAAACCAACATTCTTTTCTTGCTTGCATTCGTGAACCATCTATTTTCTTGGTTATTTGCACATTGGTGAGCATCTTTGGCAATTCTCCTTTCGCTTGGATTCTTCTATCCTATACTTATCAATTTTGTTTATGATTTCATTGTGCATCCTCATTTTCCCTTGAAATTTTCTTTTCTCTCCTTTCCTTTTCTATCTTCAATTCATCTAGAGTTGCAATTAGTTCCTCTTCCAAATTCACTTCTGCTCAATTTCTTCTTCATCACATTCTTGTTCTTTTTCTGGTTTTTCTTCTTTGAGTGCCATGAAAAGAGCTTCACCTGTTTCCTTTTTAGAATCCTCACTGGAGCTATCTTCTGATGAACTGACATTCTTGGAGATGAAACTTTTCTTCTTGAAGTTGCCTTTTCTGAAATTTATTTTTTCTTCCAGTCACTTCTTTCTTCGTGCGATCCTTCATCACTTCTGTTCTTCTCATTAAGTGGACATTTAGCTGCAAAATGCCCAACGCCTCCACAGTTGAAACATTTAAACGGTAACTTTCCTCTGTATTTTCCTTTTCCCCTTTTTAGTTTTTGAACAAAGTTTACTTCCATTTCATCTGATGTCTCTTCTTCCTCGGATTCTTGTTTTGCTTTCATATTTTTATGGGCTTTAAAAGCAGCTTCTCTATCTGTGGGTTTAGATTTTCCTATTCTCATCTCATATGCAGTCAAAGAACCATGCATCTCATCCATACTAAAAGAATTTAGATCTTTAGCTTCTTCTATAGCTGAAACTTTAGAATCAAATCTTTGGGGAAGGGATCTTAATACCTTTTTCATGATGACAAAATCTTTGATTTCCTCATCGAGTCCTCTAATCGCATTAATGACTTCATTAACTCTCAGCATATATGCCTCTATATTCTCATCGTCATTCATATTTAATACTTCAAACTGAGCTCGATGTGTTTGTAACTTGGCCTCCTTGATCTTAACGTCTCCTTCATGAATGCTCTTTAGTTTGTCCCATATTTCCTTTGCCATTTTACAACCCATAATATTTACCATTTCGTTGTCCACTAATCCACACATGATAGCATTCTTTGCTTTTGAGTCATTCTCAAATAGTTTCTTACCGACAACATCGGTTGGAGAAGTGGTGGGTATTGTGTATCCACTATCTATTGAATCCCAAATGTCGTATCCCAAAGCACAAAGATATGTCTGCATCCTGAGTCTCCAAAATGCGTAATTAGTTTCATCAAACAATGGTGCTTTGTTTGATGAGAAGCCTTCACCACCTACCATTGTGTCACTTCCAAGATCACCCTAGCCGGTTAAGCCTGTTCAGGAACCTCACTCTGATACCAATTGTTAGTCTCACAATGACACTAAGAGGGGGGTGAATCAATGTAGCTCTTTAAAACTTAAATCTTCAACACTCAAAGCCAAAACAATGAAAACATAAAACCAAATAAAGCAAGTATAACAAGAGAACATCACACAACACAAGATGTACCGAGGTTCACCGATTTGGCTACATCCTCGAAAATGACTATTTGGACTCCCATCCAAATCCAGCCTTTGCAAAGCACCAAATTTACAATCAATTTACCAACACCCACTAGAAGGAGCACCAACCCCTGATTTATCTGCACCAACAGAAAGGAGCACCAACCCCTGATTTATCTGCACCAACAGAAAGGAGCACCAACCCCTCTACCAAGCACCCACTTGATTTTGATATTGATAATAAAATGACATATATGAATTTCTTCACTAAAACCAGAACCCTCTATGGTCTGTAAGCTCAAAATCTAAAACTTTCTATTTCACCCAGTATAACATCCCTCTCTCTACATTACTCAAAATTTGAATCTTCTCTTCTCACAAAAAAAATTGATTGTTCTCTTAGCTCGTTTTGCCAATTGCTAAACTCTTTATGGGTATTGTGCATCACTTTTTCTACGAACTCCTCTCAAAATTTCAGCCAAAATGGATATCATATGAGAAAGTTATGCCCAAAATACTGAAGTGACATTTTTCACCACTCTCCAAAAATCACGGATTTTCACTCTTTATTTTTCTCCACACACACTTCTCTCTTCACAAAATAAAGTCCCCACTTTTCAATAAAATCCCTTGTCACTTAAAAAGCACACACTTGCATTCTTTTTCCCTTTTCAATTTTAAAAATATTTTCTTTAATGAAGCTTCTTAAAACAATATAACTTCCTTTTTTTTATTTTGAGAAGGCATTTCGTCAAACACGTCACATGCAAAGAATTGACACCTTACTCGTTCTCTTACTTTGGAGCCACGTGACACCTCAAACCAAAAATGAAAGATGCTCTATTTGATGCCTTGAAGGTGTAACAACACTGAAACCGAAACTCTGGTGACTCTGCAAGGTCGAAACGGCCAACTGAAGGATTTTGCACAAGTGGAACAAATTGACATAAAAGTGACCTGTACCATTTTTGCAACAATCATAACTCTCACCTCGTAACTCTTTTTTCTCTGAAATTTGAAACGTAGAATCTATGCAATGCTGAATACATCCAATCCGAATCTCGTTGCATAAATCCTTACGGTTCACCTATACCACCTCCATGAAAACTTGTTCTGACACACTTTTTCCAAAAAGAGCATTTTTGTGACAGTCTTGCAATGCTTGTAACATTCGCCTCATTTCTCCGTTTTGGTGGAAATTTGGAACACATGTTCTTGAAGATAACTACCACCTCCAGTTCAAATTTTGCTATCAAATTCTTCTCGGTTTGCTCGCAGTGCTTCTAACAAAACTGCCCTTTTTGGCCTGTACAACCACTTGCCAAATCATCCGCCAAGATACCAAAAACGTCACCGATCAATCCAAACACTATGTTGACACCTCCAACACTGTTCTAGACTATTTATTAACATGCTGGCATGTTCCAAACTGATCCATCCTATCCAACTGCGCCCGTGATGACTTTTGCAATTTTTTGACAACTTCTTGACGATTTTTTCAACTTTTGCAAATTTGCACGAACAACCTGTAACAACTTCACCCAAACATCAAAAACATCCTCATAAGCATTGAACATCACTGTACATACTTTGAACAACCTCTAAAAAACTATCCACTGCATCAACCTGTCCATATGAGTGTGTTGACAACAATGACAATACTATCGTTGCACCTTGCTCAATAGATAGACACTCTAAAAATGTAAATATTGCCCAACTTAGGATAGACACTCTCCCAAACACACATTACATCTAGCTTGGATAGACGCTCTCCCAAACACACACCCAATGCTTAGCTTGGATAAACACTCTCCCAAACACACACCCACAGCATTTAGCTTGGATAGACGCTCTCCCAAACACACACACAATGTTAGCTTGGATAGACGCTCTCCCAAACACACACTGCATCTAGCTTGGATAGACGCTCTCCCAAACACACACCCGATGCTTAGCTTTCAACCAAACAATTTATGGTTTCTAAAAATTTCAATAGGGAAAAAATGTAGAGCTTTCAACCAAGCAATTTATGGTTTCTAAAAAACATCAACAAAGCATAAACATAGAGCTTTCAACCAAGCAATTTATGGTTTCTAAAAACATCAACAGGGCAGAAATGTAGAGCTTTCAACCAAGCAATTTATGGTTTCTAAAAAACATCAACAGGGAAGAAATGTAGAGCTTTCAACCAAGCAATTTATGGTTTCTAAAAAACATCAACAAAGCAAAAACGTAGAGCTTTCAACCAAGCAATTTATGGTTTCTAAAACACCAATTTTCACCATACAAAGCATGCACTAAAAAAAATGTAGGTTAAATTCTAATACTCCAACCTCAATGCTACTATGAAATGGGGATCAGTGGAGTCTAGGTCACTTCTCCTTCTCTCACAGCATGTTCCTCACCTTTCCTGTCCCTGGTCTGTGTTCTCTCCCTCCGCTCCTTCATCCTCCTCTATCGTCCTCTCTCTTATTTCTTCTCTCCTCACACCATACGAGCTTCTTCTCCTCCAGGTGGCCCATATCGAACCTCGAGCCCTCTCCTCGAGCCTCCTCTCCTTCCATTCTCCATCCCTTTCTCTGGTGGCAAGGAACCCTTCGTCCGATGGTTTCCATATTTGGAAGCCTATCAGCCACCCTAGATTATTTCATAGCTTACGAGCTATAAGGGAATGAGATATTTACATATTTTATATTATCCCTTTTTTATATTTTAGAAGGATGGTATTCTTTTAACATATCTCCTTTATTTTAAATATATATCCTTTATTGATAATTATCACCATTAAGATACCTCTTTTATTTATACAATTTCATAATTATTTTTCATTAAAATAAAAGACATCTTATTTCTTAAATGGATATATGTTTTTTTTTTTTTAATTAATTAAAGTCTTTCAATGACTTCTCTATTAGCATTAAAATGAATACCTTTAATTAACTAAAAAAAACTCTCATCTATTAAATAAAATGAGGTTTACTAATGAGCTTAATTAAATCAATTATTTAATCAAACTTCATTGATCCTTTTGAATGAATCTTTATTTAACATTCAAATTTAATATGCTTTTCTCTATGAAAATGATGCTCTATCTTTTATTTAACAAAATAATTAGTTTTATGCATCCACATATATTTGGCAGTTGTTTTTCTATAGCAGTTCCAACATTATGCTACTCCAACCACTATGCAACAAAGAGCAAACAAATTTATAAAGCAACAAAGAGGGAATCTTTCCATCGACCCTGTCACCTATCTCAACTAGATATTTTATGATAGCTACTAGGCTATCAACTAAGGCTCAAGGCGATCAGCCATCGATGATTATCCCTTCCAACAATGCATGCCTATATGAAGGTATCTATCCATGTTACCTCCGAGTACCTTAATCATCATTTCCCCTGATCTTAGGCACCCTCATTTCTGGTGGATGCTTCTACCTTCTCCACCCATGAGTATACCGGATCCTGCACACTTGGAAATATATTAGCAATAACATGCCCTTCACAAATCAACTAAACATCATATAGTTGGTACAATTGTTCAAACTAAGTATCACCACACCATAGGTTAATACATTATTCCTTTGTGCCATAAAGTCAACTAGGGAGGGTCATGACATCCTCCCCCACTAGAATTAAACATCATCCTCAATGTTTCCAGTTTTTCTTTGTTTTAACAACACTAAAAATAAAAGTTATTACATCACAAAGTTTCAAATAGAAAGGGAAAATGTTTTCACATAACCTCCACTTTCTCCCAAGTGGCATTTTTCTCAGAGAACTGGTCCCATTGGACCTTACACTGTTCGAGAGTCCGATTCCATAGAGACTTGGAATGAAACTCAAGAATCTTCACCGGTAGTACTTCAATGGCCTTCGGGTTTGCCATCTACAAATTAGAAACATCCCACACATGTTCAGGGTCAGCAACATACTTTCTAAGCAAGGATATGTGGAAGGTGTCATGGATTTTGGATAGATTAGGTGGTAATGCAAGTCGGTATGCAACCAGGTTGATATTTTTCGTGATCTCAAAGGGTCCCACAAAGCGTGGATCCAACTTCATGGATTTGATAGCACTCTTCTTTGGCTTAACCCTTAAGAACACCTTATCTCCAATAGAATACTCTCTGGGAGTCCTTTTTAGATCTGCATAACTCTTCTGCCTATCCGCAACTTCTTTAAGCCTTTGCCTAATTTCCTTTAACTGCTCTTCCATTACCCTGACCATTTTTGGACCAATCTCAACTCGATCCTCTAGGTTGTCCCAAGACAATGGTGTTCTACACTTTCGCCCATACAAGGCATCGAAAGGTGCCATTCCTAGCGAGGAGTGATGTCCATTATTGTAGGCAAACTCTACCAAAGGTAGACAATCTTCCCAATGAGATTTGTGATCCATGCAGTACATGCGAAGCATGTCTTCCAAAACTTGGTTTACCCGCTCCGTTTGGCCATCCGTTTTAGGGTGGTATGCTGAACTCATATTCAATTTCATGCCAACCGCACTATGAAGGGACTTCCAAAATTTAGAAGTGAATTTGGAGTCTCTATCTGAGATGATTACCTCAGGAAATCCATGCAATCAGAATACCTCTTTGATGAATCTTCTAGCCACCACCTGAGCATCGTCCTTGGTATTTCCTGGTATGAAGTGGGTAACCTTAGTTAATTTTTTGACCACTACAAAGATGGCATCATGTTGGTACCGAGTTTTGGGTAAACCTACTATAAAATCCATAGATATAACCTACCATTTCTGCGTAGGTATATCATGCAGATATAGTTTTCCTATAGGATGCTGGCATTCCACCTTGAATTTCTGACATTCGAGGCATCGAGCAACAAAATCCATGATGTCCTTCTTCATACCTACCCAAAAGAAGGTTCTTTTCATGTTTTCTCACATTTTGGCTCCTCCTGGATGAGCAGAATAAGGAGATCTATGAGCTTCTTGCATTATCAAGTTCCTCAGATTGCCCATATTTGGTATGATGACTCTTCCCTTATAACACAAAAAGTCATCTTTCACACTAAATTCCTTATTTCCTTCAGGATCTCTATCCATATTGACTCGAATTCCTTGGCAATACTCATCCTGAGATTGCTCCTGTCTCACTCGATCCATCAGGTCCATGTGAATTCTAGTTATGGCTGCTATATATTTCCTTCTACTTAAAGCATCCACTACCTTATTCTCTTTTCCCTTTATGTACTCAATCTCAAAATCATACTCAGTAAGAAATTCCACCCATCTTCTCTGTCTTGCATTGAGTATTGGTTGGGTGAATATATACCGTAGACTTTGATGATCGATTTTCAATTCAAAGGGTCTCCCCACTAAGTAGTGGCACCAAAATTTTAAAGCATGCACCACTACAGCTAGCTCTAAATCATGCATAGCATAATTAACTTCATGCTTTTTGAGCTTCCTTGAAGTATATGCCACTACTGAATCTTCTTGTGAGAGCACCCCACCCAACCCTTCTATCGATGCATCAATGCACACTAAAAAGTCTCCCTGGGGATCGAGAACCTTCAATATTGGTGTCGTAGTAAGCTTATGCTTTAGTAGTTCGAAGGCAGCCTCACACTTTTCTGACCATTTGAATTCTTTCCCCTTCTTCTGAAGGTTTGTTATGGGTCCAACAATCTTGGAGTAGTCCTTTATATAACGTCTATAATAGCCCGTTAACCCCATAAAACTTTGCACTTCAGTGACATTAGTAGGGGGTGGCCAATTCAGAATAGCCTCTATATTTTTTGGATCCACAGTGATCCCCTTTTCTGATATAATGTGTCCAAGATATCGTACCTCTAGGGCATAGAACTCACTCTTCATCAGATTTCCATAAAGTTGATTCTTCCTTAACAATTCCAACACAATCCTAAGATGTTTATCATGCTCCTCTTTATCTCGAGAATATATAAGGATATCATCAAGGAATACCAGGACAAACTGGTCCAAATGTCTTTGGAACACACTGTTCATTAGGTTCATGAAAGCAGTTGGGGCATTAGTAAGTCCAAAGGGTAGAACAATAAACTCATAATGCCCATACCTAGTCTTAAATGTCATCTTGTGAGTGTCTTCCTCATGGATCCTTAACTGGTGATACCCTGACCTTAAATCGATCTTAGTAAACACCTTGGCATATTTTAGTTGATCAAATAAATCTTCAATCCTAGGTAAAGGATACCGATTCTTGATTGTAGCTTTATTTAACATCCTGTAGTCAATACACAATCATAGCGAACCATCCTTTTTCATGAACAAAACTGGTGCACCCCATGGTGACACACTTGGTTTTATCAAACCCTTCTCCAATAATCCTTGCAATTGAACCTTCAGTTCTCGCATTTTAGTAGGATTCATCCTATACGGGGATCTATGAATAGGTTCGGCTCCCATCATAAGTTCAATTGTGAAATCAAATTCCCATGCAGGAGGTAGCCCCGATAGGTCTTCTGGAAACACATCCTAAAAATCTTGTAGGATCGGGTGTTGTCTTAGTATTTCTCCTTTCTCATGGTCTTCCACTTCATTAAGTTTTACCACATACACTATTCCTCCTTTCTTTAGGGCCTTTTTCACTTGCATAGCGGACAACATCTACGGTTCAAACGCCCCTTGCTCACTATGAACTCTCATTCTCCTTCCACCTTCTTCTAAATACTCAATCCATCGGTCTTGAAAATTGACCAAGGCTTTATGAGCCTACAACCAATCCATCCCTAGGATCACATCAAAGGTGTGTAAGGGAGCTACATACAAACAACCATCCATAGTTCCACTTGATAGAGTGATTTCTACCATAGGATAGCATTGGTTCACCGAGTAGGTCTATCCAGAACCATACTCAACCTTCCACCCTTGAGCCAAATATCCAGGCCTTTTCGACATAGTCCTTGCTAGACTAGATGAAATAAAACTATTAGTGGCTCCACTATCTATCAAAATGTTTATTAGTTTATTAAAAACCTTACCTTTCACTAGTAATGGGGTGGCTTGTCCCTCTAGCTTCTGCTTCCTGATTGTGGCATAAATCTGATGTTCTGGTTCCTTCCCTTTCACATTAGTGGTGCTAGTCCCTGCTCGATATGGATACTGATTGTAGTAATGAGATCCTTAGAAATTGTAGCACCCTTCCTTGGGTCCTTGCTATTTTTTAGGTTTCTCATTCCCATTCTTAACTATTGGAATTGGAGCCTACGACTTCTGTGGTTGAGGTTTCATGTTGTTGGGTTTGTTATCCTTCTTACAAAAGTTCTTCTTGAACTTCTTCTGATCTCCATAAGATTTCTTCTCAGGATTTTGGGGGTTCTTAGCCTTTCGCTCTTGATCAAACTCCCATTTTACAAACCCAACACTATTCCTCTTCTTTAACTCCTATCGAGCTTGCTCGGGAAGAGTGTCATATTTATAATAGAAGTGTGACTCTGCTTTCTTTGCTAGGTCATATGCCTTTTGTAGTGATTTAGGCTCCTACATTTCCACATCATGCTTTAACCTAGATTCCAATCCAATAATGAACTTGTGAACCCACATTTTCTCATTATAAATAGGCACATATTTGAACAACCTTACCAACTTCTTGTAGTACACCTCTACTATGTTGGTTCCTTGTCTAAGACCAACAAATTCTTCAAACTTTAAGGCATAAAAATGCTCCGTTAGGAATCTCTTCTTAAATATATTTATAAATTCTTCCCATGGGGTATCAATGGGTTCAATATTAGTTTCCTCATAGTGGGTTTCCCACCACTCCAGAGCAGCCCCTTCCAGGTTAATTGTAGCCCAAAGTGTTTGGGTTCTTGATGAGTAACCTTTTACCATAAAGTGAACCTCTACTTCTCTCAGCCATGCTTCCATTGCATCACCATCACCCTCTCCATAAAACTTAGAGATACTGATGTTTTTCATGTCCCTAGCTATTTCCTTTTTTGCTAAGGCTCTGGCTTGTACTTGTTCTATAGTTAGTCCACTTTCTAGACCGGTCTCTGAACCATGAACTTGCAAATTTTGATTCGTAACCATCTCTAACAACTATCTTATCTGATCTTGCATAGCAATGACCGTAGCAATGAGGTCTTCTACCTCCCTATTGGGGTTTGTTGGTTCCCCCTCCTGGTTTTCCTCTTCGACATCACTTTGTCGAGTTTTTCTAGGTATAGGCCTCCCTCTTCTGGTCTTAGGTGGCATCTCAACCTGATTCCATCCAAGAAAGAGGATTAGATTATAGTTTCATCTTAAGTTGTAACTCTAATTCAAGCCATATTATAGAGTTCTCTTGCTATATGCATTAACCAATCTAACTAGGGTAATATCCTAGGCTAGGGTGTGTCACTGATACCAAAGCCCATACTAAGGTATCCTAACATCCTCGCTCTCTTGGGGTTAAATCCCATCAGATCCTAGCAAATAGGGTATCCTAGATCATCCCAACTTTAGCCTTTACTTTAAGCAAGCCTTCAGTGGATTCATATGATTTCCCTTAGCACACATAGAAGCTCTATACCCTCGTACCTAGAGCTCTGATACCAAATGTAATGACCCAAAAAATAAACAAACAAAAAAATACAAAAATAGAAAAAATTTTTTTTTACTATGGAGAGAGGTACATGAACTCTTCATGAACCCCTAACCAAACCACTATTTTCCTAAAGTCTCGATCTCCTAAGTTTTCTTGAAAGCTACATCTCATGAGGTACCCTAACACAAGTCCATCTGTGTAGGTGTATCATGTGTTACTACAAATAAGTCTATCTTTCCCATCATTCTCGATGAGCTAGACTTATCACCCTCCATCCATCGAAGGTATACACGCATCTCCATGCCATACACAAATCATCATGTGTAGGCATGCTATGAGTATTACGAGTTAAGCTATCTATCTCATCTCCACGATGAGCTATCTTAACTCAGATGTAGTCTCTCCACAACCTAGTCCTTTATCTCCCTAAGGGGGTCTCAATTCCCTTAGGTCTCCTATGTTCACCCTAAGGGAGTTCTCAATTCCCTTAGGTCACCTCTGAGTTCACCCTAGAACTCTACACTTAGATTTCTAACATCAAGCAATCCAAACAATGATACAACTAGATACCACATTACCAGAAAACAATCACCAAGCATCTAGAACACAAGCAAGATTAACTTTAAAAGAGAATCATCTACATAACATAAACAATTACAACCATAAAGTAAAAATACCTTCTTTAATCCAATGAACAATTATTGCATCAAAATTTGCACATTAATTCCTTCTTACTCTAAGGAATATTACAACATCTATATTGGGGATATCTCCCCAATCAATTCTAATCTATTTGAGCATAGTAAAGCAACATAAAATACAATTACCTATACCTCACTTCCATTGAACTCCTTGCTTCTCCTTGCTTCCCATTGATTCTTTGAGGGTAGTAGGGGATCAGGGTACTCATGGTTCAGGATAGGCATACCTTTAAATGCATCTACTCATTTACTTTGCCAAATTGCAACTATACAAAATCTAAATAAGTTTCCAACCATCTAATGCATAATGGATATCATAAAAGATCCTTTACTTTTATCTTCACCTCTCAAATTCCTTTAGAGAGTCATCCAACATGTGCTACTTAGAACAAGGCCTAACTTAATCAGATTCATTCATGCTTTAAAGTGATAAAGTCCCATACCTTTAACCTCTAAAACAATCCTTTTCTTTTCATTCCCTAAATCAAAGCCCCATAACTTCAATCTAAAGAATAAATCCACATATTTTTCCATTCACAAAATCCAATTAAATCATTTACTATTTAAAGCATTAAAATCACACCCCTTTTAATATTTAAACAAACAATTCATTCATTCCTTAAATCAAAGCCCCATAACTTCAATCTAAGGAACAAATCCACATCCCTTTTAATTTTAAAATCCCTAAGATAATCATCAAAAATCAAAGGTTTCCTTTTAAATTAAAACCCTAAGATAATCATTAAAATCAAAGGTTTTCCTATTTAATCAAATGCCCTTTAATAATCATTAAAATCAAAGGTTTCCTATTTAATTAAATGCCCTTTAATAATAATTAAAATAAAAGGTTTCCTATTTAATTAAATGCCCTTTAATAATCATTAAAATCAAAGGTTTCCTATTTAATCAAATGCCCTTTAATAATCATTAAAATCAAAGGTTTCCTATTTAATTAAATGCCCTTTAATAATCATTAAAATCAAAGGTTTCCTATTTAATTAAATGCCCTTTAATAATCATTAAAATCAAAGGTTTCCTATTTAATTAAATGCCTTTAATAATATTAAAATCAAAGGTTTCCTATTTAATTAAATGCCCTTTAATAATCATTAAAATCAAAGGTTTCCTATTTAATTAAATGCCTTTAATAATCATTAAAATAAAGGTTTTATTTAATTAAATGCCCTTTAATAATCATTAAAATCAAAGGTTTCCTATTTAATTAAATGCCCTTTAATAATCATTAAAATCAAAGGTTTCCTATTTAATTAAATGCCCTTCTTCCAAAGCATGGTGGTTTCCATAGACGATGCTCCCAAACACAATGTCCCTTCTTCCTTGTATGCGGAGGTCTAACTCATAACTTTGAAACACTTAACAGAGTCTCTAAGCATACCCAGGTGGTTCCCTAAAAGCATAACACCTGAGCTTACATAGGCGTCTCTTAAAACACATAGCGTTTAACTTGGATAGATGCTCTCCCAAACACACACACAGTGCTTAGCTTGGATAGACACTCTCCCAAACACACACTATAGCTTAAAGACTCTCCCAAACACACACACAGTGTTAGCTTGGATAGATGCTCTTCCAAACACACATTGTGTCTAGCTTGGACATATCTCTCCCAAACACACACCCAATGCTTAGCTTGGATAGACACTCTCCCAAACACACACACAACATTAGCTTGGACAAACGCTCTCCCAAACACACACAATGTTAGCTTGGAAAAGCTCTCTCAAAAAAACACTTTGGACAAACGCTCTCCCAAACACACACTATGTCTAGCTTTCAACCAAAAATTTATGGTTTCTAAAAAACATCAACAAGGAAGAAACGTAATAAAAGCTTTCAACCAAGCAATTTATGGTTTTTAAAAAACATCAATAGGAAAACGTAGAGCTTTCAACCAAGCAATTTATGGTTTCTAAAACACCAATTTTCACCATACAAAGCATGCACTAAAAAAAGGTAGGTTAAAGTCTAATACTCCAACCTCAATGCTACTGTGAAATGGGGATCAATGGAGTCTAGGTCGCTTCTCCTTCACTCACAATGCGTTCCTCACCTTTCCTGTCCCTGGTCTGCATTCTCTCCCTCCGCTCCTTCATCCTCCTCCATCGTCCTCTCTCTTCTTTCTTCTCTCCTCACACCATACGAGCTTCTTCTCCTCTAGGTGGCCCATCTCGAACCTCGAGCCCTCTCCTCGAGCCTCCTCTCCTTCCATTCTCTATCCCTTTCTCTGGTGGTAAGGAACCCTTCATCCGATGGTTTCCATATTTGGAAGCCTATCAGCCACCCTAGATTATTTCATAGCTTACGAGCTATAAGGGAACGAGATATTTACATATTTTATATTATCCCTTTTTTATATTTTAGAAGGATGGTATTCTTTTAACATATCTCCTTTATTTTAAATATATATCCTTTATTGATAATTATCACCATTAAGATACCTCTTTTATTTATACAATTTCATAATTGTTTTTCATTAAAATAAAAGACATCTTATTTCTTAAATGGATATATGTTTTTTTTTTTTTTTAATTAATTAAAGTCTTTCAATGACTTCTCTATTAGCATTAAAATGAATACCTTTAATTAACTAAAAAAAACTCTCATCTATTAAATAAAATGAGGTTTACTAATGAGCTTAATTAAATCAATTATTTAATCAAACTTCATTGATCCTTTTGAATGAATCTTTATTTAACATTCAAATTTAATATGCTTTTCTCTATGAAAATGATGCTCTATATTTTCTTTAACAAAACAATTAGTTTTATGCATCCACATATATTTGGCAGTTGTTTTTCTATAGCAGTTCCAACATTATGCTACTCCAACCACTATGCAACAAAGAGCAAATAAATTTATAAAGCAACAAAGAGGGAATCTTTCCATCGACCCTGTCACCTATCTCAGCCAGAGATTTTATGATAGCTACTAGGCTATCAACTAAGGCTCAAGGCGATCAACCATCGATGATTATCCCTTCCGAAAATGCATGCCTATATGAAGGTATCTATCCATGTTACCTCCGAGTACCTTAATCATCATTTCCCCTGATCTTAGGCACCCTCATTTCTGGTGGATGCTTCTGCCTTCTCCACCCATGAGTATACCAGATCCTGCACACTTGGCAATATATTAGCAATAACATGCCCTTCACAAATCAACTAAACATCATATAGTTGGTACAATTGTTCAAACTAAGTATCACCACACCATAGGTTAATACATTGTTCCTTTGTGCCATAAAGTCAACTAGGGAGGGTCATGACACTATGTGCAAGTTGTAGATTTACAAGGTGTTCCCTTGTACAAATAGGTAGAGTGTTGGCCAAGCAATACATATTTCTATATAAAGGACCTCATAGTGATTGGTTATATTTCATTGTAAGTATTAGTAGGTTTAATGTGTACATCACCTAGATTGGTGATGGGATACATTGTAGTTCTTTAGAGTCTGTTTTGGAGTGTTCACTTCCTCCATATTGCATTGTATCATTTCTATCACTTTTCATTAATAGTATATTTTCAGCATCTTACATTCCTGCATATTTCATATCCTATGGTTGTATTATCCCTTGGCATACACCATCAAATGCTAAAAACAACAAAAATAAAATAAAACTCAAGAAACCTTAGAGGACTTCACTAAGGCAAAAATACAAGGGAAAAATGAAATACATATCTTGGAATGAAGGTGGCATGTGATTCTTGGAGCAAAATAGAAATAAGAAATATTATTCATTGACCTTACGAAATTTAGAAATTACAATGCTTAAATAGGGTTGATTTAACAACCTTGGTTAATATAGGAGAAGTTAGGAAATGAAGAAAAATAGGGAGGAAAGGAGGAAGGGAAATTTATTTTGAATGCCTTGTCGCCCATGTCATCAAATCTACCCAGTCAGCTGCCATCCAATGAGGTAAAAAGGTAAGGTCCAAAGCTTACCGTTGTAAATAAATTTTTTACCTTTTTATACTGCTTTAATTTCTAACATTCTCCCCCTTAAAGTTGAGAGGACTGCCTATACAGTCTCTCAACTTTATATATTGAGCTTTAGCTATACCTTTTGTGAATATGTCTACAATATTATCCAAAGTGTTACAATATTGAAGCTCAACTATTTGTTGTTCCACCATATCTCGAATGAAGTGATTCTTCATATCAAAATGCTTTGATCTGCTATGGTGGACTGGATTGTATGCCAACTGAATGGCACTTATGTTATCACAATACAGTCGATTTGGACCACTTTGACTTTATCAAATCTATTCAAGAGCTTTTCTCAACCATAGGGATTGAGTACTAGCATGTGTGATGGCTATATACTCAGCCTCAGTCGATGAAAATTCTACAACAGTTTATTTCTTGGAACTCCATGTAATTATTCCTGATCCTAGACTAAAATAATTTCCTGATGTATATTTCCTGTCATCTTTATTGCTGCCCCAATAACTGTCACTGAAGACAACTAATTTCATAGAATTACATTTTTGGTAATGGATTCCAAAATCCAATGTACTTTTTACATATCTTAAGATTCTTTTAGTTGCTTGTAGATGCAGCTCATATGGACTAGCCATAAACCTTGAAACTAGAGAAACAGCATATTGAATATCGGACCTTGTGTTGGTGAGAAACATCAGACTCCTAACCATGCTTCTGTAAGTGGTCATGTCAACCTGTGATGTTCCATCGTCCTTGCTCAATTGGATCCCATGTCCAGTTGGAGTTGCAACTAATTTGTACTGCTCCATGGCAAATTTCTTGATCATGTCTCGAGCATACTTGTGTTGACATATGAAGATCCTTTTATTTTATTGATGCACTTCCATCCCTAGGAAGTATCATATTAAACCAAGATCTTTCATGACGGGGACCGGGAAAATAGACACGCACACACTCAAACAAATTCTGAAATCTTTGTCTATTAAATCTAAAAATCATACATAAAATGCCCGTAGGCTTACAATAGCTAGCTCCCGGCTTAGCTTTACACTTCTACACTTTTGCGTCTATTCCCCGATCCACCATCCCGACAAATACAATAAACTAGGTTTTTATAGAGGCCCCGACCCTCTGAAGCATCAACTCACGCATAAAAGGATTCACCAACCTGATTAATTACATTAACACAAAAAATTAGGACACCAACCCGATTAAAGACCCCTCTCCACACGGTCCCTGTCACCACTGAATTCGTCAGATTCTCTACATGCCCATTCTCTTCGTTCCCCGCACTTCTTGGTCTTTTTCTGCCTTTACTGCACTCTGGGTGCCACGTGTCAAATTGGAACAAATTTTGAAAATACGGCCTGTTGCGGTTTTCCCGCCATCTCCTTCTCCTTCTCCGTCACATTCTCTCTCCGTCGTGATATCGCGACATGTCACGATATCGCGATGTTCTGGCCACCCCGCGCTTCTTTCCCATTTTGGTCGTGATATCACGACATGTCGCGATATCGCGACCATTTTTCCTCTGGGCCCTGATTGCAATTTCTTGTAGCAATATCGCTACATCACGATATCATGACGTCGTGATATCGTGACGTCCCTGTTATGCCCTTCATCTGCTTCATTTTATGTCGTGACATCGTGACGTCCCGAAATCACGACGTCGCGATATCGCGATGTTGCAACGATATCGCAACGTTGCGACATCGTGACCACTCCACCTTTCGCCACCTGCTTCGATGCCTTGGTCGTGATTTCACGACGGTCGCGATTTTGTGACATGTTGTGAAATCGTGACCACTCCCTCTGCTTTGCCGAGTCTTCGCCTTTGTGTCACGATTTTGCGACAGTCGTGATTTCATGACATGTCACAAAATCATGACACTTTCCCGCTTCTTTCTGCTCTCTGACATTGGTGTCGTGATTTCGCGACACCCTCTGCTGCCAAGTCTTTCGCACCAATTTTGTCGCGATATCGTGACACAAATTCCTTCGTGATATCGTGACAGTTTCCACCATCAAGTCTTCCTCCGCTAATTGTGTCGTGATATCACGACACAATTCCTGTCGTGATATCGCGATAGTTTCTGCACTCAAGTCTTCCTCCGCCAATTGTGTCGCGATATCGTGACACAATTCCTGTCATGATATCGTGATAGTTTTTGCACTCAAGTCTTCCTCCGCATTCACTTCATGTCATTATTTTACGATGTCACGATATCGCGACGTCACGATTTCACAACGAACTTCTGCCTTCGCCCCCGCCTCGCCTAGACGTCATGATTTCGTGACGTTACGATTTTGCTACTGAATTTTTCTTCTGCCTTAGAAAAAAAAATTGTGCTTTCCTCTTCTTCTTCCTAAGTCGACTCTTCAGAAGTGGCTCTCCCGCAACTGGATGCCTCTGCATCGAATGTTTCTGGATGCTCCTACATCAGACACCCAGGGTAAGTGAAGAAGTGATCTTCACTTTTGCTTGGTCTGGTTACTGCCTCCTGCAGCACTTCCAGACTTTTCTCTGCCTCAGCAGCCTGCTCCATCTCATCCTCTTTGCCAGTTAAATTTTTGCCTTCTTTCAGGAAGATCCTGTCACTGCTGCACTCTTCTGTAGCCTGCTTGCACTCCTCTTGCACAAAAAAATCTGTCTTCTTTCGGGCAGGTCCCGGCACTACTGCACTCTTCTATAGCCTTTTTTAGCTTTAGCTTCTGATGCTCTCTGACATATTTCTTTCTTTATCTCTCTTCTTGCCTTTTACGTCGCTCCTCTTGCTCTCGTAATTTCATTCGGAGCCACTCTTCTTGCAGGGCCTTCAACTGTTTTTGCAAAGCTATAAATTCTTCTTCTATCACCATATCTTCCTTGCTGTCCCGGCTTCTTCGGGAATGCATTTTTTTTTTTTACTGGGTCTTGGCATAAACTGCCTCACGCTTGATGAATCTGCTTACACACTTAAAGACCAAACTCACTCTCTCTCTCAGAACCCTACCACAAATCCTGGTGTAACTGCCTCACGTCCGACGATCTGTTACGCACTCAGAATCACTAGCTCTAATACCACTAACGAGGACCGAGAAAACAGACACACACACACTCAAACAAATTCTAAAATCTTCATCTATTAAATCTAAAAATCATACATAAAATGCTCGTAGGCTTACAATAGCTAGCTCTCGGCTTAGCTTTACACTTCTACACTTCTACGTCTATTCCCCGATCCACCATCCCGACAAATACAATAAACTAGGTTTTTATAGAGGCCCCGACCCTCTGAAGCATCAACTCACGCATAAAAGGATTCACCAACCCGATTAATTACATTAACACAAAAATCGGGACACCAACCCGATTAAAGACCCCTCTCCGCATGGTCCCTGTCACCACTAAATTCGTTAGATTCTCTGCGCACCCATCCTCTTCGTTCCCCATGCTTCTTGGTCTTTGTTCGCCTTTACTGCACTCTGGGTGCCATGTGTCAAATTGGAACAAATTTTGAAAATACCGCCTGTCGCGGTTTTCCCGCCATCTCCTTCTCCTTCTCTGTCGCCTTCTCTCTCCGTCGTGATATCGCGACATGTCACGATATTGCGATGTTCTGGCCACCCTACGCTTCTTTCCCATTTTGGTCGCGATATCGCGACATATCGCGATATCGTGACCATTTTTCCTTCGGGCCCTAATTACAATTTCTTGTAGCGATATCACTATGTCGCGATATCATGACGTCACGATATCGCGACGTCCCCGCTGCGCCCTTCGTCTGCTTCATTTTACGTCGTGACATCGCGACCACTCCACCTTTCGCCACCTGCTCTGATGCCTTGGTCGCGATTTCATGACATGTTGCAAAATCATGACCACTCCCTCTGCTTTTCCGAGTCTTCACCTCTGTGTCGCGATTTCACGACAGTCATGATTTCGTGACAGTCACGATTTCGTGACATGTCATGAAATCGTGACACTTTCTCGCTTCTTTCTGCTCTCTGACGTTGGTGTCGTGATTTCACGACATGTCGCAAAATCGTGACATGTCGCGATTTCACGACACCCTCTGCTGCCAAGTCTTCCATGCCAATTTTGTCGTGATATTGCGACACAAATTCCATCACGATATCATGATAGTTTTTGCCCTCAAGTCTTCCTCCACCAATTGTGTCGCGATATCGCGACACAATTCCTGTTGCGATATCGTGACAGTTTCTGCACTCATGTCTTCCTTCGCCAATTGTGTCGTGATATCGCGACACAATTCTTATCGTGATATCACGATAGTTTCTGCACTCAAGTCTTCCTTCGCCTTCACTTCATGTCACGATTTTGCGACGTCGCGATTTCACGACAAACTTCTGCCTCCGCCCCCGCCTCGCCTGGACGTCGCAAAATCGTGACAATTGGCGAAGGAAGACTTGAGGGCAGAAACTGTCACGATATCGCAATGGAATTTGTGTCGCGATATCGTGACAAAATTGGCACGAAAGACTTGGCAGCAGAGGGTGTCACGAAATCGTGACACCAACGTCGGAGAGCAGAAAGAAGCGGGGAAGTGTCACGATTTCGCGACATGTCACGAAATCGTGACTATCGCAAAATCGCGACACAGAGGCGAAGACTCGGCAAAGCAGAGGGAGTGGTCACGATTTCGTGATGTGTCACGAAATCGTGACCAAGGCATCGAAGCAGGTGGCGAAAGGTGGAGTGGTCGTGATGTCGGGACGTCGCGATGTCGCGATGTTGGGACGTCGTGATATCGCGATGTCGTGATGTAAAATGAAGCAGACGAAGGGTGCAACGGGGACGTCGCGATATTGCGACGTCGAGATATCGCTACAAGAAATTGCAATCAGGGCTCAAAGGAAAAATGGTCGCGATATCGTGACCAAAATGGGAAAGAAGCGCGGGGTGGCCAAAACGTCGCAATATCGCGACATGTCGTGATATCGCGATGAAGAGAGAAGGCGACAAATAAGGAGAAGGAGATGGCAGGAAAACCACGACAGGCGATATTTTCAAAATTTGTTCCAATTTGACACGTGGCACCCAGAGTGCAGTAAAGGCGGACAAAGACCAAGAAGCACGGGAACAAAGAGGATGGGCGCACAGAGAATCTGACGGATTCAGTGGTGACAGGGACCGTGCGGAGAGGGGTCTTTAATCGGGTTGGTGTCCCAGTTTTTGTGTTAATGTAATTAATCGGGTTGGTGAATCCTTTTATGCATGAGTTGATGCTTCAGAGGGTCGGGGCCTCTATAAAAACCCAGTTTATTGTATTTTTTGGGATGGTGGATCGGGGAATAGACACAGAAGTGTAGAAGTGTAAAGCTAAGCCGGGAGCTAGCTATTGTAAGCCTACGGGAATTTTATGTATGATTTTCAGATTTAATAGACGAAGATTTCAAAATTTGTTTGAGTGTGTGCATGTCTGTTTTCCCGGTCCCCGTCATTTCATCTTGAACTATTTCATCATGGATTTTTTGAACTCCATATTCATTTTATTGTTACTACCCATAAATATTAGATCATCCACATACAAACAAACTATGATAATGTCTACTCCATGCTTTAGGTAGTATAGAGTTGGTTCACTTTTGCTTCTTGTGAATCCATACTTGTTGAAATAGCCATCAATGCATGAGTACCAAGCTCTTGGTGCTTGCTTGAGACCATAAAGTGCTTTCTTCAATTTGTAAACAAGGTTCTCCTTTCCCTATTCTTGAAAACCTTGAGGTTTTTGAACATAACCTCTTTTGTCAAGTATCCATTCAAAAAAGCACTTTTCACATCCATGTGTTAAACATTCCATCCTTTATGGGCTGCTAAGGAAAGAATTGATCTGATTTTTTCTTGTCGTGCAATAGGAGCAAAGGTTTCCTCATAGTCAATGCCAAATTTTTGAGTAAAACCTTTTGCTACTAGTCTCACCTTATGTCTCTCAATGCTTCCATCAACATTGTACTTAGTCTTGTAGACCCATTTACACCCAACACATTTTTTCCTTTGGGTAGCTTTACTAGCTCCCATGTATCATTATTGTTTATAGATGTTATTTCCTCTTTCATGGCTTCTTGCCATACATTTTTAGTACATGCCTTCTCATAGCTAGCTGGTTCTAGCTGTGTACTAGCCAATAAAGCATAATTAACTACATATCCCCTAGGATCATGGGAGTCATCATCTCCATACAATTGCAAATTTTCAAGTTTTTGCAAAACTGTATTCATCTCACGAGCTTGGCTTCTAGTGAATCTTCTCTGTAAATTATGATCCAACATTTGAAAACATGGATGATGTTGTAATGTTATTTTGCCTCTCGATGTAAAGTCTCTGTTAATGTCCATCGGTGAAGAACTTACTAATATCTGTGAAGAAGGACTTGGAGTGGCGGTTGAAGTAATTGATGTAGTACTCATGTATGGGCTTGGAGGGGATGGTGTGTCTTTGCTTTTCTTTGGATACACCTACTGTATCTATGAAGAACTTACATCTTGGGACTCATCATCAACAAAAATTCTTTGATGACCCCATTCTCCCCATTCATCAAAAATTACATCCCTGGAGAGTATAACTTTATGATTCTTGGGATTGTAGAGTCTATATGCCTTTGTAGACTCACAATACCCTACAAATATACAATCTTGACTTTTTGGATTAATCTTATTCCTTTTCTCATCAGGAATGTGTGCATATGCTAAAGAACCAAACACTTTGAAGTGCTTTACATTAGGTTTCTTTTCGTACCACCCCTCATAAGGAGTGACACCATCTAAAATAGAAGTAGAACTTCTATTTAGAATATATACACTAGTTCTTACAGCCTCTGCCCAGTACATATGAGTTAGATGCTTAGTCTAAAGCATTGATCTCACCATTTCAACTATGGTGTGGTTCTTTATCTCAGCCACACCGTTCTGTTGTGGGGTATAGGCAGTGGTGAATTTACATAATTCCCACTTTGATTCTCTACATTGTTTCTAAAATCTATGAAGCAATCAAAATCTTCATATTTATGTTTTAAAAAATAAATCCAGCACATTCTAGAGAAGTCATCTATGAAAGTGAGAAAATAAGAATAGTTTCTGAGACTCTGTATTTGCATTGGTCCATAAATGTCTAAATGTACTAACTGAAGTGGATAGTTGGCTCTCCACACTTGTCCTTTTAGAAACTTCAACCTTGAGTGCTTTCCCAAAGCACATCCTTCATAGACCTCCTTTTGTTCATTGATTTTAGGAAGTCTTGTCACCATAGCTTGAGAAGTTAGAAGTTTCAAGCTAGCAAAATTAAGGTGACCATATTGCAAGTGCCAAAGCACACTTGGATTTTTTATAGCTATATTTACAATTTGAGCTCCTCTTGGCTCATCAAATTTTTTAGGGAATAACCTATTCTTGGTCATGGGGACCTGTGTGATGACATGATTACAATTATTTTTATCAAAAATGATACATTGTCCTTCATTAAATACAAGCTTCTAATTGTTTTCCATCATTTGTCCAATGCTTAGCAGATTGTGTTGGAGCTTTGGAGTGTAATAGATGTCATACACTTTCTTTAGTCCTTCTTTGGTTGGAACCTCCATGGCTCCAATACCCTCTACTTGCAATGTCTTATCATACCCTAATTTTATTTGGGATTTATAAGTGGAATCTAGAGTAGCAAAAAAATGTTCTTTGCCACTCATGTGGTTTGAACAACCAGTATTCAAAATCCATGTGTCATTTAGATTTTGTTCTGATTGTCCATATGAAAGAAAAATATTAGAGGTATCATCTTCTTCTCCATAATTACCATATTGACTACTGATGCCTTGTGAATATTTTGACCAACAGTCGCGAGTGAAGTGACTTGGCTTGCCACAGTTGAAACAAGCTGATTTTGACTTGTCACTTCCTCGCCCTTGATTTCCACTTTTACCTTGATTTCCTCCTTGATTTTTATTTCCACCTCTTTGTTGATTTCCTCCTTTGTATGAGTTGCCTCCTCTGTTGGAATTGCCTCCTCTATTCTGTTTGCCTCCTCTATTGTTATTGCCTCCTCTATAGTTGCCTCTGCCTCTACCTCTTTTCTTGCCTCTACCTTGACCTCTTCCCTTTTCTCTTTCATTTTTTTCATTGGAAGTGAAGGCCTTATCATCACCTCCATAGTTGGTTGAAGAAGTTTCAGGAAACCTCTCTTCATGTGACATTAACGATCCGATTAATGCATCGAATGTTAAAAGGAAAAGATATTTGGATTCTTCTATAATTATGGAAATATGGTTCCATTTATGTGTAAGTGTTTGCAACACTTTTGTTACAATTGTCTCAGGCTTGATTTCTTTGCCTAGTGTAACCATTTTATCCATAATTTCTTTTACTCTAACATAATAATCATCGATTTTTTCATCATCTTTCATTCGGAGGTTTTTAAAATATCTCTTTAGTGTTTGAAGCCTTACCTGCTTCACTTGATTACTACCCTGGAATCCATCACTTAATGTTTTCCATGCAGCTTGTGCAGTTATACAAGCAGCAATTCTAGGAAATATGATTTTCTCCAATGCAGCTTGAATATGAGAAAGAGCAGAAGATTTGCTCTTTTTCTCTTATTTTCATGTTTTCTTGTCTACAGCACTTAGTGTTGTCCAGTTTGAGGGTTATGTTTAGCCCTCTTCTATTATGTCCCTCAAACCTCTTCCTATGATCAAGGTCTTCATATTTATAGACCAATACTCATATTCATAACCATTAAATTCTAGTATAGGTAAGCTATTGTGTGAGGCCATAGTTACCAAAAAAATCTCTTTGTTTCATGATTACAATAAAGTACTTTGATGTTTGAAATAAGGAAAGAAGAATAAGGAAGAAAGAAGAGATTACAAATTTAAGTCAAATCTGAATTGTTCTACTCTATCATTCACTGCTTATTCCTCTTGATGTGGGGATGCTATATCTTGATTTACAAAAGTATCTACTACTTCTTCGTTGTCACTTATCAATATTATTTCCAGTGATTCTGGTTCTAAGATTTCCACTTAAATACTATAGTGTGTATACTTTGATTCTTGTGGTGCAGCTTGTATATATTTTGATTGTTCAAATTGACTCCTCAATGAGATATCTTCAAAGTCTGCCTCGTACCCTAAGTCAGGATGCCTTTGATGTGCTATCATTGCATTTTGAAGTTGGCTAAACACAATGTTGAGCCCATAACCTCTTACTTTTTCATCAAACCTCTTTGCACCTTCTCTTCTAAAATTGTACATAAGGCATCATAACAACCATTTGGTCTTTATATCAATGCCTATTTACAATTTTACAATTTGATCCTTGGTATATTTTACAAAAAAAACTAAGCCTCTTAGGCTTATTACACAAGAGTTCTACAGATTGTGATTCCTTTAATCAAGTAAAAAAATAAGTACCCTTTGATTACAATAATTGTCTCTTAGACAATATTTTCCTTTCTTTTATAATATTAAAAAAACTATATTACTATTTAATAAATTAAAAAATAATTGCCCTAAAAAAAATTAAAGAAGCAATTATATTTAATATATTAAATATAATATAAGTAGTTTTAATAATATAAAAAAAAATAAAAGAACGTATATAAAAAAAATTTATGGTCTGCAGGAATCAAACCCGTGACCTCTTGGCATCAACAAATTGCACTAACCAACTCGGCCACCACTACCGATGAGAACCAAATGGAATTAATACAATTTTATGTTGTTTCGGATCTGATTTTTAATAAAAAAAAATCAAAGCTTTTTTTGTCGCTGGGTTTCAAACCCACAACCTGTAGGAAGGCAAGCGCCTTACGGATGGCTCCTTGAGCCAGTCGATCTACATGGCTCGACAAGAAGGCAAGGGAAGCTTGCCTTCCTTGTTCTTCTTGCGATTGTGCCAAAAGAAAAAGAAATTGGGACTTTTAGTCCCACATCGACCATGTGAGAGCATTTGAGGTGTTTAAAACCCTCAATGCTCGCATAGTCACTTGATTGCCTTCGGGCAATCAGTGACCACCCTTTTGTCTCTTTTAGCCTATCGCCTGTCGCCATGTTGCTTGTCGCCTCCTTTTGCCACATAATCGGATCTATGTCAATTCTTTGTCATTCGGTCTACGTCACCCTTGCTCTCCTCTCACCACGTGGTTCTCTCTGGTTGGTTTCTCCTAGGTTGATCCTCCTCCTTACATGCTCATTGTGTGGGCCTTCTCCAAACTTCACCTCGATTTATGATTCATGGGCCTTCTTTGACCTCATCTCAGATCACGTGTTGTGGGCCCCACTTGACCTCATTTGCCTCGATGCTCGTGATACTGGTTTCTCCACCTTGATATTTGGGCCCTCTTCGACCTCGGATATGATACCAGATATGGCATGTGAGTCTTGGAGAAAAATAGAAATAAGAAATATTATTCATTGACCTTATGAAACTTAATAATTACAATGCTTAAATAGGGTTGATTTAACAACCTTAGGGAATATAGGAGAAGTTATGAAATGAAGAAAAATAGGGAGGAAAGGGGAAGGGAAATTGATGTCTAATACCTTACCGCCCATGCCATCCAATCTGCCCAGTCAGCTGTCATCCAAGGAGGTAAAAAGGTAAGGTCCAAAGCTTACCATTGTAAACAAATTTTCTACCTTTTTATACTACTTTAATTTCCAATAATGAAAGGGGATTGGATAGTCCCTTGAAGAAAAACTACCTAAAATACTTAATAGAGCAACAAAATTTGACAGTAGTGTGTATTCAGGAATCAAATATGTTAAAGAGTACTACCAAATGGGAATGGAAGAGGATCTAATATCATTTAGAACTTGTAGCAACAAATGCATCAGGAGCTTATAGAAGACTCATTCTTGCTTAGGACCCCCAAGCCTTGACCTACATAAGTGAGACAAAAATAATAATTTGATAGCAGATTACTTTGCTATTCCAACAAGTTTGGAGTTAACCATAGTAAATTTCTACGGACCAAATCATTTAGAAAATAAAAAAAGAGGCATGGAGGCAACTATAAAAATATATCAGATTGGAAAGGTCTAGTAATATAATAGTAGGAGAATATTTGAATATAACCTTATCTCAATGGGAGAAAATGGAACAAAAAAACAAGAGACCCAACCATGGAGATAGTGGACCATATTATGGCAAAGGTGCACCTCCAATAAATTATTCACAAACAAGACAAATTTACCTAGACAAATAGAAGATTAGGTATCCAATTTATTATTAAGAGACTAAATATATTTCTATTTTATGAGGATATATTATCAAGGTATCCCCTCATCTCTAGCCATATCATCCAAAGTTCAATATTATATCACAAGCCTATCATTATAAATAGTGGGGAAAAACATCTTAGTAAAAGGAAGATTCCTTTTAAATATAATCTAGTATGGGCAGAGTAGGAATATTTCAGCACACTAGTGGAAGAAATCTAGATTCAGAGTATCCCCTCAACTAGCCCATAGGTGGTTTGGAAAACAAAAATTTCCAATCTTAAGAAGGCCATAAGGAAATCAATTTCAGATAAAAAACAACAATAACAAAAAAAATATAAACTCATGCTACAAATGGAGAAATTAGAAAATAAAATTGGAGAGTAACCTCCCACAACTCTTCAATAAGAACAAAGAAGATAATTATATCAAGAGCTAGAGAAAGTGCATTAGAGAAAAGAAGCACATTGGTGTCTTTGATCGAAAATGACCTGGTTTCAAAAAGAAGATAAAATTACAAAATACTTCCACCTAAATATAATGCAACACTACCAACGGAACACAACTCAATAAATTCAACATGAAGGAGTCAATTACACTCATCAGGACCATATCAAGGAGATAGAATTTGGTATTTTTATAAAATTCTCACTAGATCCTCAAGGGATGGACAAGCTCAAAAACTTCTCCTCCAAAATATTCCTATAATTCTTAAAAATAAGGATAGAACAAAAATTATGAAGGAGGTTAATATGGAGGAGTTGGAAGAATTCATCCACTCTTTAGCGAAATACAAGGCTCCAAGTCTAGATGAATTTACTAACATTTTTTATCAGTAATTCATTGACATAATAGGAGAAAATATTCTCAAGATGATAGATCAAACTAGAACTCAAGGTAAATTCTCTCATGTTGTAAACTCTTCCTTCATAGCACTAATTCCTAAAGAAAAAGTGTTAAGCTCTTTGCTATATTTAGACTAATTTCTCTTTGCAACATTTCATACAAAATCATGACTAAAATTCTAGAAAATAGAATCAAGAGGAAGATCAACATCATTATAGCTCAAAAGGAGGGGGGTTTCATTCCAAGTAAGCAACTATAAGATAATATTATCATGGTACATGAAACTCTACAATCCTATGCAAAGGCAAGTAAGAAAATACTACTCATTAAACTAGATATGTCAAATTCTGTTAATAAAATACACATCCAAATTTTAGAAAAGGTTCTTGTCAAATTTGAATTTCCTATACAATTGATGAATTGGATATTGGCCTATGTTAATAACCCCTAGGTAGCTCCCATAGTTAATGGAGAACTGACAACCTTCTTTAAATATTCTAGAGGTCTAAGACAAAGTTGTCCCCTTTCACCATACATGTATATCATATTAGTTGAAGTACTAGGAAGATTTATCAATAGGAGGATGGAAAAAATATCAGTGGTATTAAAATAGCAAGTGGACTCAAATCAGTCACCCATGTCCAATTCACATATGACACCATCCTAATGGGAGAAGCTTCAATATTAAACATAAGACACCTTAAATAATGTTTGGATTGTTTTACCTCAGCAATAGGAGCAAAATTTAACCAAACCAATAGCAGGTTTTATACAATTAACACTTCTCCCTCAAACAATAGAATTTTTAGTCAAATTATGGGGTTAAAACTTGGTTTTGATCCTACATTCAAATATTTAGGTGTTCCAATGGGATTTAAATTTAAAAGCAATTGTTGGAACACTACTATAGAGAAAATAAAAAAGTATATTTAGACCTACAGTACTAGATGGGTAAGCCTAGCAGGAAGAACAATACTTATAAAATAAGTTATAGCAAGTTTCCCAATATATCAAATTTTTTCTACCATGCTCTAGAGTATATGCTTAATAAGCTTGATGGACTCATTAGGATTTTTCTATGATAGGGAGGAAAGCAAAAATATAATAAGAAATTATATCTTGTCAATTGGGAAGCTATCTTGTATACTAAAGAGCTAGGGGGTCTAAGAATAAGGAAAACTAAATAAGTTAACAAAGCTTTAGGGGCTAAGTTGTTATAGTATCTAGTCAATACTCCTTCCTCTCTATGGAAGGAAATATTAAAGTCTAAATACTCCTCCACTTTAGAAAATATTAAAGTGATCTTCTTCTACATTATCTAGTCATTACCTTCATTTTCTCATTACTCCTTGCTTTCTCCATCAACTAATCAAGTTCTTGCTTGCATTATTAGTCATTTAGAACTATTTTATTTTGTTTTGTATAGCATTTTTTGGTTTTTTGTAAGTCAAGAAGTATCTTGGACTAAATTTGCACCCAATACATACAGGGTGTGAATTTGGAAATCCATATTCATGTCCACCTTGTATGGGGCACAAATTTTATCAACTAGGGCTTGGGTACAAGCTTTTTCTCCCAAAACCCTAGTTTGCACTTTGCATACTTCTTTTTTGGCATGCTCATTCTATATACAGTTTATTTTTATTATTTCATATTGGTTGTATATTGCTTTGTTAATTCTAAATGTCAATAATCATTGTATTTCTAAATGGTCATCTAAAAGGACCAAGGAGGCTTAACTACTAAACCTTCAAGCTCAATCATATAGTCGCCTAAGTAGGCCCCAAAATACTAGTCAATTTTTCAAGGGTTTTCAAGTTGTTTTGTAGGTTTTGAAGTTGTTAGACATATTCAAAACAAATTTTGCTAGGATCAACCACCGGATCAAGTAAGTGCTTTGATAAATATTTAGGTTGTTTTTTGGGTGTCTTTTGTTCATTTCCATCATTTCTATTTCAGATTTGGATCATAAACAAAAAGAAAAATATTTGACTCTATTTCTAGGCATTAATAAATAAAAACATGTAGTTTGCATCTTAGGTTAAATTTGTTTGTGCATTTTCTTGAAACCTTGCTAAAAAGAAAATATTTACTTATTTATAAAACTAGGGTTTTATTTTTGTAGATGCAAAAGTGAAACACCAAAATATAACAGAAAAATGAAACCAAGAGACAATATTGCACAAAAGAGATAATTTTATTGATATGGGGGGAGCCTCAAATCTCCAATGTTACAATAAAGAATTTGATTTCTTTTGATACAAAATATTACAATACTAGGGTTCTCCGAAACCCTAGTGAACAGTGTTGGTGGTGTCTTCAAACTCACTTTTGATCCCAATAGAGGTGAGTGGGCTTCATGCTATCCAATACTGGGCCACTCCAACTTAAGCAGCTGCACAATGTAGGTGTAGTATCTCCAGATCTACACACAAAAGATAGCAAACAAGTCAATAGCAACTATGAGGGCTCCACAGTGTGAGACCCTCAGGAATTAATACAAACCCTAGCTATGCAATATAAAGAAAGTGAGCAAAATATGAAAATACATGAAATAAAATAAATCAATGTTAGATTTACCTTGTTCACTTGTTGTTCTTCGATCTGTAGTAGTTGTTGTAGGAAAATGGTGCGATGATGCCCTAGCGACACCTGAGGGTTATTGCTAGTCTTCAGTAGTAGGTTTTGAAATACCCATGGGTGCTCGATGGTAGTAAAAAATGCCTATGGGTGCTCGAGGATGGTGGAAAGTACCCAAAGGTGCTCAAGAGTGGTGAAAAGCACCCAACGGTGCTCGAGAGTAGTATAGGGGTGTTCAAGGAATGAGGTAAGGTCTATAAATAGATCTACTTAAAGGGATGCGATGTATGGATAAAGGAGAGGAAAAAATGAAAATTAAGGAATGAATACTTAGGAAACTCTAAAAACTGGGGTTGAGCCATCAAAATGGCTCCTATTTATAATCTCACCTAGGGCACATTAGGGTTTTAATGACACAATTTGTGTGGTTAAGATTAAAAGGGGGGGGGGGGGGGGGGAAAAAAAAAAAATATTAATATAATATATATATTTATTAAATATATATAATATAATATTAAAATATTAATATTAAATATATATTAAACAAATATACCTAAATATATGTAAATAAATGGGTAAAAATGGTGGGAAGACCTGGATGGATGACAAGTGGCTAGATTTTGGTGTCTACAGATGCCCTTTTTGTACTGCATTGCGTGAAACACAATGTAGTGCAAAAATACAAGACACCTATTTTGCTTGATGTAGAAGCAACTTTATTGAGATGTGGATATGAGCTTGGAGATAAAAGAATTTTGATTTGTGTAGCTTACCCCTTAATTGGTGAATGAGTTTGTGGATGAATCTCATGAGCCAATTGATAAATGAGTGCAAATGATTGTGTAAATGAATGGTGTGATTGTGGATGATATGAATGATGTAAATGTGATACCATTTTTCCCCAATGGGGAGAGGGGATTGGTGGAAATGTGAAATGATTGCATCTATTTTTCCAAATAAAAATGTGATGAATGTCTGTTTTGCCCCAATAGATGAAGGGATTTTTGCCAAGTGTAGATGCCATGATCATGTAAGATGTATCCCATTGTGGGAAAATCAAAACCAAATGTGGTTACCCCAAATTTGGGGTGATTCGATGATGTTGAAGAATGTGCCTTTGGGCATCATTGATATGCAAATATGAAGATGCAAAGATAAAAATAGTCAACTTCGGAGGGCCAACTAGTGACTGTCAGATAATTCCTATGATCGAAACCAATCACCCTAGCTAAGGCCAATCACCATGATGACTGTCAAGGAGATGTGAAATGATGAAATGTGATTTTGTCCATGTTTTAAGCCCCACGAACTAGGCCATCAATGACAACTTTTGTGCAAATTGTTCTTGGCAAGGTTTCACGCAAAATGTGAAGTACCAAATGTGATGTTGATTTTGAGCAATGAGATAGTGGATGATGAATATGACCAAGTGTCCTTATGGTAATTTATTCATCTTACCAAATTGCATGGATGCAAATCACTGCAATCACCAAGTAGATAGAATAAACCACTAGATACGAGGTTCACTTGAATGTTGTTTGAACTTGGAAAATATGCAAATGTTATGATTGATGATTGGAAATGATGTGAAAGTGAATTATTGATGATGAGAATGATGATTATGGATATTTTGTGAAAATTTGGACCATTTTGGAGTGCTTTTGAATTTGATAAGTGATTTTGCTCCTTTTTGGGTGTAAACAAAAATTATGCATCCAAATCGGTTTGGACCTTCACAAAACTTGATAATATGATGAAATGGATGCATGTATGAAATTTGGAGTGATTTGGTGGGGGTAAGCCACTATTTTGCATTGATTTGGCCTTTTTGTCAATTTTGATGCCAAATATCGATTGGCGCTTTCGACATGCATAGATGCCCATCGATGTTTGGGCATTTTGCAAATGCCTCGATGCACTTCAATGCACTAGGAAATGCCCATGGGTGCTTCAAGGTGCCTGAAGTAGCTATAAATAGCTTTTAGGGCAAATATGGAGCTCATTTGTGCATTTTTGAGTTTGTGAAGTTGTGTCTAGGAGAGTGAGGTGAGGTGGAGTGGAGTGAGGTGAAGTGAGGTGAGAGCAAAAGCTATGGTGGTAGAGGGAGTGGATGTGAGGGCCAGAGTTGGGGTTGGATTGTGATTTTTGAGGTAAGTCCCATTTGGAGGCTCTTTTTTTTGTGCAAAAATTTTATGTTTTTTTGAACATGTATTAATAACAAATATTTTGTGTTGTGTTGTAGCTTAGGATTTTGGAGGCTTGACACTGGTTCTCACCTCTCATCCTTGGGATGAGGAAGGTATTGGTGAAGGATGAGTGGGATTTGTTGAAGGTTGTGGGGCTAGAGGAGGTAGCTTAGATTGATGTGGTGAGGGTGGATGAGGGGTACCTCTTGCCTTGGCAGAGAGGTGGGATCTAGAGAGGGGGACCTTTCAACTCCCTATTGGAGAGGTTACCCTTACACTTGAGGATGTATACCACATCCTCAAGCTATCGATGGAGGGGATTCATGTCGAGGTTGGATGTGATCGGGGGTAGATATGAAGAAGATGTTTGGTGATAGTTGGTAGAGTGTGAGGGTGGAGTGTGGGGGTATTCCATACTTGTCCATGTATGTGGACAAGGAACTGGATGCCCTTCGAGCTTTGGTAATGTTCGTGTTGGCCAACATCATGGCCTTAAATAGTATCGATTGTAGGTTCCCTTGGAACCTGATAGGGTTGGTGAGTGATATGTTGGCTACATCATAGGTGTATGCATGGGCTCCTACCTTATTGGTGTAGGTGTACCAAGAGCTGTATGAGGTGAGGAGGTAGGAGGAAGGGTTTGGGGTGTAGTTTGCTACTGTAGTGTTGGGGATGGGAGCATTTTAGTATGGCTCGATCGAAGGGTCTACCAATTATAGGTTAGGATAGGGATTAAACCCTATGCTAGGAGATGGGTAGTGGTAGAGGAGGTACAATCGAGTCATCCTATGTAGATGAGTCAGTGGTATAGGGATTTATGGGTTGGATTGACATCCACCCAAGTGATATGGAGGCCATGGTAGGGTACTAGGTGGATAGGATAGAGAGCATCTATGATGGGTGAGGTAGGCTAGGTGGGTGGTTGGGAGGTATTAGAGTGAGGTTGAGTATATTTAGTTCTCATGGGTACTTGACTTGAGGTAGGGGATTCTTGATGAGCCAGTGCTCTATAGGAGGTATCAGGAGGAGATAGGGTTACCATGTGCTGAGCCATGGAGGGAGGCTTATGAGGATGATGAGGAGATAGATCTCCTCAATGTGGATGATGTGGGTACTACTATGGAGTATGATGTATGGTTCACTGCACAGCCACCATGGGCATCGACTCTAGTAGTAGCTGGTGAGGATGAGGTTGAGGTGGAGGAGACCCATGAGGCTCCTAAGTGGTAGAGGTACCTTCGATCTGATAGTCGAAGGAGGAGGACTAAGGGTGTGATGAGGTAGGCTCTAGGGAGTGGAGGAGATGGCAGATATGGGGATGATGTGGAGGAGACTCTGGATGGACCTCTAGGTTAGAGTGAGGAGGATTGGGTGAGGTTGGAGTAGTAGGTGGTAGAGCGGGATGTGATGGTGATGGCTTAAGATGAGAGGATCATGAGGCTCTAGGTAGAGCTTCTAGAGAGGGAGTATCATCATAATGTTGATATAGCATACCTTCGATCTCGACATAGGTATATCGAGGCTTTGGAGGATAGGTTGATGGAGCATCATATTCCACTTCCTGATCCTCCTACCTCATCTGTATCTGAGGTTGCTAGGCATAGTGAGTCTAGGCATAGCTCTAGGTCTAGGGCTCCTTCTAGGTCATAGGGGTCCTCTTGGAGGGCTTAGCTAGTGCTTAGATGCACTTTTGTATATGAGCCTTGGTGCTCCATTGTATGTAGCCTTTTGGCACTCATTGTATATGTGATATTTATACATATATATACATGGCTTTTACTTTTGTGTTATGTTTTTGTGTGAATGTTTTTGTGGAATGCATGTTTATATGGATGATTAATGCATATGATATGTTATGGATGATTAATGCAAGGTATGGAATGCAAATGTTCTAATGATCATTTATAGTTTAGATTTTGCTTGGCCATGTTCTAGCATTGTTGTTTAATCAGGGGCACCAGACTTGGTGGTATATGGAGTGGATGACTCATGAAATGACATGGATGTTGACATGGAAGAAGATATGGATGTTGATATGGAAGAAGATATGGATGTTGATATGGAAAATGACTATTTTGTAGAGACTCAGACATACTAGTGGTATCAAACAAACTCACTAAAACTACCTAATTCCTCTAGGACCAAATGTGTGTGCAGTGAATTCATTTACCGAATCAAGAGCATGGTAATGACTCAAGGTAATCAAGAACCAATGTGTGTGCAAGTGAGTTCATTAACTCATCTTGAGTAAATTGGGTGTGACCTATTATGGATGAGACCAAGAAGCTAGCTTGTCCGTATGTGTGGTCAGAGGTCTCTTTAAAAGAGATGTGTCACCATGCATGAGCGTACTCCACTACCAATCAAGCATCTATAGCTCCGGTGGAGGCTAACTCCATAGTCCAAGAATTTTATCTTTTAAGTTTTGGGGATGACTACCTAACCGTCTGATTAGAAATGTAGTATGATCCTTACAACCCAATGATCAGTGGTGTGTGATGTAAAATATTTAGAGTTTTTGTTAGGGATTTTTCCCTACTCTTTCTTTTATTTTGGAATTTGTGATAGTGGTGAAAACCACTATTTTTGTGGACTATGTTGCATGATGGGATAGGCAAGGATTACCCTTTTCACTTTGAGGTTCAAACCAAGTATGGTGTTATCCCTCTTTGACACAAGATGTTTTTAAGATGTGAAATTGTGGTTGGTTCAAGAATGTTTTGGAGTCAATTCCTAGAACTCAAGATTTTCTTAGTGAAGATGTGTAATGGTCCTAAAAAGAACTCGACATGTATTTGTGGTTTGCTTAAAACACTAGGAGTGGTTGAGTGATCGAAAACACCTAGGAATTATGGATATATGGAGGCAAATGATAATTTGGCTTGGTGGAATGTTGTGGATGATGTTGTGAAGGTGCCCCTGATTAAGGCAACATGACTTTATTGGACCAATTAAGATCTTGAACTTAATAAATGATCCCTACTATGAAATGTGAAATGGTAATGGAATTTGTGAAATGCTATTTGTGAAATGGAATGTATGAAATGCAATTGTTTTTAAATGAAATGTGTGCAAATGAAATGCAATGTTTTTGAATGAAATGTGTGCAAATGAAGTGCAATGTTTTTGTGTATTAGCCATGTATATATACATATATATAAATCACATTATGCATAGAATGCTCTCAAGTGTATAACATTAAGTGGTTTGGGTTCTTCCTCTCCCTCTAGACTGGCAAGCCTATAAGTACCTTTACCCACTTTTTGAGTGATAATGTATGGACCCAACCAATTAGCCATGAATTTATCATGAAGATGCGATAATGCATTGGTGTTTTGTTGATTCTCTTTAAGGACAAGATCTCCTACTTGGAATTCATGTAGATGAACTTTGGCATTGTAAGCATGCTTTAGGCGGTCTTGATAAACTCTTAAATGCTCTAAAGCATTGACTCACCTCTCATCAAGAAGTGTGAGTTGGTCAAGATGTGCTTGTCTAGCAGTGTCATCATCTATGAATTCTTACAAAGAAATTTGCAAGGAGGGGATCTCAAGCTCAAGAGGTATGATTGCTTCGGCTCCATAGACCAATGAAAATGGTGTTGCCCCAGTAGGCGTGTGGATGCTTGTTCGATAAGCCCATAATGCCAAGGGAATTTTTGTATGCCAATCTCTATGATTTTTGTTAACCAGTTTCTTGAGAATAGCAATTAAGGTCTTGTTGGTAGCCTCAGCTTGTCCATTGGCTTGTGGGTAATAAGGAGTCAAGAAACTATGTTGGATGTTATATTTCTCGTAAAGTGCTCGAACATCCTTGTTCTTGAAAGACTTGCCATTGTCAGAGATGATTTTTGAGGGGATACCAAAATGACAAATGATGTGGTGAAGTATGAACTCCACAATTCTAGGTCCTATCATACTGGTTAGAGGAATTGCCTCAACCCACTTTGTGAAGTATTTAGTGGTTGTGATGATGAATGTATGTTGTCCCAAGGAAGGAGGTAAAATTTTACCAATTAAATCTAGACCCCATTGTGAAAAGGGCCAAAGGCTTTGAATAGGTTGTAAAGCTTGTGATGGCACATGAGTTAAATTAGCATGTTCTTGACATTTCTTACAATGTTTAACATAAGTGCAATAGTCTCGTTCCATGGTGGGCCAATAATAACCCATGCATAGAATACACTTTGTGATGGCCATCCCACTAAAATGACCACCACAAGTACCATCATGAGCTTCAGCTATGGCTCTTTGTGCCTCAATAAACTCGAGACATCGAAGGAGGACTCCATCATAACCATGCTTATACAACACGTCCCCCAAGAGAACAAAATGAGCTACTTTTTGCTTGAAAGTGTATTTAGTAGTTCGAGACATGTCATATGGGAGTGTTCCAAACTTGAGAAAGGCTACTATTTGGCTTGACCAAGGCTCATATGGATCCGATTGGATGAAGCAAACATCCTTTTCATCCTTAGATTCAGCATGAACAATTGCAGATTTAGAGATCATTGAAATAATAAGGGGTTGTACCTCTCCTAAGGAGTCTTTTGGAATCAATGATCCAAGGGAGGCCATTGCATCTACAAATCTATTAGTCGAATGTGGCAAACTATCGATTTCATACCAATCAAACTTAGAGAGCAATTTCATTGCTACTTCATGGTAAAGTTTAATGGTAGGTTCTTTGCATTGGTATTCTCCATTGATTTTCTTGACAACAAGTTGAGAATCACCAAATATCTTGATACGCTTAATGCCCATAGCTATAGTTGATTGAAGTCCTAAGATTAAGGCTTCATACTCTATAGTGTTGTTTGTGCATTGGAAGTCAAGTTTGAATGATAAGGGGATAGGTACCCCTTAGGGTGTATGAAACATGACTCCAACACCTTGACCTTTCTCGCACTTAGAGCCATCAAAGAATAGTGTGATATCGATGTCTTCCTCTGGAATGACATCTTCTTCTTGTTCGGTGATAGTGAATACCGAATCATCTGGGAGCTCAATAATCAAGGGATGATCACTAGGTAGTGGAGCTTCCACAAGTTGATCGGCTATGACCTGACCTTTAATGGATTTTTGGCTAATGAATTCAAGGTCAAATTCAGTAAGAAGCATTATCCATTTAGCGGTGTGGGTGTTATTGTAAGTGTGAGACATCATATAATGTAGAGGATTTTCTCTAGCTATGACATATGTTGTGTGACTAAGCATGTAATGTCAAAGTTTCTTAGTGGTAAAAACCATTGCTAAGCACAATTTTTCTACATAAGCGTATCTAGTTTCATAGCTTACCAATGTTCGACTAATGTAATAGATAACTTGCTCTTGATTTTCTTCATTCTTTTGTGCAAGCATTGTCCCTAATGCAAAGTCCATTGCTGAAACATAAATATAGAATGGGACCCTCGAATGAGGAGGAGCTAAGATTGGTGGAGAAGCTAGGTATTGCTTAATGTCATCAAAGGCTTTTTGGCACTCATCTATCCAAGAAAATGGCACCCCCTTTTGTAGTAGGTGATTGAATGGCCTGCATTTGTCAGAAAGTTGTGCAATGAAATGATGGATTGATTGGATATTTCCTTGTAAACTATGCAATTCCTTTAAGTTTGTTGGGGGAGGCATCTCCATGATGGCCTTGACCTTGTTTGGGTCCACCTCAATGCCTCTTTTGGAGATAATGAACCCTAGTAGTTTGCCAGAGGTAACACCAAAGACACATTTCTTGGGGTTCAACCTTACATTATGCTCTAGAAGTCGATCAAAAACTTTCTCCAATACACCAATGTGCTCTTGTCAAGTTTTAGATTTTTCCAAGAGATCATCCACATAATCTTCGATAATATTATGCATGTAGTCATGGAAAATGTATGTCATGGCACGTTGATAAGTGGCACCTACATTTTTAAGGCCAAAGGGCATCACCTTGTAACAAAAAGTTCCCCAAGGTGTAGTGAATGTTGTTTTGTGTTGGTCATCAAGATTTATTCGAATTTGGTTGTATCCTAAAAAACCATCCATGAGAGAAAGCATTTCATGGCCAACGCAAGTGTCGACAAGAGTATCAATGTTTGGAAGAGGAAAGTCATCCTTAGGACACGCTTTGTTAAGATCTCAAAAGTTAGTGCAAATGTGTATCACCTCGTTAGGCTTACGAATGGGTACCATGTTTGAGAGCCACTCAGGATAATCAATGGGTACAATGAAACCCACATCTAATAGCTTTTGGAGCTCTTCTTTGACCAAGAGGGCAATGGTAGGATGCATCCTTCTAAGTTTTTGTTTGATCGACTTAGCATCAGGATGTAAGGTGAGATTATGGACAACCAAGTTAGGGTCAAGACCAGGCATGTCTTTGTAGGACCATGCAAAAATGCCCTTCTTCCTCTTGAGGAGAGCAATTAATTGCTCTTGTTCATCGTTGGATAAGATTTTGCCAAGCTTGACAATTTGGGGATTGTCTTTGTCTGAACTAAGGTCCACATCGATGGTATCTTCAATGGACATGTGGGAACCTTCCTCAAGTTGATGGGGTGTAGGGATTAGATGAATGTCATCTATGATGTCATCAAACTCTTCTGACTTATCCTCATCTATGTCTGCTTGGAAAACCTTAGGATTCAAAGGTGAAGGTGAAGGTGAAGGTAGGGGATGGAGGAATGTAGTTGGCTGAAGCCCTTAACAATTCCTTGGATAAGACAAACTCGAAGAAGGATGGAGGTGAAGAGATCCGATCCATATCAATAAGACTCATGTCAATTGGAATTGGCTTTGCCAAATCATATGGATTACGGAGTGGGGTGAATAAGTCAATAGGATTCATGTTGACTTAAGGGAAAATGTATGAGGTTGGAATGGATGGGATGAATGGAGCCTAAGAACTGATGCTAGGAGCTTGGTAAACCTGGACAATAACAAGCAACACAAATAAATACACTTAACTAAATGCTATATACATGCAATGCAGAAAAGAAAATGTTTTTGTTTTTTTTTGTAGTGGTGAAAACCACTATTTTTTTTGTTATGTACATATATTACAAGTTTGGCTGATGATATGGATTAATGATATGGAGGTGGTGGTTCACCGGTAGGTGTGGCTCGCTCTTGTGGAAGAAGCAAGTGAAATATGGGCTCATGGATGGGGAACATTCTGAGATAAAACTCATCTTGTTCGGTGTGGGGAATGATGGGCTCTGATTCCTCTTCAGATTCATCAAAAATTATCGACATGAGTTTGAATTCTTCATAGATTTCATCATCAGAGTCATCGGGAGAGCTTCTTCTCCTAAATTTAGATTAAGCCTTTGGAAGGCTTGTTCAAGAGAAGAGGTGGTGGAAAGTGGAGTGTAACCTAAGCTTGAATGGTCATGCATTTCTCGATATGGAACATCAATAATGTCATGCATTCCCTATTCATGCAGTCCTAAACCATGTCCCTACCAATTAACTATGTGAAAATAATGGGATGGAAATCTTGACATGTTTTGTATGTTGGTAGGTGTTGGTTCTTTGGGTTTTTCTAGGGGAGCTAGATTTGATGAAGAATCAATCCCCCATATACAAAATTTATGTTGTTGGGAGTTGAACCCATGTCATATACCACTCCTATAGATAAATGTGGGTCACATGGGTGATCAAAATCCTTAGTAGTTGGAATGGTGAGTGGTGTAACTGTGATGTCTTGGACCACATATTCACCAATACTAAGATTAGTGAGGTGGACCTCGACTTGGGATGATGTGGAAGGATCATGGTTGGATAATGGCTCGGGGAATGGTGGAGATGAAGACGTCTCACAATCCATCAACTCGACTTGTGAAACATTGGCTGATGGAGATGGATTGGATTGGGAAGGTTGTTGGATGGATGATGATGATGGAAGGTAAAGTTGTGGAAGGTGATGATGTTGATGATGTGGATTGACTTTGACCACATGTGCATGTAGTCAATGATGAAGATGATGGGGGTATGGAAGCTTGGTGGGGATTGGTGATAAGGGGCTCCTCAGGAATGGGAGATTTTGATGAAGAAATGGGTGGAGTGGTAGATGGATTGGCTGATGGTGATAGAAAAATGTGGGTGGAAGGAAGCATGGATTCATAAGGATTTGAGATAAAATTACAATACTTAAATGGTTTGACATCCACTGGTATGCAATGTACTTGTCCCTCATGAATGTATTTTAGGCATTGATGTAGTATGGAGGGGACACATCTCATCTCCCTCATCCAAGGTCTTCCAAGGAGTACATTGTATGCCATGGATCCTTCCAAGATGTGGAACATAGTGTGCAATATTTTGACCCCCACTTCGATGGGCAAAACAATAGTGCCAATTATGGAACATAAAGCATCATTGAATGCTTTTAGGGTGAAATATGACTTGGTGATATGAGATGGAGGAAGGTTAATATGATGAAGGGTAGATATGGTGATGATATTAATGGAGGAGCCAATGTCAATTAGAACTCTTTTGAAAGGCTTCTTGTCAATTAGAGCCATGATGTGCAATGGAGGATCTATTGATTCTGATGAGATTGGCTTAATCTCAAAGTCATAAAATGTAATGGAAGGCTCCATGCATGTTTGAATGCTCCCTACAAAGTTGTTGAAGGTATTAGCATCTTGATATTGTAATTCAATGGATTTCAGAATGTCCATTAATGCCTCATGATGTGGGGGAGATTGTTGAATTAGCTCATATATTGACAATTTGGTGGAAGCCATCTTTAGGCTTGTGGTTAACCAGCTACTCAATGAGATGACTGGTCATGGAGGATGATTGATGGGATGAATGGGGGGATTTGGTTGGCTAGGAATATGAATTGGTGGGGAAGGATTAGGGAAAATTTGAATGGGAGGTGATGTGGTAGGTTGCGACACACTTGCCTGAGGTTGTTGCCTTGCATTTTGCTAGTTATTTCATTGACCTCTAGTTACCACATGAATGGCACCTACAAAACCTTGGTATTTTTGGACATGGTTAACTTGATTGGGAGGAGTTTTGGTGTTAGCCCCTCCCATAGTTGGTTGCACCTCCTCATGATGAGGAAGTGGTGTTTGGAAAATACCAAGATTTTGGTTTTGTTGAGCAAGGGGGTTGTCAAGCTTGATGGCCCCCAAGTCAATAAGGTCTTGAACTATGTCTTTGAATACATGGTAATTATTGATATCATGCCCATTTTGCCTATGGTAAGGACAAAATAAATATTCTCGATAATGTTTACCATGTTTAGTGGGATCATCTGGTCTGATTTTGGGTAAGGCAAGTTTATTTGTGTCGTACAACCTTTGGAAGAGGGAAGCATATGACTCGCAAGGGGTGTATTGGCGATTCTATCGGATAGACTATCATCGAGGATGGTTCTCCATAGTTGGCACTATGCTTTGCATTGATTGAGATACTGAGGGTATCACATGATAAGCAATTTGTTGTGGTGGTTGTTGCACTGATTGTTGTTGAGCCATTACCGGTTGGCTCATGACCACTTGATTGACATGATTAGGTTGATTGGTTGGAGTGGCCTGTGTTGATTTTGATTGGCTAAAATAATTGCTTTTGTATTGGCCCTTGTTTTGCCATTCCTTTTTCCTAGGCTTAAGTATGCCCTCTTGGATTTTTATCTCCTCGATGACACTAGCCTATGCTAGAGCTTCTTCAAATGAGTGATATGTCTATAATTGAAGCATCCAAGAGATGGGTTTTAAACAACTCTTGGTAAATAGCTTGATAAGCTCTTCCATTGGTAGGGTGAATGGCAATTTGGTAATGATGACCCTCCAATGGTTTCCAAAATCATAGATAGACTCATCGTCATGTTGTCTTAAAGCATAAATATCGGATAATGAGACTTTCTTTCTAACATTAAGGATAAAGCACTCAAAGAATTGGTCAACCAATTGTTCGAAAGTATAAATACTATGACTAGGCAATTGGTTGTACCACTCTATGGCATCTCCACCTAATGTCTGAGGAAATGTTCTAAGCATGAGAGCATTGTCATTTTGGATTCTAAAGCATGAGTGTACAAATGTGCTTACATGCTCTTTGGGGTCCTCAGTCCCCTTGAATTTATCAAACTTTGATATCATGAAATCTATTGGATATGGTGGTGATGGTACCAAAGGGTGAATGGGTTGGTTAATTAATTAATGTAGGGTTGGCTTCTGGTTTGTCATACTAGGAGTATGTTGTATCAACTGATCTATTTGTTGTTGCATGGCCTTGATTCTAGGGTCTTCCCTAGGAATGTGGAAGCCTTGAATCACCTGATGATTTTGAGAAGGTATGGTAGAAAAATGTTGTGGGGTAACTAGATGATGATGGGATTGATGATGATGACTAGGTGAGGTTGATGGGAATTGATGAAGAGGATATTGATGATGAAGATATGGAGAATGTTGGAATGGGGATAATGCATGGGGACTATGGTTGGGTTGGCCTATGGGAATGGAATTGGTATTGGTATGGTTTGGTGGAGGATTAGGGATGGAAACCATAGAATATTATGGTGCCCATGATGGACTTTGGTTAATGAGGATGGTCTGAGTAGATATTGGTAGAGGCTTAGGGTTCACTTGCACTTGTTGTTGAGCATCTTGATGTTGCTTAAGCAATTTGTTCAAATGTTCCCATGCTTCATGAATTTCTCTATCAAAAATGGAAGGTGTGGATGTATATGGCATGGAAGATGTGGCTAAGGAATAAGTTACACTTGGCATGGTAACTTGGGAGGCTGAAACTTGTGAAGCAACATTTACATGTGCTTCATACAAGGGATTGGTATATGTGGATGTGTATGAAGATGGGATAGAAGTGCTAGGAGCACTTGGGTATTGGGGAATGGATACATGAGAGGAAGGTGCAATTGATGCCTCAAAAAGAGGGTTAGTGTACACCTGGGTAAAGCTGGATGGTTGGGAATGAGCAAGTTCCTATTGTAAAGTAGGATCTTGACTAGGGGAATCATGAATGGACTCTAAGACATAGTTAGCCAATTTGTAGAGAGCCTCTACTTTGGCCATGTCTATGTGGGTGATATTATGGTCAATGGATGGTGAAGATGATTCGGTTTGAGGAAGGGAAGTGTTGGTATACCTATACGAGACATCAGTAGTCTGTACAATGTGTGATGGGCCTACAGACAAATCTATCTGTGTCACACTTGGGGAATCTACCATAGAAGTGGTGGGGAAGGTGGATGAATATTCCATGGAATTGTTTTGATTTAATGCTTTCTATTGATTTCTTGTTAAGACCATAAGCAACTAAACCAAATACAAATTGTGCAGTAAAATGAAATGCAGAATTGAAACTTCACAAAAATCAAATTAAGACAAATCAATGCTAAGTTTGTTCAACATATGTGTCTTACCTCATTCATTGATTATCTCATTTTAGTGTGAATTCATTTTTTTAGATTTTGATTTTGTGTGTTTCAATGTGCTAATATGAATTAGAAATGGGTGAATACTATGGCTTGGATAGGGCAACGAGATTCTTGCTGGTGATGAAATCCAACAAGTTTGCTTGAGGGTAATCTAAGGTGTCTAGGGGTAGATATTGGTGGATGGAGATGAAAGCCACCATCACCAAATCTCAAGCAATGGTTGGTGATGAAATCCAACCATTACTGTTTAATATGAAATGTGAAGTGTGTGTGAGATTCCTTTTAAGGTTCTATTTTCTATGGTGCACATACAATATTAGAAACAACTGATTTCACTAGTCTAAATCAGAAGCCAACATTAAGAGTATCAATTTCTCCAAAGGATGTGAAGTACACCACTTAAATCCCTCTCTAAACAGTGAGGGGTTCATCCACTCCTCCACCTGGAATCACCCAATGCGGGGATACTTTTGACACACTAATGATGTTCCTACTTAGACCAACAAAAGGAGGAGTTTCTAACCCTACAATGCAATCTAATTTATGCAATTTAATAATTCACATGCAACCAAAATGCAGGATTTTTCAATTGCAATACACCAGAAAACCAGAAACTTTAAATGGAAAATGGAAATGTGTGAATGAATGCAATGACTAATCTAATGCCTAGAATGCAAACTAAAATGATTGTTTTTACCAGATTTATTAGTGATGTTCTTTTTAATCCAAAAATCTGAAAAAAAATGTAAAATGCTAGAATACGTAAAAATAGAGAGGTTAGGGTTTGATAGTAAACTTACAAAGAAGCCTATATTTTTGCTTTAACTCTCTGTAAAACACCTCTAGGGTGCTTCTGAAATACCCCTGGGCATTTTTGGATGACCCTCGAGCGCCATAGGGCGTTCGTGCACCTTCTGCAACTTTCTACGAATCTTCAAAAACCCTAATCCAACGAAAATCGTGCGATCTGTGCTTCTGAAAACCCTGCAAGATAAGATAAAAAATAACAAGTTAGTCAACAAAGTAAATCAAAATGAGAAACCCTTAGGGGGTCCCACCGTGATCACCATTTGTAGATGCAAAAGTGAAACACCAAATATAACAGATAAATGAAACCAAGAGACAATATTGCACAAAAGAGATAATTTTATTGATATGGGGGGAGCCTCAAATCTCCAATGTTACAATAAAGAATTTGATTTCTTTTGATACAAAATATTACAATACTAGGGTTCTCCAAAACCCTAGTGAACAGTGTTGGTGGTGTCTTCAAACTCGCTTTTGATCCCAACAGAGGTGAGTGGGCTTCGTGCTATCCAATACTGGGCCACTCCAGCTTAAGCAGCTGCACAATGTAGGTGTAGTATCTCCAGATCTGCACACAAAAGATAGCAAACAAGTTAGTAGCAACTGTGAGGGCTCCATAGTGTGAGACCCTCAGGAATTAATACAAACCCTAGCTATGCAATATAAAGAAAGTGAGCAGAATATGAAAATACATGAAAGATACAACGCCAAACAAAATATAAAGAAATCACAATAAAAAGTAATGCAGAACACAGTTGTACAAAACAAACGATTTGTATTGATCAATGGAGTTTAGAAACTCCTTTTGAGTACAACAGGGTCTGTAACCCTTTTCGTGATACAAGATTACAATTTGTGCTAGGGTTCTCCGAAACCCTAGCTGGCACAATGTGGTGGCGTCTTCGAAGAATGTATCCTTAACCTCAACAGAATGAGTGGGCTTCGTTGTATCCTTTGGCTCGGACCACTCCAGCTTAAGCAACTGCTATCATCCAATCAGATCTACCGTTAAAAACCTGCACACATTAAAATATTCAAAGGGTTAGAAACTAATAAGAGGGCTCCACTGTGTGAGCCCTCAGAAATAGTCTAAAACCTTAGAAATGAAATAAATGGAATGCAAGAACTAAAACGGCGGATTAATACATAAAAAGAAGTTACTTGCTTTAAACTAATTTATACCTGTTTCCTGTTAACGCGGCGAGACCAGGTAGCACCTGGAAGAGTTGGGACTGTCAAATCGGCTGTAGAAGGCACCCTGGTGCACTCGCTGAACGCCCGTATGCTTCTGGATTGGGGTTGCAGACAACGGTCTACGTCTGAGACTGCGAGTAAACGCCCGCGGGCACTTGCGACAAGAATGGGGGATTCTGCAGAGTGCTGCAGAAGGGATGGCGGCGAAGTTGGCGACGGATGCGGCATGGATGCGGCGAAAAGGGACGACGATGGATGGGTAGGTTTAGCTGAAGAAGAGATAGATAGCGATAAATAACAAAAGAGAGATAGTAAAAGAGATAGGGTTTGAGCCATCAATGTGACTCAATTTATAATCTACTCTTAGGGCACACTTTAGGGTTTTAACGACACTTTGAACGTGTGGCTAAGATTAAAGTGGATCCAAGGGTAGAGAATAAATCTAGGTTGTGAAACAGATTAAGATGGATGGACGGATGAGATTAAATGAAGGATGGACGGCTCAGATTAAATCACTTAAAGTATCTTTATATATATATTAAAATATATTAAAATATTAAAATATATATATATATATTAATTTAAATAAATTTGGGAATGAAAAATGGTGGGAAAGGTGAAATTGGGCCAAATAATGGCGAGAAAAGGTGAAATTGGGCCAAATAATGGCGGGAAGGTGAAATTGGGCCAAATAATGGCGGGAAGGTGTGGATTTGGGCCAAGTAATGGTGGGAAGGTGGATGACTGACACGTGGCTGACAGGAAGGTATAGATGACTTACAAGTGGCTGGATTTTGGTGTCTACATATAAAAATACATGAAATGAAATAAATCAATGTTAGATTTACCTTGTACACTTGTTTTTCTCTGATCTATAGTAGTTTTTGTAGGAAAATGGTACGACGATACCCTAGTGACACCCGAGGGTTTTTCTAGTCTTCGATGGCAAGTTTTGAAATATCCATGGGTGCTTGGTGGCAACGTAAAATTCCCATGGCCACTCGAGGATGGTGGAAAGTATTCAGAGGTACTCAAGAGTGGCAGAAAGCACCCAACGGTGATTGGGAGTAGTAGAAGGATATTCAGGTAATGAGACAAGGTCTATAAAAGTAAATTTTCTTTAGGTGAGGGATGCAACGATGGGTGTGATGATGTATGTGAAGGCAAAGGTGATGAGATGAAATTTTTATATTTGTTGGGACTAAGTCTCGGGGAATTCAAGGACATGAATTACTTAGAAAACTCTAGGGCCAAATATGTAGGGCAAAAACTCTTGAGGGTTGAGCCATCAAAATAGCTCCTACTTATAATCTCACCTAGGGCACATTAGGGTTTTGATGACACAATTTGTGTGGTCAAGATTAAAATGTGATGGAGGGTAGAGATTAAATCTAGGTGTGTGGCATGGATCAATGTGGATGAATGGCTGGGATTAAAACAAGATGGATGGTTGGGATTAATTTACATACACACACACACACACACACACACACACACACATATATATATATATATATATATATATATATATATATATATATATATATATATATATATATATATATATATATATATATATATATTTATTTATTTATTTATTTATTTATTTATTTATTTATTTATTATATTTAATATAATATTAAATACTAATATTTTAATATATTAAATAAATATACCTAAATATATGTAAATAAATAGGTAAAAATGGTAGGAAGACTTGGATGGATGACAAGTGGTTAAATTTTTGTGTCTGCAAGTTCTCATGAAAATAGAAAATCATTCTAGGATAATTTTTGTTCGCTTACATTACTATTTGCCTTGCATTGTTCTTTAGTTTTTCCTAGTTTAGATCTTAGTAAGGCCAAATATAGGTGCTTGTTCAATAAACACATCAAACATTTCCACCCTAGTTATGGAGTGAGCCCTTAAACCATTCTTGGTGAACCCTTCGATCCCCCAAGCCCTCAAGTGTAGAGGAATCAACATACCCCCATGGTTACCTTGGCTCCTAGTAGATCCAGTCGAGAATCATACATGGTATTGCAACTTTCCCCCTATACATATTTGGTGAAGCCAACATGAAACATGTCCTTAGTGGCCAAATTAGGAAGCCTTTTTATTTTGTCCGCTATTTTTGGTTTTAAGCTATAAACAATACCATTTAATCTATTTGCATAGATTAGAAAAAATTAATAGCAAAAAATTAATTAGTTCTTTTGTGTCCTTTGTGTGTTGTGTTAGATTTTATCCCTTTCTCTTTCTCTTAATCCTATGGCCCCAAGCCTTAAGATTAAGAAAATTATTATATATCCAAAATAGAATCCTCTATGCCATGAGGATGATTAGGTTGATAGGGATAATCCCAATCTAGAGGAAGAAGAAGAGGACATAGAAACTAGTGAGGAATTTCATCTTAATGAAGGGCCTTACAGTCAATTCACCTTCAAATCATATAATCATTTCTTGAAATTTTATAGGTAAAACAAGCCAGCCCTGTATAATATCATGAATGAAGAGACCCACTTCAAATTAGTTGAAGTGTCTCATCATCAAACCAATTTTCCTCTCAAATTTTATGTCAATCCTTTGTCAATTTGAGAATCATGTTAATCCATTTCATAAACCTATGTATGCTACTACAATAACCACTAACATTGGGGTAATTTCACAACCTCCTCCAACTAGTAGTGCATTTCACCATAATGTTCAATTTCCTTCTTTTGTTCCACCAAATGTGAACTACATCCCACAATAAGATACTATAAAAAACATCCCATTCCATAACCTATACCATAATAGTTTTAATGCCTCCAACATTAACCAAGTTCCCTTTCAAAAACCTACCTATAACCCATCATTAGGGAATCTAGGGGTATTGCATAACAACAACCCCGATATGTAAATTTTGACGACTATAGTGAAATAATTGTAATTAAGAATGGACTCACTTCAACTTCCAAGTTTCATTTATAACTATAATAAAATGTGCAATCAATCCCTAGATCCCATGGTAGTCGTTAGGCCCTATCCCAAGTATTTTCCAATGTTGATTTTACCCATTTATAAAGGAACAAAGGACCCAATAGAACATTTAAGGATGTTTAGAACAACATGCAATGATATTATATATAATGATATGTTGTTACTAAAAATATTCCCTAATATTCTTGGTGGTATGGCATTGGAATGGTATTATCAACTACCCCATCATTCTTTGAGAAACTTTGAGGAAACAACTGAGTTATTTGTTTAGCAATTTGGAGCTTATGTGGAGAAAGGAGTAACCATTCAATATTTTTATCTCCTAAAGCAAGGTAAAGATGAAATTTTCTCAAAATTATTGTCTCAATGGAGAAGTTTAGTTGAATTTTTAAAGTACACCTTACCTCCTCAAGACATGTTAGGGATATTTATTGAAAATTTACAAGAATAGATCTCATATGAGTTGGAAATAACAACTATCACTTCTTTCAAACAAACAATTGATTTGGAAATAATAGTAGAGAAGGCTCTCATTCAAAGAGATCAAATCAAGTTAAGAAAATAATATGAAAGGACCATGAAAAATTAATATAAGAACAAGCATGTAGTTGGTGATGGGATGACAGATAACAATTAATCTAACAATGTTAATTCCACTAGTACATTATAAAAGTTGGTACTTAGAAAACTTTAAAAACCCCTACCAAGTAATTTTACAAGAATGAAACAACGTATTTCATTGGTCCTTAAACAAATTTTGGAAGCTAAGATGATTGATATTCCTTCCATAAGGCAACCTGACACCATGGTAGATTGGTGTAAACCTAGTCAGCATTGTGAGTATCATAAAGTGTAAGGCATGTGATGAATTCATGTAATAGGTTGAAACATGTGGTTTAGTACTTAATATATGAGGGTCATATTGTTAAGGATGACTCCCAACCTACTCCTAACCACAACCCTCCATCTAATCAAAATCCTACTCAACAAACATCTATGATTAATCAGGGTATGGGGATATTTCAAAATCCTCTACCTAATTATGGGCAACAAACAACTAATCAAGTATCATATTGTAATGTGACACCTCCCTACAACAACATGGTTGGTATGATAGTAGTTACTACAAGATAACAAGCTCAAACTCAACCGATTCAACAATATCAGTAGAAGATAATTTCTACATCCAACCAACCTTCTAGACCACTTGTAGTTCTCAAGAGTACCCAAAAAAGGAGCACAAGTGTAGAAAATCTAACCGTAGTGTTGAAGCCACAACTAAAAGTCTCCTTCAATATTCAACAATTGTTAAGTAACATACTAGCCAAGATATCCCTCTTAGATCTTTCACAAACTTATCCTATTCATAGGGAAGCCTTGTTGAAGCTTCTAAGTCAGCAATTTGTCATACAAGATCTTCCCCCTAGCAACCTTGCCAATATTGTAGGTACTCTTGGGATAAATCAAATATATTTTTATGATGATGAGCTTACTTCCTCAAATTTACAAGGGGATTCTCCTCTTTACATCATTGAATATATTCAAGAAATTTTATCAAGAGGATCTTGGTGGACAATGGTTTCTCCCTCAATATATGCACTTATATTTTTTCCTAAATTTTTAATTAAAAAATGAATATTTAACCAAGTCTGATTTTATCATTAAAACTTTCATCAATGAATCCCAAGAAGCATACAATATTTTATCCCTTCCCCTTAGTTTAGGACCCAAAATTTTAGACACTTTATTTTATGTGGTATATTTCCCAATATATTTTAATCTTCTTCTCATACACACTTGTATTAATGCAATATGGGTTATCCCTTATACTCTCTAGCATTGTTTGAAGTATGAGTTCAAAAATTTGTTTATCACCATTCTAGGAGACCCTTATCCATTCCAATATTTTTAATGGTTGAGCAAGCTTAATCTAGCATCAATTTATGTTCATTTGTGTCTCTTCATAGAAATCCTCAAATCATCAAGAAGTTTGAGAATTTAAATATAAGTGAGGAACCATTAATCATAATATTATCACAACATCAAGCTAATATTCTTGATGGTAGTCCTCTTCTAGACCTGATAAAGCTACCACATTCACCCCAAACTATGGGTTTACCTCATAAAAAGGGTGAATTAGTACACATTGGTATGTGTACCTTTGTCTACACGGGTACATCCCACAAAGAAAATATCCATGGTAGCAACCCCTTTCTAGTAGAGAAAACCTTTGCCCATTTTTATTTGTCCAATTATTACCCATTTCTTAAGTAGGTCTTGACCAGGGTTATGCATAAGGGGTATGCTCAAAAATGTATATAGAAAAATAAGGTGAATCAATTTTGGAACCAAAGCAAATATGGTTCAAAGGCATGTAGAGGACATGGTGAATTACCTTTTTTCTCCACAAGAAAAAAAATGTTGGTGAAACGTACCATAAGATATAAATAATCACTAAACATGCTCTGATTCCCATGCATGATGTCTACGGACTCACAAGGACGACCCAAGTGAGTCAGTAGGCTTCGTTCGAGGGACGAACCAGGTGAGTCCGTATACTTCAATCGAGTTATGATCCTTGAATGAAGTCTATATAATCACTTGGATCATCCCTCATTGACATCATTCGTGGCATCATCACTATGTTTTTCATCCCTCGAATGAAGTCTATGGACTCACTTGGATCATCCCTCATCAAGGGAAAACCCAGGTGAGTCCATTGACATCATGCGATGGATAACCTAGGTGATTCCATCAACATCATGCAAGGGATGATAGCAATGGATGACTGACATTATACAAGAGATGACCAGGAGTAGGTAACACTTTAGGGATGATAGCTTGGTTGTGTACCATGTATTTTTCCCATTGCCATGTGTCACAATATCGTTATGAATCTATATGCAAACATCTATATAAACCCTTTGAAACCCTCTCACTTCATTTTATGCACAACAAAAGAACTCCAAAAACCTTTAGAAACCATTCAAAAACCTTCTAAGCCTTCAAATTCCTAGCAATGGCCATAGCTTCTTCCAGTCAAGGTAGAATTTCATTCAAAAACCTAGTTTGCCTACTCGTCTCATAAATTATCAGTGATCCCAATAATGATTCAACATGTATGATGGAATCTAGACTATTAGGGCTAAAATTGATGCCTCAATTCAACACGAACATTCATTTTTTGACTACAATTGTTTAGTCCTATGAAAATCAAGGGTCAGTTGTTAGAATGATGATTGACAATAAAACCCTTACCTTCTCAATGAAAGCGTTTGATGTGCATCAATTAAATTAACAGGCCTTACCCATAAAAATTTATCTGATCGATGATGAACGTGTCTCATCAAATTTTTCTCTGATTGATGATGAAAAAAATATCTGGAGACTTACTATAATCTCTCATCCACTACATTACAAGGTATGTCTTCCAAATTACGAGTTTTAATTTTTTGTTTTATCCAAACAAACTAGAATTTATGTGTAGGTAAATTTAGGGGTAAATTTAAGTTTTGTTAATGTGTAGGTAGTTGAAAAGGTAAAATCAAAATGGTTGCGTTCTACCAACCTCTGCTCATAGGGCTACATGTTATATGCTCAATTGGGCCATTTCAAAGGGATTCAAAGGGAAGTCAAATTTATTACCAAAGTCCATTGTACATACATAAATTATTAAGATTTAAAGGGAAGTCAAATTTATTACCAAAGTGTGTTTCCAATAAATTGTTGCTCAAAGAGGTAGTTTATCGTATGATGGGTAATTCACTGGCCTACCTCCATGTGTTTTCCACACATTTATTTTTTGCATGGGATATTTTATCATAGGGAATCTAGGATATTGTACACTGTCATGAAAATTTTAAATCTTTAAATGGGAAGTATTCTAAGAAGAAGATAACTAAATATGATGTTATCATTGAGAGAGTACAAGATATAATCATTGTCTCAATAGATTTAATTTGATGAGAGGACATAAGTTAGATGCACATTGAAATAGCTAAACTAAAATGTGATATATTTATAACTAGTCGTCCCTCACATTCAATCATACATTCAATCATCCCTGGAGGTCGTACCTTGCATGATGTCGATGGACTCACCAAGTTCGTCCCTCACATGATGTCGATGGACTCACCCAGGTCATCCCTCGATGAGGGACGATCCAAGTGAGTCAGTATACTTCATTCGATGGATGGCATACATGGTAATGATGTCATTGACTCAATTCCCTCATGTATGGTAATCTATAACAAGAAGAAGTGCATATGATTGATCTTTTATTGTCTTCAAATCCATAGTGTAGTATCTCATTGCACATTACTTTATTGCTTTATTATATTACTACACTATATATGTTGTCATTGCATGACTTGAATACTTCCCAAAATACATTAAATATATTAAACATAGCATTTTGATTTAAGCATTCTATTTTGTTATAATGTTTTTGCAGTGGATGCAACTCCATCCATAAGGGGCCTCCCTTTTCAATCTATTAACAATAGCTTCCTTAAAGTCGTCATTGAGTTCTTCTAATCACCTATTTTTTTGTATGGAATAACATCATGCATGCCTTTATGGGATATGGGGTATATTGTGTGTTGTCTTGAAAAGAATAAATATGACTAGTCCTCGTATGTTTCCACCAAAATAAAAAATGAACTTAAAAATGCATGCACAAATATTGCAGCCACTTCTACCCTTGTTGCTCCTAGCAATTACTTGATTGGTTTTTATTATGAAATATATTTTAATGTAAGCAATACCACCATGCCCACCTCCCTCCATACAACATTGAAATCACTTACCTTAACCACCAAACAGATGCAAGTAATTTTTTTACATAAAATTTACAATAATTTTTTTAATGTTTATATTTTTAATTTTTAAATTTGCTTTAATGTAGATAAGAGTTATGTCTTCTTCGAATAGAAGAGATGCTCTAAATAGGGGAATCAACCCAGAGGTTAGTGTAGATTCTGACACATTGTCACCTAAATATTCACTAACAAGTTCTACAAAACATATTAGGTCTTCAAAATATTATTTTTTTCATCCAACTCCCTCTTCTATTTCATGTCCACATGCCATCGATGTTGAGGAAGATAGCCAAACCATGATAGGTAAAGTTTCTTTTTCACTTGGGAGTGAGGAAGCAAATCATTTCTCTCTTTAATTTTAGTTATCATTAATTTTAATTTTAATTTTAATTAATGGTATTCTAAGAAGAAGATAACTAAGGATGATTTTGTCATTGAGAGAGTACAAGATATAACCATTGTCTCAATAGAATTAATTTTATGGGAGGACATAAGTTAGATTCACATTAAAGTGGCTAAACTATAATATGATATATTTAGAACCAGTTGGCCCTCGTATTCAATCATACATTTAGTCATCCCTGGAGGTCATCCCTCACATGATGTCAATGAACTCACCCGGGTCATCCCTTGCATGATGTTGACGAACTCACCCAGGTCGTCCCTCGCATGATATCGATGAACTCACCAATGTCATCCCTCGACGAGGGATGACCATGAATTCTCTCTTTAATTAGTTTTAGTTACCATTATTTTATATTAAAATATTTTAAATATTTTCAGGGCATCATCCCAGACATATTTTATAATCATTCTCACCCTAAAATAACACAAAAACATCTGGTATGGGCAATTACAGTTGAGAATTTCATAGTAAATTTTATTATAAAATTGTTTTTACAATAAATATTATTTTTATTTTTTGTAGGTTCAAGTTAACATCACCAACAGCAAATGATGGCAATTCCATCAGCATTGCCTCTACATCCTCTACAACATGAGCGCATACAAGTTTCTAAACAAACAATTGAAATAGGGAAACAAACCAGATCAAAGCATGGTATACATAATTAAAAATTGAGTTTCCCAATATTTTTATTAAAATATTTTTTTCAAACATTTAAATTTTTTTTTTGGCCTTAGTTCAATCACAACGGCTTGTGCAACATTCTATACCACCACCTCCACATAGACATCAATTCATGAGGCCTCAACATATGCATGGAAAATAGTTACATGTTGAAAGGAGTTTGGCAGGCCCATCCGTTGGCCTTTCAAAATTTCCCAAATTTAACCTGGAAAATGTTTCAAACTTTTCAATGATTGTCCTAGGTTGTCTATTCCTCCCTTGGATAAGTAATTCCGTATGTAAGGTTTGTTTCCTAAAATTTTAAAGCATCTAATATGCTTCAAACTCAAAGAGGAGCAACCATTGATAAAACATTGCAAACTGGTAGAAGAGCAACCATTGCTCACATCACCCCTTCCCCCAGTCCAACTAGTCAATATGCTCCTCTTTTTGAGGATCAAATATTAGATTTTTCAGAATTAGATTTATTAGCAAAAAAATTGAAATTCATAATGAAGGATAGTATGTTTTTGGATATTTTTGGACTAAAATTTTGGGAGTATCGGGTAAAATTTCTAGTCAAGGAAATTAATTCCTGATACAAAAATTTTACAAAAAGAGAAGAATTGTTTTCTTTGTTTCAGAAACACCCTGAAAATGTGGATGCATTGTTATATGAAGCAACCTCAAGAATTGAAAAGGCCACTAGCACTATATCACCTTTTGAATAGGCTCAAGAATTTGAATTTTGAAGCACCAGCCTATTTCAATAAGTGGATGATTGATAGAAAAAATTTATAGTGGCAAAGGCTACCCAGGTAGTTGCAAAGGTAAGTCAATAATATTTTTCTAAATTAATTTATTTTTATAATATTTTTATCTTTATTAACTAACATTTTAAATATTATGTTGTGCAATCCAATTTTGAGAATGTAAAAAATCAAGTGGAAAGAATGAAAATCTTTTTGCTTACCAGAAAATAAAGTATAAAAAATGTAAATGAATTCAAATAATGATTCTATGAGACTATCAAAAAGAATAATGCCCTCAGAAGAATCATCATCAAACATAATATGGATCCGAATATTTTTCTCGTGGAACAAGAGAATGAAATACCTCGAAAAGACTATCTAGCTATAGAGGAGAGGGGATTGGTAGAAAGTTTGAATACTTGTGAAGAGAACCTACGAAGAGTTGGCGTGTTAGGAGAAACATTATTAGAGGTGGCATTTTGGAAAGGTCATGAAGAAAAGTAGCCAAATCCTTCATCCGTGCAAATACTTGAAACATGCCTTTCAACTCAATAGTTTTGAAAGTGGATGCACAGTCACTTGCTTTGTAATGAAATTTTATTCAAAATAAATAAAGAATTTTTGTTATTGATGTTTGAAAGCTTTTGTTAAAATTTTTACCGAGGTTCAATCTTGATTTTGTGCAATGTCATCTTATGATTTTGTGCTTTCAGAAAATTTGAAGTCTACATTTTGCTTTATCTCTTCTTAGATCGTTCTTATTACAAATAACTGACATGTTTATCATGTGAAAATTATCCAAATGCAGGGCACAAAATGATACCATTTTTCTTGAAATTTTCTATTACAAATAACAAAATTATGTCTAACATATGTTCAAAAAACATAAATTAAATTAAAAAAACTTCACTCGAGGGATGACCCTTAAATTAAGTCTACGAACTCACTTGGATTGTCCCTCGTAGACATTATGCATAGTGTCATCAGCATATTCGTCATCCCTCGCATGATTTTTATGGACTCCCTTGGATCATCCCTCATCGAGGGATGATCCGGGTGAGTCCTTCGACATCATGCAAGGGAGTAACTAGGTGAGTCTATTGATATCATATGAGGTACGACCTAGGTGAGTCCGTTGACATCATGTGAGGTATGACATGTGAGGGACAACTGAAATCATACGAAAGATAACCTGGATAGATTTGTAGGCATCATTATCAATAATAAAATACTCATACAACAAAGCAAACATATAAATTTGAACAAAAGATTTGACATTATGTCCCTCCAAGGAAAAATTCATATACAACAAAGCAATCCTATGTTACAAAGCAAATACAGCAAAGCAAGTCTATAATTTTGAACAAAAAATTTGACATTATATCCATTTTAGGAAAAATTCATATACAGCAAGGCAAAGCCAATAATTTTGAACAAATATTTGATATTATATCCATCCAAGAAAAAGATTTGACATTATATGAAAAACTCGTCAATTCAATGAAAAATTCATAATATTAAACAATTAGCATCTATGATATTATTCACTCATTAATCCAATACAAAATTATGCAATGTAATTATGTATGTGACATGTTACCAAAATATGCAAACGCATTAATCCAAACAAAACTTCATAATCTTGATTCCCCACATCAAGATTATATAAATATCCTACAATCTGTATAAATTCCATCTATTCAAGGGATATATGTTACAAAAAGGTTGCAAATATTACATTGGAGGAAGTTGAAATGAACAATTCTCATCTTATTCAACATCATTTGTAGACATAGTTGATCTCTATGTCTCAACAATTAGATCATTGTTCTCAATTTCATCATCATCATCAATATTCGTGATACCTCTTTTGTCTGTTATAGATTACCAATATGTCACAACTCTATCATAAGGAAAATTGTGCACCTCATAATATGAGATATATATTCTCAAGTAGTTTTCTAAATTTTTATCCAATCAATTACGAACTTTGGATTTCACAAAAGACAATGCACTAAAAACCCTTTCATCCTCCATTGATCCCAAAACCATTGTTTAACACAATTCATATAAGTGGAAATATTTGCTCATCACTTCCAGTAAAACACTACTAGGGTACAAATTTTTCCACAAATATATAATAGAACATGGCTCGCTAAAATTAGTCAAATTTGAAATTTTATCAAGCATTGTATTTCCAAAATACGATATTTTTTTGGTCAAAATATCTTTATTCAAAATACCATTGATCTCAGTATCGTTGACTTCCACACTTTTAGCAAAATGACTGATAAGTGTACCCATATATTTTATAGATAATATTTTTTGGCTATTATTATCTGTTTCTGAATTCCAAAATGTAGGGTTAACCACACCCATTGCTTCTAGCAACTCATCTCTTTAAAAATGACTTCTAATTTATTTTATCAATGATTTTTCTATTTTTCTCAACTTAATCCGTGTATTCTATAAAACTTCTTCAAAACTATTGTATGTGATTGGCATATGTTCAAAATCTTCACTATGTCCAATCGCTTATCAAAATAATATAAAGGTATCGCTTTTACATGAATATTAATACAGAGATGATCGTGAATGTTGAATTGCAACAAACTATTTTTTTCATTGACATTTGTTAGAGTTCTCCAATCATCAAACAAAGGATCCATAAAATTCTCACTTGATAAGTATAACGTATCGATATGCACACAAATTTGTTTTCTAATTCTGATGAAATCAACTATATAAATGGATCTTTGTAGTGCAAGTTTTATCAATGTATTTATTCATGCAACATTGAAAGAATACCACAAAATGTAAGTAGTGTTTCCAAGTCTCTCATACAATGTAACAAATATTTCTCTTTATCAACTACCCTTTGATTTTCATACATAAAGCCTACTATGAATTTATATTGTTTGAAAAATCTTGCTACGGGTTGAAACAATGAAATCCACTTGGTATCCACATCTTGCAATATTTTTTTACTTTTTGTAAGTCCTAGTGTGAATTGTTGAAACTCTGCAAACCTTTTTGGATTGCATGAAAAATATGAATGTACTTCCCAGATGAGTTCAACTCTTGTAACATTGTGAAATGTGCTCACAATTTTGTATGCAAGATTCATTCTATGAGCCATGCAGTGAATCGAGATCAAATATGGGGTAACATATATTTTAAGTCAAACACAAAGACCATTTTTGTTACCTTGCATTACAACAGCACCATAAGCTTCAACACATTAATTTACTATCTATTGCTACATCAACCATTCCAACAATATCCTTTAAGCTAGTAACAACAACATTGTAAAGATTTTCAGCATTACATTTTTTCACCATCTTATGTATTGCTAGCAAATGAGGTTGCTTTACATGATTTTGAAAGATGTAAACATGCATGTAAATCCAAGATGTATTATCAACTGTAGTTTCCTCATCAATAGAAAGTGAAATGAATTTTTAATTTTTAACATTCTCTTTCAAGTCCTTCTTCTCAATTAAAGATAGACATTTTTTTTCATTTTCCAACCACTTCGATCTAACCAATGAGCATTAGGGATGTTATGTACATTAGCTAGTCGAAATATATGCTTATAATCAATAAATTCTGACATAGATCTACCTTTTTTAAGAATAGTAAATACGACATAAAACTGCAAGCTTTTCGAAGCTAACGTGGTTTTATAAATATTTTGAAACTATGCTAGAATCGTTCCACCATTCTTAGATAGTATTTTTTTTGTTTCATTGCTTTTTCATAGTCTAGTGCATATCTCACATGTGTGCATTCTAATGCATTCTTCCACCTGTGGGTTCTCTTAAATTTTCCATCAACTTGTTTTACCTTAACATAAACTTTTTCAAAAAAATTTCTATTGTATCTATTTTAGGTTGCTTCTCTTATTTTTTCCTCTAGCTTCTTTTGGTTCTGCATTAATATCTTCTTGCAGCACTAGTTCAATAAAAAAATACTTTGATGGCATTCAAATTGAAATGACCTTCCAATAATCCAGCTTGTTGAGATTCTACGTCTACGTTTCTTATACTTAACTAAAATTTCCCTTGTAGTATACATTTCATTGGAAAGATCATTTTTATTTTGACTTTGTATGTTAGTTTTAGGATTTTGTTCAAGTTGTTGCATGTCATTGTTAATTAAATTTTCCTAATGTATTTCATCTTGGGGATTATATTCTAGTGGAGACATATCAGTATCAACTAGGTACTCTACATTTAAGTATTTTCTATATGAATAACACAAGATTTTACTGATAGGGGGGTGAATAGTATAAGATAAAAAAGTTACTTTTTTAAAATCAAGAGCATCTAATATTATCAGTTGTAATAACTTTCCAAATAATTATTAACCAATATCATCAATGGTAGTAATAAATCAATGCACAAATCATCACACATATGAGAGACACAGATTTAATGTGGTTCACCCAATGTGGGCTACATCCACAGGGAAAATATTTCTTCTAGATTTTCTCAACAAATATCTTGGGAACCAATTCCCTATTACAGTGTTTATGGACCTCTTTCCAAAGGAGACACCAATTCCCTATGCTCAATTTCATGGATCTCTATCCAAAGGAGAAACCTCTCCTTTTTGCTCAAATATACTCCAAGCCCTTCTCACAAGGCTTACTCAAATTTGCTCAACAACCTGCACAAATTATCTCAAACCTACCCATAGAACTATTTCAAACCTACTTACAAATCCTACAAAAACCTACCTCAAACCTATTTCAATTCTTCTCACAAGACTTGCTCAAATCTACCTCAAACCTGTTTCAAGTCTTCTCCCAAGACTTGCTCAAATTTTCTCACTTATCTCTGCTCAATTTTGCTCTAACACATACTCAAATCTTGCTCATGACCCATTATTTGATCAAATTACTTCAGATATATTTTACCCATAATTCTTGTTCAAGAACACAGAGAAAATGATATGCAATACAATTTCACAATATATTATTTTCAAATATCACTCAAGTCCAAAGCACAAATTGCTTCATAAAACTTCCCTATAATCTTTGCAAATTTATATCAATATCAATCAAATCTAGTACATAAATTTGCTTCACAAAAATATTTTCTAACACTTGCGCATTCACATTCAATGCTACTCAAACCAATGCACAAATGCTTCACAATTCATTCAAAAAATGTTGCACAATTGGTTCTCAAACCCTAACACAAATATATAATCCTTATTTCTCCACCTTATGATTCAAAAATATTTGATCAACCAAACACCTTAAAGAAGGAATAATGTCACCATACCTCTTAACTTGCTTTGATGAAGATGTGCCCTCAAAAACCTGTCTCAAAAGAATTTCCTTTTCAAAGTGCCACTTCAAAATTGGTTAGTAGATTTCTCTTTCAAACCATCAACATTAAATTTCTTCTCAAAAATATGTGCACAATGGAATCTGAAAATGATGCTCAATGACTCTCCTTTTGTTCTCAAAATATAGGGCATTAAAAATTATCAAAACCCCTCAAACTTTCTTTTCACCATACAAAAATTACAACCAAAAATCAAACCACAATAACACCTTATAACTCCTACTTTTGCAAGAAATAATTTTCACCACACCACAAAGTTTCTTATAGCACTCAATAACTCAAAGTAAAAATTACAACATTTAAATCATCCATATACACCTTATACCTCCTTACTTTCATAAAATAATTACCAACACACTTAATGACCCAAGGCACAAATTACAACTTTTAAATGAACTTCATACACCTTATACCTCCTAGTAAAAATAATAATTTTCAATGCACTCACTGTCTAATAATGCACACAAAAATCTGATTTATAATGTTGTATGTTGACCCCAATCATTTATGCAAAAATCAAACCTTATGTCTCCCCTAATACCAAGAATTAAAGCACATACCTTAGACGTTCAAAATAATTTTTAATTCAAAACTTTGTGCCTTTGCTAAAACTATCGTTGCAATCTGAACCTACCACCCTCTAGTTGGCCCATGCCCTAGCACAAGCTAGGACACTGCATGAACTAGCTGCACACACAACAACCAAAGCGCGTGTGCTCCTATTTCAACTACCACGTGACGTGATATCATTCTCAACCAAAACATCAACAAAATTGTCCCTATCGTGCTTCGAACTCGAGACCTCTTCTTTGCCAATGATCTAGTGTAGGGACTCCCTACCATCTAGGCTAGCCATCCATATGAGACTTCAAACTTGATGCCTCCCCTTTTGAATTTCGAAATTTGCTTTAGAAATCATGCGCCTATCCTTTCCTTCTACTTTGCCCTCAACGAATCGAACGATCGAGCGAATCTCATGATTTTTGCTTGGTCTCAACCTTAGGCAAATGAAATAATTTGCCCCCTTTAAATATGCTTTCCCCTTCATGCATTGACCTCGGCGCTTCAAATAAATTTGAATATTATTTCCTTTGGCACTTCTTTTAACTTTGAAACCTTTGCATTATAATATTAAAATATTATAATGTTAATATATTTGAAACCTTGGTGTATTGGAAATAATTTTGTCTTTGAAACTTTTGCCTCCTTTGTAATATTTAAATTTTTATTTAAATATTATAAAATTTTTCTTAGTAAAAATAACTTGGAGATGTATATTGCCTTGATAACCATTTCAATTTTTCTCATCAACATATTTCTGCTTCTGCCTTGTGCCTTATTATTTCAACCTTGAAGATAATTCTACCTTTGACATCAATGACAACCAAAATACTTAATATTTCCAACAATCTCCCCCTTTGTCATTGATGGCAACCCTTTCTAAAAAAATATTTTACAACCACTGAATTCCAAATCTGCTCCCCTAAGAATTTACTCCCCTTTACTTATTTCTCTCCCCCTTACTAAAACTCTCCCAGCCTTCTCCCCTTATTTCAAAGTCAAAATGAAAATAGTTTTTTGGAGCATATTTTGCTTACAAAGTTTCAAAGGTCAAAAATCTATAATAATGTGAGCAACAACTCTATATCATGGGTTTGTACTAGCAACCTAGTTGAAGTGAATGTAAAGTAGTTTTAAACATCCACAATACCATAGGTCATATGGGAGGATCCTCATAGAGAATGTTGTTTATCCAATATGTGTTTATCTCACTAAACTTTGGTTATATGGTGTTCAACTCTACCCTCCATTGGATTTGAACCTTAGACCTCCTATTCAAAGTTCTAATATCTTGTTAGTACCACTCAAGTTGTATTAAAGGAGAGGACCTAAAAAATATCAAATGATCTTCAAAGGATGCTTCTCGAGTTCTATTTTGCAGAAGGATGATTTCGTTTGGAATCAAGCAACAGGTGGTGGATACTCAATCAAGTTGGAATATAAGACTTAAGAGCAATTAAAATTTTCTTCTACTTAATATTTTTTTAGAATAATCTTTGCTCATTAGAGGCCCTTTCTAAGGCCTCGACTTATTTGGGTTAGCATTTCAAAGCAATATTCTTTCATGCGTGTCTAAAAAGAAGAGAATACCATGGACCTTTCAAGTGTGCCTTGTGTGAGAAGATTCTAGGAACATCAAATTATTTACCTCTTCATTTTCCCTTTCCTTGAACCATTTTAAGATACTTTTTGAAAATATGAGAATATATTGGGTAGCGCCATCAATATTGAAAGAGATGATAAAATATTGGATTTTAATTATTTCTCAATTAAGCATTATTTATTTTATGGAGGATTGATCCTCCCATCATTTTTTGGAATTTATGGCTTGAAAGGAATAATATGTATTATTGCTCTTACAAATTCTTACAAACATGGTGCTCATCACAAAAAGCCTCAAATATGGAAAAATAGATTTAGCCTCTTCATTATAGAATTTAAATATATATAAAAGGTATGGCAATGGAGTTAACACAAAGGATTTGCTTCAATCTATGGTAAAATTACAATGTCCAAAACTTGGTCTTATCAAAATTATTTTTTATGGTGCTTCCAAAGGAAATTTACAAAAAGTTGATGGCATTAGTCTTTTCAAAATAATGAAAGCAAAGTTCTCCTCACTCGAAATCATATGGAACTTCAACTAACAACTATGCAAAGACCAAGGCACTTAGAGGGATCAAAATTGCCATTGAAAAATGATGGAGAAAATATATTATTATTAGGGTAAAAACTAGGTTTTTGAAAGGGCCCAAACCCTTTTACACTTTTCAACTAGCATCACCAGTCCTATTGCACAAAACCTCTTCTTATAGGACTACAAAATTTTGGGTTATTTCCAATAGTTTTCAACCATTTTCAACTTATTACAGACTACCATCCTAATTTCAATAACATATCTAAGATGACTCTTGGGCCTTACCCAAAGGTCAAAAGGGTTACAACACTCATCCATAGACCATTGATATGCCCCCAATCCAAACCATCATCAGACCACACAACCTACTAACCCTTAATACTATCCCCGAGTTCAATCATTTGTAGGGACTTTCCTTGACCAATTAATTGTTGGAAACTTTATGCCCTCAAAATATTTCCCTTATTCTTGCAAATTGTTGATCATTGTGCTCAAACTCTCTGGCTAGGTCTTTGATGCAGTAACCACATGTCTATATGGGATGGTTTGTGGGTCTATTGTCCATCAAGGGACATATTAAGCAAACTACCACTACATCTACCATGTTGCAAATGACTACCAATGATGAAAATTTCTCCTAGCAAATATATCACTAGGCTTTCACAATTGTAAAGACTAAATATCAGCTAGATCAAAAATAAGTCTCGATGCATTGTCACGTGATTCCATATCTGCAAATTGTAGAGCTTACTTTTGGGAGTTTACTCCTTTTACTTGTGAAAAAGTATAAGCCATTGAAAATATATTTCAATTGAAGGGGATTCACAAATTATTATGAATGATGTCAAGAAAATTGGATGTGAAAATTAGATCAAAAATAATATTATGGAGGAAGTGTCTTGGAAATGTTAACATATCTATAGCAAAGGAAATGTGCTAGCAGATAATTTAGTCAATAATGGAGTAGCAAATAATTTAGTCCATTGCAATGTTGACCTATATCTTGGCAAAATTGAAAATTTAGAAGATAACAAGCCAAATGAGATTTATCTCTTAATAAAAATAATGTCAAGGAGTTGATTGTGTAAACATAAAAAATTGAGGAAGATGAACACTATCTTTGATAAAAATGAAGATGAAGAATATCTTTGATAGAAAGGAAAACTAGATATGGTTTAATTGATCTAACAACAATGTAATGTTATGTAATTTTTATGGAAGTGGCCCCAACAAAAGCCACACATAGCTTACTAAAAATTATAAATAAATCTACAAGAAAAAAAACTATTAAACTCATGACTTGTTAGTTGGTGAAATTATGAACAAAGTTGAAAGATAGTCTACCATCAACCAAAATGTATGAAATGTTAAAAAAATGTATCCCTATGTCATTTCAAATCTCAAAAGCCACTAGATAGAGTATACATCATCTTAATAGCCTAATATCCAAAAGTGTTGAAAACCATAGTTGAATTCTTCAAGAATAGGTCTCACACAACAATACTCATAAAACAAGATCAAAATCAAACTCAAAAGACTCAATAGGAATTCGTAATTAATTAAATTACTATATAAGCTCTCGATTCAAAGCAAGAAACTTTATTTCTATCTAATAGTTTCAAGAACTTTCACTCCAAAGATTTTTTCCTTCCTTTTGCTTGATAGATTTTTTATTTTTTATTTTTATTTTTTTGCTTGAAGACATTGAAAAAGTAAACTAACTTTCAAAATATTCCATTATAAATAGTGTCCCAAGTCAATGAGTTAATGTGGAAATTTTTGCATGAACCTTTTAATTTTTGCTTATTATTTCTCCAAATCATAAGTAATTCTATCTTTTAAAAAGACTAAATATTTAAGTTGTGAAGCATTCTTCTTACATATTGAAAAATGGAATTAAACATTGTTCTTACATATTGAAAAATAGAATGGAGAATCATCTACTATTTTTTATCCATTATTTTTTTTAATACATAAGATAATCGATAACACCATTGGGTGTTGCCACTATAAACTGAAGAATCATCTACTATTTTCTATCCATTATAAATACATAGGAGAATTGATAACACCATTGGGTGTTTCCATTATAAACCCTATCCTGTTAAGTTAGACGAAATCAACGGTACCCTTGACCTTCGAGGGCATTGAACTGGGGCAACCAACTAATAAACAAATAAAATTTAGGTTTACACAAGTTTTTATGAGGGGTCCTAATCCTCTCCTATTGAGGTTTGAATACTTATCGACTATATAAATACTTATCTTGAGAATGACAAAAGAGTTCCACCCATGTTTAGATTATTTTGTTCACTAAATATTATTTTCTTTGTTCAATAGCCCATAGAGAGTATGTAAAGAAGCACTCCATTGAGAGTGTAGGGAACATGAAAAGGTAAGCATTTCCTCTTATTTTCCTTTAGATGATAAATATTACCATAAACAAGAATTGATTATCTAAAAATTATTATATAATAGTTAACATAACTATTTTGAAAAATAAAATTGCAAAGTGTGAAGGATTAGGGTTTATTTCTGAAAAATATCTCATATTTTAGGAGCCATATCTTTGCGAAGAGTTATCCGATTTAACTGATTCTTGGACCAACTTGTGCAGAATTTGAAAATATTTAAAATGAGTGGTCATATGCATAATTTTGAACAATATTGAGGGAGATACGACCCTGTGAAGTCAATTATTTAGAGCAAGGGCAGTGATGATTTTTCGAGTCGCAAAAAATGAAATCACAAAGTACAAAGGATTAGGGTTTTTCTTGAAAAATATCTCATCTTTTAGGAGCCATATCCTCGCGAAGAGTTATTCTATTCAATTGATTCTTAGACCAACTTGTGCATAATTTGAATAGCTTTAAAATGAATGGTCATATGCAAAAATCTAAGCAATATTGAGGGAGATATAACCCTGTGAAGTCAACCATTCAAAACAAGGGCAATGACGATTTTTCAAGTCACAAAAAATGAAATTACAAATATTTGCCAACTAGGGTTCGAATGATGGGAAGAGCAATGAAGGGCTAGGACTTCAGCGAGGCAAGACATTTTGTCTGGACAATGAATTTTTTAGCTAAGTTCTTTTTTCCTTTCTTTATCTTAGAAATTGTGCATGACAAAATTCTAAGTTTTTTATCAAATATTATATTTGCTATAGAACTTTTAGATAAATTTCATATTTTGAGTTTTAGTTTCCTTTCCATAGATTGATTTATAGTTAAATCCTTAGAATCATCCCTAGTGGTAGAGGTTAGTGAGCACACCTTAGATATATCCTCATTGCTCCAAGATAGGGCAGTTTTTGGTAAATTTAATGGGTATTGGCCAAGGGCTTCGAAAATGGATTGGTAGGAGTTGGAAGTCTCTAGTAGTGATTATATCATTTCTTCCCAAAGGTTTCTTCCTAGCCATTTTTTTCTAGGGAAGAAAGAGAAAGAATCCTAAAAGGGGTCCTTTGTTTATGGGAAGAGCAGGGCTCTTCCTTACCTACTGGTATGAAGGCTTTTCATCTGAAAATGTAAATCTATCCCTAGTACCGGTCTGGGTTAGGATGTTTGGGTTGCTCATTGAATTTTAAAAAATAGATACCTTCAAGGCTATAGGCAACACTCTAGGAGAATTCCTTGAGATTTCAAATACAACAAAAGATGGGTTTTTGGGTATTTAGGCTCGAATATTGGTCATGATTGATATAAGTAAAGTTTTACCATAATCAATCATTCTTAAGTATGGGGATAATATGTGGCCTCAAACTATAGATTATGAAAACATATATTTTAGATTTAGAAGATGTCATGATATGGGGCATCTTGAGATCATGCCCTAAGTAGAGCCCAGAAAAATCATTTGTAGAAAATCGTAAGAGAAATTTACAAATGGTTATGAATAAAGATGGTTTTCAACTTCCAAAAAATATATCTAGAAAATAAAAGAAAATGAACAATGGAGACCAATAAGGAAGGATACTAGAAGAAATTCCAATTGTTCTGAGGCTTTAGCCTATGAAGAAAAAGTAGATCAAATCTTAGAGGACACGGTACAACAATTTCAACATATTAGCAAGGAACCATTTATTCAGTATGAATTTAATTTAAGGAAGAACATTCTCGATGAACCTAAGGAATGTGTCTCATCAAATTTTTAAGACTCTCTTGAATTACCATGCACCATTGAGGAGAAAATAATTGGTAAAGAAGATGTAGTTTTAGAAGTTAACACCTCTACCATTAATAAGGAAATACCAGAATATGAGGAGGATAAGTCAAAAGCTTCTATAATAGAGCTAGGAGAGGATAAATATGTTGAAAAAAAAAATTGTGAAAGAATATTGAGGAATAAAATAATAAGACCTACTCCTAATATAGGCAAGGCAAAAAGAGGAAAAACCCTCAAATTATCAAGCAAGATCCAGGAAGCAAGAGCTAACATTGAGAAAGGAACACAAACTAAGTTGGTTGAACTTCTATTTACCACACAACAAAATGATATTGGTAATACACAAGAGGGGCCAAAAGCCCCTAATGAGACATGATTATCATTTCATGGAATATAAAGGATTCTAATGCCTCCTCAACGCATAGGTGTATTAGGGACCTATGTTTAAGTAATAAACATGATATTCTCTGTATCCAGGAAACTAAAATGACAAAAGAAGTTTCAAAAACTATGAAAGCAGTTTGGGCAAGATGTGAATGGGATGCTATGGATTTTGAAGGAGAAATAGGGGGAATTCTAACTTGTTGGAATCCTTCTAGAACCTCTAGTGTAACCATTCATAAAATTAGGCATTGGATAGCCTCTTTAATCACTTGCTACTTTGCAGATATTTGTTTCATCCTTATCAATGTCTATGGACCTACAACTCAATCAAGTAGATTAGAAGTTTGAAGTGGGATTGAAGCCTTTATGAGAAGTAAAGACCAAGAAACCCGATTCATGATCATTGGAGATTTTAATGCCATAACCAAGTTGAATGAAAATTTTGGAGGAATTAGAAAATTGACCCAAAGTATGAAAGATTTCTCAGCTTTTATTCAAAACAACAATCTATTGGAAGTTGAGTTTGAAGAAGACAACTATACTTGGACCAACAACAAGAGATGCCATAAATTAATAGCAGAAAAATTAGATAGATGCATTCTCTCAGATCATTGGCTAGATGAAGGAACTTGTGCTAAAATTAATACCTTAACAAGGATTGGTTTAGACCATTGGCCAATAAGAGTTAAAATGATGGTAAGTGAATTAAAAAAAATCATATTTTAAATATGATTATATGTGGGAAGATCATCCTCAATTTGTTGATATGATAGCTCAAACATGGAATTCTTTAGGTAATGGTGGGTTGTATGCTCTTCCAAATAAAATTAAAGCTATGACATATAGATTAAAAGATTGGAACAAGAACACCTTTGGAAATATTTTTTAGGAGAAAGAAGAACTAAAAGATAAACTTTCAAAATTCCAAAAATGTGATGAAAATAATACAAGCTCGGAGGAAAGGGAGTTGCTTAGTGATTATCATAATATTTTGAGTAAGGAAGAGAAATTCTGGAGAATCAAGACAAACTTGGGTAAAAGGAGATAAAAATACAAATTTTTCATAGGATGGCTATAGTACAAAGATCATATTCTAGAATTAGTAGAATTAAATCAATAGAAAGGGTTTGGATTGAAGATCGGATTGAAATTAGAAAACAGGCAAAGTCGTTTTATCATAATATTCTAGGTTCAAAGGAGACCGAAGTTCTTAATGATAAACTTCTTCAAGATGTTCCTTCATTGGAAAATTATGGAGCCTATTACTCTAGAAGAAGTTCATTTAGCTCTTTTCTCTCTTAATAAGGATAAATCCCTAGGTCCAGATGGTCTCTCTATAGCTTTTACCAACACAATTGGGATATAGTGAAGGATTATTTATTGGTGGTAGGGGAACAATCTAGGGTAAAACAATACATTCCTTATAAAATAAATGCAACTTATCTTACCCTAATTCCAAAAAAGAAGGATGTTGAATTGTTTGATTCTTTTAGACCCATAAGCCTATGTAATATGACTTATAAGATTATTTCCAAAGTGATGGCGAATAGATTAAGGTCATTGTTAGACACAATAAATTTCAGAAGAGCAAGGAGGATTTGTGAAAGAGAGACAAATTCTGGATGGGATCACAATAGCTCATGAAGTTATACATTTAGCAGCTTCAAGAAAAGAGAAAGCTATGATCTTAAAACTTGATGAGTAAAGCCTATGATAGGGTTAAATGGGATTTTCTTTTTGCAGTTTTAGATAAGTTTGGTTTTGGGAAGAAATGGGTTAGATGGATTAAATCTTGTGTCTCTACAATTTCTTATTCGGTGATGATCAATGGTTTAGTGACAAAATCTTTTAAAGACAAGAGAGGCCTTAGACAAGGAAATCCTCTATCTCCTTATTTGTTCATTATTATGGTAAATGTTTTGAGTAGGAACTTAAAGAAGGCGTACAAATATGGGCTTATAAGTGGACTAAATATTAGTAATAACATCAATAAAATCACTCATCAATAGTTTGTAGATGATACAACCCTTTTTGGAAGGGCAAGGATAAATGAGGCTAGAGCTTTGAATAACTTTTTAAAAGAGTATGAAAGAGCTTCAAGGCAAAAAATTAATAAGACTAAATCCAAAATTTACTTCCTTAACACTCATGCTAATATCAAAGCAAGAATTTGTAGGTTGCTTCAAATGGAGGAGGCAAATTTGCCAACTACTTGTCTAGGGATGCATTTATTTGAGGGGAGAATGAGGATAGATTTATGGATCCACTTATTAGTAAAGTTCAAAATAAACTTCCAGCTTGGAAAGGTAGATGGTTATCATTAGCAGGAAGAGTGCAGTTAATTAAGTCGGTCTTACAAGCCATTCCAACATATTATATGTCATTGTATTCTATGCTAAAATCAATTGAAAAAAGTTTATCTTTATTATGTGATCCTTTTATGGTCAGGTTTATATGATAAAAGGAAATTTCCCTTGGTGAAATGGTGCAAGTTGTGTAATGATAAAACTAGGGGAGGTCTTGGTTTAAGAGCTCTAACAAATGCAAACTTAGCTCTTAGGGGAAAAGTTGTGTGGAGATTGTACAAAGAGAGTCAAAGACAATGGGCAAGAATTCTTTTAAGTATGTTGATTCCAATTACCCAAGTTTAGTATTTACTGCATTCTCTCTTCCAAATGGTTCTACTCTTTGGAATGGTTTAAAAAAATCTATTGATATTATCATTAAAGGTTTAAGATGGGTGGTGGGAGCTGGAGAAAAATTTTCTATTTGGATGGATACTTGGTGCAATAAAAAACCACTCAATTTAGATCCAATTTTGAAACCTTGGATGAGATTGCTTCAAGACAAATACGGTGATTGGGTTTCAAACATTTTGTACAAGGATCGAGAAGGAAGATACAAATGGAAAGAAGATTTTTTTACAAGTATACAAGACATTGATGCTAAGAGGCAATTGAGTAGAAAGATTACAACTGTGATTATTTAGCGGGGTGCCAAGGATAAATTGATTTTGGAGTTGAATAGCTCAGGAGAATACAATGCAAGAAGTGGATATAATGTTCAACACCAACATAATAATAATGTCACTAGAATATCCAAAGATATTTGGGATAGCCCAAGCATTCATAAAATCAAAATGTTTGTTTGGCTAGTAGGTCATAGAAGAATTTTATCCTGGGATAACCTTATGAAAAGGAGTTTTCATAGCCCCTCTCAATGTGTTTACTGTAATGAGGAGTGTATTGACCATCTCTTGGGACATTGCTCAATAGTCTAGAATCTATGGAAATGGATTCTTAATATGTTTGGTAAAGGCATGGTGATGAATAGCAGAATTGAAGATTTGTTAAAGCAATGGCAGAGCACTTATAAAAGTGAGGCTTTACAGACAATATGGGATATATCAAAAGATACAATACTTTGGACTATATGGCTAGAAAGGAATAGAAGAATATTTAAAGGAAAGGAAAGCAGTTTAGAGGTAATGAAAAAGAAGATATGTTTGGCCATAGAGGAGTCTAAACCAACCCTATCAACTCACCCAATCCCTAATTTGGAAGCAAAGAGTCTTGATAGATGGAGTCAAGTCATTAAATGGAATTATGATGTTGGGTATAAGAGAAGCAAAAATAAGGTAAAGAATATAAAGTGGAAACCACCAGATGTGGAGTGGGTTAAATTGAATTTTGATGGAGCATCTAAAGGAAATCAATGACCAGTAGGAGGAATAATTAGAAATAATAGAGGAGAGATTTTGTCTCATTATGCTTTTAATAGTGGATTTAAGACAAATAATGAAGTCGAAGCTTGGGCAGTTTTAGAAGGGTAAAAAATACGTAAACAAATTAAATGGAATAAAGTATGGATGGAAGGTGATGTTCTCATAGTAATAAATGCAATTTTGAGGAAAGCAAAGGCTCCATGGATCATACAAGAGATAATTGTGGAAATTCAAGATCTTGCTAAAGAGTTTGAAGAAATCGGGTTTACTCATATATTAAGGGAATAAAACAAATGTGCAGATAAGCTAGCCAATAGACGAGTTTTGATTGAGGATCGTGAAGTTAAATTCCCCTTTCTATGGTTAGAAGTAGAAAGTTTAGTTGAAGCTAACAAAAATGTTGATTGCCGAAATCTATTAATGATTAAGATTTACTTTAATGTTTTCCATTGGTAATATCAATTTTGTTTTGTAACAATAATGTGTTTTTTTTACTAGAGGAATCAGTAACTCATTACAATTTTCTACGTATGTTTGTGGGTTCCAATCTTGCTCCTTGTCGCCACTATAACCTCCAGTTGCATCGGGTAAACCTTTTACGTAGCCGGTTACGCTGACACGACATGCCCACCGATACTACGAGGCCCGAGGGATTGGAACTCTAGTCTTCGCGCTCCTACAAAAGCGTTTTGACCGTTGAACCAAGCTCTCAGACCCATAATGTGTTTTCATTTAGACTATTTATTATAATTTTTGTGGTTGCACTTGTGTCTCAAGAAGGAAAGTAGCAATCCAAATTTGGTAAAATGGACTATGATAGTGTAAAGTTTTGGAAATTACTCTACTAAGATGCAAGGCATAGATAGTAGAGGTGAAGTTTTGGCATTGTGAAAGATGCTACAAGAAAATGTCAAGAAAGATGCTAAATTTTGGAGTAAGATGTAAATCATAGATAGTAGAGGTGAAGTTTTGGCATTGTGAAGGCTGCTATAGGAAAATGTCAAAAAAAATGCTAAATTCTAGAGTAATTGTATTCATACAAAGATTTGAAAAGACCCAGAAAATGAAAATCATGAATTCATATGAGAAAAGATGTAGGTTTCTAGCTACAGCATCTCAATTGAGATGAGAAGCGTATATATTTGTAAACTCTCAAGCTCTAAAGAAAAGAGCGGATGCTATAGGAAAATATCAAAAAATATGCTAAATTCTGGAGTAATTGTATTCATACAAAGATTTTAAAAAATCCAGAAAATGAAAATCAAGAATTCAAACATTTTATGTAAAATGATGTAGGTTTCTGGCAATAGCATCTCAATTGAGATGAGAAGTTTATAAATTTGTAAACTCTCAAGCTTTAAAGAAAAAAGATGTAATTTGTAAGGGTGGGGGGCCCGAGTACAACCCCTTATTACCAAGCAAAAAAAACAAATAATGTATAAATTTGAAAAGGATTGATAAAACCATACAATTTTGCTCATGCTTATGTTATTTTTTTTATTTTTTTTTAATTTGAAAAAGATTTATAAAACCATACAATTTTGCTCATGCTTATTTTATTTTTTTTATTTTTTTTGCATTTCTATATATATACTTTATAGAGTAATGCATTAGTAATTAAAGAAAAGAGATGTAATTTGTTAAGGCTGGGGGACCCAAGTACAACACCTTATTATCAAACAAAAAAAACAAATAATTTATAAATTTGAAAAGGATTGATAAAACCATACAATTTTACTCATGCTTATGTCTTTTTTTTTTTTCATTTCCATATATATATGCTTTGTAGAGTGAATGCATTAGTAAATGTGAAAATTGTATAAATTTTGGGTTCATCATCAATATGTGTACACAGAATATTTAAGGAAATAAATCATGTTATTTCTAAGGTTTCAAGCACATTTTGATCTGCAAAAAGTCGTGATAAGTGATAGGCTTCAAGAAAATGGTCTTTTGTTAGTCTTTCCAAAAGTTCTTCCATTTGTCATAATTCATCATCATTTGAACCAATAATCTAAGGTAAATTTTTAATCGAATTTATGCTAATTAAAAATAATTCCAAAAAATTAAGTTCTAGTCCATTAATTGTTTAGGGTAGATTTTTACTTGAATTTCTACCACTTGGTAATAGTTCAAAATAATTAACTATCCATCCATCAAGACTAAGTTTTAATTGGAGATCTTGGAGGTAATCCAAATGAAAATAGTAGTTGGCATTCCCACACCATCCTTTAGTGCGATCTCTTTCTATTTCATTTGCCCGCCCGTTATTTGTTTTTCTTTTTTTTCATATTTATACATATGTTTTCATTACTGCTAGTGATAAGTGATTTAAAAAATAAATCCCCTTTGGACATCGTGCATAGATATTTGTAAATTAAAGATATTTATATAATTTTTTTGTTTGGTTAGGAGAATGGTAACTTCTTATCAATTTCTATTATCAGACCTGGGTTTAAACCTTGGAGCTACCACTACAATCCCTACCTTACCACGGTTGGTGCACACTCAGCAGAGTCAGGACAGTCTACTACCTTTACCCCAAACAACTTGCCTCCAAAGTTTGAACCTAGGTCTCCTCTTGATAACCACCAGAACTACAAATCCACCCAACCCTTAGACTTTAAAAATATTTTTTTTTTTAAACTGAGATACTTTTAAATTTTGATTTGTTACTGGAAAGTTGTCCCATTACAGTGAGAAAAAAAACCTCAGACAAATTTTCCTGCATCTATTTTTTAAATTATTTGTGAAGCGTAGCTACTCTAATAGAAAAGAAGAAGAAAAAAGATACTAAAAACCTGCCCTATAATTATAACATACATGGTCATTGGAGACTCATTTTAGTAAAATTTCTTATCCACACAACTTCGGTGACCATAAAAGAAAAACAAAGAGAAGACCAGTCCAGTATACAAAGAAATCACATGCACAAAGGGATAATTATTGGTTATACTTCAATATCATCATTTTCTATTTCCCTTGTCCTTGTCCACTTATAAGGTGCTTTTTTCCTTCTTTCTAGGATTTTGACATTCACCTTCATCACTTTTGGTGAAGAGTGAAGAGTTAAGTCTTTTCTTTGTATAACATACATAGAGATTTGTAGAATTTTGATCTGTTACCTGGGGCTGCCACTTCATAGTGGAGCATAAATCTGAGACACATTTTCCCACATCTGTTTTTCAGATTATTTATGAAAAATATTTACTGCAATGGGTTAAAAAATGAAAGGCACAAAAATATTGTCCTGTAATAAAAGCATATAACTAATTGAGCATTTAAATATTGCCATTGGAGCTTTATTTCACTTATGTGCCTTATTCATGCATATTACAGTGCCCAGAAAAGAATAACAAGAAGAAAACGAGTCCAACGTACTTGGAAGAAAATCACATGCCCAGAGAGGGCATTGTTAATTATAATTGAAAGGATGGTGACTCTATTAGTTTTAAACAAAGAAATAAATCGCCTTATAATGTTATCTACAAGCTGTAACATGAATTCCAGGATAAGTCTCCCTTAGTATATAGCATTAGAAAAAAAAGATACTTCATGATTGCATGTACTCAGAAAATGTTTTTAAAAACATCATTGACACCAAGCTGCATGCATTCATTGTTTATGATAGGTAAGGTTGAAACGATAAGGATGCAATAGAGGATAAGCAAGTGTGCCGTCAGAAATGCTGACATTCAGAATACAAACTGCAAACCATCATGATCATGTTAAGGGCTTTAAAACTTATTTTGACACAAGCAAATAAAAAAATGTGCACAAGAATATGCAGGTCGTTTTGCACACCCCTTCACTAAAAGGTTACATAGAATTTAGCAGTGAAAACCTCAAAGAAGAGCTTCAAATATTTGAAACAAGCAAAAGAAACATACTTTGTTCAAAAATCCTTGACAGAACTCATCAAACAAAGCTTAGTCTCAATTTCAATACTATTGGAAAATGGCCCTCAGCCTGCTTTCCTGAATCATATCCACTTCACATGTATAATCACATTCTTGTTTTTATTAGCTTGCATGTTTCACCATAACAATTATTTACATAAAGCTCAAGTTTGTTTTCCTTTAGTGCAGAGGGGACTCTAGAACAAAACAATTTCTTGTCACAACCATTGAGACATGTATATAGCATAAATAAAAAAGATAGCTTTCTATGAAAACAGGAAATTTTCATTTTTATGTTCTGAGAGTTCAAGTGAAATCAGAATTGAGAAGAAAGGTGGATATACTCCATGTTGCCAGTGCCTGTATTGCCCTTGGCAACCCCAGTTGTGATATACAATGATTATTAAAGTCAACTAAGTGTGGTATACAGTCAAGCTGCCATTTCTTCTATGTTTCGGATGCATAGGACCCTCATCTGAACATATCGTATTTACCCACACTTGTATCATTCCATTCTGTTGCCTTGTTTGAATAATCTCAGCCAGAATTGTTACAGTTACCCCTGTTTGTGATATGCTGAAGCAAAGAGGCATGGATAAGAAATGGCAAGCTGACCTGCAGTACAAGCATGAAAAGAACTCAACAAAAGCCTCGGCACTAATAACATATATTATTTGTTTAAAGGAGCAAAAATTAAGAGAATGGTCATCAAAAAAAATATAGTGTTGAGACTGCACAAATTCAAATTCAGATTATCCAGGTGAGACTTGTATTTGACAACATTAACAGAAGAGGCATCAGAAGAAACCTTTAAATTTGATAATGAATTTTAAGTTCAAATCTGAGGTTGTGAATTATCATCATAGTTGATGTTGCACCTACAATAAATTTTCAAACTCTGAGGTGGTGTTAGAAGACAACCAAAGAAACTGCTGGCATCATGTAACTTGAAACATAATTAGAAGTCTAAAGCATAAGGAGCATAAATAGGTTAGCTTACTGACCAGTAGTTCTCTCAAATCGAAGGATTTCATTTAGTAAACCACAAAAACAAATTGATTTTCTTCTCATAATTAGCTAAATCATTTTAAGAAATTTCTTGTGTGAAGGCCAGTCTCCAGCCACATTTATAAGCAATGTGCAAAAAGACAAACATTTCTTGTTATGATTTGACATCCTTGTACGGATCTTGATTCTCAATAACCCAAAAATTCAACAATCTGCATGCCCCTTCCGACTATAACAATCTGATAATAGTTTCTGTTATCAACAAACACATGTTAGGCAGAGAATGATTTTTAGTTTCTACCCAAAATACCACAAGTATTTGCATGCGCATCTCTATTAAAGCCTACTAGATCACTTTCATTCTTTCCAAGTCATTTTCACATTACCTTTCCTCACTGGCTATAGTATGCAATGCTTCAGGCTCAGGGACATTAATGATTGAACTGAAATGCTCTCTGAGAGTACACACATTATTGTAAAATGAAAAGCGCCAGCAACGAATGCGTTGATCTAAACCAGTACTAAAAACCCAATGCCCATCAGTCCAGACACCTGCCGTAAGGAAGATATTGAACCCATGAATTTCTTAATAGGAATATTTTAATTATAAATTTCCTTTAAATAAAAATCTTCATAGGACACGCAATAAAAATGCATCAGTTCAATTAAGAAAATGTGGAAACAGCATGCTGGGCATTATGTATTAATGATACAATGTTCAAAATAAAAACTAATGAAATTCAACTATGACTGTTTTGTCTTTATATAGGATCAATCCCAGATCACTTACATAAAATTCGTATTAAAATTCTCTGTGTTTTTTGTTTTAAAAGGTGATAAGAGACTAGTGTGAAACCTGTCAGAATCTACTCACCTTTTATGGATGAACTGTGGGCAGAGCTAATTACTTCTTGACTTAAGCAAGTCAACTTGTACACAGCCGTTACAGCTTTATGTTCTGAAATCCCAAAAACACCATCTGATTTATCCAAGTATTTGAACATATCAGATAAACTACTCACTCAATTGAGATCATTTATATCCATGATTAATGAAGTTATCATAGACTAAAAGCACAAATGTACCTGAAGACTTGTCATCTGATGCAGTATTTACAATATCTGGCCCAGCAACTCCACAATTTCCAAAGTCACCATATGTGCTTGGTTCTTTTCTCTCCTTCCAGGTAGTGTTACTCATGAGTTTGTTATCAATTAGTTGTGCATCTAAACTAAAGCTTGCTATATGTAAAGATTGATCATCCCCTCCACTAACAACACAGTAAAGTGAACCTGCATTCTCAGTCTTCATGCTCCCATTGTCATTTAAGGTTGCGATGTGGAGGCAATTGACTCCAGACTGATGCGCATGATAAAACACGTGCAAAGGATGTAGCTTTGGAATTTCATTATGCAGCCTTTCCGTGGGTATCACTTCATTCCGGCCTCTCATATCAAGATTTATAGAACATCCAATTTGACCCTCTACAGTGCCATTTTCAAATTCTTTAACAGTCCCACTTTCAGGTTGTCTGGTAAGTTTGTCATCTTGTTCCTCAGAATGTTTGAAGTCGCTGTTAACCTCAGCATTTGAAGAGGTCTCTTCTCCCAAACCCTGTAAAGATGCTGTGCCTGACAAAGGGTTGCAAATATCAACATTTGCATCATCTAGTTTACCAAGGGTTACTTCTGAAACCCCATCTTGGCTCCTTAAAAATCTCCAACGGCGACCACCCTGACTACCTCTGCCTGTTCGTGGACGTCGTTGAGCAATAATATCCTTTCCAGCATTGCAAGAAGAAATTTTCAAAGTGAAATCATTAACTACATCTGTAAGGTCCCACACTGCAATGTTCCCAGAGGTTGCTCCACTGAAAACCAGATATATGTTCTGCATGCTGTCTACAAAATAGAAGTTTAAAAGAATGTTACATATAGTCTGTTTAATGAATGCATAAAGAAGTGCAATTGAAGGGATCTCAAGCTTTGCTTTTAACTCCCCTTGTTATCAGGTAAACATATCTTTCAGAATTTAGACTTGGCACAATGAAACACTTTGATCATTATATAACAATAAAATAATTAAAATATGCACTTTGGATGTGCATAAAAAATTTAAAGAGTTACCAGAGATATCCTAGAAAGTTAGAAACTAAGTACAAAACTCATCAAGTGGTATATAAGGCCTATATTTACTCTGTAACTTCATGATTCAAACCATCCAGAATAAAAGCTGGTTGAACTCCATAGTTAATAGACTCCTCTTGAACATCTGTTTGTTGTGGTGCAGTGGTAAATGCCCTGGGTGCTGGTAGAGGCCGACCCAGGTTCCATTTCCCTTGTCTCCATCCTGCAGATATATGGTATAGTTAGGAATGTCCTATGTGCTGGTAGAGGCCGACAAGGCTCCATTCCTCCTATGCCCAACCTGTTGAAAGTGGCACCTCGAAAGGGGTGTTTTCCACTATAAATTAGTTTAATCTGCTTGTTGTGGTGCAGTGGTAAATACCTTGGGTGCTGGTAGAGGCCGACCCAGGTTCCATTCCCCTTGTCTCCATCCTGCAAATATATGGTATAGTTAGGAATGTCCTATGTGCTGGTAGAGGCCGACAAGGCTCCATTCCTCCTATGCCCAACCTGTTGAAAGTGGCACCCCGAAAGGGGTGTTTTCCACTATAAATTAAAAATCTACTTGTTGTGGTGCAGTGGTAAATGCCCTGGGTGCTGGTAGAGGCCGACCCAGGTTCCATTCCCCTTGTCTCCATCCTGCAGATATATGGTATATTTAAGAATGTCATATGTGCTAGTAGAGGCCGACAAGGCTCCATTCCTCCTATGCCCAACCTGTTGAAAGTGGCACCTCGAAAGGGGTGTTTTCCACTATAAATTAGTTTTTTTGTCTTGTTTGTGTTTTGTTATGTGGTTCTTGTGTTTTTCTATGTGGTTTGTGTTGTGGTTTCTTTTATCTTATTGTGCGTGTTTGGTTGTGCTTTTGTTTTTGACACACTCAAAGAGCATGTTTTTTATTTTATTTTATTATTTTTGTTGTTATTTACTTATTTTTAAATTGGTTTTGTGTGTTTGTTTGCTCCTTGAGTATGTCAAAGGTGGTAGGCCAGGTCCGAGTCTTGGGCGTTTTTGGCGGAACGGATACCCCTGCCTCCTTGGGTCTCACCCGAAAGAGGCATCCCTTTTGGGATGTTTTCCACAAATAAAATAAAATAAAAAAAAAAAAGATAGACTCCTCGACTTGCATTTTTTTCATTAACTGCTAAAGACAATTGTGCACCCCCCAATGGAGACTCAATCAGGTGGCCCCCATCTGACAGCAATCCTGATGTATTAGTCACACATTTTGTTATGTCTGCAGCATCGATTCAATAGTAAATTATTATGTGTTTAAATAGCCATATGTTGCAATATTTGATTCTAGTGCAGATGCACTATGTGAGGCAACTCGAACACATTTGATACTCTACTATGCCAATCAAGTGGCACCCCATCTGACAGCAATCTTGCTGTATTAGTCACACATTTTGTTATGTCTGCAGCAACATCTCAATAGTTTGTGCTTAAATAGCCATACATTGCATTATTTGGTTCTATTGTGCATGCACTATCTGAGGCAACTCAATCACGTTCGATACTCTACTATGAAAGTGAAGCTAATGAAAAATATATGGTGTTATTTGAGGATGCATTTACAACTTTAATAATGTTATTTCATTTATGGACCCATTGTATGTTTCATTTTAATATTTGACAATATTGAGTTAGCAACTAGTTTGTCTGCTTTAACTCCATGTTCACAATTGATGTTCATTATTATCTTTGTTTGTAGCAGACAGTGATATGATTCATGTTATGGCATGAGATACAAGGTAAAATGGTCCTCCAAATGCATTTAAGGTCAATGGGTACATAGACCACAGGGGACAAAGGATGCTAGAGCCAGTTTTGGCATTAGGGAAGACCACCTGACAGTGATCGATAGTTGGAAAAGTCATGAAAATGACTACTCCTGGCCAGGAAAGTAGCAGGACATAGGATTATTTCAGATAAGATAGTTTTAATAATGTCCAAGATGGACAAAGTAGGCCAACAGGACTCGCTGAAAAGAGCTGTTACAAATTACAATGCACTTCAGTAACCAGAGAATCCTACAAACTTAAGCTACACTAGAGTAAAGAATCTAGTGTAAACTACTCAAAGGATGCCCAAAGGCACAATATTTTTGGCAATTGGAAAGCTATCAATAAAAATTACCATCTGCAGGTCGAAAACAATTCAAAGTGGGTCTCTGAAGAAACTTGCAGATAGGTGGAATCAGACACTCAAAAATTGCCTGGAGTCAGAAAATCTTTGGAGCAGGACTCCAAGTAAACCTGCAAGTAGAAAAACAAAAATTAGAACAGGCTTTAATGACCATCAACAGTATGTCCCCATCATGGTATTGTTGAATAATGGCAGGAGCAAGCCATGGGAATGGATGCCAACTGGATAATCGCCAGGGATGATGATGATGGAAAACCAACAAAAGGGAAGATGGAAATCCTTCACCAGAAAAGGCTGAAAAACCTATCAAGCAGTTTGATGACAGTTAAGGATGGTAATGAATTATGAAAGACAGGATGAAGAAACCCACCAAAGGAATCTTCCATACAAAACTGGTAATAACTATGGAAATTTGGAGCATTGGGTCAATGCTCATATAAGGGGAAGGGGATGTAATGGCCCTTGTAAAGCAAAAATATCTTCACCTTGTATGAACATGGAAGCTATTTTATCATCCAAATCAAGTTCAAATTTTTTTATAAATCGGTGGATGGGATTGTAAGGTGAAATCTTGGAGTGCATGTCACCACTGAGCCTTGCATCAGTGAAAGAAGGAGAAGGCAAAGGCCTCAAAGCCAAACCATCATAGAACTGTTAACCCATCCTTTTGTGTAAACCTTCTTACCTGATTTAGAAAGATGAACTGGATGTTGGGTGTAGTCCACGATGGGCAAATATCAGGTGGAAAGTTATATGAAGGAAGCTCCTTTTCCGCCCTGCCAAGAACGCAAAAGTAGAAGCTATTGGACAAGCAAAAAGGGTTCGGAGGAAAAGGGAGTTTTTGTGGGTAGTTTCCTTGAGGATTAGCATTCTGCAAAATATCCTTGTATTTTCTATGAACTCTGAACCTTTGATTGGAAATTGGCAAAGGAGAAAATTAAGGATCCCTATTATGAAATCCTTCTAAGAAAATAAATAAATAAATAGGTGCAAGCCACCATTTACCATAAGGAAATGGAAACCAATCTTGCAACAATGAAGCCATCCTTGGATGTTGGACCAATTAAATTATCTGAAGTAGGCACTGCATCTGCAAAATTGTGTTTCTGTTCTTTCAACAAAATATATGACTACGTTGCTGCTTAAGAAGACAATGCATGTTTGTCAAACAGCCTCTGGAAGGCAGAAGCTAAAAAATGATTTACAGTGACCTTTGTCCTTAAGCAAATCCAATATTGTATACAGTTATAAAGAAGGTTCATTGAATTTTCAAGAAAACCTTATGTGCCAACCAAGTTGTATACAAGGTTCCACGAGCCTGGGGGACAGGGGGATGGGGACAGTGGGGGACGGCAGGCCGATTTTAGGGGACGGCTCGGGGACGGCTGGGGGGGACGGCTAGTATAATACTATAAAAATTGAAATTTTTTAGAAATTTAGAATAATCTACACATTCAGAATTCTACACCCAACAAAAATGATATTTCATATTACTAATCAATTATGTAAGTGCAGCCATTCATATTCAGATTAGTTACTAACACATAAGTGCAGCCATAATTGAGTCATTTAACATTTTCATATTCATATTAGTTACTAATTTGCAGCCATTTAATTGTTTCAAGTTCAACAACTATAATTTGAAGGTTCAGCCAAGGATATCAAGTGCAAACAATGTTCAAACAGTCATCATTTTAAGTAATAACAGTCATCATTTTTTCAGCCACCAATGTTCAAACAAAGACTGTCATTTTTAAAAAATTTCAGTCACTAACTGTTCAAATTTTCAGTCACTATACCAAAAGAATTGGTATTGTTTAAATAAACCTCCTTTTAGTCTTGTAATGATGGCATTATAGCATAATTCCAAAGACCCTTACCATAGGTCCTTGGGGATTAGACCCCACAAGTGAATTAGTTTAGTGTTGGCTTTGGTGGGGAAATTTTGTAAGCCTGAAAGTTTGATTTTAAGTAAGGGGCAAGAACCAAATTAGGGCTAACCTTATACAAATCAATATAAAGCAACTCTTTTCTTGCACGCCTTCATATTGGAACCCTAAGTTTTGGTGAAATAGAGAGTGGAGGTCTGAACCATCACTGCAAACTAGCAAGAGGATGCAATGGCACTGCCTCATGGAAGCCATGCCCTAATCAAACCTCTGATTTTGCTGACTTCTTGCAAAACCCATTTGTGGATTCTGATTGAAATGAGAGGGGTACATGGAATGAGATGGATTTGGTGCGGGAAATGCACCATTTTTGGTCTTATAACAGTAAACCCTCGGAGGTTTGGGACACCGGCAAAAAAAAAAGAGGAAGCGAGACAGTGAATAGAGAAAGCTTGTGCAAATTTTGCCAAGAACATCTAGGGTTTTGTTGCAAATAGAACCAGGTACTATCCTTGGTTAAATTATTTGTTTACCATTCATGTTGAGATGGAAAAAACCTGTGTAGAAAGAGTTTTTCATGCTGCTGTGGAAATAAGTGAAGTCTTCTATTTTCACTCCTTGTTTTGTTAGGTTTAGGATTTGATGGAGCTGAGACTCAAAATGGGTACCTTTTTTTAAGTTAATTTTTTAGTTTTTTCCCCCTTGGGTGAGGACGCCCAGCCGTGGGGGACGGCTGGGCGTCCCCAGGGACGCCCCAAAAAGGGGGACGTCTCGGGGACGGGAGGCCACAGGCCTCAGCCGTCCCGAGGACGTTTCCCAGCCATCCCCCAAAAAGGGGGATGGGGGGAAACGTCCCCCTTGCCGTCCCCCCGTGTTGGGGGACGCGGGAAACGGGGGGACGCGTCCCCATGGAACACTGGTTTATGTGTACTTAAAGCTTGAGCCTTGTATGATGTCTTGACATGAATTATCGCTTTTATTGTAATATTTGATTTGCATAATATTAATTCATTGTACTATGCATGAAAAAAACGTTTTTCAATGAAAATTTTCGTTTTCTTCGGTTTTTTTTTGCCGATTCTTTCCCCAATTTTTTGTCGATTCCCGATTTTTGCCGATTTTTAAAAATGCCGATTCCGATTTTCTCAACTATGGTTGAATCTAAACATCAAATGGCATTAGCTCAACCGGTTAGATTACTTAATATTCAAGGAGGAGACCCAGGTTCATATCTTGCCAAGTGATACATGGATAATATCCAAGCTTTACTGTAATACCACTATGTGGTGATGATGTAATACAAGTGGAGCCTATTTCAATCCCATATAACCAATTGAGAATAAAAATATTGTTGAATCTAAACCGAATTGCTCCTAATTTGCAGAAATTCACATTTAAATTCATTATTAACCAAGAATGGGTTCGAATCCATCAATGAAAACAAAAAAGTTGAGGAATGATTGAAACTTGTCTCGCAAATCAGGGTTTGCGCTGGTTAAAAGCCTATTATCATTGTTTGTTGCTAATGAAGACCCTACCCTTGCCTAAACAGTTTTCCTTGAAGGACTATCCATTTGTAATTTCTTTGATTTTTCTTCTATAAGTATATTTGCTTCACATAGCATTTTTTTTTTTTTTTTCTTCCTATTTGTGATTCATTACAAGCTTGAAAGTGGTTCATTCCTCTCTTTCTGATATACCAGAAGCCGTCACAACTTATAAATGTATTTTACCTTTTTTTTACATTAAGGTACTTTGATTCTTGAGATTTCAAGCTTTCAATCCATTTTTTGTTTTTGCTAGATTTGTATGCCACATGTTCTAGCTTAAGGTTCCTAATATTTTAATGTTTCTCAGCCCAGCTGTCATTATTAAGCTTTTATTTTACTTTCATTTCATTTAAAATATTATTTGGCAAGTATTATAAAATTTCAAAATTCATTATTTATTTTGTTATGTTCTTAGGTTTTCATTATTATTTTTTCCTTTAAAAATATTATAAAGGGCCTTATAGAGTTTCAATGACCTTTTTTTTACTATAATTGATTTTTTTACAATTTAGGATTTTAGTTTAAAAAATTAAATAATTGTTAACAATTTAAAAAATACACAGCATTTTAGATTTTTATAATTTTATAGAAAATAAATATTATTTCAAATTAAAAAATACTTTATAAATACATATTTTTTAATTAGCTATACAGGGTGAAAATGAGCCTCACTCATATTATATCATGACAGTGTTACCGCAGTATTTCAACAAACCATAGTAGCATTTGGCATGTATATATCGCCTGGTAAGATTTGAACTTAGGCCTTTGCTTTGAAAGTCCACATTTTTAACCTCTTGAGCGCAGGCCATTTCATATTTTATATAGACACACACAGACAAACATATATAATCAAAAATTGGTTAGAAATATCTGGATTATATACTTTCATCTTTTATAACAGGTAATGAGAAAGTCACTATTACCTTTAATATAGGCATATTAATTGCTTTGTCATTTGTAGTTTTATACTTCTACAAAATATAATAGTTTTATATAGCTGTCCCCTTTGCCATCGCCTTTGATGTGCCCTTTTATGTCAAAATTTGGGGGTGTTTTCAGGTCATCCCATTATTGCGTCTCTACGTTCCCTCATCCCCACCAAAAGCGGACTTGGTGGAACATAGCTTATTTTCATAGTACTTTTTGGTTTGTATGGTACGTTGTAACAGCTGTTTTCAATGAATCCCCTTGGCCTACTTTGGTCATCCATCGACATTGGTAAAATTATCTTATCTTACCTATTAGAGTTTCCTTCAGCAAGCATGCACTCTTGACATAAATCCTAAAAACCAGTATAGAAAAATACAAGGTTCCACGAGCCTGGGGACGGGGGACAGGAGGACGGGTTTCGGGGGACGGCGGGGGACGGCAGGCCGATTTTAGGGGACGGCTCGGGGATGGCTGGGGGGACGGCTGGTATAATACTATGAAAATTGAAATTTTTTAGAAATTTAGAATAATCTACACATTCAGAATTCTACACACAACAAAAATGATATTAGGATATTCATATTGATATTAGTTACTAAGTGCAGCCATTTAATAATCTCAACAAATATAACTTGAAGGTTCAGCCAAGGATATCAAGCGCAATCTGCCAATCTCTAACAGTTAACCAAATTAGTTGCTATTGCTCAAGTAATGAATCCACAACTTTCAGCTTTTACAAGTCATCATTTTCAACAATGTACTAAACAACATAAAGAACAGATTAAAGCAAAAGTTACAGTATGGTAAAATAAGCAGAATTGTCATTGAAGTCAATGTCCTAAAGCAAAAGTTACAATTTTCTCATTGAAGTCAATGTCCTAATCTCAATGGAATTTGTCTCTTTGTAAGAATAAGACAAGTTGATGCCAAGCATTCCTCATCTGTATTTTCTCAATGGAAGTGTATGCAAAGCAAACAATTTAGGCCACTTTGAAGCAAATCAATAACCATTTATAGCAACAAAGGAACACACGTAAAAGCAAAACAGTGAACATGAATCTAATTGGATGCTATCTGTTTTACAAAACCTTCATTCTTGAACATTAGATAAATCAGCAATAGAAGCACTTTGGACCAGGGTCTTTTCCCCACCAAATAAAGTGCCATTCCAGTAAGAGTTATCATGCCACTTTTACTAGCCAACAGCTTCATCATGTTTTACCTTACATGATTTTCTGAATTATGAACCTGAATTAAGACATGAAAAGCCATGATCTAAAAATGTTTTCAAAAATGCAGTAGTTCTGAGTCCTGTAAAACTTGTTTGTTTCACTTTTTAACATCCTACAATTTAACTATTTTTTTCCTTGTCAGTTTCCTTCTCAAAAAATTTAGATTAACCTTGTTTAAAGGGATTTTGTAAATTTATGCTTATTAATTTTGTATTCTTGGTTTTTCTTTGGAACACTATTTCCAGCTCTCTCCAGACTGTTGTTACACAATGTAGTATTTGAGTCCAAATACCTGCTTTGATCATCTGCGGATATTAAGAAACTTCCTTTCTTTCTAAGTAATTTTCACTAGTATGAGTAGGGTCTCTCTTTGTTACTCTTTATGTTATTCAGTGATCTCCGCTTATTATATCAACAATATTTATCCCTCACTTGTAATTTTAGGATACTGTAACTTTTGCTTTAATCTTCATAGAACAGATTGGCTGAGGACTTGCTTTAGAATACTGTAATTTTAGAATATTGTAACTTTTGCTTTAATCTTCATTTGTGGAAAGTCATCATTTTAAACAATGTACTAAGAAACAGATTGAAGAACACAAATGTCTTACAATGTACTAAAGAACAGATTAAATTTTCATTTTTTATTTTTTTTTTTAGTTTTTCTTTTGGCTGAGGATGCCCAGCCATGGGGCACCTTCCAAAGGTTCCCAGCCGTCCCCGAGGATGCCCAGCCGTCCCAAGGGACGGCCTGAGCATCCCCAAAGGGACCCAGCCGTCCCCAGGGACGCCCCAAAATAGGGGACGTCCCAAGGACGGGAGGTCATAGGCCTCAAACGTCCCCGGGGACGTTTCCCAACTGTCCCCCAAAAGGGGGACGAGGGAAACGTCCCCAATGCCATCCCCCCGTGTTGGGGGACGCGGGGGACGCACCCCTCAAGGTGTAACACTGGAAAAATACAAGTAGGTCACATAAAATACAAGTCCAAAAATGCTAACTCCACTTGAAGCGGCTGGATAACTTCTATTAGAACAAATGGCTGTTATCTAACAAGTATATGCTGAATACATATTAGGACAGATCAAAGTAACTATACTGGCAAAAAGTGGCCTTAATATCTTTAAAGTTGAGAATTTACCATAACCACTACAGGAGAGAGGAATAACAACATGTTGTAAAGCTAAAACTGGTGCTATCTCGTGATCTAGCACAGCTACCTCAAACCTAGAAACAAGAAAAATGAAATGAATAAATTTATTCTTATAAAGAATATCAATGTCAGAACAAATTTACAAGTTCAATACAGCTAATCAGCTGTTTCCAAATCCAGATTTCCCTACACTAATACAGCTAAACCTCATAACTGTTAAACAAAGCTGCACTAAAAACAGATGTTACCAGAGACGATCTGGCAATAGAAGAGCATGCACACTAAGCGTGCCATTTGAACATGCAGTTACAACAAAGCAGACTGTTGACCTGTAAAACAAGACAAAAATATTTGTTAGACATTGGTCATAGTGGCTAAGTGGCCTAAGGGATAAATTCATTGATCTAATATATTATAAGAATAATCTTGAATATACATCACAAAACCAAGATCTGAAAGAGAGAAACAAAAATAACTTTTTATTAAGGCAAATGAGTCTCAAAAAAATAGACAAGTTACTGAAACAAATGAAATTTAAATTCTTTGAGAATTTAACCTCGTATCAATTGCCTGCACCATGAAAGCTGTCACTGCTAAATATCTCCAATCATCTTGTGTCCCCTCATCAGTATTAGGGTTTAACTTTCCTCCAACAACTTCACCCTGTCCTGATTCATCCCCTATAACACATTCTGGCATCATTACCATGGGAACAGTACCATTTGGATGACATTGTTTCTCTCCACTTCCCAATTTCTTTGTGGGTTTGTTTGTCCTTGGTTGCATATATGTACTCAACCACTGGAAAGATAATGTATAGTTTCCTTCCAATGAAGATTTCTCAAAATCCAATGCATATGCAAGGTCCAATTTACTGGATGCTTCATCTTCATAACAGTTAACATCATCTTTTACCCATTTCAACAACCAACTTGTTAGAACTTGCTTTGCGCCAACTGATAGAAGCAACAATGAAGCATCTCTGTTCTCCATGTCACAAGTAACATCACTTTGCTGTGTTTTACCTTCTAATTGTAAAGTATAAATTTTTGACACGGTTGCAATTGATCTTACAGCTGATCCACCCACATGTTCCCCAAGTATCAATGATAGACTTGGCTTGTCTATCTGCTTTGAGGAATACCTGCGTAATGTTTCTAATATTTCAAGATAAAAGGTAGCTCATGTATGAAGAACTGGAAGAAATACTAACAAAGAGAAAAAACTTGTTATCAGTTACTCCATTCATACTGAAGTTTTTGCTAAGGCATTATACTTCCTATTGTTACATACCATATACTAGTATCAGTAGTATGTATTTATTATTAAAATTTAAAACACTTCTCCAAGATCGCATGCTACCCTTTAAGTTTGGCTTCTAAAATGAAAGATATCCAAAATCAATATAAGCCAAGAATATAAAACAGTGGAGGGTTACCTTGTTATACGTACAGTTCCATCTTCACTGCCTGTAGCAATCCAACTTATTTTGGGAAAAGGGTGATCATTGTGACCATAAGACAAGCTAGTTGGCATGGGAATAAAGTGAACAGAATGAATCTCTCTTCCATGAAACTGTGTGTGTAAAGATTGAGGAAAAGGTTTTATCTGATCATCTGGAACCCAGTTTCTGAGAACATAAATCATGTGATCCTAAAACAATTTGGAAAGGTTGTTAAAGTTGGTAATTCATAAACCTTTGTTCACAAAATTACAAGCACTGTGAAGACAATTACATCTCAACTAAAAAGGGAAAGTAAGGCAAACCTTTATATAGGCAAAACAATTCTGAAGTTCTGGCATCACTCCAATGAAATATGAATGAGGCCTTCTCCAGCCCCCACAAGAAACTCGTAACAGCTGTCATAAATAACAGAAATATTCAGTCCTAATAACAAATATATATATACTGTGTAGGGAAATAATAAGAATTCCATCAAATGCCAGATGAACCATAAAAAACATACTCTAAACATACCTCAGACTCATTTGTTAAGTCCCATAACAGAAAGTCTACTGATGTAAAACCTGCTGCAAACCTCGTTTGCACCCCATCTCCTACTATGTTTATGCAGTTGACAACACCTTCAACCATAGTGATTTCTGGTACATTTTTAATTCCAGTGAATAGCAGTCTATTTGAGGAGTCTACCACAGCATCATTATCAAAAATGAAGCTGCATATACATCCATCCTTCCCTGTCTGAAACATAATAGTGATACATTGACAATGTAAAAAAAAAAACACATTAATTGTAGAGTATTTGAAACTGTAAAGTTTTTACTTGATACCGTAGTTTAAAACTCAGGAGAAAGGTTCTCAAGTAGCAATCTGAAACAGAGAAAATATACTTGGGCCTTACCGAACATATGTGCATTTGGTTTCCATTTGATCTTGCAACTGAAATGCTAACCACAGTAGATATACCATGAGCTCCTTTAAATGAGCAAAATGTTTGAATCTTTTCTTTCACAATCATGTCATCAAGGGCAAGACTTCTCATGGGAAACTTGAAAACAATAATATTGCCCCTTTGGTCACCACAAACAAGTAACTGCAGCACAGAAAATTGTTGAAAGCAGCAAAATAGAGAATCAGATTTCATTCAAGAAGTTGGCAAATATCGAATTATTTTTTTGAATCACGCATCTCTATTTAGGGAAGGGATGAATAGAATTTAAGATGTGTGTTGTTTACTAATTGTCTTGAATGTGTCTGACAATGCATTTAGAATATTGAATTAGCACAGCTACCCATCTCCACCCACAAATATAGATATGTCTGCAGGAAAGCCTGATATTTGAGAAAAGAGAACTCTGATGAAAAAAGCAGTTAGTAAGGCAAGAATAACAAGTCATGGAATAATATCAATTATATAACTGTAAGACTCCTCAAAATTTGGGGCTAAGTTGGAAAGCAACAGATGAAAGGAAAGTAAATGAAGAGTGAATTCAGCAATTCTGTTCAATGACTGAAGCCTTCTCAAAGGAAGTAAGGGGCATTGCATAAAGCCAGGACCACTGCAGCCAATGATCATTTTTGGATATTGTCAAAATTTTGAGTGCTTAAGCTATGATATGCCACACCTTGGAGATCTATCCCATGTCAAACTCATAAGACCATAGTTACCAGTTTCTGCATTTTGGCTATGAAAATCTAAAAATAGAAAATTGGTATTTTTAGTAAGTATTTTGTTTTGCATTTTTTAGGGCCTCCGAAGCCTATTTCCCACAAAGTTGTTGGCAACTCCGTCTTCAACAACAGAGTTGCCTATTGAAATTGTTGCTCTCTCTAATCTTTCCAATGTTTCTTGAATGGATCAAAATGGAGTCCCTAGCACAAAGTTATGCCCCTACCAGTGCAGTTGGGATCAAAAAAATATATTTTTGGGCATTTTCGAGCATACTACCAATGGTCCCCCCTTGAAAAGCAATGGTCCCCGTTGCATCAACTTTTAACATCAGGTGCAGAAATAGTTTCTTTATTTGATTTTTGTGAGCCATTCCCCTTGGTGACAAAGTTGTACTGCTCTAATCACTTTGTGCATTTTAGTGGACTGCCTCTAGTGGTCCAAGTCCATGTGTCAACAATCTAATCCTCTACTGGTGCTAAATTGTCTAGATTAAGTTCTTCAATGTCCAACAATTATGCTACAATAGAAGTGTCCAACAGAGGTAGATGATGGGCCTCAGAAGTTTAACATTGAATATTGGATGCAAACCAAGATAAGATGGAACATTCAATTCAAAGGCATTTTCTCCCACCTTCTTGGTGATGGTTTATGGTGCATAGCATAGTTGAGAAAATCGCCAAAAAATCAGCAAAATCGCGATAAAATCGGGTTTGATTGCCGGGCCGATAAATCGGCATCTTATCGCGATGCGGCCGATTCTTTGCCAGCGGCAAAAAAAACTGCAAATTTTTTTTTTTTTTTTTTTTTTTTTTTTTAAATAATAATATTTTTTTGGAATTTTTTTTGTCAAGCTGTGGCAAATTTAGGGTTTTTTTATGCAAACCCATTTTTCAGCTGTTATTGTTTGAACTTTGAAGTTTAAATTTTAAACCCTAAATCTGAAACCCTAGTTTAGGGTTTTGGGTTTTTTTTCTTTTTTTAAGTAAATATTGCTGCCTGATAACTATGTATGCAAGCCCATTTTTCAACTGTTAATGTTTGAAACTGTGAAGTTTAAACCCTAAACCCTAGGCTAGGCCTTAGGGTTTTTTTTTCCTCCTCTTTTTAAGTAAATAAGTAAATATTGCTGCCTGTTAACTATGTATGCAAGCCCATTTTTCAGTTGTTAGTGTTTGAATTTGAAACTTTGAACTTGAAGTTTAAACCCTAAACCCTAGTCTAGGCCCTAGGGTTTAGGGTTTTTCCTCTTCTTTTTAAAGTAAAGATTGCTGCCTGATAACTATGTATGCAAGCCCATTTTTCAGCTGTCAGTTTTTCAATTTTAAACCCTAAACCCTAGCCTTTTGGTTTAGGGTTTAGGTTTTTTTCCTTTTTTTCAAGTGATTGTATCTTTGTTCTTACTTGTTTCCATGTGCAGCCATATAAAAAATGAAACTTTTTTTCCTTCTTGTTACTTGTACTTAAAGCTTGAGCCTTGTATGATGTCTTGAATTAAATTGTTGTTTTTATTGCAATATCTGATTTGCATAATGTTAATTCATTGTAAAATGCATGAAAAAAATAAAAATAAAAATTCGTTTTCTTCGGTTTTTTTTTTTGCCGATTTTTGAAAAACTCCCGTCTTATTGCCCAGCCGATTACCTCCCGATACCGATTTTCTCAACTATGGTCCATAGTGAAGAGGTTTGATCTTCCTATGAGGTCCTACAAGTCTCTTTCTGAAGACGTGACCCAATGCTACTCATGGTGTTACTTGTATTTCTGATTTGTCTTTTCCAAGAGATCATGGACATGTTGTTGGATGTGCTGAATCTATACTACAAATTGTGTTGCCCTTTCTACTTCTTTTTGTCCATACAATGAGTACTCCATGGGTTGCACAAGGAGAGCTACATTAGTGGGTGCCAAGAGTTGGAACCCAAAACAGACATGAAATGGGTTATGTTTGGTAGAGCTATGCAGAGCTTGATTGTACCCATGCTGAATGTAGGGAAGGCTCCCATCCCATGGATGTGGATGCTTGGAATTGTACACTCAAAGATGTACAATCAGTCGATTCACAACTTTTGTCTGGACATCAGTCTAAGGATGGAAGGTTGTGGACATGGTCAACTTGGTGTCTATCATCCTCCATAGGGTGGAAAAAAAAATACTCAAAAATCAGCTATCCCTGTCAGATACAATGGACTTTGGCAAGCCAAAGTTGATCCACACATGACTCAAAATAAATCTTAGCAATATCCTCAGCGGAAATGGATTTTTTACAAGGAATCATGATAGTCATTTTGGAAAAGGATCAACTACTACAAAACACAATCATTACCATGCTTAGATGTGGGCAAACCTAAGAGGAAATCCCTTGAGACGGATTCCCAAGGCTTGGATGGCACTAGCAATGGTGCATACAGACCTTACTTCTTGTTGGTTGGTTTGGCAACAGTGCAAGGGGTATATGACTTGATGTACCTCTCGACGTCGTTCCTCATCTTGGGCCAATACAAGTACTTCCTGGCACTAGCAATGGTGCATACAGACCTTACTTCTTGTTGGTTGGTTTGGCAACAGTGCAAGGGGTATATGACTTGATGTACCTCTCGACGTCGTTCCTCATCTTGGGCCAATACAAGTACTTTGAAGTACTGCCAACCTTTTTTCCAACCCAAAGTGATCTACTACTTTGTTGAAGTATGCTTTCCAAATCATCTTTGAGCACTCACTAGCTAGTACACAAATATGTCCCATGTGGCAAAGGAGGTTATCTTGCAAATAAAAATCAGAAACATGCTTACCCACACGAAGAGCTCGGTATGCATTTGCAAAATCAGAATCTATGTCATACACGATGGACCAAGTGGAAGTATCATGCTCATAGGAATAAAGAATGGTGGTGAGTGCTATGATTGAAGGTTGGTTCAAACAATCTACTACTGAATTGACACTTCCTTTCTTATGCTTGATGATCAAATGAAACTATTATAGATATTTGGCCCACTTTTGATATCTTTCATGTTAGGAAGTGAAGTCACTATCAGGGTTTTAGTTAGCAAAAGGCAACACTGCTAGACGTCTAGGCTGTTAGACGTCTAGGCAGCAGACGTCTATGCTGCTAGACGTCTATTGACGTCTAGGTAGCAGTGCCACACGTCTAGTTAGCAGACGTCTAGGCCAAACGTTTAGGCTGCTAAACGTCTAGGTAGCAGTATGTGTCAGACGTGTAGGCTGTTAGACGTCTAGGCCAGACGTCTAGGCAGTAGTATGTGACAGACGTCTAGGCTGCTAGACGTCTAGGATGCGGAAGACGAACAGTTTTAGATGCTTTTCCTTGGGAGTAGGCTGCTAGACGTCTAGGATGCAGAAGATGAACAGTTTCAGATGCTTTTCCTTGGGAGTGGAAACGAACAGTTTTTCGAAGGCTTCCTTTGGGAGAGGAAACAAATAGTTCGGTGTCTTCCTTTTCTACTCTATAAAATGGGAATGATCCCTTGCATGTGCATGAAGTTGAGAATGTAAAGTTTGTTGATATCAATAAAAAGTTGTCATTGCCCCGTGGTTTTCTTGCACATTGCAGGTTTCCACGTAAAATCTGTCACTTGTGTTGTTTTGTTTTCTGTCAATGTGTTTTCTACTTACAAGTATAAAATCTTAAGTTTTTACTAACATCTGGTATCAGAGCCTAAGGTTTTGTGCGAGTGGGAGCTGAAACAATGACAGGAGGTGTAACCAAGTTTGAGATTGAGAAATTTGATGGCAGGAACTTCGCTCTATGGAAGATGAAGGTGGAGGATTTGTTGGTTCAGAATGAACAAGCTCTAGCCTTGAAAGGGGTCGCGAGTAAACCAAGCAGCATGAAAGATGAGGAGTGGGCAACGCTAGACAGGAAGGTGGTTTCTACAATCCGTCTCTGCCTAGAAGATTCTATCTTGTTCAATGTAGTTGAAGAGAAGACCGCGGAAGCCCTCTGGCAGAAGCTTGAAAAGTTATATGAAACAAAATCAGCAACAAATAAGGTTTTTCTGAAAAAGCAGCTTTATAGCTTGAGGATGAAGGAAAGTTCATCAGTGGCAGATCATTTGAATGATTTTAATACTCTTATCAATAAATTGGTTTCAGTTAGTGTGAAGATGGAGGATGAGGACAGAGCTATCACCCTACTTTGTTCCCTCCCGGGACACACTGGGTCATATGGTGATGACCATCGGCAATGCATCATCGGGAACCATAAAATTTGATGATGTGGTAGCCGCTTTGTTGGCAGAAGAGTTGAGGCGAAAAACGTCTCTGGAACCCTCAACCAATGAAGCCCTATCTCTGAGAGGTCGATCTTTCGAGAGGAGTAAACAAGGTAGATCACAGTCTAGATCAAAGTCTAAATGATGCAAGCAAAAAGGGAAGTACTGGCATTGTGGGAAGCCAAGTCACTCAAAGAAGGACTGTTGGCAATTAAAAAAGGAAAAGAATGGTGAAAGGCAAATTCAGCCATTAGCTGAGGCCAATATAGCAAAATTCGGGAGAGACGACAACATGTGAAGCTTTCTATATCAGTAACAACAGATCTGGTTTATATACCTGGGTTTTGGACTCGAGTGCATCTTTCCACATGTCTCCCCACAGAGACTGGTTTGACAAATATCAGCCATATTGTGGTGGAATGGTCTACTTGGGTGATGATCATCCTTTAGAAATTGTGGGAAGAGGGGACATAAGGATCAGGCTGGACGATGGTAGAGAAAGGTTGTTATGTGATGTGTGACATGTGCTTGATTTGCGGAAGAATTTGCTCTCAATCAAGATGATGGATAAGCTAGGGTATTTTGTCACTTTCGGTAACAACTACTACAAATTACCAGAGGAGACCTTGTAGTAGCAAAAGGAGAATCTTATGGGACCCTATATTATACAGTGATACGGTGACAAACCATGCAGCAGCAGCAACTTTAGTTCAGGATGCAGTAATACTATGGCATCAACGCCTAGGCCATATGAGTGAAAAAGGTCTGAAAATTCTACATGACAAAGGTATGCTTTTTGGGATTAAGTCTTGCAATTTAGACTTGTGTGAGCATTGTATTTTTGGTAAACAAAAGAGGGTTCGGTTTATTGCAAGCCCTCGTAAGAGTTCTGATTTTCTGCAACTTATACATTCGGATATATTTGGACCAGTCCCCACTCGGTCCTTAAATGGTGCCATCTATTTTCTGACTTTTATAGATGATTATTCTAGGAGTGTGGGTTTATTTTCTGAATAAGTCAGAAGCTTTGCAGAAATTTAAAGAGTTCATAGCACGGGTAGAAAAGAGTTTGGACAAGTTGATTTTATGTCTCAAGTGAAATAATGGGGGTGAATATTGCTCCAAGGAATTTGATAAATTTTGTACACAGGAAGGTATTAAGCACTAGAATATTGTACCATATACTCCACAACAAAATGGTGTGGCTGAGCGGATGAATCACACAATCATGGAACGTGCAAGCAGCATGCTCAGCGCATCCTTATTGGATAAAAGGTTATGGGCAAAGGCTGTTAATACAACTGTTTATCTTATTAACAGATCATCTACAGCTGCGTTGGATGGACGAATTCCGGAGGAGGTTTGGTGTTGTAAGCCAGTTGATTACTCTCATTTGCGTACCTTTGGTTGTGATGCATTTGCCCATGTGCCTAAAGAAAAAAGGTCCAAACTTGACCCAAAGTCAAGCAAGTGTGTTTTTCTCGGCTATGGAGATACAGTGAAGGGGTATAGACTGTGGGATCCTACTGCCCACAAGGTAATTATTAGCCGAGATGTTATTATTGATAAAAAATCCATGCAAAGGAAGGAGGTACAGCAAACTCCTAATGTTGTACCAGTTGAAGTAGATATGAACGAAGATGAATATGAAAATCAGCATGCAGAACAACAAGTAGTGCAGCCATAACTGTCACAAAACCAAGAGCCACAATCAACAAATCATTGGGTTAGAAGATCTACACGTCCACAAAAGTTTATTCTCATGTTTATCAGTCCTCTTTTGCTTTGTTAACTGATGATGGTGAGCCTAGTTCATTTCAGGAAGCTAGAGAGTCTGAGAATGAAGAAAAGTAGAGGAAATCCATGGAAGAGGAGATCGAGGCACTTCACAAGAATAAAACGTGGGAACTGTGGGTCTCCCACCTGGAAGAAAGACTGTTGGAAACAAGTGCGTGTACAAAGTAAAGAAGAACAACGATGGGTTGTTGGAATGCTATAAAGCTCGCTTGCTAGAAAAAGGTTATGTGCAAAAGTCAGGTATAGGCCTTAATGAAATTTTCTCTCCAGTTGTGAAGATGACTACTATTAGAGTTTTACTTGCACTTGTAGCAGCACAGGATTTAGAACTGGAGCAGCTTGATGTAAAGACTGCTTTCCTGCATGATGATCTCGAGGAAGAGATTTATATGGATCAGCCTGAAGACTATGAAGAAAGAGGCAAAGAGCATTTGGTTTGTAGACCGAAGAAATCACTGTACGGGTTGAAACAGGCGCCAAGGATGTGGTACAGGAAATTTGACACCTTCATGAAGAGCCAAGGTTTCAGTAGGAGTGAAGTTGACCATTGTGGATACTATAAAAGGTTTGATGATGGCAGTTTTATTATTTTGTTGTTGTATGTTGATGATATGTTGGTTGCAGGCCCCAACATGAAGAAAATCATTGAACTTAAGGCTTAGTTGGCTAGGACATTTGAAATGAAGGATTTAGGAGCAGCAAACCAAAATTTAGGGATGAAGATACACAAGGACAGAAAAGGAAGAAATATTTGGTTAAGTCAAAAGTCATATATAGAGAAGATTTTGCAGCGCTTCAATATGCAGAATGCAAAACCAATTAGTACCCCACTTCTTTCACACTTAAAATTGTCTTCCAAACAGTGTCCTAGAACAGAAGCAGAGAAGACAAGCATGTCTCGTGTACCGTATTCATCAGCAGTAGGAAGCCTCATGTATGCCATGGTGAGCACCAGACAGGATATTGCCCAAGCAATGGGTGTAGTCAGCCGATACATGGCAAATCCTGGTAAGGAGCATTGAAATGCGGTGAAGTGGATATTTAGATATTTAAGAGGCACTTCAAATGCTGTTATTTACTAAGGATAGGCAAATTTGCAAGGTAAAGGTTTTGTAGATTTTGATTATGGTGGAGATAGAGATGGGAGAAAGTCCACTACAGGATATACTTTCACTCCTGCTGGTGGAGCTATTAGTTGGGCTTCTAAGTTGCAGTCTGTGGTGGCTTTATCAACCACTGAAGCAGAATATATTGCAACGACTCAGGCTAGCAAAGAGGTAATTTGGCTAGAGCGACTGTTGGGTGACTTCAAGATAATGCAGGAGAAAATTACGTTGCATTGTGATAGCTAAAGTGCTATTCAGCTAGTGAAGAACCCAACATTCCATGATCGCACGAAACACATTGATGTCAAGTACTACTTTATAAGAAATGTGGTGGAAGAAGGTAGGATCCTATTGCAAAAAATCAACACTGAAGTGAATCCTGCAAATACGCTTACAAAGCCGGTCAAGACAGAGAAGTTTGAGTGGTGCAGAACTTCTATGGGCTTGCTGAAAATGTAACAAGGGCAGCATTGGGCAATTGGCACTGGACGAAAAACATTGGTAAAAGAATTCCTGTATACTAACTTCAAGTGGGAGAATGTTAGGAAGTGAAGTCTCTATCAAGGTTTTAGTCAACAAAAGTCTATGCATCACTCCTAGACGTCTAAGTTAGAGATCTAGGCAGCACTGCTAGACGTCTAGGCAGCAGACGTCTAGGTTGCTAGATGTCTAGGCAGCAGTGCTAGATGTTTGCAGCATTGCTAAACGTCTAGGTTGCTAGACGTCTACAACACTGCTAGACGTCTCGACAACAATGCTAGATGTCTAGGCAGCACTGCTAGACGTCTGCAGCATTGCTAGACGTCTAGGTAGCAGATGTCTAGGTTGCTAGACGTCTAGGCAACACTGCTAAATGTCTGTTGACATTTAGACAGCAAACGTCTAGGCAACAGTGCCAGACGTCTAGGCAGCAGACGTCTAGGCTGCTAGACGTCTAGGCAGCAATATGTGCCAGACGTCTAGGCTGCTAGACGTTTAGGCCAGACGTCTAGGATGCGGAAGACGAACAATTTTAGATGCTTTTCCTTGGGAGTGGAAACGAACAGTTTTTCGGAGGCTTCCTTTGGGAGAGGAAACGAACAGTTCGGTGTCTTCCTTTTCTACGCTATAAAAGGGGAATGATCCCTTGCATAGGCATGAAGTTGCGAATGTAAAGTTTGTTGAAATCAATAAAAAGAAGTTGCCATTGCCCCGTGGTTTTCCTGCACATTGCAGGTTTCCACGTAAAATCTCTATGTTACTTGTGTTGCTATTTTGTTTTCTGTCATCGTGTTTTCTACTTGCAGTTATAAAATCTGAAGTTTTAATTAACATTTCATTCCTTAGCTTACTCTACATTTGAAAGAACTCCAAAGATCTACGATCTGTGTGGATGGTGGTTTCCTTGCCCAAGAGGTAGTACATCCATTGTTTACATGTTTGGATGATGGCATAGAGCTCTTTGTCGTATGTGGGTATTTTCAAATTGCTTCATTGAATGTTTGATCATGACAGCCAATTGGATGCCCACATCGTGGGAGAACAACTCCCAAAGCATACTTTGATGCATCAGTCATTACCTCAAAAAGTTGATGTAGATCAAGTACGGAAAGTGTAGGAATTGAACACAAATGGTCCATCAACCTCTGAAATGCTCTTTATTGTGTATCTCCCCAATGGAACTTGGATTTGGCACCTTCTTTAATCACTTGGTATAGTGGCCAAGCAATGTGTGAGAACCTCGATACAGATCTTCTATATGGCAAGACCCAAAAATCTGCAAAGCTCTGTTATAGGAGGTATTAATGTGGAACAAAATTACCTGAATCTTCTCAAAATCAACATGGACTCCCTCTTTATCAACAATATACCCAAGGTACTAAATCTTTGTCATGCTAAGTGAGCACTTCTCCAAATTAGCATATAGCTTGTCTTTGAAGAATGTGAAGTACCTATCAAAAACATTGCAGATGTTACTCCCATGTATTACTATAGATGAGAATGTCATCTAAGTAGACTACCACAAATGAGTTGATGTAGGGACGCAGGACATCATCCATCATCCTCATGAATGCGACAAGTGCATTGGTCAAGCCAAAAGGCATAACCAACCACTCAAATACACCCTCCTTGGATTTGAATGCAATCTTTGACATGCTAAGTGAGCACTTCTCTAAATTAGCATATAGCTTGTGTCTTTGAAGAATGTCAAGCACCTATCGAACACATTGCAGATGTTACTCCCATGTCTTACTACAGATGAGAATGTCATCTAAGTAGACTACCACAAATGAGTTGACGTAGGGACGCAAGATGTCATCCATCATCCTCATGAATGTGGCAAGTGCATTGGTCAAGCCAAAAGGCATAACTAGCCACTCAAATACACCCTCATTGGATTTGAATGCAATCTTTCATACATTAGTGGGCTCTGTGGGTTTCTGATGATAGCAAGATTTGAGATCAATTTTGGTAAAGAACTTTGCCCCACAAAGCTCGTCCAGCAAGTCATATGTCTGAGGCAATGAATAGCAGCTCTTCATAGGGATTTTATTCAAAGCTCTATAGTCAATACAGATCCTCCACGTTCCATCTTTCTTTGAATCCAGCGTAATTGGACTACAACATGGTGAAGCATTTGCTCTAATGTGCCTTTTGAATTGATTCTTGGATCTGCCTCTTGATTTCATCATTTTTAAGGACCAATCTACAATAAACAAGTGCATTAGGCAAAAGAGAACTAGGAACTAAATCAATGGAATGCTTCGCCTCACAATAAAGTGGAACCCCAAATGGTGACTTGAACAAGTCGTCATATTCCGCTACAATATGGTCCCTCTGCTTCTACTATGCAGCACCTGCAATTGACGTAGTAACGGTCCTCCTACTTTGCGGCTTGATCATCAACAAAATGAATTTCCTTGTTTCGGCTATCATCTTTGTGCATTGTTTAGCACAGTTTAAGGAAACTGAGGTAAGAGGAGATACCTCTGGTATCCTAAAGAACTGAGCTCTAACAGTGACGATGACACTTAGGGGCCTAGACTCATATACACCATCCCTCTTCCACATAAATGGTTGGCCCAAAATCACATCACAAACATTTAAGGGCACAACATCGCACAAAACTTCATCTTTGAAGGGCTTGACTATGTAAGAGAGGAGACATTGTTGAGTGAAATAAATGTCTCTCCTCTATTGTAACAATTCAGCATTATATGGTTGTGGGTGTGATGAGAGAGATCGATTCAAATCCTTAACCATCTGAGCAGAAATCAAATTTTTTTGACTCCTACTATCAACAATCAAATGTAATGGATTACCCTTGGCCCACATTTGTGAGTGCAAGTGTTCCTCCTCTTAATCACATTTGGTTTGGCTTCCACAATTTGCTTCCCTCTATCCTTAGCATGTGGATGTTGGGGCAGTGGTGCAATGGTCGTAGAGGGTGTGACTCAGCAAACAATGACTGAATTGCTAGATACTCTCACTTGAATTTCGGTTGCCTCTTGGCCTTCAAGGGATTCTTTTCTTGAGAGTCTTTTTATGCTTCCAATTCTAAATTTGGAGTTGACCTCCTATATCCTGATTCTTTGGAGATTCACTCGTCTTTCTTTGGTTGGTACTGTTGGCAATTTTGCCACATTAAATTTTTTGATAACCTTTGGCCTACGTATGGAGCTTCAAAGTGGCAAAGAGCATGCAGAGGTGTTCGGGTTTTCGCTGGCCATAAACGGGGCTGATAAAATGGATGAAATAAGCTTTGGATATTTTATCATTGCAGATCTTTTCGCTAGCTTTCCGACGATATATTATAATAGGCGATCGGGTCAACGGATCAAAAGTTATGGCCTCGAGAAGCAGGACCAAGAAGCTCAATTTCGGGCCAAAAAATTGACAAAGTGTCGGGCCACGCCCGACTGCTCTCATACAAAGGCCCAAAATTTTCTAAGTGTTAGTGTTGCCGCAACCCAACTTGGCAACAAATTCGGGCTGCGCCCTTAATTTTGTGCACACTTGGAGAGCTGACGTGCAGAGAGCTGAGCCCAAAATTTGACTAAGTATTGAGCGAACCCCGACTTCGCGGCGAAGTCGAGTTGCGCTCTCAGTTTTGTGCGCACCTGGGCATTGTCAGTGAAGGACATCCCAAAAGAGTCTAAGTGTTGGGTGCGCAACCCGACTTCGCAGCGATTCGTGCGCAGTTGGGCAGCTCACTTGAAGAAAATGGCTAAGTGCTGGGACTGCCCGACTTCGCAGCGAAATCGGGCTGCGCCCTGGAAGAAGAGCGCAATTGGGCAGCCCATCATGGTATCTCCAAAAAAACGACTAAGTGTTGACCTGCCCGACTTCACAGCGAAGTCGGGCATCGCTCACTGACCTGTGCGCACTCGGGCAAAGAACGTTGAAACCTGCCCAGAAATTTTCTAAGGCACGGAGGCCTTCCCGACTATGCTCATCCACCCGACTGTGCTCATACAAAGGCCAAGCTCCTAAAGACGGATTTTTCTCCTTATCAGATTCTGACAGGTGTCCAGCCTAGAGATTCGAGTCAAAGATGTGACAGGTGTGCCGCCAGGGTACCGGACAGATGAGCGTGAACTGATAGATTGTATCGCATCTGCCCCCATTCAAACTGACTCAACTTCCCACCTACCGGATTTCCATGGAGCTGCCACGTTTTCAGGAGGACCTTGCTGCAAGTACATTCTTTACCCGCAGAGGTCAACATCAGCCGCTTTTGTCAGCTTTTGCAGCTTTTGTCAGGTCTGGGATTCTGTGCCCAAAATGTAATCGGGGGGAAAATTGCGCTATAAATAGCAGCCTCATTTCATTGTAAAAGGGTGGATGGGGGGAACATATTGCTAGAGGACTCTGTTGTGACGGATCACCTTCTAATTAATTCAAAGCATCCTTGGCTCTGCTTCTTGTCTCTGTCTTTTATGCTGCCTTCTGCTAGTATTTCTGCTTCATGTCCATTTATATTTCTGTTTGTTTGAATTCTGAATCCTGGATTTGAGCATTGGTGATTATTTGGATCTGGAATACAAAACAGAAGGATACATAGGATAGAATCGCAGTTGCAATTTCTGTTACATGCTTTGTTTTAATTGTTGTTGGTTCGGATGCAAATTTGCGATCGTGCTGCTTGTTCTCCCCCAACCCGAAACGCATGATATTTACATCTCTTTCCTGTTCCCTTATCTTTTTCAATCTCTTTCCAGTTCCCTTTACCCCCTTTTTTAATCTCTTTCCTGCACTCTTATCTAAAAACCCCCAAGTAAGTTAGGAAAGGAGTCGGCCTTCTCCGGAGATCGGCACGGGGGCATCCCTTCCTCCCGGCCTTTCAATGTTGGTCTGCGGGTCTAGGGCGCATTGACACACCAAGTCCTTCCCAGGTGGCGGATCCGTGGCCAACAGTTTCTGGTACGCCCGGTGGGACACAACAGTCTCCATATTTTCAGGAAGCCCGAGTTTGGTGAATCTCTGGCTTGCCTTCATCCGGCAAAATCACCTGGCGACTCTGAGCGAGTCGAAGATCCAGATTTCTTGATCGTAGGCGCCCTTTTTTTAAGCTAATAGAAGACACCCCGGAGGAATCAAGGTTTGGTGAGCAGCCTTGACCTCACAAGCGGAGAAATGAATGTTCACCTACAGTCTCCATATTTTCAGGAAGCCCGAGTTTGGTGAATCTTTGGCTTGCCTTCATCTGGCAAAATCACCTGGCGACTCTGACTGAGCTGAAATATGGAAGCCCGAGTTGGTGAATCTCTGGCTTGCCTTCATCTGGCAAAATCACCATGGCAAATCCCTCATACTATGCAAAGCCCTAGAATGCAGCTGTGTGGAGCTCGAGAGGCAGATCTCGTCCAAAGTCACCAGTGGGAATATGCAAACACCGCCCAAATGATGAATAATATGGTTGCTTGCAGTTTCCATCAGGAGACGGGCCAAGAGGAGGAACAAAATCCAGTGGCAAATTCTGAACACAAAGAGGGCACATTTTTGCACCCTTTTTGTGTCCCAGGGCATAGCATGCAAGCATTCAGCCAAAGCCCAATAAGCATGCCTCACCAGGAGGCTGATCCTGAGGAGACCCCGGCAGAAGGCCTATCGCCGGAAAGCTCTTGCTATTGCATCAAGGAGTTGGAGGAACTCGTGCTCGAGAGCCCACAGGTGGTGGACTCTCTAGAGTGGTGGTATTGGCTCCAACCATCACCGCAACCGGTACCCGAAGAGGGCTCCTGTATGGCAAATCTCCTTGCCACATTGTTCATCAATTGTATGGGTACCGACATGAATGATAACCTGCCACGTTGCACCATGTTCGCGACCTGGCAAACTTTGGGAGGCCCGCCGGACTTCAAAGATCAACTGAAGTACAATCAGATCTGGTCCGGACACTGCAGGTTCACCGGATAGGCAACCAAAGCTAGATTTGTGTTGGCGGCATGCCAATCATGCCGCAAAATTTTGTGTAAATAATATAAATAAGTCGGCTAGTATGCAAAGTTTTAGTTGTTTTCTTAGTTTAGTTTGTGCAGTGTTTTTTTTTAGTGTTCCAAGAGGGCCATGGGTGCCAAGGGTTTGAGAAAGAGGTTGTTGTCGGCAGTGAGTATCAAGGGGACGGCGAGGGTGACTCTGTTGCCCAATGGATAAAGGCCTGGGTCCTCACATTGAGGCGAGCTCAATGCCCTGCGAGCCGCCAGGAATGTTGGCAATTTTGCCACATTAAATTTTTTGATAAACTTTGGCCTAAGTATGGAGCTTTAAAGCGGCAAAGAGCATGCGGAGGTGTTCGGGTTTTCGTGGGCCATAAACGGGGCGATAAAATGGATGAAATAAGCTTTGGATATTTTATCATTGCAGATCTTTTCGCTAGCTTTCCGACGATATATTATAATAGGCGATCGGGTCAGCGGATCAAAAGTTATGGCCCCGAGAAGTAGGACCAGGAAGCTCAATTTCGGGCCAAAAAATTGAATAAGTGTCGGGCCCCGCCCGACTGCGCTCATACAAAGGCCCAAAATTTTCTAAGTGTTAGTGTTGCCGCAACCCGACTTCGCAGCGAAGTCGGGCTGCGCCCTAATTTTGTGCGCACTTGGGGAGCTGACGTGCAGAGAGCTGAGCCCAAAATTTGACTAAGTATTGAGCGAACCCCGACTTCGCGGCGAAGTCGGGTTGCGCTCTCAGTTTTGTGCGCACCTGGGCATTGTCAGTGAAGGACATCCCAAAAAGTCTAGTGTTGGGTGCGCAACCCGACTTCGCAGCGAAGTCGGGCTGCGCCCTCAAATTCGTGCGCAATTGGGCAGCTCACTTGAAGAAAATGGCTAAGTGTTGGGACTGCCCGACTTCGCAACGAAGTCGGGCTGCGCCCTGGAAGAAGAGCGCAGTTGGGCAGCCCATCATGGTATCTCCAAAAAAACGACTAAGTGTTGAGCTGCCCGACTTCGCAACGATGTCGGGCTTCGCTCATTGACCTGTGCGCACTCGGGCAAAGAACGTTGAAACCTGCCCAGAAATTTTCTAAGGCACGGAGGCCTTCCCGACTGCGCTCATCCGCCCGACTGCGCTCATACAAAGGCCGAGCTCCTAAAGGCGGATTTTTCTCCTTATCAGATTCTGACAGGTGTCCAACCTCGAGATTCGAGTCAAAGATGTGACGAAGGTGTGCCGCCAGGGTACCGGACAGATGAGTGTGAACTGACAGATTGTACCGCATCTGCCCCCATTCAAACTGACTCAACTTCCCACCTACCGGATTTCCATGGAGCTGCCACGTTTTCAAGAGGACCTTGCTGCAAGTACATTCTTTACCCGTAGAGGTCAACATCAACCGCTTTTGTCAGCTTTTGCAGCTTTTGTCAGGTCTGGGATTCTGTGCCCAAAATGTAATCGGGGGGAAAATTGCGCTATAAATAGCAGCCTCATTTCATTGTACAAAGGGTGGAGGGGGGGAACATATTGCTAGAGGACTCTATTGTGACGGATCACCTTCTAATTAATTCAAAGCATCCTTGGCTCTGCTTCTTGTCTCTGTCTTTTATGCTGCCTTCTGCTAGTATTTCTGCTTCATGTCCATTTATATTTCTGTCTGTTTGAATTCTGAATCCTGGATTTGAGCATTGGTGATTATTTGGATCTGGAATACAAAACAGAAGGATACATAGGATAGAATCGCAGTTGCAATTTCTGTTACATGCTTTGTTTTAATTGTTGTTGGTTCGGATGCAAATTTGCGATCGTGCTGCTTGTTCTCCCCCCACCCGAAACGCATGATATTTACATCTCTTTCCTGTTCCCTTATCTTTTTCAATCTCTTTCCAGTTCCCTTTACCCCCTTTTTTAATCTCTTTCCTGCACTCTTATCTAAAAACCCCCAAGTAGGTTAGGAAAGGAGTCGGCCTTCTCCGGAGATCGGCACGGGGGGCATCCCTTCCTCCCGGCCTTTCAATGTTGGTCTGCGGGTCTAGGGTGCATTGACACACCAAGTCCTTCCCAGGTGGTGGATCCGTGGCCAACAGGTACTTTGTGTTCTGGTTTTTGTTATTTGCTCCTCCTTTTCTATTTTTGTTTTTGTGCTTCTCCTTCAATTTGACAAGTTTATATGCCTCTCCCAATGTCTTGAACTCGAAAAGGTCCATGTTCTCTTGAACGTACCATTGCAGCCCACTATGGTACTTGAGGATTCAATGCCTTTCGAAACTTTGAATACCTAGCTTTGCTGCTATGGAGTGGAAAGCATCAGTACAATTTTGAACAGATGGGTCTTTACATTGACACAATTGTTACCATTGCATGTATTGGTCTTCATAGGCTCCCACGGAATAATACTCTTCCATGACGGCCTCCATGAAATTATCCCATGTGAATACAACTTCATCTTCATTTTCTTCTGTAAACCTGTACAATTTGCTAATTTTGAATAGGTAATGAAGCTTTCAAGAGTGCAAAAGTGTTTTTCTCACTGTCGATGAATTTATTTATAGAGAAGTATGAAGATAACTGATCCAACCAATTTTCTAGGGCATCAACATTAATTTTTCCTTCAAAAGTAAGAATATCAAAATTCATATGCACCTTAAAAGATGTGGGAGCACTAAATAGTGCTAGGGTAGTGAGAGGTTGTGCCGAGGAGGTTTCGGAATTTGCAACAGGGAGTCATTGAAGAATTTGAGCAAATTTATCCATCTCATTCCTCTGTTTCATGAGGGTTTCATTCAACATCTCTTTGAAAGGATCGATTGTCTTGTCCATTCTGGTTCTCACTTGAGATCGTTTGGAAGGACAAGGGAGGTAATCAGAGGGATCTCGCATATGATACATAAATTTTCAATACCTCGATCTCATGTTTATGGACATACACTCAAAAGACAGACCACTTTGATACCACTGATCTGTAACTTAGAATTTTTACTGATTCAAAACACATAAATTTGAGTTAAGGAAGATCATGAAAGAGTGCAGTACAAAAATAACAAAGTATAACAAATGTGGTGGTTCACCTTCCGTGACTTAAAAGATCACCCATATGGAAATGTGGTGGTTTGGTGGTTCACCTTCCGTGAGTCACAAAATGTATATTAAATAAAAATTACATACATATGACTTGTCTGTTTGTGTTTTGTCTTCTATTGATGTGTCAACATAGCTAGAGATGCATTTTGGCTATGAAAATCTTAAAATAGAAAATTACTATTTTAAGTATTTTGTTTTCCATTTTTGAAGGCCTCCGGAGCATTTTTGAAGCAAAATTGTTAGCAACTCTGCTTATGACAGAGTTGACTACTGAAATTGTTGTTCTCTCTCTAATCTTTCCAACGTTTCTTGAATGGAACAAAACCAGTGTTCCACGGGGACACGTCCCCCCATTTCCCGTGTCCCCCAGCACGACGGGGACGGCAAGGGGGACGTTTCCCCCCGTCCCCCTTTTTGGGGGACGGCTGGGAAACGTCCTCGGGACGGCTGAGGCCTATGGCCTCCCGTCCCCGGGACATCCCCTTTTTTGGGGCGTCCCTAGGGACGGCCAGCCGTCCCCCACGGCTGGGTGTCCTCACCCAAACAGAAAATTTAAAAAAAAAATTAAAAATTTAATAAAAAAAAAAGGTAAGGGGTGGGACCCATTTTAAGTCTCACCCCCCCAAACCCTAAACCTAAAAGAAACTCTATATAAACTTGGACAGTCTTTATTAGCAGTATTGGAAACAAGAACTTGCAAACAAGAACCAGGGATTTCCACAAACAGGAATGGTTTATGTACAATTCCAGTTGGAATTTTAGGTTTATGCCTATGGAAAAGCAAGGAAAAAAGTAAGGAAAGGAAATGGAAGGAAGAAAAAATTAAACATGTAAGGAACCCTGAAACAAATTAATTAAAAACCTGGAAATATCCCTTCAGAAAAAAAAAATGGACCAGTAACATCCTTGGAAAAGCCTCAACAATAACATCACCAAGTTGCATTTATCCCCTCTTGAAACTGTTAGTGAAATACATAAATTTAAGTACATGCAACTTTACCCTAATTGTGGATGTTTCCAATAAATCACTTTTTGAAGCCAATTATATGGTAAGTTGTTATTTTCAATTTCACCATCTGGCTTTATGTAGTAGATTGAACTCTTTGTATCAGACGATCAGTTGCTTTTAAGTATGAAAATCTTTAAGATGTTCCTCAGAAGTATTCATATGCTAAAATTCAGCATATTACCCACTATTATAGTTTAAAGTGGATTCTGGGGAAATCAATAATTATAAGAGATTAATTCAGCTTGGTACACTGCCTAGTGCTTATTGTAGGCACATCAAGAATTAGCAGAGATTAGTTCAGCATTATACATCACCAGCTTTGCGACTAGTCCCTCAAACAATGGGAGGGGTGAGACAGTCTTTGTTTGAACATTGGTGGCTGAAAAAATGATGACTGTTATTACTTAAAATGATGACTGTTTGAAAATTGTTTGAACATTGTTTGCACTTGATATCCTTGGCTGAACCTTCAAGTTATAGTTGTTGAACTTGAAACAATTAAATGGCTGCACTTAGTAACTAATATGAATATCCTAATACCACTTATGTGTTAGTAACTAATATGAATATGAATGGCTGCACTTATATAATTGATTACTAATATGAAATATCATTTTTGTTGGGTGTAGAATTCTGAATGTGTAGATTATTCTAAATTTCTAAAAAAATTCAATTTTTTTAGTATTATACCAGCCGTCCCCCCCCCAGTCATCCCCGAGCCGTCCACTAAAATCGACCTGCCCTCCCCCGCCGTCCCCCGAAACCCGTCCCCCAGGCTCGTGGAACCTTGATCAAAACAGAGTCTCAAGCACAAAGTTATGCCCCTAACAATGCAGTTAGGATCAAAAAAATAGATTTTCAGGCATTTTCAACATAAAGCCATGGTGCAAAAAGGTCACATACCTGGATCACTCAACCACCTTGTTGAAACTCTATCACAAGATTATTGAAGCCAGGACATCATTAGTAGTAGCCCTCCCTCATTCCTCTTTCCCTCGTTCCAGCATACGTAAGGAAATGATGATATGTAGTGCCACACTCCACAGCACTCATATTTATTGCACTATTTTTTTATATGCTTTGCTTGTTCACATGTAGATGGATATGAATTTTGATAGGATTGGGTTGTACTATTTATTATTAGTTGGTATGTCAACTGTGGCATAATGGGAACACATCCTGAATATTCAACACCATATTTTGAGACATTGTAGATAGCATGTATGGGCATGAATATAGATATTTTCTTTATATATGATTTTATGGTTTGCAAACTCATTCAACGGATTATTTTGATATGTTAATACCTGTGCTTTTTTTATTGTTGATATTATCTATCCCAATGTGGCGCTTGAGTCTCTTTGGAGATTTGTGTAATCACAGGTACCATTGAAAGACCATCTAAGATCCAAGGTTTCAATAGTCTTTAACTAGGCAAGGGAATTGTCCAAGTTATCAAGGCCACACCGGTATCAAATGGTGTTTAATCAAGATGAAACATAATAGGGAATCTGACCATCTTTAATGGTTCCAGTAGCCTAGTTGGGTGACTAGACAAGCAAAGGCAGACCATGAGGTTAGTATTGTTGGAGTATATTACATTATTTGGTACATGCTAATGTACCCCCATGGTATGTTCATGGTACATAATGTATATAATAGATTAAGGGTTGAGTCATACTTTTAGAGTGTGAGTATTATTTCCCTTTTATGTAAATGTGCATGTTCAGGAAATGCACGAGTGTCATGTAAAGTTGTAATGTGCATGAAATGCACAAGTGTCATGTGAGTTAGTGTGCAAGTGTAAGTTGAATCTATGTGCACAAGTGTCTTAGGTTAAAGTGTGCAAGTCATGGGAGTGCAAAGTCGTGTATCCTGTATAGAGTCAAGTGTTCATCAAGTATGCAAGTTTTAAGTAGAGAAGCCAAGAGTCATGAGACTTGGCATATGGAAAGGAATAGTCAAGTATCCAAAGAGTCACACTACTATGGCTATATAGTATTCCATAGAAGGATCAGATCATATCAAGATGTATCACATTACAGAGTAGAGCAAGTTCTTATCATATTTGTAAGAGAAAGAGGAGTAATAAAGATTGCATACATTTTGAGCAATTAATATTGTAAGTTGTTCTACATGCTTAGTACATGTATGATTTAGGCTATTTACATTCATATTGTTGTTTATTATTGAATGTTATTTGATATTATTATTAGCCTTGATATACATATTAATTTGCTCATATTATTATCTTGACCTTATTGTATTGTGGCTATATTATATTCGATCCTATGATATTTAACCTGTGAGATTTCTAGTAGTATTAAGGCTTAAAAAGCCATCATGTATATGCTCACATCTTAGGTAACGTGGCAATAGAGAAAGCTCCCTATTTGAATGCAAAATTCAAACAACATGCATGCCAAAAAAGCAAACTATGAAATGATATTTCCTCCCTGGTTTAAGCAGGGAGAGTGGAAGCTTCCATGTGTCCAGGATTTGAAGATCTCACATCTTGATACTTTGGTAAATTTTTTCCATGGTAGAAGAAGAAGAAATCAGGTTCAAATTGGTTGCGTGAACGTTTGGGCTTCATTTGATGTTCTCTATGACCATGTCCTTACTCTCACTAATGTCTTTCTCCTTTTATCTCATGTCTTGATAAACCTGTGAACTCGAGTTGACCTTGCCCTGGCCTTTAATGTGTCCTCACATGTCTTCTATTTGGCCTTCAGACATCAAATAAGCATGTCATATTCCTAATTCTAATCAAGTAACAGGTAAAAATACAGTTTGAAGGTCAAGTCACATGCCCTTGCAACACCCTCACCAGTAAGATTGCGTAGAATTTCCAAACAATTTCCACAAAAGGGTGCTTCAACAATGGGAATCTTCTCTCCACGATTTATAGCAAGCTATAATCAATCTAGAAACATAGATATAAGGGTGGTCATATCGCTTGTAGAGTTCAATGTCTATATGATTGTTTATGTTGCCAATGCATAGATCTTTCTACTCTAATGAATAAGGATTTAACTATGAAATCATCCTTGTTTTGGGGAAACTGGATTTCAAATTGCTACAAACTTACAAATTCGTTGTGTAGATGAAATGTCAACAGTCATAAGTAAAAAAATAATAGACATGATTTTCTCTTTTATGCAGTAAAAGGTGAGCATTTCTAACAATTTATTATCATTGTGTAAGTGGAGGTAAAGTCAGGGGACAGAGGAATAGCACAACACAAATTCCAAGCAAAGCATTATCCATCTGCCACTTCTCAAGCGGGCTTTCATTCTTTGCAGAAAATCATCGTAACTGTAACTAGAAAACTGAAAATGCAAGAACATCAGTGCACTAGTATAATGCAAAGTGAATGAATTTCAAAGTATATTTATAAATAATACCTCATCCTCAAAACTCGCATCTATGCATACAACACGCGCTGAGAAATTTGACACAAACTCAGCAACTAAAGATGCCCGACCCTCCTTTGAAGCATCCACTTCAACCATTTCATGTAATTCACTTCTTTTTCTAGATGGATACCACAACCTCCACAGTTTTATTCCTCCTTTGGGATCAGTTGTGAAAACAAACCTGTGTAATCAAGAGGCCAACATGTCAGCCCAAAAATATTTTGGCTTATGACTTATTATGAATAAGAACATACTCAGAAATGAAGCTTTACCTATGACCTAGGGACTTACACCAGTAAATCCCAAGAAGTTGCCTCGGTCTTTCAGCTGACCAAACAATAGAGCTTGAGACTTCATGCTTAAGATTACTAGATATGAGTTGCACAACAGTCGCTCTTCCTTTTCCATCACCTATTGCAACCCAATCCTGTTGAACAACTAAAGAACTGGGAGACTTCATGGCTAGTAAATCCAAGCAAACAATGGGCTCTTTGTCATCACTCTTGACTATAGTTGTCCATCTTTCTTCCCCTGGAACAGTCAAGTCAATGCAATGTAGACATCCCAGGTTGGTCGCAACGTAAAGATAACTTTCTTGAGCCAACTGCAAGCATCTCACGTATTCACTTTTGCTGCACCATTACAAAATGGCACATTTCAGCAACTTGAAGAATCAGTCAGACGAGATCATTTCTCAAGTATCATAACCAAAATATTATAACAACCAGGCAATAAATGCAGCTTTAATCAAATTTTACTTTGGATAATTTGAACCATGAACATAACATTCAGATACAGGATCCTCCCCTAATGCCGAACTCCCAATCCAGAGGTACCCCAACCCTCAAACTACACAACCAGGGAAGCATTTAGAGCTTCTTCTTGCAGTAGGCTATTTGGCCAAGTTTCCAAAAATATTTCACATGTACACTACATTTACATGGCAGTATTGGCCCATAAACATGAAGATGCACTGCTTAAGATTATTATACTCGCCCAATTCTTCCATAAAAAATGAAATCGGATTTAATTTTTGCATACATGCATTCCTACAGCCAATGCAAGATACTTATCAGAACAAACTTAAAAATAGAATGCAATGACTGAATAAGACAAGGGAATGTCATTACAGACAATCAGAAGTACAATACGCAGTGCAGGAGGGCTAAAATTTTTGGTGTTGACTTTCCAAAATGTTACTATCTCTATAAATAATTCATAGTAAATTTCAATCAAGTCTTCATATCTTCATTCAAAATTAAATAAAAAAAAAATGAACTTCTCATTATTCGAGAAAACTATTAAGTACCTCTCTTTTCTCTCTACAAATATCCATTACGAACTGTGTATTTATAGCTATTTCTTGCAAGTCCGTCCCCAAAAAAAATGAACTTCTCATTATTCGAGAAAACTATTAAGTACCTCTCTTTTCTCTCTACAAATATCCATTACGAACTGTGTATTTGAATGGTGCAGATGAAAAGTTCAAAATACTAGAGATGGCAGCAAGATGGATCAGAAAGAAAGACCTTTTACAAGTCAAACCATGAAGATAGGGACCATAAAAACAAGCCATCAATCGGCCTTGAGTCAAATGTTTGGACACATTTTATATGTGCTGACCTGGCCCTGGGCTTAGGATCTACAGGACATCCTTGGAACATCTCCATATCCAATAAATGCATATACAACAACAGCAATTACAAAAGAACATCTTACATCTGTACTTACGAACATTAGTTTGATGGATATGGAAGCCTTATGGTATATTACTGATATCATAGAAGCAGTTCGAAAGTATCTTTGGAAGCAGCACTATGAAATAAGCCTGTTGGATCATACATTACTATGCATTGTGAGTCATCAAATGTGACTTTTATATGGCTGCATCCTCTGATATGACCAGTAATGTATGTAACATTAGAGGACACTGTTTGTATCATTCATAGGATATCGAAGGAAAATTAATAGTTTTTCTTCTGTTGACAAATTGAGAGAAAGTAAGATGTTTTACTGACATTGCAGGATGTTGCTCCTAAATTACTCTCTTTAAATGAGCAATATATTTTATTTGCAAATCGTATTCCACCTAGTTCTTCTGGCTGCAAGCAGGGGTGGTTCTTAGTTTTTTGGTACCTCGCAGTGTTCGTCAGGCTTGTGTTAGTCAATCATTATATAATCATAATATACTAGCTCAGTTTTATGTCAACTTATAGTAATAGCCATCAAATGCACTACTTACTTCCAGTAAAGAATCATAAATCATTAAGTAAAACAAAATTTGAATAGAAACCGATGAATGTTTCTTTCCAATATAGTGTTCCTCATAAAGATATTAGTTCCATGTATCATTTGCAAAGTTTGATGAAGAATAGCAGATGCTTCTTGCAACTTTTTATTTAACAACCTATCTGTGAAACCACGACTTCCCATAGATATGTCTTTTTGCAAACAAATCTTGAAGACTTCCATTTTGTCATCTGCATCATTCTGTGTTTTGAGATGCTGCATCTTTATTGAAGAATCTGATCCAGCCGTGATGAGTACAGAAGTTCCTGGATCATATACACACCGCCAAACACCTCTTCCACTGCACATAAATACAGATCAAAAGCAAGAATATATCAGTCATGAAACATATTTTAGCATTCATGTAGGTTTGGAGAATCAATTTTAAAATTTTTTCTCACTAAATGCAAAATTCGTTAGAAAATAACTATAGTGACTCTTAAATTTGAGAAGCAGTCCAGACAGAGCATTCTGTCCCTCATCCAATCAATAGTTCAACTGCTCTTTCACTCAAGTACTGAAACTTACATATGTCCCCTGATGGTTGCAATATGTTCTCCATTTGATCCCCAGATACGACATGTGCAATCCTCACTGGCTGTAATAATTATCTAGGGCATAACCTCATCAACAAGTGAAATTATTAGAATAAGTTTAATACCATAAATCTTCTCTAAAAAGTAAGCAACATAATAATTAGAATAAGTTTGTTGCACCAAAATCTTCTCCAAAGAGTAAACAACATTCCATGTGGATGGCTATCAAAACATAGTAAAGTGTAAGTCACTCATTCAGGAGGCGAACATACAACATTTAAGAAACACACAAATAGAGATGGCAGTCAACAATGCAACTAAAATGCAGAAATATTAAGCTATTTCAAAATGATAAGCTAAAAATATGGATGAGGCTCACCATTTTCCCAGTATTTTCAGTTTTTAATCCCACTGAAATCATAAGAACAAAGTATCTCCATAAGAATCTATCGTCTGATTAGATGAGTTATAAATATATTTCCTTAACTTCCTATAATTGTGTTTGTCAATGTCAATTGCACTCGCTCAATGACAATATTATGCTTATATAAAACATAGCTATACTGCAGTGTAACCCTAGGGTGTCCCATATCCCCATTTTGGAAATATTTCCAAAACATAACTCCTGTAAACTCCTTGGAGCCTCCCAAAAATCTGCCATTTCCACTTTCCATATTTCCATCAGCATGTCTATGGCTGTTTCCTCATGTTTCCTGGCATTTTTATCAAAGACAAGTCCAACTGTGGAGTTTCAGAGGGTTGTGTGGGCCTTTCTTTTAATAAAAAATATCTCTATGTTGAAAGGAACACTAAGATCAATTAAAAACGAAGGGAAAATAAAAAAAAGCAGCAAAAAAGGAAAATAAGAATGTAAATTGGTTGAGATCAAAGAAACAAGAGATGTTAGAGTTATTTAGTTCATAATGGTCATCTAGACTATAGACTTAGGCATATTAATAAAGTCACTTGTTGACTTAGTCTAATTCATGCTTTAGTGTTGTATTAATGACTTAAAGTACATTTAAGTCATTTTAGGGTTTATGTCATTCCTTGACTTTAAAAGGACATGTGCTCTCTTCATTTCATAATCCAATAAGTATTTTCTCTCTTTCAAGTTCTTTTGTGTTCTTGGTTTCTTTGTGTGTTCGGTTTCTTTTCTAATATGGTATCAGAGCCACAGTGAGGGGAAGTAGAAGCAGGTGAAGGCCTGGAAAAAGGCAGATTGCAAGTCCATCAAGATGAGCCACAAGGTACTGCTTTTTGATACCACCAAGGAGTTTCAAGCTTGGCAAAGAAGGCTTCCAGAGCAAACAAAACATATTATGTGCATTGTCATTTCTCGAATAGAAGACAGAGAAGTTGAACTGAAATATTGCCCAATTCAGGACCAGCCTGCAGACATAGAAACTATCAGATCTACTAAAAAATGCTCAAATCTGCTTTAGATCTAGCTGAAAAATCTTAGATCTGCTTCAGATCTAGTAGAAAAACTATCAGATCGCGTTTTTCAGCAGATCTTATAGTTTTTCTGATAGATCCAAAGCATTTCTCAACAGATCTGAGAGTTTTCCAGCTAGATCTGAAGCAGATCTGAGTGTTTTCTCAGCAGATCTGTGTTGTTTTTCAGCAGATCTATTAGTCTTCCAGCAAGAATATTTTATTATCTCCGTAATCTTCAGTTTGGGGGAGGAAAAACACAACTTTCTTGGCTGTAAGTCTCTATTTCAGTTGCAGATTTTATTTTGAATTTTTTGTGCTCTAATGGCTAGTTTGTCTAACATTATGTTAGAGGGTAACCAAAATTTTCTGGGAAGAATTATAGTACCTGGAAACAGCGTATGTTGGCCATTTTTGAGTACAGGTGTTTGGATCAGCTTGTGTTGGGCAAGGAAACACGACCAACAATAGTTGGAAATGATCAAACCAAGTTTGATGAGCGAAATAGAGAAGTTGTGATGCTAATAAAGCTTTCAGTGACTGATGAAATGCTTCCCGAAGTGCAGACTGGGGGTGATGCTGCAACTATTTGGAAGCGACTGAAGGATTTACATGAAACTTCAGATAAAGGTAGAGCCTTCTTCCTTAAAAATTTACTGTTTTCAAGCAAAATGGATGAAAGTGAGTCTTTACAAGATCATTTGCTGAAGATAAAAGACCTTAGAGAACAGTTGAATGCCATTGGGCAGAAAATGGAAGAAGAAGACATGGTGGTAATCACTCTAAAGAGTTTACCAGCTTCATTTGAGCATTTTATTGAAACCCTAAATATTACTTCTACTGATGTTGACTTGAAGTTTGAGGATTTGAGCACCAAGCTCTTGCAGCAAGACAGGTGGAAAAAGCAATTTGGAAGTAGCAGTGGAAATGAGGGTTCAAAAATGACTTTGACAGCCAACTTCAAGGGCAAAGGCAAGTTTGCTAAGAATCATGAGGGCAGCAAGACAGATGCTTCAGGTAATCACAAGACTTTTAAGTGTCATTATTGTGGAAAAATGGGCCATAAGAAAAAGTTTTGCAGGAAAAGGTTATATGATGAGAAGAATAACCAAGGGCCAAAGAAGCAGGCCAATGTTGCAGAACATAAGGAAGAGGAAGACCTCTTTGTGTTTATGGCACATGATAAAGCAGACAATGTGAAAACATCTGCTTGGTATATAGATTCGGGTGCATCTCGTCATTTTACCAATAGGAGAGATTGGTATATTAGTTATGCTGCTAATGAATCTTCTAATGACTTTGTGGTGTTTGGTGGTGGGGAGGAATACAGGGTAGAAGGCAAAGGTAATGTGCAGATAATCCTGTCAAGTAAAGAGTTGGTATTTCTTAATGTTCACTATGTTCTAGGAATGGATAAGAATCTACTTTCTGTTAGTGAAATTATGAAGCACAACCCCCACTTACATGTGATTTTCAGCAATCACAAATGCTACTTTGTGGATAAGGTTAGTAAGAAGACACTCACTCTTGGTATTGAAGAGCATGGGATTTTCAGGTTGGTTGATGCAAGGGAGGTGAAAGAGTATGCTTTGATGGCCAAGAGTGGTCAAAATAGTAGTGAACTTTGGCATCAAAGGTATGGGCATTTGAATTTGAGATCTCTTTCTTATATGGCTAAAGAAAGTTTGGTTGATGGCCTTCTAGTTATATGAATCAACAAGAAATTTGTGGAGCATGTCAGGCTGGTAAGCAGCACAGGACTCCATTTGAAGAAGGGCAAGCTTGGAGAGCTAAGGAAGTTCTTCAGTTGATCCATGCTGACATTTGTGGGCCTATGAAGACAACATCATTCTCCGGTGCCAGGTATTTTTTGTTGTTTGTAGATGACTTTTCCAGGAAGATGTGGGTGTATTTTTTGAAGTTGAAATCAGATGTGTTTAATGAGTTCAAGAAGTTCAAGGCTTTGGTAGAAAACCAATCCGGGAAGAGCATTAAAGTCCTCCGATCTGATAATGGTGGAGAATTCTGCTCTAAGGATTTTCTTGATTTCTGTACTCAAGAAGGCATTCAGAGGCAATATACCACACCCTACACTCCACAACAAAATGGAGTGGTAGAGAGGCGAAATCGTACCATTGTGGAGATGGCTAGGTGTATGTTAGAAAACAAGTTTGTTCCTTACAAGTATTGGGCAGAAGCAGTACACACATCAATGTATCTTCTCAACTGGTCTCCAACAAAAGCGGTACACAAGAAGACTCCAGAAGAAGCATGGTCTGGACGAAAACCTCAAGTAAGTCATCTCAAAGTTTTTGGTTCAGTAGTATATGCATGGGTTCCTAAAGAAAAACGAACCAAACTTGATGCAAAATGCCAGAAAATGATGCTCACAGGGTACAGTGACAACCATAAAGCTTATAGGTTGGTTGATGTTAAGACTAACACAGCATGTCTTAGCCGTGATGTGGTAGTTGATGAAAACGCAGGGCTGTTCCAGAAGAAATCAGATCTGAAAGTTGCTGAAAATGAAGAGGATATGGCTAGAAAAACAGGTTTAATGGATGGGGCAAGTCAACAAGAGGTAGGAATCACCTCTCAGCATGACTCCCATGAATTTTCCAGCCAAGAAGATGCTAGAAATAGTTCAAATCAGCAGGAAACCAGCGATGTTTTGCAGCCGCAGGAGAGAAAGAAAAGACCAAAGTGGTGGTACAACACCTATAATGATGCTCATTGGGATGAGCTACCTGATATGAGCCAGGAAGGTAGACCAAAAAGAGATAGGGCATCTGGTTCAGTGAATTATAATGATGATGCTCATTGGGATAAGCTGGCTGGTATAAGTCAGGAAGGTAGACCAAAAAGAGGTAAGGCATCTAGTACAGTGAATTATGCTTTGATGGCTAACCTTCAAAACTCTTTTGAGCCTCAGGATTATGAAGAAGCCAAAGGCAGCCCAGAATGGGAAGAGGCTATGCAAGCCGAACATGAGACTTTGATAAAGAATCAAACATGGGCTCTCACAGAGCTACCTCCAGGGAAGAAACCCATTGGCTGCAAATGGGTCTATAAAGTCAAGTATAAGGCAGATGGGATGCTTGACAAGCATAAAGCAAGGCTGGTTGCAAAGGGCTTTGCTCAAAAGGAAGGGATTGACTATGAGGAGACATTTGCTCCTACTGCAAAAATGGGCACAATCCGCTTGGTTCTAGCCATGGCAGCACAGTTTGGCTGGAAACTACATCAAATGGATGTGAAGAGTGCCTTCCTCAATGGTGATCTAGAGGAAGAAGTATACATGTACCAACCGCAGGGATTTCAGGTTCCAAGGAAGGAACATCTTGTATGCAGATTGAAGAAAGCTCTTTATGGGCTGAAGCAGGCTCCCAGGGCATGGTACATCAAAATTGATAGGTATTTGGGAGAACAGGGATTCAGAAGGTGTCCTTCTGACCCCAATCTCTACATCAAAGGCGAGAATGGTGATGTGGTGATTCTAGTGATATATGTTGATGACATCATCATCACCGGTAGCAAGGCAGGAGCAATTGCAAAGGTAAAATCAAAGTTATGTTTAGCCTTTGACATGACAGATTTAGGCCTTCTACATTATTGCTTAGGTGTAGAAGTTTGGCAAACAGATAATCATATTTTTGTTTCACAAACAAAATATGCCAAAAGTTTGTTAGACAAGTTCAGGATGGCAGATTGTAAAATCTCATCTACACCTATGGAGAAAGGGCTGAAACTTTCAGCCAAGACTGATTCAAAGGCAGTCAATGAATCAGTCTACAGGCAACTAGTGGGCAGCTTGATCTATCTTACCGCCACTAGACCTGACTTGAGCTATGCAGTCAGCTATATCTCCCGATTTATGCAAGCTCCAAAAACAGAACACTGGACAGCAGCAAAGAGGGTGCTACGGTATGTAAAGGGAACATTGGACTTTGGCATTCTATATGGGAAAAGCAAGGAGCCTCAGTTGTGTGGCTATTCTGACTCGGATTGGGCAGGATCCATGGATGACAGGAAGTCTACAACGGGTTATGTATTCAGCCTTGGCACAGGGGCAGTTTCTTGGATCAGCAAGAAACAACATGCAGTTTCACTTTCCTCTACAGAAGCAGAATACAGAGCAGCAGTAAAAGGGGCATGTGAAGCAGTTTGGCTTAGAAGAATGCTTGCAGATTTGCAAGTCCATCAAGATGAGCCCACGGTACTTCTTTGTGATAACCAGGGAGTTCTCAAGCTGGCAAAGAACCCCGTCTTCCATGAGCGAACAAAACATATTGATGTGCATTGTCATTTCATTCGACAACTTGTAGAAGATGGAGAAGTTGAGCTGAAATATTGCCCAACTCAGGACCAGACTGCAGACATTTTCACCAAGTCTCTTGGCCCAGATAAATTTGTAAAATTCAGAGACAAACTTGGTGTGGTTTCTAGAATGACCATTAAGGGAGGATGTTAGAGTTATTTAGTTCATAATGGTCATCTAGACTATAGACTTAGGCATATTAATAAAGTCACTTGTTGACTTAGTCTAATTCATGCTTTAGTGTTGTATTAATGACTTAAAGTACATTTAAGTCATTTTAGGGTTTATGTCATTCCTTGACTATAAAAGGACATGTGCTCTCTTCATTTCATAAGGAAATAAGCATTCCCTCTTTCAAGTTCTTTGTGTTCTTGGTTTCTTTGTGTGTTCGGTTTCTTTTCTAACAAGAGGCTTTAGATTTTGAAATCAAAATATGTTTTAGCTCATAGGAAATAAGACCATGTAATAGGGCAAACAAAAAACTGGTGTGTGGATTCCAAAATCTCAAAATGAAAATTTCCTTCACTTTTCTTGTTCTCAAGAATAAGGCACATCTTCTTCATGCACCTTTTCTGAAGCTTCTATGTTTGGCTTTCCTGGCATTGTTGTTGATTTTCATGATTTTAAATATGAGAAGTAAGTTTATGATAGGTTGATTAAGAGAGGTTAGCTTTTAACATTAACTGTTGTAACTCTATAAAGATAATAAATTTCTGTTTTTATCCATTCCTTATTTCTTAATTGCTCAAAACTTGTAAATGAATATGGTTTCTGAAATGGAAACAAATAAGGAAACACAATCCCTCAAACCCTTTGTAAAAGCAAAAAAGGCAAATGAAACAACTGATTTTCTTTTAAAGATATTTTTACATTTTCTTAAAAACATTGAGTTTTTTTTTTTAATTTACTTAGTGGAATCGATAGCCACCACGGTAATCCGCGCAGTCCGCCCCTATAACCACTAAGCCGCATTCATGTTGAACCTTTTACGCCGCTGGGAACACATTGGAATACGGACAAACGCCCAGTCCAGCGAGGCCCGAGATTTGAACCTTGGACATCCATCCCCCTTACGGGTTTCGCCAAACCAGTTGGTCTACACCTTGGACCTTAGAAACATTGAGTTAAAATGATCACATATAGATAAAGAATACATGTATTTATTAAGTCCCTATAAAGTACAAATTTAAATATCAATGGTCATCCTTCATAGATAAAATAATACATGTCATGCAAAAATGAACTACATGGATAAACAATAAACTTAGCTTTTAATACTCAAAGTCATCAATTGTTATCAAAACCAGAAGAAGACTCAACTCCTATGGCTTCAGCAAAAGGTGTATGAGAAGTATCTTCATCATCCTCAAGATCAAGTGCAGTCATTGAAATAGCTAAGTCTAAGACTTTGGGGATCAACATCCCATACTATTATTTTCCTTCCTGTGTACTTTATTCCTTTTGCAAAATACAAGATGAAGATTAGAATGCAGAAAAACTAAATCCTCTGCCTTTTTTAATCCCAATCCGTTTTGCTTCACCAAATGAATGAACCCATATGTGCTCCAATTCCTCTTTGTTGCCAAAGTACTTGTACTTTTCTCTAGATTATTTGGCTTAACTGATCTCAATGTAGTTCATTTTCAAGTTGTCATTTTACTCTGTTCCCTTTTTCCTCATGGTGGAGCTTTTGAATGGACAACTTATATGACTTGATTGACAGATATTGTGCATTTGTAGATTTCTAACCATTGACCTAAGTCTGAAAATGCCTCCAAATCTATTAACCTTCTAGCTGGAAACCATCTAACAGTCAACTACCTGATGACCATTGAAAATGTTCTAGACTACCATCTGTTAATGGTCATAGAGGGTACACAATGATAATGGTCATAGAGGGTACACAATGAAGTTTATCTCTAGACTTGATGGATTCTGGTGGAGGAGACATTGTGAGAATATCTACCATCGGTTCTCAAGCAAAACAATATTCTAACTCAATGTTGCCAGTTTCAGAAAGCTGGCAAATGAAATACATAACTCTTGGTCATTTTGATAGCACTGTGATTGTCATCATGAAGTATTGTTGCCTCTGACTAAGTTACCTGTAAATCAACAGAAATCTCAACCATATAGCTTCACATGTTGCCAAAACAACAAAGATTTGTACTTTGCTTTTATGGAGGAAAGAATGATTGTATGTTGTCTCTTACTTTGTCCAAAATACAGCACCTGTTCACATGCTAAATGCATCCCATGCCAATGATTTCCTATACTCTGTGGAGCCTGCCCAATCAGTTTTCATGTATCCAACAAGCTGAAAACTATCACTTCTCATACCGATTTCACAATCTATTATACACTTCAAATATGTTTGTTCACTTTCCAGTAATCAATCTTTGTTGCACTCATGTATCTGGAAGTACAGGTCACAGCCAAAGTGATATTAGACCTCTGGCTGTAAGAGATATCGGGTTTCCCACCAACTTTCAAACAAGTGACTCATCAACCTATTTTGAACCACTATTAGCAAATAAATTTAGAAGTAAAAAACTAATTTCACTAGTTGAATAGTGTCAATATGATTGCTAGTGTTGATTAAGTCTTCTATTATACAATGAGAATCAGTATATCATCATTTTTGCATTTGACATATAGATTTTGGTTAGAAGGGCTTCTTTGAAAAAGATAAACGATAGAATTTGATATACTAAGATCATGAAACTTGTTTCAACCCATAAAAAAATTACACTCACCTATAGACAAGATGACAATTCCCTACAGGCTCAAACCCTTCAACTAGTCCAAAAACACATTCTCGTCCAAATCTCCACTAAGAAAGGCATCTTCACATCCATTTTGTATTGGTATCAAATAAAATTTTGTGGCAATGGTAAGAAGTAACCTAATTGCACTCTTCACATCCATCAGGCAACATTTCCAACCAAACTATAAGGCGATGGCAAAAAGTAGCAAGATTCCTACCAACTTTGCAATAAAAGCAAAGGTTTCTTCATAATCTATGCACTCTTGCTGAGCATATCTCTTCACCAACTAATCTCACCTTATATCCCCTCTACCTTGTGTTTTGTTTTATCTACCAATTTATACCCAATATGCTTCTTGTTTTCCAACTGCATTATCCTTTCCCATTAATATTTCACTTTCGCTTCATATGAAGTAGAATTACGCACAATGTTAGCCATTTAAACAAAATTGATAGAATGCAAAATCATCATCAAAATGGAAATATTTATATATCTTATTGCCTTCTCATCCATGTCTCCCACCTAAAGAACTTTGACTAAGTTCTTTCTTTTATTTCTCCAATGGTGGAATGGTAGTAATTAGATTTGTTTCTCACTTGCATAACTTGCTAGTGTGAACTGCTTATGATGGACTCATAAAGAACAAACTCCTCCATCTAAGGTGTTTCCACCTTGAAATAACCCTATTGCTTGGATAGACTCAAGTGGATTGCTTGCCACATTTTTAAGCTATCCTCACCAAAGATGCTCAGATTTGTACCTTTGGGAATCAATCACTATTCAGCATCAGGTATTACAAGAGAGATTGACTATAACTTGATTAATCATCTCATTCTTTCACCCTATCACTGCCATTAAGGGTAATGAGCATTCATCTGAAGTTACAACTTCTAGCATGTTATCAATAAATGTGCGTTCTTGTCTACATATGAAAGTGGCTACTATGGATTAAATGTTTTCTTCTTCTTGCATGCAACGGGGCAAGAAAATGGTTCTCCAATGCCAAGTTTTGACCGCCCAACACATTATCGAGAGATACAGATAGATGTAGCTTTACAAGTTTCCTATCTTCTTCTATTCGTTCTTTGGTTGTGGACGCTAGAAGAGTCTTGAGGGGTCGAAGTCTTTGCCACCCTAGGATTATCCAACCAATCCTTCTTAGTCTTGGCCATTCTAACAGTAGCATCATTAGATTTAGTGTTGACCATTCTGGAAGAATTGGTGAAGACAATAGTATTTTTTCTACTTTACATCCCACAAGAGATTAGGGTTGGTGCTTGAATCCACATGAGCTCTCTTTTATTTCTTTTACCTTGAATTGGCTCTCTCTTCTCTTCATCATTACTTTTAGCATGTTAGAGTGTACCCAATTTAGAGCACTACCCTTGAAGCTGAGATTTGATGCCCTATAATAGTTCAAATTTATTGTAGTTTAACTTGGTTTCCTTCCTCTAGATTAGCTTATTTTTGTAATACTTTTTTGGTTATTATAATGCATTATAATAGCTCTTTTCAGCAAGTCCCATTGGCCTACGTTGGTCATCCATGGACATTAATAGAATTATTTAATCCTATCCTATCATCATGTTGGAAAATATACAACTTCTAGGTATCCAATGGCGACTGCACACATAATACATTATCATGAACATTGTTGTAGCCACCAAACCTTGACATCCTTTACCAAGCATGCTACAAAGTTCATTTTCCTCCAACCAAGGCACAAACCATTTGTCATTTTATTCTTCTACGAACTAATCAAATACTAGAGATGCAAGTGACCATATATTCAATGCTATAAAAAACTTGTGCTTACAACAGCAATCAAAGTAAAATGTGACTCCTAAAATTTGTAAAGATTACGTTCTCAAACACCAAAGGCTATTACCTTATTACATGAATCATCCTTCACAAAACAACTGTTTGTCACAAAATGTCACTCCAAATTGACCTCATTTGTGATGTAACTGGTGGAAAGTGAGTTGTTACTTGTGCCAAGAATAGAGAACACATTCAAAAGAGTAACCTTCATACATTTTACAAGTTTAAATTGCATATTACCCTTGTCTTCCACATGATGCCATCTATTATCCTCAAAATCATTTTCTCAGCATTCAAGATTTATATAACAAAGTTGGCAAACCAGTCGTTCATGCATGTCATGTGTTTACCAACAGCAGCATCCGAATACCAAGAATGATCCTTTTTATTCCCATTATGAAAAACAACTAAGGCATATCTTCATCCTGGAGTTCATTTCTTTTTATTTTACAGCTATTTTTTCTTCCAACAATTCTTTTTTTGGGGGGCTGACCCTCTTGTTATAGAAATTCAAATAACCACATTTTTCTTTAATAAATTGATTTACATATGATAGAACAAAACGCTGCAATTTACATGTGCATGGGGGGCAGTTGACCCTCTTGCTTTCTAACTGGTTCATGTGATGTTCTTCTTATACAAGCTGTTTATTTCCAGTGGCATATTCCTATGATGGAATTTCGTTTCACATTAATACCTTTTCTATGTTCCTGAAATAGGGTGCAGAAGCTATTGGCTATCCCATTGCAGAATCATTATTTAATGAGGTTGTTTGTTCTTCCCTTCCTCCCAACCATAGCATATTATACACCCCATCTGCACGTTTGCGGACTATCCAGATCCAAATAACTATAGAACTATCATAATTGGGCACATATTCACTAGCCTTTTTAACATAAGTTTGAATATTAAACTCTCAAGAAGTCAGAACTACTAGATCAAGACAAGCTTGGATAGTGAGGGTAGACAAGTTTCACAATCAATTATCACATTATTCAACATGTTTCCAGCTCTGGGAGGCTCATCAATGGTCGTCTAAAGTTTTTTGTTGTCTTGTGGGCATGTGTGTGGGGGGTTGGCCCTCTTGCTTTCTAACCAGTGAATGTGATGATGCAAGTCTAGTGGCATATTCCATGATTGGAATTCTGTTCCACGTTAGTACCTATCTATCTATCTGTGGAGTTTAGAAAGGCCTCTGACACTGTTCCCAGATGTCTTTTGTTTTGAAGGCTACCTAACATCGGCATCTTGGAGCCCTTTATAACCACAATCAAGAGACTATACGAGGTAGTGCTTGGTCATTTTTGGACAAGTTTTGGTTCTTATAGGATGTCCAAAGCACCATTCGCATCAAACAATGATATCCTCTTCCTCCTTCACTCTTAGTGATCTACACTAAGGAGCTTGAAAATTTTATTCATAAAACACAGGTTGACGATGGTTTCCTTCTACATCATTTCTTGATAGCTATTATTTTTTCTCAATGATATTGTTCTTCTTTCTCATATTCCTAAGGGCCTGTAAAGATAGTTGGACACTCTTGCTAACTTTTGTGACTCAAAATAGTTGTCAGTCAACCTTAGAAAGACTGACATGGTGATCTTCAACACATCAAACTTGCTTGCTTCTGTGACTTAAAACAGTCATCAATCGACCTTAGCAACACTAATGTGATGATTTTCAACATATTAGAGAGCCCCCTTTCTAAGTTTTAGTTCTCCTATAAGAGTGAGCCAATTGAGATCACCATTGCTTACACATACCCCGGGGTTCAGTTTACAGTTCCTTCCCTTGATCTTCAGTAAGCTTCAAACTGCAGCTCTGCAAGAGACATGCATCTCCCTTGGCCTTGGAATGCCAATGTTCCCAGCAGCACTTCCAAGACATACTTACAGTCCTATGGATTTAAGATCTCAGGTCCAAGTCTAGAGAGTGTCGATAGGGCTCACATTCAAAGGGTTCAAACTATTTTCCTTCAACAATTTATCCCATGTAAAAGACAGTTCCAGAATGCATTGTGCAGTCTAAGTTTAGTGCTCATTGTCTTTGCCTTCAGAATTATTTTTTAGATTTCATTGCCTAAGATCCATACGTGACTTGAACCTCAAGCAAAGAGAGATACCCATATTTGGCACTTTGCTCCTTAGAATTACTTTTCTCTAGAAGCACTTCTCATTGTTGTGAATGGTCCTCAAGAGTTATTTCACTTCTTTAGTCATTCGGCATTGCAATAGATTGATTACCTCCGCTCAAGTACTATATAAACACTCCTCTCCACCTTCTTCTTGTTAAGAGGGCAATTAATCAAGAAAATAGAGATGATGTTTATCAACAATATTTCAGATCATTTGGGTCACTATTAACCTTGTGGAACATGTCTAGTAGTCTCCACACCTAGAAAGAACATCATGTCAAGGTAGTGAGAATCTCCACGGCCACTTCCCTACCACATTGCATAAATTCTTCCAAATTAACATCACCACAATAAGGGGCACAACAAAGAACTCGCCACGTTATCCAAAAGAAAAGCACAATACGCAGTTTAGAACTAGTTTTAGAAGAGTCCTGCTACATCAAATTGGTGCAAAAATAGCAGAATGAATGTGGTGGACATAGCATAGCACCATAGCAAAAAACGCACAGGTTTGTTTTGAAGACAAAAGAAATTAGCTGCAGTAACTTGTCATCATGACATGTAGCTTGAGGAAGCACATCAAATGGACATTGTATATGGAAGTAGATCTCCACAAGTGCGAAACATGCAAGTCCAAAAGAAAAACATAGGCTGTCACCATATGAGTTTAACAAAACCAACACAAAGCCAATTTCAGGAAGATCAACATTCAAAACATCTGTCTGAGGAGGTCAACATAAGACCAAAAACACCAATGTTCATGGTGCAGTGAATAAATTGCACCATGTCGTCCAAGCAAAAAGAATAGCATCGTCACCCAAGAGTCCACAAAAACTATGCCTTCAAGGCTATTGCAAACAGATCATTGTAAATCACGAGAAATCTACAATTGTAAATAGATATGTTTGCTGGTACATTTAAAGACAATCCGCAACATCAAGGGGCAAAGCGATAAGCATTTTCTTGCAACCATATTCTGACCCTAGCCAGATATTCCTTCACGTAAGTTTCAGAATGAGACAAAGATCAATTAAAATGGCTCTGACACAACACAACGTTGATTTAAGCCCAACAACAAAACCAAACTTCCTCCACAAGAGGAATGCAAAACCTTAATTCAAAAATCCAAATATAAATCTGCTCCAAAATATGAACCAAAGAATGTAGCTTAACATTATAGAGGCCCTACAGGTGAAGAATGAAACACTTTATTACTGCTTGATATGGAAATGTTATTTATTAACAAACAGCGTCTTTTAAAGGCATACATGTACCTATATTAGCCCTAACGCACAGGATTAAAATGAACTATCCGATAATTGCTATGAGGTGGAAATCCAAACAAACTATCTAAACATAGGTGCTAAACTAAATACCGGTTAAAAATCATTCAACCTGGTTAGAAAGGTGCTAAACAAAATAGTAACCTATCTAAAGATCTTTTTTATTTTGGCAAATAACTAAACAATAGTTTAATATACTTAATTTGTGTTTTATTTCTTGGTTTCCAACCACTCACCCCTTCCCAGATGGTATGGGCCCAAGGGCATTTAAGAAATAAGTGATTGCATGTTTCCTTAACTCTTTCATCATGAGGTAACATCATGACTCATTCTATCCTTTTCTGAGCCAGTATATTAGTTCTCAGAAGCTTCCCATGTAATGCAAGATGTTTCATTAACTATTTGATTATGGGGCAACATGATGGCTCCTTCCATCCTTTCTAAGCCAGCATAGCAGTTGTACGAAGCTTCTCATGTAATGCAAGCCATATGAAAGATTCGAAATTCAGCCATGCTAGATTTTCCCATAACATTTTCAACTTCTCTAAATTGCCAGATAATTTTGTCAGGAATTGATAAATTACTTTAACTTTGCATTTCCTGTTCGCCTTTGTTCCCTAGTATAACTGATCTTTGCCACTTGGTATGTGCAAGTCATGTTGACTAGAAGCTTTGTTAAACACAATATCTCCCTTAGACAATTGTCTCTGTATGAGTGCAGATAGATCTAGTTCCAATGCTTAGAAACTCTATCAGAATTTCAAGGCTATCCGGGATCCAGAAACTTTGGTAAGCATCTCATCTCTCACCAAGATTTCCAAAAGCACAAGAACTTCTGAATTTTGATTTGAAGACCATGAACATCATTGCCATTCTCTTCCTTAATGGCAGCTTGTGGCCTCTTGACTACACCCATCAAGTGTTTGACATTCAAATATAGTAATCATCCTGCTCTTTCAAATGTAATAATTGTAGTCGTAGAAATTTTAGACTTCTAACAAAAGCATATTGTTAAGATTTGACATATCTGCATCCCTAACATGCAATGTAAAAAGAATTCAATTGGTAGGTCAACAAAGGCATGTTTTGACACATGCAAAAATGGACCAGACTCAAATGACATTTGCTAGACTGCACCATATAAGGCAGGACAAATCTCTATATACAATTGACTTCTAGGGTTCGCACCATATGATGCATGCTATATTTGCAATATTTCTAATCACAGTCATCCATAAAGGGGTTTGTAGATCCTCACATCAAAATACACAATTAACTTCGGAATATTCCCTAGTACCTACCATCAATGAACATTGTCTTCCAACGATCCTTGGCCCGTCCACCCCCATAATGTTTATTAGGAACTTTCAACACTACCTCTCTCTTAAAATATAATGAATGAAAATAAACAACATAGTTCCTGACAAATACATCAATAGCAGAAGGACAACATCAAACAACAAAAGAATTGCATAGTCATGTGACCTCGTAAATATCATACTACCCTCACAGTAAGGATTATTTTCCTAACATTTGGATGAAAAGCATTATCTTTTTGTGTCCTTAAGTAGTCACTTTGATATTTTTAAAATTAGAACTGATTCCTTTTGATTTTGATGCAAAGTTGCCCATGGTGACATTGTTACCAGATTTTGGCAAAGTTTATCAAAAATATTCAACTTTTGGTAATATTCTACCTTTCACAAACAAATTTGACAAATATAATTAGATAAACAACAATCAATTGTATTAAATGGCATGAGCTCATGTCGTTGAATACATCGATTGTCAAGGCAGCCACCTAGGTATAAATCTTGCCAAGCAATATATGCATAACTGCCAAAATGTTATAATAGATAATAGCACTACGTGGTTGGTTGAAATAACATGGTAACGTGGTCCTGATGTGATATAGGTGGGGCTTATTTCAATTCTATATAATCAATTTAAAAAAAAAAAATTAAATAAGATTTTAAAAATATATGTTAAACATTTAAACCAGCTTTAATAAAAAAATTAAAGATTCATTTTTTTAATAAAAATACTTATATCATTTGAAAAGTTTTAAGCTAGGAGTGAGTGCAAATCGAAAGCAAGCCTCACTTTTTTTTTTGTTTTGGATCTGTGGAAATGAAATGAAATGAAATATTATTAATGTCCGCGGTGGGCCAAAATAAGACCCAAGGGACTATAAGAAGTACAATAATGACTGCCAGCTAGCAGGCTAAAAAGCCCAACAAAGAAAAGAACTAAGAAAAATACAAGATCAAACCCGACAAACGGGCCAAAGAGAAAGGGAAAAGAAAAGAAAAGGGAGAGCAAAAGGGGGGAGGGTTGCAATCCAACAGAGAGAAGTGCATGCCAAGAAGAACGGAGAGAGAGAAGGAGGGGGAGGGAGCAGACCAGGAGGGGCAAGCTCCGAGAATCCCCCAAAAACTAATCTCTCCTAACAGTCGAGGCCGAAGTACCGGAGCTGAAGAAGTCCATGATATGTCTCTGCCCATTGCTAGTTCGGAACCCCGACAAACTGTTGGTGCGCTGTCTAGTGACCAAGCTTACATTCAAGCTTGGATGGTGTGGGGCGTTTTCGGTCGAAGTCACCTAGTCCGTCGGAGTTGGTGAAGTATGTTGTGATGAGCCGATGTTGAGGAGGGTGAGATCCATTTGGAGAAATTTTATGTCGTCGAAGCTGAGTTATCTCCCTAAGAAAGAGTGCGAGACAACGCTGGTCCGGGTATCCGAAGAAGGTAGAAACACATCGAGAGTTGTCCCTGAAAAGGCAATGGAACCTACCCCGGATCTCATAATAAATGGGACAACAAAAAATGAAGTGATGCGAGGGTCTCAACTTCACCCAAGGAGCAAAACAAGCAAATCCGCTCCTCCATCGGAAGATGGTGATCCGACTCAATCCGGAGTTGGTGAGAACACACCCTGAGTTGCCCAATAGTGATCCGAAGACTATGCATTGTGTGCTGTTGAAGGTATTGTGGAGGAACTATTCTGCCCTCCTGTATCTGTAAGAAGTGCTCATGGTAGAAAGACAACTTGGGGGAAAGAGGGGCAACGGGGAGAGATCCATGTGCATACGGTGTGCTGGAGACTAACATCCTTCCGAATCTCGTGGAGCATCTTCTCCTTACTAAGGCGAGAGGGGGGAGAACCCCCAAAGAATAAGGGGGCAGCTTTGTCTATACGTATCTGAATGCTGGCCAGGAGAGTAGAAACCTGAAAATACCAGCTCCTCCGGCCTCCTCGAGAACTCGGAGAGAGTTCCATCGAGGAGCGAAGGGCGAGGTAAGGGTACCGCCTGCAACCCTCAGGGGTATCTCCGAAAGTACGGATCCTGTGAAGATAACCGATAATCAGGAAGATAATCTCAAGCTGGAGAGGAGAAGCCCCAAACTCTGCCAGAATAATAGAACGAGGGATTGTTCCCTTGCAACGAATGAATCGTCGAAGAAAGAGTGTTTGCACTCGTTCAACCCGTGACCACTCAGTCGGGCCAAGACTAGGGCCCCAAACCACTGACCCATAAGTAATAGTTGGCTTGACCAAAGCGTCAAAGATCCTCATCTTCACAGGTATATCCTGAAAATGTGCTTTGAAGCAATTCCTCTCTAGCAAAGACAGAGCTGCATACCCCTTACACACCCGGACCCGGGCGGCGGGTTTCATACCAAAAGTGGGACCAGTGAAAAGAACCCCCAAATACACATAAGAGGTGGTGATTTCGACCTCCTGGCCCTGGAAAAGGAAGTGGAGATGGGATAGGGCCTCTTTGGTAGTATTGAATACCATAACCTTGGTCTTAGAAAGATTCACCGTCAACTGTCTCGAGTCACAAAAAGCGGCAAGTGTGTCCGGATGACGCTGAAGCCCCTCGGGGGATGAGGCCAAAAGAACAACATCATCGGCAAAGAGGAGAATAGAAATCAACACATGGTGAAGAAGGCAACCATCCTGCGGGTGAGCGTTCTCCATGATAAAAGTCTCAAGCTCGTCGATAAAGATCCCAAAAAGTGTCGGCGAAAGGGGGCATCCCTGTTTCACTCCTATGGTGCTAAGAATATTGGCTGAAAGCCCTTGAGGGGAGCGAAACCGACCTTTCACGGTCTCATATAACCGTGTAACCGCTGTCAAAAGTTGCCCGAGAGATGCCAATTGATCGAAGCCTCTCAAGAAGTAAATGTCGAGGCACCGTGTCGAAAGCTTTCTTGAAGTCTACAAAGCAACAATAAACCTTTGAGGACCTGGAACGCGCCTCCTCAATAATAGCTTCGAGGACTAGATTGTGATATGTGGTCTGATGATCTTGCCGAAAACCAGCTTGGCCAAGAGCCCTGAAACCCCCCTCCTCCAACCTTCGAGAGAGAAGCACATCCAATGTTGTGGCATAGAGCTTGGCAAAGATATGCCCAATCATGATAGTCCTGTAGTTATTGGGTTCATGGGGATCACCTGCCTTATGAATGGGGTGAATGATATCCTTGAGTCCGGGACTCGGGAAACCCGAAACAGAACGACAAGATTAAAGAGATCAGCAAGGGGCCCAACAAGAGGGTCAATACCATGCTTCAAAAATTCTGCTTGTAACCCATCCAAATCTGCTTGCTTTGCTTGTACGAGTTTCCGGATAGCCTTGCACGACAAGACCAGTAGAAAAGAGGTGGCACGAAGAGGGGGGAGGGAACAGAAATACGAGGCTGATTTGGGATGGTATAAAGGGAAGAGGCATGGATGGTCCAAGAGGAAAGATCGATCCCATGAGTAATCCGATCACGGGGGAGGATAAGGCGCCAGAAGGATTTAGGAGACTCTTGAAGGGAGTGGATAAGATCAAGTCGATGCCGAGAGAGGAAGAGACGCTTCTTCTTTCGAAGAAGCATCCTATAGTCTTTGTGAGAAATGGCATGGGGCTGGGAAGGATTTCGAATGGCATATTTCAACCTTCGGTGGGCAGACTTACATTCCTCATCATACCAGATGTTCATGGGGCAATGACCAGGGGGACGAGGACGAAGGGGAGGACGAATAGTGTGGGGGTATGATTCCAAAGCAGCCTTCCAAATAGTTTGGACCAAGCAAGCAAAACGATCGGAAACATCGGAAAGAGAAGACACCTTGGGGAGAACATGACGCAACCGGTCCATGTAGGTAAAGGAATAATAATAGTCAAAGTCTATAGTGACTCGAGGGACTGAAGGGGAGGGAGGAGGGGGAGGAGTAACAGGAAGGGAAACGAGTGGATAACGTAAGAGAAAGAAGCTGAATGATCGGTAAGGGGAGGAGGGTGATCGGAGACGTTGAATCGGGAAATGAATGGAATGAGGGTGGTAGAGGAAATAGCATAGTCGACGACACTGGCTCCACCACTATGAGGAAAGCAAGTAAACCCACTAGAATACAAAAAAATAAGATATACCATTGAGAAGAACTAGTCTGTTGGATTCACCCAACTCAATAAGATGCTTACCATAAGCAGTCACTTGTGTGTCGTTGGAGGTTCGAGCAAAACCAAGGTCCTCAAGATCCAATTCCCGAGTCTGCATCTCATCGGTTGTGAGGTCATGAAGAGAAACCTGCATAGGTCCGGTCCGAGCATTGAAATCTCCCAACGAAGTATCTCCCCTGAAGCCGAGTATCTAGTAATGTCCTCATAGAGATCCTGGAAAGGGTCCCCGTCCGTGTGAATAACAAAATTGGACGTGGTGGGGGGAAAGTAACAGGTGGCAATGTAGATATCCCAAAGAGGTGGGTGACGAAGGATTTTAATCCATAAAAACCTGGAGTGGGGGTCAGTCGAAACCAAGGAAACCGAACCCTGGAGCTTATCCTTGATAAGAGCAGCAACACCTCCTGATCCTCTAACCCCTCCAGAGCGTCGAGTGAGTTGCCGACAACTGGACCACCAAAAGTAACCAGAGATAAGCTGGAAGGGCCCGCTCGGGACTCTCGTGCGTCTCACGAGATAAGAATGATGTCATGTCTACCAATCACATCAAGAAGGGACCCTGGGGCAGACCACATCATACCATTGCAGTTCCAACAAGCTATAGCTAGCTTATCTGCCACCCCCCTTCCGTGCCGATGGAGTCATTTGTTAGGCAAGGGTTTGGACCAACCAGGTGGGGGAGAGTCCCTAATCACTGCACGCAAATTACGAATAACTGCCCATTTGTTAGCTTTCCTGGCTGCGGCTACTTGTTCCCTAGCTTTCTTCAATTCTTCAACCTGGAGTCGCGTAAGGTCCTCATCAAGGTAGATCTTGTCCTGAAGAGTAAATAATTTCCGTTTGGCCCTCAACGCCTTCATACGCTCTTCCGCATTTTTGAAGCGTATGACCAATGTGGAGTCGGGAGAGAACCATGCTCTCTCGAGAGTAACATCTGTTAACTCAAGAGTGTTGTGAATGAAGGCATTTCCAGCTTGAAGCGGATCAATAGGTTTGGGCACCCCACGAACCCTAAGATTGAGCGCTTTCGCATTACGGATTCTTTCTTCTTCAAATTTAGCTTGGACAACCAACTCAACTATGGGAGGGGGGTTCTTCTTTCCGGCTACAACTTGAACCCAAGATTGTTGGTCGGCTAATTTTTGGCTTTGTGCAGTTGATGCTTCCTTGAGACGTTCTGCTCGGCCAAGAAGAACAGCCTGTTCATCTCGAATTTTTAAGATTTCAGAGTGTAAATTCGCGGAATTCTGAGGAGGTTGTTCGGTATGTGCAATCTGCAATTGAGTAATGATAGCTTGCTGATCTTGAAGTTTAATTTGGAGATCTGCGATAATGCGGCTGCCGTCTTTCACTTGGTCTTGCAAGGAGAGTATAATACTAGCTTGTGTGTCTAGCTGTTTCTGGAGAGAATTAATCTGTTTAGACAAACGCTGGTATGAAACTGTTGTGTGAAAGCGTTGGATAGATTTAAGAGGAGAAGCCCGTGTTTCCTCCATTCCTCCTTCATCAAGTATCCCCATAACACACGAACACCAAGAAATCCCCTCTCGAGCGTAGCAGAAATCCTCCTCGAGCGCAGCAGAAATCCCCCTCGAGCGCAGCAGAAATCCCCTCCCGAGCGCAGCAGAAATCCCCCTCGCTCGCAGCAGAAATCCCCTCCCGAGCGCAGCAGAAATCCCCCTCGCGCGCAGCAGAAATCCCCCTCGCGCGCAGCAGAAATCCCCTCCCGACCGCAGCAGAAATCCCCCTCGCGCGCAGCAGAAATCCCCCTCTCGCACAACGCTCCTGCTTCGCTAATGGGCTAGACAAATAGATATAATTGCTAGAAGGAATAAAGAGTGGGTGCTAGTAGGCACCGCAACGATCTCACATCACAAACTGATAGAGATGACATGAATGCCACAATCCAAGCCATGAGAAAAGACCTACAATGTAAGATCAATGATGTGAAGGAGGATAAAAAGAGGGGAAAGAAGGACATATGGTGTTTTGATTGTAAAACAGAAGGACACACCAAGTGCAAGTAAGGATCCCTCATCTTTTCTTGCTCCAAATCTTTAGGGAAATTTAAGAAATAAAAAATTCATATAAGGAAAAGGTCGGTAGCAAGGAAGGAAAACAACATTTGAAAGTCCTAATTGGAATTAAGGATGTTGTATCTAGAAGTATCAATTCCCGATTATAAGGGAAGAGGAATATAAACATATTACATGTCCATACAGGTAGTATATGCTATAACAAATATGATTATAAAGGATGAGATGGTCGAGCATGGTATACTAGTATTTAAAAGCATAAGGCTAATATGTAACATCCATGGAGGCTGGCTAGAGAGTTTAGATTATTTAAAATTAGACTAAGAGGAATTGGGTATTGAATTCAAATTACTTCATGATTTTCTTCCTAAAAGTTATTTCTTCATCGTATTTTCTAGTTTGGAGATCAAGGATACAATAATGGGTGGTAGCCCATGGTTTAGGGAGAGAAATACCAATATTTAAGATCATGAAGTGAATATTTTTCTATCTAGATAAAAACCATTCAAAAACTTCCACCGTGGGTCAGGATTTTTGGACTTATGTATTAGCTTATCAATAAAAGTATTGAGAATAATATTGGCATAAATAACCTAGATTTATGTTGTTATGGGTATTTCAAATTTTTTTTTTTTTACAATTGATTCATATTAAATCTCAATCAATAGAAAGCGGTCAAGTAGTATAAATGAAATCATAGCATTATGATGCCACATAAATTATGATATTGGAGATATAACAAGAGATAACAAATTGAAAATGATGGAAAAAGAGATAATAAAATTTGGTCATGAGATAAACTTCAGTATGAGGCAAGGATATCATACTATAATGGAAGCACTAGATGATAAAGGCCATTATTATTCACTCTAACGAATATTTAGAAGAAAAAAATAAGGAGAAAAGGGATGAGGAAGTCCAATGTGCAAGTTCAAATTCAAAAGGAACTAAAAGTGTAAAGGAATATGCAACATAAAATTCTAAAACAAAGGGGACAAAGGAGGGAGATTTTATTAAAGGAAAGTCGTCTTCATTTTCCTCAAGCAACAAAAAATCCTCTCCTTGGAATAGAAATGAAACTAGTATAAAGGTTATCTCTTGCAGTTTAAGATTTTTAGAACAACATAATAAAGAAATGAGGATGGAGGATATCTATAGCAATGTAGGGTTTTTAGGATAGCATGAAAAAAAAACTATAAAGGAGGAATTGCCTTGCACTCTAGGGTCTTTAGGTAACAAAATACAAGTGGCTTTAAAGTTATTCCTTATAACTCGGACCCTTTAGAGAAAGATAAACCCATGCATGATAAGTCCCATTATGAGAATTACAAAAAATATAAGATATTGTTAGTGGGATCTAAAAAAGGAGAGGAAGACCCAAGAAGCAAAAGTAAATATAAAGGAAAACTTACAGGTTTATCAGTGTGGGAGAACAAGAGCAAATATCTCAAATATTAACAATAGTTGTGACTAAGGCCACAAATAAAAACAAGCATTGATGATGTAAATGATATCTTGGATTATTAAGGACATGAATGAGAGCCCTAAGGTGTTAGAGAATTGATAAATTACCTTAGATAATATATTTATAAAGAAGGAAAGCAGGTAGAAAATATTTTAGCTATTTATGGTTTTGATCTTTGTCTTGGTAAAATCCAATAATTAAAATTAAACTAGTCGAGTGAGATTGTGAGAACATAATAGTTTGAAGAATATAAAGAATATTATTCACGAAGGACAAATGAAGAATATCTTTGGTAAAAACTCAAGTTGAATATGGATTAAGTAACCGTACGATAATGCAACTATTTTGTTATTTTTGATGGCAGTGGCCCCCATAGAAACCACACAATGTTTATTTAAATTAAAAAAAATAGCTATACCATTTTTCAAAGTTTGTAATAAATTTTATACCGATTTTCTTAATGACAACTTTTTTTTATTATTATCCTTGGCGAACTCAAATATGACCCAAAACTGCTAACTTAGCATGTTGACATGGTTCACTCTCACCATATTTATAATTTGTAGTTTTATCCATTCTGTTACAACTAAGCACACTCCTTGTGTCCCATTAACCTATTCACTTGTTATGAAAATAAAAAGTCCTTTAACAGTCTTACTAAATTAGTCATCGAGGATATCGAGATTATGCTTCTCCACACAAAAGCATTAGAACATTAACTAAATGGCAACCATAGTTAAAGTAGATAAGCAAAAGAATGTAACAGTGAAGAAATGGAAACCAAAAAAAGATAGATTCTCACTACATCAGAGATGCAGCAATCCCAAATCCGTGCACTGTGACCAAAAAGTATTGGTCCTGCAATAATTTCAGAATGAGAAACAGGCCATGAATCACGAATATCTTTCCCATTGAATTTGCATATCCATACGCGGGCACTGCATCAACATAAATGCAAAACAAATATCTCCATCAAAAACTAGTGACTTGCAGCATAAAAATAATTTTAAAGAAATTTAGGTGAATTTTTTCACAGAATATACATCTAGAATAGAAAATTCAAGCTTGCCAAAGACTAGTCTACCTGCGATCATCAGAGGCAGAAACAAGTTTTAATCCGTTATGTGACCAGGCAATGCGAAAAATTGATCCCTCATGTCCAGTAAGTCTATTCAATAAAACAGAACCATATTGACAATTATACAATTTCTGATTTGTGCACTCAATAATGTTGCCACGGCAAGGTGGTGCATCAGAACATAATACACCTACTTCAGCTTGTTGAGAAATAATTTTCCATATGAGAATCTGACACAAAACAAGGTAAAATCAGAAAATGAAATACAAAAACTAAAAACAAATTCACCAATTCTTTAAGGACTAAGTCCTTCTGGATTTTTTTTTAAGAAGCAATCTTTGGTCAGCTAAACCCATATAATTGGTAGATAACAAAATGACTCCCTATGTCGCTCCCCAACTATATCTCAATATAAAACTTCAAATGGGACACACATTATAGACTATGATTTGATTAGATTAAGAATATATACTACAAGCTTATCAAGATAAAAAATTTGAATTTTTCAAAATTGAATTAAAAGCAAAAATTACTCTAAACCATGCTTAATTCTGATAAGCCATACAATTTTGTATGCATTCAATATTATAATACTGTAAGGTTTAACAACCTAAAACTGATCTCTGTAGAAAAGAAAATTGCAAATATCAACATATCAGGAATGACAGAAAAGAGAACATTTTACCTCATTATAAATAGTGCCAGATGCAACACAGAGTGTTTTGATGGAATCACCCCACAAACTCATAGAATAAAGAAGACACCTCTCTGGGAACAAAATGATAACAACAATTTTAATGCCAAGCAATACTTTATAGACATGACTCCACTATAATGAAATTTTGAAGTGCTTACTCTGCTTTAAACTCTAAATAAGATGCATTGTACAATGGAAAGAATTTACTGTGATCTTTTCACTTTGCTGCAAGAATATTATGGAAGGACTATATAACAGAACTTCTTGTGTTCTTCAAATTGGTGTTACATAAAGTTAAGTTTTAGAAGAGATACAAATAGAATTTTTCATCTTCATTAAATGACAAAACTAATTTCTTTAGTACTAGAAGCATAAAATAGAACTGATAAGAGAACATTATGGGATACTATACCAAGATGAAGAGCGTAAGGCAAATCTGATATTTAACTTACACATATCAGAACAAGAAAGAAAAAAAATAAAAATTAAACCCCAAAAACTATAAAAAAGAATGTGAAGCCATGTCACAAGGAACTGATAAATGTGACACGGATTAACATCTATAGAATAATATAAGTAGCAATCTCCCTTGAACATAGTAGTGGCCACTTCCACCTCTTTATTTCAAGAATATTATCTATAACTAGGAGTTAAATTTAATAATGTGCCTATCCAAAAAATCATACTGACTGCATTGCTCATCATTTAACATTTCTTTATTGGTGACAATTTGAACTGGTAATGCCATCTATCTTATCACTAGATACACATTTTAGAATTATACATAAAGCAAAGATATAAAGACTAATTAAAACCTTGAAACCATATCCAAAAAGGCCACAAACTAACCTGAGCATTTTACCTCAAGTACTTGATATGATTGGGCAATATTCCAGATATGGACTGAATTGTCACTAAGGCCAATGACAAGCAAACTGTTACTGACCTTTTCTTCAGCCCTATAATTTTGCTTCAAGCCTTCCTTATCTAATCCCTAGAATATCATTAGTTGCAAATAAGGATTTCCAAACCATGATAAAGCAAATAATCATTTAACTGTTCCTAAAAAGAGTTCAATTTACATATGAGCAATGTAGGCTTAGACATGTAGCTAGATTGAGGAAGAAAAGTGCGAGAGGGGACAATCAGACAGACAAAGAAGAAAGATCATCCTCCAAAGAATACCTTCAAAAATCGAACATCCATGACCCAGTGACTGAAGGTGGGCAGGATCTGTAACAAATCCAAACTAATTTGCCCCTTAGACCTTTTACTTTCTGATTCTCCACTAAGCTGTACATCAAATAGCTTAACTCTTCTTTCCCCAAAAACTGCAACTGTAACTGCTGAAATCCTCATGGAACAGGAAGGATCAAAATCTTGAATCAAGTAACAAGATGAATGAATTCCATGCACTCGAATACCATCAAATGCATGAGATGAGCAAAGCACTTGTCCACTTTCAATATCATACAGAAAGAGTTCCGCTCCTGTGCCTGAAATTGAAATAAAATCAAATAATATCACCAGGAGCTAGCATACATTGTTGGAAACTTGGAAATGAAATAGCAGATGTCCTGGAAATTAAGCTATAAATGTAACATTAGTATTCATATATAAGTAAAAACAATTATCATTAAAATATAAAATATCCCAACATAAAAGTACTAACGAAGCCTAAGTTGTCCATGACAAATAACAAATCAAAAGCCAAAAAATCTAAGAGTGTAAGTTTATTTAGCTTTTAGGAAGAACTCAAATTTTTTGATAAATCCTGGGAGGGGGAAATAAATCTAATCCAAAGCCTTCCTTTGCAACATTAATATGGTCCTACAATCTTTACCCAGCAATATATTTGCAACTGAAATCTGTAGACACCAAAACAGCACCATTCGATTAAGTGACTACAAACACTGATCGCATGCACATACACAGCTTTTAGGGCAGCCTTTAGAGGTCAAACAGTGGTCTTGACCACTTACACAGCAGTTCGGAAGATCGAAAAATGAGCAGAGCAAAGTCGGTCGTTCTAGAGCCTTTAACAAACTTCAAAGCCTTCTTAGCCTTCTTCAAAGCCTTCTTCAAGCCAAGCCTTTATCCGCGCCAAGCCTTTTGTCAAAAACCAAGCCCTGGCCGAAGCGTCGCGATATCGCGATGCTTTGGGCCCCGACCCGGGTCGAGCGTCGCGATATCGCGACGCTTTGGGCCCCGACCCAAAGCAGTCCCAAAGCGTCGCGATATCGCGACACTTTGGGCCCCGACCCAAAGCCGGCCCAAAGCGTCGCGATATCGCGACACTTTGGGCCTCAAGCCAACACCTGGCCAAAGTCAAAAGCAGACACGTCACCAATCAAAAGCATACATTCGACCATACAAGGAACGACCGCCACGTGGCACCTCTACGTGTCCCTTCTCGAAGAGACCCCATGGCTCTGTAAAACGGCGGATTTTACAACGGACATTAATGAGACAAGCGGTGTTAGCAAAATATCCGATCCGAGGCCACGCCTCATAACTACGATCTGTCAGTGCGAGCCAGGTCCCATAATGGCCCGATAAGGATCAAATCTAAGCGGCCCTTGCGGATTTAGGGTTTTAACATTAATGTTCCAGAGGCAAAATTCCTCTATAAAAACTCCCTCCATGCAACGAAAAAAAAGAGAAGACTGCGAAGCATTTTGTTAACACAACGAAGTGCTGCTCATTTGGATATCCGACTGTATCAATCTAAGTTCACCTTCTTTACATCTAGAATCTCTCACAAATAGAGGTTGGTGGGTGATTCTTAAAAGAGTGAACCGGACTTTCACACCCGACAGTGGATCACTGCATCCCACTAATTCGACGACAACACACAGCCTTAGATCTCGAGCCCATTCCTAGTGGATTGGCGTCGAGACTAAGTGTAAACCAAGGGTGGCCCGCTTGGGCAGCCCATGAACGTTTCTAGTTAATGCAATATATGTTGTTCTCTTTTGAAATACATTGCAAAAACTAACAATATCGAAATAGCTTATTCTTTACGTTGTTCAAATAAACTTTACGTTAGAATATATCGTGTCATACGTTATATGCTCGAATGCGTCTTGCAATACGTTTTATCGAATATTGTCATGCAACACAATGAAGTGCTAACTTGCGAGGCAATAGCATTAGAATCGGTTGATTATTTTAATGACTGTCCATGTCTCGTGTATTGTGCTGTCTTCAAGAAGAATAAAAATAACGAGTTTACGTTTTACATCCTCGGATATATGCCATTTCGAATGTATCATTGTTCTCCGTTCTCGGAAAAAGTTGCAGTTTCACGAAGAGTTGTTTTATTCATGCATCTGATCTATCTTCATATGTATGCTAAAGTCAGAAGGTTCTGCCCTCTTATTACAGGTGCTACTAACGTTCTTCTCGTGTTTCTGAATGCAGGGTAAGCGGCTGAACGCAAGATAGGCAACGGCTAACAAGACTCATTAAACATCAAGCGGCGGCAACACTACAGCCCGCCCATTTTACGTGTGGGCATGCGGAAGGGGATCACTGTTCATCTGTTGTAACCGAGAACGTGTAACTGAAGAGAGATACTGTAACCGAGCGGAATTACATTAATAAAAAGGGCTATGCTCTTGTTTTTAATTTAATTCTATCTGTGTTATTTTATGCCTCGATTTAGTTCTGTTTTATTTGCATCTCAGTGTTTTATTTCCGAAATCTCATGCTTTCAGTGGCGATCACGGTGGGACCGGTTCCCATATTTTTAAAAATCACGAAGTTAATTAAACTTGTTGTGTCTTGTGCTTAACGGTACTTCTTTTTAGCCGGAGGTCAAAAACAACAATTTCGGGCAGAAAGGAGGTAACGATTCTAGCCGTCCATATCATTTTCTGTTGCGAAGTTTCGGGTTATTTCATTTACTGTCATTTTAATTTCTTTTAATTATTACAGTAAGGTAGAAAATTTTTTCTTAAAAAATTTTCTTGCTTTATTTAATTATGTAGCTATCTGCGTAATTATTCATTTAATAATTAAATCTTTTTAATTATTAAAATAAGGTAGAGAAGTTTTTCTTAAAGATTTTTCTTACTTTATTTAATTATGTAGTTATCTGCGTAATTATTCATTTAATAATTAAAAAAAATAAAAAATTTGTTAAAGAAAGGTAGAAAATTTCTTTGCAATTTTTACTTGCTGTTTTCAGTTAGTATTATCTGTCTGGCATAGGGAAAGATTTCTTTTTCGATTGCTTGTTTCAAATTTGCAAAGTAAAATGAATCCCACACACCACGTGGTACTTTAAACCAAGGCGTTGGTCGTAAAACCCCAACCCTTGAGCAAGACCAAAGGTGGATTCCATTATCACTTTGGCTTGATATATTGCATCCATTACCTCGATCGCGACTGTTGCTAGACGTAAATCCTGACGAAAGCGACCGAGTGTTTCTGGGGTGATTCCCATGCACGCGAGGATAAGTCTTCTATGGTAGGTGTCATAAACAGAGCGATTCCCCTTCCGTACCGCCTATGTTCCACGTACCATCTGCTCTCACGTACCTATAGTCTCCTTCACGTAAGGGCGGGTATATAGAGAGGTTGGTATATCGGTCCGGCAATGGTATATTGAAGGGGCGACCATTTATGGGAGTCATATGAGCCAACATTATGCATTTAAACGTTCTTCCAAAATTGCAAAAACAAAACGAAACACCAAAATGCACTAAACCAGTTTAGGACACACTATCAATCCTTAAAAGAGATAATCACGGTTTTGTGTGCGTGTGTTCATTTCTGCTTAGTGTAGACAAAAAAAGACAAATCATCATAAACGAGATAAAATCTGCTTAGACAGTAGAGAGCACCACGACGATGTACACCCGTAGCCAAGCCCAATCAACGGCGGACGCTGTGGAAGGTGCACAAAGGGAGGGCACTAGTCGCCTTCGCTTTAACCCCAAGGATTTGGTCATACCACCTTGGCGGCCTGACACACAAGGTAGTCCCCTCCAAGGTACCCCTTCTGAGAGCACTCCTATTCAGCATAACACTCGACACACACCCTTCCATGAAGGGTACAATCATGGGAGAGCTCCCTTAGATGCTCGTTATGAGAGGTCACCGTGCAATGAAGCGCTGAGTCAACCTAGGGTTCGACGAGAGGAACCACATGGTTACACTATCCCTCTTTCAACCCCTCCAGTTGTCAGGACTGCAAGGACAAATTCAGAGCACAAAGCTCCTCAGGCAGGCCAAGCCAATTCCGTCCGCCAAATCGTGTTCGCTTATGAAAGAGAGCATGAGGAAGATTCCTACCTTCCTCAAAAACAATACACATCGCGGGAGCAATACGCCTCCGCACCTGCTAGATATCATGGTCACACTCTGAGGCCAGCGCCTCAGATAAATGCCGCTACCCCCATCAGAGAGAGATGGCCTCTAGAGATCTTGGATCACTACGACCAAGATAGATATGTCAGAGAGGCATCTAGGCCTTCTACACATGAGGCGACAAGACCAACTATCTTAGAATCTGTCAAGCATTTCGCACGTTGGGTGCAACTCACGCAACGTGAGCGAGACCGACTATCGTTAGAGGAACTGTATCATATTAACGAAGAGCGCCTTCAGTACCAGAAAGAGGAGTTGTTCCAACACACTGTGCAGGAGAGGACTCCAACCCCTCACACACATAAAACAAAACATTATGAGAGGCACAAATCCGAACCTCTTGAGCAAAATAGGGTAGACCACATCGACCCGGCGATCGCTGAGAAAAGTCGTCCGCCAAGCTCAAATAACGCAGGTTGAACAAGGTCGCCAGGAGTTAGAAAACTTATACATGCAGCGCAAAGCGGATAAGTTGCGCTATAAACTACCTGAGAAGGCGCCAACCCCTTGCATCCAAAGAGCACAATAGTATGAGGAGCACAACCCCCAGGTGCGAGACGAGTCTCTGCGACCTTATCAAGCATCACCCCCAATGCCTCCTAGACATGAGCAGGAGGCTACTCCTATAAACAATGACGAGTGCCTTCCTCAGGAACCCACTCAGGTTTATGGGCCACCCTTAGAAAGTCACCAAGAAGCCTCTGAGAAATCAGAGCAAAGAGAAGAGCTGGATAAACTGCCCTACCAAGACATGGGGGGTGCTATTCAGCTACCCCTCCATAGGTCCCTAGGTTCTCAACACGAACCAATCAAAGCGGAGGAGCTCAAATCTCCCGATCTATGCAAAGAGCTAGAGCACTTAGAGTTGGTGGAGACCAAGATTTTGGAGCTCCCAAGGCCCAACTTACATGAGGCTCTTTTCAAAGAGGATCAACCTCTAACTGTACTCACTGATGATGCAGTCCTCCATATCTTAGAATCTACAGATCCTGATGAGCTATACACATTGTTCGAAGCTTCTGAGGAATCAGAACAAGAAGAAGAGCGGGATGAACAGCCCCACCAAGACATGGGGGGTGCTATTCAGCTACCCCTCCATGAACCCCAAGTTCCTCAACAAGAACAAATCAAAGAGGAGGAGCTCAAATCTCCCGATACATACAAAGTGCTAGAACACTCAGAGTCGGTAGAGACCAAGATTTTAAAGCTCCCAAGGCCCAACGTACATGAGGCTCTTTTCGAAGAGGATCAACCCTTGGTTGTAGGACTACCTGATGATGCAGTCCTCCATATCTCAGAATCTCCAAATTCTGATGAGCTATACACATTGTCCGAAGGTGAGGATGAAACAGAGATAGCTCAAAGCAATCACATACGGCAGCATCGACACCCTGTAAATATCGATGAAGCATGTCAAATGATAAACATAATACTAGGGCATGAGTGGCGCATAGACCCAGCCTACCAGCATCACATGTCGATCCCACTCCTTTGGGAAGGTCGCGAACAACTTCCACCCAGGAATATCTTAGCACCATCAGTGCCGAAGGCAGGCCCTGTCTTCCTATCCGTGCATAAGGCCGATCCATTCGTGCCAATTCCTACAGAGCCAGATCCGGTGCACAAAGATTGTCAAGCTGGGGGTACCTCTATTCCCTGAAGAGCAAGTGGATCACCAGACAGCACAATACATGAGACATGGACAGTCATTAAAATAATCAACCGATTCTAATGCTATTGCCTGCAAGTTAGCACTTCATTGTGTTGCATGACAATATTCGATAAAACGTATTGCAGGACGCATTCGAGCATATAACGTATGACACGATATATTCTAACGTAAAGTTTATTTGAACGTCGTAAAGAATAAGCTATTTCGATACTGTTAGTTTTTGCAATGTATTTCAAAAGAGAACAGCATATATTGCATTAACTAGAAACGTTCATGGGCTGCCCAAGCGGGCCACCCTCGGTTTACACTTAGTCTCGACGCCAATCCACTAGGAATGGGCTCGAGATCTAAGGCTGTGTGTTGTCGTCGAATTAGTGGGATGCGGTGATCCACCTGTCGGGTGTGAAAGTCCGGTTCACTCTTCTAAGAATCACCCACCAACCTCTATTTGTGAGAGATTCTAGATGTAAAGAAGGTGAACTTAGATTGATACAGTCGGATATCCAAATGAGCAGCACTTCGTTGTGTTAACAAAATGCTTCGCAGTCTTCTTTATATATTGTATCGAGCCGGTTTTTTATAGAGGGTTCGGCCTCTGAGAGCATTAATGTTCAAAACCCTAAATTCGCAGGCGCCGCTCAAATTTGATCCTTATCGGGTCATTATGAGGCATGGCTCGCACAGAGATTCTCGCTAGAAAATCGTGTCAGCAGTTATGAAGTATGGCCTCGAGGCTGGATTTGTTGTTGAGAGTGCTCGTCTCATTACTTCAGTTGGTGAAGTCCGCCGTTTTACAGAGCCATGGGGTCTCTTCGAGAAGGGACACGTAGAGGTGCCATGTGGCGGTCGTTCCTTGTATGGTCGAATGTATGCTTTTGATTGGTGACATGTCTGCTTTTGACTTTGGCCAGGTGTTGGCTTGAGGCCCGCCGGCTTTGGGTCGGGGCCCAAAGCGTCGCGATATCGAGACGCTTTGGGACCGCTTTGGGTCGGGGCCCAAAGCGTCGCGATATCGCGACGCTTTGGGACCGCTTTGGGTCGGGGCCCAAAGCGTCACGATATCGCGACCCTTTGGGCCCGCTTTGGGTCGGGGCCCAAAGCGTCGCGATATCGCGACCCTTCGGCCAGGGCTTGGTTTTTGACAAAAGGCTTGGCGCGGATAAAGGCTTGGCTTGAAGAAGGCTTTGAAGAAGGCTAAGAAGGCTTTGAAGTTTGTTAAAGGCTCTAGAACGACCGACTTTGCTCTGCTCATTTTTCGATCTTTTAAACTGCTGTGTGAGTGGTTAAGACCACTATTTGACCTCTAAAGGCTGCCCTAAAAGCTGTGTATGTGCATGCGATCAGTGTTTGTAGTCACTTAATCGAATGGTGCTGTTTTGGTGTCTACAGATGCCCCTTTTTGGGAAGCGCTGCGGGTGACGCAGTGCTGAGCAAAAATATACGACCAAATCACTAATGATTAGGGTTTCTTGGTAACCTAACCAACTTTTAATGCCCCAAGTATGAAAAGGGCATGCATTCTTGAATCCTTGCTTCTGACGAGCTAAGGAATTTGATTTCAAGTGTTAACTTGTTTTGGTGAGGTGTGACTTGAGCTTGGACATTGATCAGTCATGATTAGGCAAAGGGCGTAACCTTTTATCCACAGGGGAACCTTGTGTTCATGCTTCGGGAATGCCAAGTATTTGATCAATTTAATGATTGCTTGTTTACTGCCCCAAGCAGGAGCGTGATTGTCTTTGTCAATGATTCTTTGAATGCATGTCATTGCCTTGATTGGGTGTGTGGTTGTTGATTGGTGACTAAGTGTGACTACCCCCTCAAGCGACGAATCGATGAGGGAATGACCTTCGTGAGAAAAGCGACGAGTCGCTTGACCCAAGATGACTTAGGTTAGGGTGCCTTTAGATGTTTTTCCATTTGAGCACGTGCAATTTCCCGACATTTGGACCTGTTTTTGGTGGGTGTTAACCCTTTTGGTGATGCCGTAATGGGGTGAAATCATCGAAAACCCATCTTCCCGTGGAGCGGTCCGGCTATGGTAGCCTTCTTGGGGAATTAGGAGAGTGATAATTTGAACCCCGTCATCGATTTTCTATGCCAAGAGGTTGAGTGCAAGAGCACTCGTGTCCGGCAATGCTTATTGCTTCTTTTTGTGTTGCATTTTTGTGATGTTTTTGTTGTTTTGATTTTCTTTCTTTACGTAGATGTCATGATTTTATGCACAATGGTTGATGTTGGTGGATGCATGCTACTTTATATTGATGGATGCATATGGTATGATAATTACCGATGTTGTATGTTGATTTATTTTGATGGATGCATGATGGATGCAAGTGCATGTGATATGCAAAAATGAAATGGATGGATGGACTTGGTGAGAGTTGGTTATGGCACCATAGACTGTTTAGAACTCCATTACTTTGCTATGTACAAATGTGGTGTCTTTTCTTGTATTTTCTGGTGGTATTGTAAGGATGAAAAGTAGCGCAGTTGGTTTAGAAATGTAGCAAAGGTTTTCCGAGACTCAGACGGTTTTAACTTACTAGCCATGACTGTACTTTATCTTACAAGACTTTTGAACAAGATATGAATCGGACTTGTTTTTGACCAAGCTATTTCACATCCCTGTGTGTGCAATTGAGTTCATTTATGCGGTATTTGTCGGGATACCGCCGAGTGCCGAATGGGCTTTCAACCGAACCTGTCTTGAGGATCACCTAATTAGCTCCACTAACTCCTTTGTTGTATGTAGTTAGATTAATCTGCGGTGTTCTCCAGGATACCATAAGCTAGCTCATCCACATGCAAACATTGATCCGTACACAAGTTAATGTTACGGATATATCGTCATGCGAGAAGTTTACCGCCAGTGACCGATAGGCTATCAACCAAACCGGTACTGAGGCTTGCCTCATGACCTGTCAGAATGCTGAGAGTTCCAGGGATTCAAGGTCAACTCCCTTCTTTTTTTCAATTGTATTGGGATACTTGCTCGTTATAGTGATAATAATCACTGTTTATTTTGATTTATTTTTCTTTTCTCTTGAGCAAGGGATTTGGATATGGAGTGACGATAATCACTATTCTTTGTGCTTTTTTTAGATGTGCACTGTAGGGTGTCAAATTTTGAAGTTTTGACATTTTGCAAATTTTTGATGTTTTGCAACTTTGGGATTCTTAGGGAATTGGGTAGGGAGGATGCTTGTCCTTTTGCCAACTCTCAGCATTCTTGGGGTCATTCGCACAGGGGGATGAGCAAGATAACCGTTTCGCTTATGGTAACTCTGGATTACTGTGCAGGTTTCATCCTTCGTTCACACAACTCGGGAATTTTTATGTGTTTTAATTTGTGTTGGGATGTTACGTAACAAGGTGTATTGCAAGTGTAACTCTACCTTCGTAAAATCTATTTGACTTGATACATTTCATTGCTAAAGAGCAAAATGATGACTGGATCACGAAAAACTCTTGATACATTAAAAGACCACTGACTCTAGTGTGGTAAAATGAATGGTGTTTTGTTGTTTTTGTAAAATGGAACAGTGTGGAATAAGATGGACTAGTAGAACCATGACAGCCTATGGTGCCTTTGACCTATACGACCATGAATATACAATGTATGGATGCAATGCTTAATGCAGCTACATATTTTTGTATTTTTGATGGATTGATTTTGGTGAATATGAAGATGAATTGCGAGAAGAACTCTCTATTTGATGAATTTGAATATGCCTAGAAGTGAAATGCAAATTTTTGTTGTTTTTGATGATTTTTGTTGTTTTTGAATTTTCTTGATTTGTGACCAAGTGATTGTGGAAATCCTTGGAGCGTTTTGGGATTGACCAAGCGATTGCAAGAATCCTTGGAGCCTTTGGGATTGACCAAGCGATTGCAAGAATCCTTGGAGCCTTTGTGGGATTGACCAAGCGATTGTGATAATCCTTGGAGCATTTTGGGGGATTGACCAAGCGATTGCGATAATCCTTGGAGCTTTTGGTGTGACCAAGCGATTGCGATAATCCTTGGAGCTTTTGGGGTGACCAAGCGATTGCGATAATCCTTGGAGCTTTTGGGGTGACCAAGCGATTTTAAGAATCCTTGGAGCTTTTGGGGTGACCAAGCGATTGCGATAATCCTTGGAGCTTTTTGAGATTGACCAAGCGATTGTGGAAATCCTTGGAGCATTTTGGTGTGACCAAAGGGTTTGTAAGCACCTTTGGGGCATTTTGGGGTGACCAAGCGATTGCGATAATCCTTGGAGCATTTTGGTGTGACCAAAGGGTTTGTAAGCACCTTTGGAGCATTTCTAAAATAACGTTTGGAGCATTCGAATAAGCATTGCCTTTACCAAGCAATATATTTGCAACTGAAATCCATGAAGACGAGCAGTTTATGGTCAACGTGCAACACACCCCAGCTCAGCACCTAGAATATTTGTCAAGTTATAAACTCGTGATCTCAATGAGTTCATACACGTAAATATTAAGACAGGTTATTACTATCGCAAGCCTCTCATCAGAAACCCTAATTCCATTGTCATCCCCACACAAAATTCATAATGTTGCAAGCAGTTCCTTGGTGGCTTCACATACAGTGTAATACCTCCATAAGGACAAAATCACCATCCTTAGCTCCTTAAGCTCCCTACTCACAAACATAGGAATGTCACCAGGATCACCAACAATAAAATGAAAATATTCCTTACACCCTCGACAGAATTCGTCCCATCACCCATGCCTCCTTTGCTTCCTTGTCCCCAGAACGTATAAGAACCATAAATTACAAGTATGCACAAAGCCCAACTAAATACAAGAAGAAATAAATATGTACAAGGAATGTTCCTTTTTCTCATTGGTAATGTAAACCAGCATCATGGTGTCCATACAAAAACTGCATAGGTCAACCAATATAGCTAGGTGATCCAGGGCAGCATCATGTTTTGGCGCAACAGGCAATAACAAATTTGTGATTCCAAAATAAACCACATTAAGAAAGTTGGTCATGACAGGACTTGCACCAAAGGACAAACACCTCCAAGGACAAATTCCATGATTGGATCTATGGCATGTTGTTAACAACCTGATATTTGCACTCCAAGCCATACATGATGACAAAACAGGCGAAAATGCTAGAATTGAAGTGATAAGCAATCCATAATATGATTGAAATGCCTTTAGTTGTTGGAATTGATTATAATGTAGTATTGGTGTGTCTGGTTAAAGACTTCAATTTAGGCAAATCACAAGCCAAGATAGAGTTCCCATACAGTTGTCAAAAGCTTTTTGTCTTAGAAGCAACTCTGGGTCTTTTACGATTAACAAATAGGAAGCATTTGTCAACACCACCTAAAATTGAGGAAAGCACAAAAGTCATCATTGTTTCACATTGCCCTTAATGACAAATTTCCGGAGGAACATCAATAAAGACTCAAACTCTATAGACTTTACCTCACACAAGCACTCAATCAATCAGGTCCTTGGCATAGCAGGAGCAATCTCCATCATGGGTCAACAACTCAAGAACCACAAACCATGAAGAATTTTTGGATTAACTATGTAATCCAAATGTCAAACACAAGTGGAAGATCACCGGCACATTCTCCAACAAATGCAGGCATCACAATACAACCCAAGGTAACTTTTGCAACAACTACTTAAGAAGTGGCTGTCAAACCCACAAACCATAGAAGAATCCAACAAAGTGCAAGTTTTTCAAATCTAAGGGAGTGCTAAACCAAAAAGTCATGCTTGTTAGTCAAAACTTAAAATTTTACCTGCAAGCAAAAAACATAATGACACAAAAAATTACAGAAACACAGAGATTTTACGTGGAAACCTGCAATGTGCAGGAAAAACCATGGGGCAATGGCAGTTTCATTATTTTATTGATTTTAGCAAACTTTACATTCACACAACCTGTTTACATGGAAGGGGTCGTTCCCCTTTTATGGATAAATGAAGGAAGGCTTCGAAAACTGTTTGTTTCCTCTCCCAAAGGAAGGCTTCGAAAACTGTTTGTTTCGTCTTCCCAAGCTACATGTCTGGCGGCTACCCGTCTGGAGCTACACGTCTGGCGACTACCCGTCTGGAGCTACACGTCTGGCGACTTACCCATCTAAAGCTACACGTCTAGCGATTACCCACCTGGAGCTAGACATCTGGCAAGTTACCCATCTGGACGTCTGCAGATAAACGTCTGCAGACTAGACGTCTGCAGTCTAGACGTCTGCAGCTAGATGTTTGCAGCTACCTTTTGCTGAAGAACATTAAATATCTGGATAGTGACTTCATCTTCTAACATTCTCCCACTTTAAGTCAGTATACAAAAATTCTTTGCCTATGTTTTTCCATCCAGTGCCAAATGCTCGATGCTGCCCTTATTACATTTTCAACAAGCCCAGAGAAGTTTTACACCACTCAAACTTCTTTGTCTTGACCAGCTTTGTAAGCATATCTGCAGGATTCACTTCAATATTGATTTTCTGCTATAGGATCCTACCAGACGTCTGCAGTCTAGATGTCTGCAGCTAGATGTTTGCAGCTACCTTTTGCTGAAGAACATTAAATATCTGGATAGTGACTTCATCTTCTAACATTCTCCCACTTTAAGTCAGTATACAAAAATTCTTTGCCTATGTTTTTCCATCCAGTGCCAAATGCCCAATGCTGCCCTTATTACATTTTCAACAAGCCCAGAGAAGTTTTACACCACTCAAACTTCTTTGTCTTGACCAACTTTGTAAGCATATCTGCAGGATTCACTTCAATATTGATTTTTTGCAATAGGATCCTACCTTCTTCCACCACATTTCTTATAAAATGGTACTTAACATCAATGTGTTTCGTGTGATCATGAAATGTTGGGTTCTTCACTAGCTGAATAGCACTTTGGCTATCACAATGCAATATAATTTTCTCCTGCATTATCTTGAAGTCACCCAACAATCGCTCTAGCCAAATTGCTTCGGTGGTTGATAAAGCCACCACAAACTGCAACTTAGAAGTCCAACTCACAGCTCCACCAGCAAGAGTGAAAATATATCCTGTAGTGGACTTTCTCCCATCTCTATCTCCACCATAATCAGAATCCACAAAACCTATAACTTGCAAATTATCCGATCCGTAGTAAATAGCAGCATTTGAAGTGCCTCTTAAATATCTAAGTATCCACTTCACTGCATTCCAATGCTCCTTACTAGGATTTGCCATGTACCGGTTGACAACTCCCACTGCTTGGGCAATATTCGGTCTGGTGCTCACCATGGCATACATGAGGCTTCCTACTGCTGATGAATACAGTACACTAGACATGCTTGTCTTGCCTGCTTCTATTCTAGGACATTGTTCGAAAGACAATTTTAAGTGTGAAAGAAGTGGGGTACTAACTAGTTTTGCATTCTGCATATTGAAACGCTGCGGAATCTTTTTTACATATGAATTTTGACTTAACCAGATCTTTCTTCCAGTAATAGCAGAAACTCCTGTTAGGAGTATAACCATGGCATTGTAGATTTGCGGATCAGAATCTGCTTAAGGTCCAGATTCAAATCTCAAGTTCCAGACTTCTATTGAGTTTCAGATTGGGAACGTGACAATAAAATTGTACTTCCCCATTTTGGCAAAAAATCTAATAGAAAAAAAGGATTCTGAAAAAGATGACAATATCCTCTAATTATAAGAGTTTTATGTAACAACTTCAACTTGTGCTATCTAGGCCACAAATGAGTGTCAAGAGCCATTGTTCAAACCATTGTGTTTTCAAGTCCTTATTCACATATCCACCAAACAAACCTAAAAATTCTCACCACGTGCACAAAATATTAGAGTTTTGTGAAAAAATTAAATAGTTTCGAGGGTGTAGATGAGTTCCAAGAGGTGCCATCCAAAAAACACAGGATCTCTAAATCACTACCAACAACTTCCCCAAATGAATTTGCAAGACTCTTCACAAGATCATAGATACAAAACCAAACCTCCAATCACCTAAACAAACCCTAGGAAACCATTGTCACAACAAAACGCCTCAATGATCCCAACTTGAGCATTACAAAGAAGACTTTTTGAATATGCAATTTCCAAGAGAACGTTTCAAGACTGTATCCATAATCACCAAGTATTCTACACAAGCACAAGCCAAGGATCAAAGCAAGGGGAGTCCATTCCTTCGCTTTGATAATATTGGAAATCAGATGTGGAGAAGCGCAACTTGAATGAACAACTCCACAAAGAAATGATCACACAAAGACACGCAAAATATCACTGACTCGAGAGAATTCTTCACTACAAGACCAAGATACAATGTGATGATCACATATAAGGAAATCTCCTCTATTGATACATGAATGACCGTATTCAACCATAATACTAAAATTGGATCAAATGGACTCATGGAGTAGGATTAGATAAAATACTAATATCCTTAATGCTATCCCAAATATACAAAATTACTCATGGACACATAAATCAAGATTAACTACTAATACTAACAATAGAGACCATGGTATTGGGTCTATGGGTTGAGGTTTAGGGTTGAAGTCAGAGTCCAAGTCACATCTTGAAAAGATGTGATAGCATCTGAATTTTAAGGAATCTATGGAGAAGAGAAAACATCTCACATACTGAGATCTAAGGCAAAGATAAATAGGACAGTTGAGAGCTTCTACATATAAAGGACAAACAAAAGTTGCAATTAGATTTTACAATAGAAGATCTGTTACTCCATTTTGATATTTAAGGTTAAAGAAATAAGAAGTATGATGATCAACATATATGAGAACCTTGTAAGATTCTATTGTAGGCGTAGACAAAATCTCGTATAAAGGACATCTTAAAGATTTTGGAAGAAGAGAAAGGAACTATCAAAGGTTTTGGCAGACGTAAGGGACAAGAAGCCCACCATTACATCCTTCAGATTATCACATAAAGGACAAGAAGCCCATCAACAATATCTTTTTGAGCATTACTGGGGAAGATTGAGGATATATAACTTTGGAATTGGACCTTGCACAACTGCCTTAACATCATTTTTCTATACAACTTGCACTTCAAGAAAAGAAGGAAAGATTATCACATCTTGTAATCCAAGCAAGAAAAATCAAGCGTTATTTTTTGCATTGTGAACGAAATTTTTATATCTGCTTGCTTTCAAGTTTTTATGCCAAGAAATTTGATGGGAAAGGACATACATTACATACAAGTGTTTTTAAAACTAGGAAAAATGATACTGAATCTTGACATTAGAGAAAGGTGGCTCAAAATTAAAATGTAGTCTCACCAAGGTTTTGGCAAGGTTTTGTAGTATCAGCACCTGGAAGGCTAAGTTTATGATCCAAGAAATGCCTTTGAAAGCATAAAACCAAACTCTTTTGCAAAGAAAAGGAAAATGTTTTCTTAGCTAAGCAGGAAATGAAAAAAAAAAAAAAAAGCAACAGGAGAAGAAAAGTGACAAGTAAAAGCAATAGCAAATAAAGAAAAGAGAAAAAAAAACAAAATGCTTCACTGGAGCAAGAAAAGCAGCAATGAAGTCCAAGTATTATGTTTCCACCTAAGGAAACTTTAGCATTGCAAGTTCATGAATACATTCAAAAGGAAAAAAAAAAGTATTTCCATAAATCTTGGCAGCACTATTACTTCATCAACACTGGCGGAATGGATATGCAAGGTTCAGGTATGATGGACACTGTGTGGACCTACAAAACTAGGGTACACACGTGCTAGGGTGCAAGCATATGCAAGTGCGAGTGTGCAAGGGTGAATAGAGTTCAAACCTCAAAAACATGAGTGCATTGTAATGAAATACTAAACTTGGAACGTGAACTCGGGTATGCTGTAATCGAATCATAAAGTTGAAACACAAGATCAGTGCACAACTTTTTAAAACAGTAAACAGAATCCAAACATGACAGCTGCACAAGTGTTGAGCAACAACTAGAGCAAACCAACAAAAGAAGCGAACAATAAGTTCTCCTTTCTCCTCCCATTTCTTTTTTTTTTTTCAAAAAATAAATCATAGGTTTTTACTAGGGTGCATACCTATAAAAACCTACATAACCAGTACACCCTAGGTGTGGCACACCTAGTATATCTTAGAATCAAGAAGAACTGTGCTTTGCAGCCGTCCAAATACCCATTACAGGTGGGTCTTGTATGTAAGCCAAAAATGGTCGGTATGTACACCCAGACAACATAGGGTCAAACCATTCAGTTACTCAAGATCCAAAGGAACAGAAGGTTGATAAATGAAAAAAAGCGGCCCTCATGCAACCAAGCATGTTGTGAAGTCTCTTCCTCTTTTATCATAATAGGATTAGGGTTAAAGACGAGAGGCAAGAGGGACCATTCCTTTTCAATACGTTTTTGCATGCACACCCGACCATCCAAGATACGCACTCATTGTCTAGATGGTTGAGGAACATCTCAACATCCCCCAACCATCCTGAGGACGTCTAGGCGTCCTCTACCCAAGCTTTGAGGGTGGTTGGTCACAATTTGGTGAACAATTATTTTCAAAGCCTATATCAAAAAGCAAGGGGATGTTTCGTACCCATCCAAAAATTCTTAAATACCATAGACAGCAGTACAAGGCCATTGAGGGGGGTGGGATACTTTCCCATGGAACATAGTAAATTTCCATTGAAAGATTTTAAGCAAGATTTTACTCCTGTGAAGGAAAATTTGAAATTATTTATGTTAAACAGGAACGCCCACCCCCCAACCCTGCAAGGGATTATTTTTGTCATCCCCTGCATTTTAGGGAAGGAAGGATGGGCCCAAAATGTCCCTAGGATTCCCCATTTCTGGGGATGCAGGGGTGGTCATCCCCAAAATCTCTCGGAGTTTCTCCTACTGTCCCAAAACAGGGCCATCCAGGGATGGTGTCTCCAGGATGCCTGCAAGTTCCCAGAATGCTGGAAGGATGCACTGGACATCCCAGGCCATCCCCAAGATGGTTATTTCATCAAATAAAAAACAGAATTTAAATAAATATAAATAAAATAAAACATGAAGACTATCCAGCTTCCCTCAATCAGATCCAAGAAGAAATTCACTGTAATAATGTTAATACAATCCTGCCAGAGGAGTCATAAATGCATGTACAGGTCTTGCAGAAGACATCAAATGCATGTAACAGGTCTGCCAAACAAGTATAATCCATGTACAGGTCTTTGAGAAGAGAAAGATGCATATATAGGTATATGAAGCAGAATAAAATGCATTTAACAGGCCTTTTAGGGAACCACAAACACAGTTAACAGGCCTGAAATGTGACAGAACATGTCTACAATGCCCATAACAGGATTGTCAAGCCTGTAATAGGTCTAAATATGACTCATAACAAATCTTTCATTTGTTGTTTTGCAAGTAGAGTAACTAATTTCAGACATGCCCTTTGATTACAATCCCATAGATTACTTAATATACTTCATCTCTATTGCCTCATAGGTGTAGGAGACCTATAGTTGCTAGAAGCAACTTTTACAGGCAGTTTAACATGCTTTCACATTGAATCCATGTAAAGTCCAACACAACCTTACTCCAAATACCAATAATAGAGTGCACACAGCCATTTGCATTTCCATAATCAAAGGAGATAGTTCATCAACTCTTTCATTCAAGCAATGAGCTCAGTCTTTTGTTCAAGCAACACCACATCAGCTCACCTTTCACATGCCGTTGCAAAAACACTGAGAACTTGGTTTCACTTTCATTTTATTTATGTAGACAGAAATATGACCATGGTTGCATTGAAAATCCTAGTTGTCTATGGTTTTCAAATTTTGTTGTTACATGAATGATGAATGTTTGATGGATATTTGATGTTCATTGTTTTCTATGCTTTTACATTATTCCTAATTCCTAGATTCCTATGCTTTTACATTATGTTATGTTACATATTTATAATTTCTGCTTTAAAATCCAATTTGGGGCTTAAATATATATTTATGTAAGATGTCCTGTATTCAAGTGCCAATCCCCCACCATCCTGGAGACACATCCCCTGGTTCCGGAAACTCTATGGAACATAGGAAATTATTAGCCAAACAGACTCAAAATGGACTGATGAGTTGCAGCTTGATATATCTTCCAGCCCCAAGGCCCTATGTCAATTATTTTTCAAGTTTCATGTACAGTTCAATGATTTACCTCTAGAAGGCAGCAAAAGGAATTTTGCAATACGCTGGGGTAAAGTTACTTGGCGATACAGAAGAGGTCTTAAAATAAAGTATAGATTTACAAAGAAAAAAAAAACTAGTTTATTGGATTTACTAATGCCATAGGCATGATCCCTAAATGGTAGCAAATCCAGAACAAGCTATGCATCCAACCGTTAAATCGGTCTGGATTATTAAGGATAACATCTCTTGGTGCCCGAGAAATGGTAATAGTATCAGGTGTTGGGAATCGGGATGATTCATTCTTGGTAACAAGCCCTTAATTTCTTCAATTTCTAAGGAGTTTTTTCAGTTCATGAGTCAGCTCAGGATAGACAAACTTTCCCATCTCATCACTTGGGAAGGCAATCAGCCAAAATGGATTCAACTTCATGGGTTGAACGCGGAACAGCAAAGGGAGTGGTCTTAGGTCCAAAAGCAATTCATTGGCATTCTTCCCACAGACCCAGACAATGAAGACTACTTTATTTGGGGCAAAATTAACTGTTCGGGCAACTATTCAGTCAAGGCTGGTGCATATCTTCAAAGAAGTGAGCCTCTAGACAAAAATTTGAAACACATTTGGGGTCAAAATATCACCCCAAAAATAAAAGTTTTTCAATGGCTAGTTCAGCAAAACAAAATTCTAACTGGGGAAAACCTCTCTAAAAGAGGTATTTTGGGCCCCCATATTTGTTCTAGATGCTTTAAAGACTGAAACTCAAGCCCATCTATTCTTTAAATGTGAGGAAGCTACAACGATCTGGATCTCACTTGATTTCAGCTTTGGAGTCTTGCATTAGAAGTAGATTAAATCTCGAGTATTGTACAAAAAGCTGGAACAAAAAGTCCCTCAGCTCCTTTCAAGGTAAGTCTCTCATAAAAATTTTATGGTCTTCAATTCCTTATTATTGCATGTGGTATATATGGATGGACAGGAACTGTAGAATATTTGAAGGAAAATCAACTCATAGGGCAGTTTTGATACACAAGATAAAGCATGCTATCATGGAAAATGTCAAAGCCTGCTTTAAAGCTAAGCAATATCGGCAAGGACGCCACTTGCATTATCGGTGATGTGACCCGAGTTCAATCCCCACGACGGATATGTATATGTATAAGAAGTATTTACTCAATAGAAAAAAAAAAAAAAACTAAGCAATATCAAAGTGCTCTTTCTAGATTTGAGTTACGCATCCTCAAAAATTGGAATCTTCAAGATCTAATTAGCACCTCTATTGCCAACAACCTGACTTCTCAACCATGTTTTAGTTTTCCAGCTCTATTCTTTGATGGGGCTTCAAAGTCTAACCCTGGAATAGCTGCTGCTGGAGGAGTTTTATGGTCAGGACCACATTCCAATATTCTTGAATTTTGCCTAAATTTAGGACAAACCACCAATAATATAGCTGAGTTGATGGGCTGCAAATTTGATCTCACCCTAGCAACAAGAGAAAATGTCAAAACCCTTTCAGTTTATGGGGACTCTAAGCTGATCATACAGTTTCTTTCTAGCAAACAAGAGGTCAAGACTATTATGCTCCGGTTGTTGTTGAATCAAGTCTATAAGACTTTGGGAAAATTTGAACAGATTAATTGGCATCACATTCCTAGGAAGTGGAACCATTTGGCAGATAAAAAGGCCAATGAAGGCTTTCTTTTGCATCCTTCTTCAACTCGCATAAGAAAGTTTAAAACCAGGAATTCTGAGAATTTAAGAGATAACCACACAAACTAAGCATATTGGCTCTATTTGTTCTGCGGACTGCTGTGGACCAAGGACTTCTTTATTCTGGTTATTCTAAATATATTGGGGGAAGAGATTTTGTTTTTCATAGGCATTCTTGCCCTTGTGGGATTCTAGCTCTGGCTACATGCATCCTTAGTTTGCTTGTGATGCTTGTAGCACCTAGCCAACTTGTAATCTTTGTGTTGTATTAAATAATATAGAACTTTTCTTTAAAAAAAAAAAAGGTATGCATCCAACCTAGGAATAGAAGTTGTTTCGTACATTAGTGCAAGGCGGCAATAGTGAGTCTCTCCTCCACTAAAGCATAATACAACATTGTTGTCCTTCGGGCTTGTTAAGCAATTTGGATGAGATGGTTGCTTGTTAATTTGCAGCTGATTCAAATGCAAGCATCTATGCTTCACTTTTAAAACTGAAGTGTGCTATATTTTGCAACAAATAATATTGCATATTCACAAGGAACAAGTCCAAGTCCACCATCACTGCATCAGCCAGCTTGTGGAAAATGGAGAGGTCTAGTTGCAAGGTGATGCAAAACAAAATGTTTTAAGAAAACCTCTTCAACCTAATTAGTTCATCCAGTTCATGGATAAGCTTTTTGTTCCACCATGCATGACCATTAAGGTGGGACAATAAAATGTACAAAATGTTACAAAATGTCATCTCACTAACGGTGAAGGCTTTCGAACTCCAAAAAAAAAGGTCCAAGGTTTGAATCCAAAAGTGGGTAGAGTGGTACACTATGCTTAGGTACCCTGTGCATAGTTGGATAAACATATATTGGGTAAATAATGTCCCCCATGAGGATCGTCCCATATGGCCTATAGCCTCGTGGACATTATAAACTATTTTATCTTTTACCTTTACTATAGTTTTGATTGTATTGATTAAGTCAAGTGCCTTGTAATTAAAAGTCAATTATTGTAAGGTCTAATTGTAATCAATCAAAGTTGGCTAATAAGAGTTAATTTGGTATCTTTTCTACTTCATATATAACATACAAGCATTTATAAGAGCAATTCCTTGTGTCCCAATATCTTTTTTGCTCAAAAGAAGATTGCCCCCCTACATCCAAGGGCTCTATAGATTATACTATTATAGTTATGCATCATGTATTTTGATTCTTGACAATAATTGTCATAGTAACCAAACAATATTCAAAGCTTCTTTTAAAAATACTTGACAATTTCAACCACAATTTATTGTTTATTATCATATGGCATGCGTAGCATAATTCTTAAGATTATAAGATAGCAGCATGATATGGCCATCTTATGCATATATCATTGTTTTAGGAATTATCTCTCATAGCTACAAAATGTGGATTACAGTGATTGTATTTTAGATAATTCTATGGCAAGAACCAACAAACATAGGGACCTAGTTTTTAAAACATCAAAAATGTGAAATTTCTGTAACAACAAACAGAAATGTACATGGAAATAAGATACATTTAAGATAGTTTGAAATAAGCATCATAATGAGAAGTTTTCTCTTTACCACATAGCCAATGGAAATGATTTGCCCTACTCCTTTAAGGCCAGCACTTTCCTTCATCTACAATACTCCATCTGAAAATTACATGTTCCGCTTCTCCACAGTTGTAGATAAAAAAAAAAATTATAAAAAGAAAGAAAAGGAAAAAGTGTTGTCAAGGAGCTGTGTTCCAAAAATCAGGGGAGTAGGTTGGGGTAATTTATCCTTCTTTGAACATATGTATAACAGGAGAAAGTGCAACTTAAGAGCAAGCCTCACATTTTCTTGTTTTAGAGATTTGGAAGAATAGGAAATGAGTACTGCAAGTGTGAGCAGCTAGCACGCGAACAAGAAGGAAGCCTCAGATTTTCTTGTTCCAGATATTTGGGGAAATCCAAAAAATAAAGGATTCTTATGAGGAAAATCTAGGTAGCATGTCAGGAAAGTCACTTTTAAAAGTCCTAACTGGAAGTAAAGATGCTCTAGTTGGAAATATAGCTGCCCTAGTTGGGACAAAAGGAAGAACAAACCTAAGGCAAAACCTATCCGAGTAGCAGATGTTACAGCGAGAAGTGATTATCAAGGATGAGCTGATCAAGCATTACATAACGGTTGTTAAAAGCAGAGGATTAATATATAAGTTCCATATATACTAACCAGGTTTTTTTTAATTTTAGAAATTGGATCAAGTGGAGTAGGGATTGAATTCAAATTACTCCATGACTTTCCTTGAAAAGGATTTTTCATTGTCATATTCTCCAGTTTGGAAACTAGGAATAAAATAATGGGCAATGGCCCTTGGTCTAGGGTGAAAGACCCTTTACATTTAAGACCATAGAGAGAATTTTTCCATAGAGACAGAAACTATTAAAAGGCTTCTAGTGTGGGTTAGGTTTTTTGGACTTGTATATCAGCTTATCAATAAGAAGGTTTTGAAGAATATTGGTAATACTCTAGGGGAGTTCATGGACCAACTACTAAGAAGCTGTACCCAAATATTTGTTTCCAAGGATGTTTCAAAATTTATGCCACAACATATTAAAGATTAAATTTGAATCAAGAAAACCAACAAGCAGATTATGAAAACATTTGACACAATACATTAAGATTGAATCTTAATCAATAGAATGGAATCAACAAGTGGATTATGAAAACATTGCATTCTAATGCCGCAAATGTTATGAGACTTGACACATGGCAAGAGATTACAAAGTGAAAATGATGGAGAGATGGAAAATTTTGAGCATAAGACAAATTTTAAGATGAAGCCAGGAGATCATATCATAGTAAAAGCTGGATTGGATCAAGGATTTTTCACTCCCAAGGAAGTGGCAAAGAAAGCCAAGGCTATCAAGGTTTGCTTGGATCAACCATTAGAAGAAACAAAGGACACAAGGAATGAGGAAGCACGATATACAAATTCAAATTTAGAAGGAATTAAAGGTGCCAAGGAAGATGCAAAGGAAAATTTTAAGCCAAAGAAGGTGAAAAAGGCCAAGTTTAATCCACGTAAATAATCTTCATTTTCCTCAAGTACTACAATATCCTCTCCTTGTAATAAAAATGAAAGGACTATAGAGTATATCCCTTGCTCTTTAGGGTTTCAAGGGCAGCATAATAAAGAAAAAATAATGGAGGATACTAATGGAAATTTACTATTTAGGGTTTTCAATGCAGCATAAGAAAGGAATTACCTCTTGCACTTTAGGGTTTCCAAGACAACATTGAGGGTAAGAAAGTAATTCCTATGGAGGATCATCCTTGCACTTTAGGGTTTCCAAGGCAACATAAATAAGAACGTGTTTATAAAGCTATTCCTTGCACTTAAGATTCTCTAGGGCATCATAAACCTATGGATGATAAGTCTCATTATGAACAGTATGGAAAAATCAGAAAGATTGATGAAGGTGAAAGTGTTGGTGGGAATGGAAAAAGGAGGGGAAGACCCTCAAATCAAGAACGAAGAGATAAGGAAACTTAGAGGGATATCAATATGGAAAAACAAAAACAAATATGAAATATGTCAAGTATTAACAAGAAGTAGGGCAAAGCCCACGAATAAAAATAAAAAATATGTTAAAAATTGTATCCTATATATTAGGATTATGAATCAGACCCTTAAAAAAGAGTTATTAAGGAATTAATAGGTTCTTATAGTCATGGATTAATTTTAACACAAGAAACAGAAAAAGTTGTGAGGAACGTAAGGATGCATGCAAAAAGACTTGGAAGTTGGGAGGATTGTTTGGCAATTTCTTCTATAGGACCTTCAAGAGGTATGGCAACAATATGGGAAAAAAGCAAATGAGATGGACAATTACTATAAGCAAAAAGTAATTGGGTTGTTGATGTTTTTGCAAGAAAAAGGAAAACATTAAGGTTGGGGTTAAAAATGTAAATGCTCCAAATATAGTTACTCCTTGTAAAAGACGTTGAAAGGATCTTAGATTATTTTTGTCAAATTCAATAATGAGTCATAATTTTTATCTGTGGATTCTGCACGCGGGGGGGGGGGGGGCATCAAAACAATTCTATCTCCTTTGGAAAAGAAGGGTGGTACTCCTAGATCATCTAAATCAATGAAGGATCGTACAACCTGAGTGGGCCTAATGGTGGAGACTTTGGAAATCTAAATAGAGGTTCAAGGTTTGAATCCTGCAAAGGGTAGGGTTGTACACCATGCTTCAATAATCGGAGTATGGTTGGATAACCATATATTGGGTAAACAACATCCTCCATGAGGGTCATCTCATATGGCCTATGGCCTCGCGGACGTTAAAAACTACTTTACCCTTACCTTTACCTTCAAGTTTTCAATATACATAGGACAATAAATGCATTGGACAATAAATGCATTGGGCAAACTCATATAGTAGAAAGATTGGACAAATTTTTGTTATTGAATACATGGTTGCAAACAGAGTATACCATCTCTCAAAAAATTTGTTGCGAGCAAGATCAAATCATAAACCTATTCTCTGAAGATATGATCTACTCAATAATGGTCATCAAAGCCATTTCAATTTTAGTCTACATGGCTCCAAGTCCCAAATTTCTTCCTAATGGTTATGTTATGGTGGGATGAAGCAAGCATTGAAGGATTATGTTTCTACAGGTTTATTCAAAAGGTAAAATATCTAAAGGGACAAATGAAGATTTGGAATGCCAAATCTTTTGGTAGCATGTGTAAAACAAAAAAGGAAATTAAATGCAAGCTCAACAATTTAAAAGAGATAGTAGACATCAATCAATTAAATGGCATGAGCTCAATTGGTTAAATTTCTCGACTTTCAAGGAGAAGACCTAAGTTCGAATCATGTCAAGTGATACATGGATAAAAACCAACTTCTTGTAATACCACTAAGTGGTCACAATATAATATAGGTGGATCTTGTTTCAATCACATTTAATTAATTTAAAGAGAAAAAAAAAAAAACGAGAGAGAGTAGAAATCAATGGAATGGACCAAGTTACTTATGTACAAGAAAACAATTACTTTCTAATTATAATAATGTATTGAAAAAGGAATAGTCATATTGGTCCCAAAAATGTAGGGAGAGATGGATTAAGGAAGGGAACAGAAATACCACATTTGCTAAAACAAATGTATCTTTTTATCAAATCAAAAACATTTTAACTCCAGGAAGTATTGAAGACAAAGAAGATATCAAGAAGGAAGCAATTAATTATTTCAAAGATATTCTATCAAAAGTTAGGCAAGACAGAGGCTCAAGGTAGGCTTTTGCAAAATATTCCATCAATCATCACACAAGGGCAAAATGAAAGTTTGATGAGGAAGATATTTATGGAGGAGCTACAAGCAAATTTCTCATTCCCTAAAAAGATATCTAGCCCTAATGGATTTCTTGTAATTTTCTTTCAAAAATTTTGGGATTTGTTAAAGAATGACATGTTGGATGTGCTTGAAGAGACCAGAAAAAAGAAGACTACAATATGTGAGATTAATGCCACCTTTATTGCATTGGTTTCTAAGAAAGGCGACACATATTTTGATCATTTTCATCCAATAAGCCTTTGTAATATGATTCATAAGATAATTTCAAAACTTATGGCATATATATTGAAAAGCATTTTAGATTGTATTATCTCAAAGGAACAAGGTGGTTTTGTTCATGGTAAACAAATTTTCAATGGTATAATTATTGCACAAGAGGCCATACATTCTCTTCATTCCATGAAAAAACCAAGTATGCTTTCAAAACTACTAATAGACATAGCATATGATAGGGTTTGTTGGAGAATTCTACATGATATTCCCCAAAAAATGGTTTTGACCAAGGTGTTGTGAATGGACTAGATTTTGTTATAGCACTCCAAAATATTCTATTTTGTTCAAAATATCCCCCACAGGATGCTTTGAATCATCCTATGAACTCCACTAGGGTGACCCATTATTTACCTATCTTTTTATTATTCTTGTTAAGGCATTGGGGAGAGCTTTCTCAAAAGAAAAAATATAAGAAAAGATCAAAGGTATTCAAGTTGCAAGAAATGGTCCCTTCGAATCTCATCTCCAATTTTCCTATGATACTTTTCTTTTGGGTCATCCCTCAATTAATGAAGCCATGGAGTTTAAATCAAAAATATCATGCTATGAGAAGGTTGTTGGACAGTTGGTTAGCAATACAAAATCAAGGATCTTTTCCATTAACACTTCCCTTGATTTACAACAAATTATTGTAGATATTTTAGAGGTTAAAGTTTTTTAAATGCCATCAACGTATCTAAGTACTCTTCAATCTAATGAAAGAAAGAAGGAGCTTTGGGAGTCAATTTTGGATAGAATGAAATCTTGTTTGAAATATTGGAAAGGTAAATTCTAAACCATAGCTAGAAAGTTGTAACTCATGAAAACTACATTGCAATATATACCTAAATATATGATGTCACTTTCAAAATTGCCAGCATGTATAGCATCCAAATAATTCAAAGAGATTTTCTTTAGAAAGCATGTAAAAAAAAAATTAGGTTTCCTCTTTGTAAGTGGGGTAGAGTTTGTAAAGGAAAAAAATATTGGAGAGGCAGGCTTGTGAAACTGTAGCTTATAAGTTTGGCATTAGGGGCAAAATTGGGCTGGAGATTACTCAAAGATAAAAGAAGAAATTGAGCAAAATGTTACTTAAAAAGTATTAGGTTCTCTTGATGCAATAAAATTATTCAATGAATGAACCCTACCTAAAGGATCGGCAACATGGAACTTCATATGAGATAGTTTGTAATTGATAAAGAAACATATTAGATGGTCAGTCAAGGAGGGAGATTCTACAAATTTTTGGTCTAATTCTTGGTTGAAGCCTTGTCCTCTTATTTATGATGCAAAATGGCAATCGTTGGCTCAAGCATGTTTAGCCTGTAAAGGTCCAAAGGTCAAAAATTATATTAATGTAAGCAACAACTCCAAATCATGGATTCTTATTTGCTTGCTTTTATGTGGAAGGATGAGTTGGTGTGGAATCTATCAAAATATGGTCAATACTATGTCATGTTGGGATATAAGAATTTTGAGCAATTAGAATTTTCTAATCCCAATGATTTTCCCTTGGAAGAATGTTTGTCACTCGAGGCCCTCCCTAAGGCCTCAACATTCTTTTGGTTAGTAATCCAGAGCAAGATTCTTATAGGAGAGAGTTTACAAATAAGAGGATATCATGGACCTTTTAGGTGTGCGTTAAGTGAGAAGGCTCTAGAAACATTAGATCATTCACTTCTTCATTATCCCTTTGCTTATACCATTTGTTGTTGCTTTTGCAAAAATATGAGAATATACTAGGTAGCTCCATCAACATTCAAAGAATCGATGAAATGTTGGATTAATTGTTTCAAAGCTAAAGCATTATGCACCTTGTAGAGGATTGTTCCTTCCATTATCTGTTGGAATTTATGGTTTAAAAGGAAGAATATAATTTTTTTTAAATCAAATCTCAAAATCATCCCCAAATTTGGAATCCTATCATTGCTTCTCTTACAAAAGGTTTACAGACATGGTGCTCATCACAGGAAGTCTCAAGTGTGGAAACAGAGGGGTTAGCCTCTTCGTTACATGATATGAATATACATGGAAAGAGTCATCTGCGACAATGGAGTTAACACAAGAGATTTGTTTCAATCTATGGTAAAATAGAAATTTCAAGAAGTTAAGTGTATCAAAATTAATTTTGGTGGTGCTTTCAAAGGAAATCCAGGAAAAACTGGTGGAGGTGGTGTTCTTGGAAGTAATGAGGATAAAATTATCCTCACTTATTTAAAATCATTTGAAATTTCAACTAATAACTATGCAAAGACTAGGACACTTCTTATAAAGATCAAAATTACCATTGAAAAAGGATAGAAATATATTTCAATTGAGGAGGATTCCACTAATTATTATTAATGTTATAACAAAAATGCATGTGAGGATCGGATCAAAAAGAACATTGTTGTTGATGTTCACCAACTATTATTTTAAGGTAGAGCAGGAAACTGGGTAACAGACAATTTAACCAATCACAATCACAGTTTTGATCTTTGTTTTGACCAAGTGAAATTTTTTATCTTAATGAAAATGAAAGGAAATGATTGCAAAAACATAGTAATTTCAATAAAACGAAGAAAGTTTATATTTCATAAGAAGATAAGTTAAATATAATTTGATTAACTGACCGCGACTATAAAAAGTTTAGAAGCAATTGCTATGACCAAGCTGTTATGTTAGTTGATAAAAACATGAAAAATGACAGATGGCCTAGGGCAGCTAGGGACGAAGAGTTGCATAGGCGGAAGAATACATGGATGAAACAAAATCATAAATGGATGAAACGTTGGGAAATCAACATAAATGAATGCCCAAATGTCAACAAAGACATTAAATTATGTGAATGAAAAGTTTAGAAGTGGAATGTGAAAAAATGCAAGCAGGAAAATACAATGTTATATTGCAAAGTTTAACCCAACGTATGACCACGAGGAAAAAGCGTATATAGGCGTTGATATCAAGTGGAAGGAAAAAATCCTCATTGCTCAGATAAGGACTAGCTCTCATAGGCTTAGATGTGAAAAAAGGATATGGACAACGCCCAAAGAACAATGGGAAGAAAGGATATGTACTCTATGCAGCACAGGGGCAGTAGAGACAGAGGAACACTTCATCTATAAATGCCCAAGTTTTTCAGATATCCATGGCAAATACAAAGAAACACTTGGAAACGGGTCTATGGCAGAGTTATTTGAAGACAGTAAAATAAAAAAAGTTGGAGAATTGCTAACCCAAATCAGCAGGAGAAGGAACAACCTTCTCAAAGATATTAAAGATCATATGATATGATTTGAGTAGTTGTACTTCCATAAGATCATATGATATGATTTGAGTAGTTGTACTTCCATATTTGAGGTCCCATAGACCATATTTGGGTCTCGCGGACGTAATTAAAATCTTTCATTTCATTTCATAATGTTTTGTTATTTTGATAGGATTGGCCCAACAAAAAACACAAACAGCTTATTTTATATAGCCTTCTTTCCTTTATTTCAGCTCTTTTCCTCTATCTGCAGGTACCATCATTCAATTTATCGATTCCTTTTCCTTTTGCCAAGCAAGTGACCTCAAGGGGCTTCCTCTGCATAATGTGTCATAGCTCTTATCTTGAACCTGCATACTATGTCATAGCTCTTATCTTGAACCGACTCCCCCAAATTAAATATGTCCAATAAATCTCCATTTAAAGTTTTATCCAGTCGATCCATAGATCAATCAGGTATGGCAAACAAGATTATTGCAATTTTATAATTTCCAAGAACGAGGAGATTGTGTTGAAAAACATGGACCAGCCAATGAGCTCTCAGTAATAAACTACGTGCTCTGCCACTGACTTCCGCCTTCTACAAATGAACATTTTCAAAGCAATTGGCTCTGTAATTTTTTTTTTTTATTAAAACTATCCAATCATGTAGAAGTATTATTTGAGAATATATATATATATATATAATTTCTTGAGATTTGAACTCTAAAATCTGCCTCCATCATCTGATAAAAAGATTCTATTAAATCAGGTACAACTGTCTAATATTTTCTGTTGCCTAATGTTTTACTCTGTGTAGGGGAATTACACTGCAGTCTAACGTTAACCTCGGGAGTCATAATGAGAATGGGTTAGCTTTTGGACCTTAAACCTCACCAGTTCAAAATCAAATTAATACATATATTCAACCGCCACAGAATCGCTTATCGCGCTTCTGTGTCTACATATATTACCTATAATAGATTAAAATATGCAGCAGGTTTTACCCGCACAGTACTCCATTAGCAGACTCTTACATATGAGAATAACTCAAATGGTTGAAATTTATGGGAGCTATTGCGTAAGAAACATTTTAAGAATTAGAATACATAGGCCATATCTTAAAAAAGAAGGTAAAAGTTCATACCTGCAAGTAAATATGGAAAAGAAGATTCCCATGGACGATAAAGGAAGCAGAGAGCTGAAACGTCTCCCAGGTAAGATCCTTTCTTCAAGTGCCATGCATTCTCATACTGAGGTTTTAGCTGAGCCATTCTGGTCCGGTGTTGTTCCTTGGTCGTCTATGGCTAAAATGCATTGAAGCACTGAGAGTAGCTCCCTGCTGAATATATGCAACAAAAACAAACCAAATAAAATAATAATAATAATTTTTTTTTTTACACAATAATTAATTTTTTAAATTTCAGGGTATACAGTTTTGAAGGTTTACAAGGCATATACTATATTTAATATATACGTTATGTTATATATTATATTTTATGTTATGTTGGAATGGGTTTAATTTTCAACCTCTTAAGAAAATAAAAAAAGTTTTATAGGGAACAGGGTAAAGGTTTGTGTTTGGCTCTTCTTAAAGTTTAAGGTTCAAATCACAATGTATAGCTGTGTTATCTCAGCCCGCTCTATGGTGTGTGGTTGTGTGTTATCTCAACACCTATGGTATATGTGGTTGTGTGTTATCTCAACACCTATAGTATATGTGGTTGTGTGTTGGTATAAACTGCTCAGCCCTATGTGTTGGTTTAAACTGTTCAGCCCTCCTTAAAAAAAAAAAAGCTAAAACCCTTATTATATATTTAATAAAAATAAATAAAATCTTAAAGCAAATATTTGATTAATAACATGTAATAATTTTTGTGAGTTTAATTAATTAAATAAAAGTAAAATTATTATTATAATATTAATATGGGGTTTGTAAAAACTTAAGAAGCTAAGTTAATGATAATAATAATATAAGCAAAACTTATTTTTATCTCATTTAACCAACTAAATAGGATAAAATATATGCTTAAATTTGTTGTAATAACACTATGTGGTGTGGGTGAGCCTGCGAGGGGGTGGGTGTGTGTCTCCCTCGTCGAGTTGTTGTAACAGGTTGGGGGATTCTGGTCAAAACCCCCATCTCTTAATATTAATATGGGGTTTGTAAAAACTTAAAAAGCTAAATTAATGATAATTATAATATAAGTAAAGCTTATTTTTATCTCATTTGGCCTAGGATAAAATATGCTTAAATTTGGTGTAACAACACTATGTGGCGTGTGTGAGTGTGTGAGGGGGTGGTTGTGTGTCTCAACACTATGTGGCATGGGTGACTGTGAGGGGGTGGGTGTGTGTCTCCCCGGTGGAGTTGTTGGGACAGGTTGGGGGATTCTTGATCAAAACCCCCATCTCTTAATATTACAACAACAAAAAAAAACTATGTGATGATTATTTAGGTTGGGGGATTCCTAATCAAAACCCCCATCTCTTAATATTACAAAAAAAAAAAAAACACTATGTGATGATTATGATTATTTTTTATACCTGGCGTACACGGTTGAGCAGTCTCCTTCCAACCATGACCCCTCCTAAAGTTGAGAGTTATACTTAACAATAGAGAATTTAACACAAAGCCACCACACATCCACCCCCTTACACACTCGCCCACACCGCGGTTTGAACCTTAAATCTCCTAAAGAAGAATCAAATCTCGTACCGTTGTGCTGCACCCTAGGTGCCCGATGATTATGTCTTTGTGTCAATCTTAATTTAAAAAAAAAAACAAAAAATCACAGGATTCATGGAAGCAAAAAGATCTTATGTTATAAACTAAAGTTTTAATAATGAATTGTTAACATTTTGTTTATAAGTTTTAAGATGGGCTATGAGAAGTAAATAGTTTCACATTTCAAACCTAGCCTAAATATAAACCTTAGCTATATATTTTTTTATAAAATAATTTAATTAATAACATGCAATAATGTGTGAGTTATAATTAATTAATAAAATTATTATTAAAATATTATTATAATATTAATATGGGATTGCTAAAAACTTAGCAAGCTAAGCTAGTGATAATTCTAATATAAGTAGAGCTTATTTTTATCCCATTTAACCCATTAAATAGGATAGACATATATGCTTAAACTTGTTGTAATACCACTATGTGATGGTTATGTAATACGGTTGTGACTTGTTTCAATCCCAATTTAAAAAAAAAAATCATAAGATTCATGGAAGCAAAAAGATCTTATGTTATAAACCAAAGTTTTAATTTCATAGTGAATTGTTAACATATTGTTTATAAGATTTTAGATGAGCTATGAGAAGTAAATACTTTCAAATTTCAAATCAGTTTAAATATAAACGTTTACTATTTTTTTAAGTTATATTAAAACAATATTATTTACAAGTTGGAACTAGACTCCTTCGAGCCTTAGCCAACAAGAGCACCTGTTTTCTCCTTTTAACTTTTCAACAAACTTTCATAACTATAAATCCCAATATCCTAAGAACTAACCACTTTTGATTACAACATTAAAAGGAGATTTGCATGGGAGCCAAATATCCTAAACCATATGCCTGCAATGGTTATCCAAATTGGCCAAACATGGGATTTGCTCACCAACTTGTCTAATCCTCTCATCCTCGATAGCCATGTCACTATGTCGTTGAACCCCTACTGTCTTCTTGTACCCATTTTAGCTAGGAAGTTTGTCACTTTATTCAAAGCTCTACCCACATAAATCATAATCACATCATCCAATTCCCTCTACAACTCCTTAATTTGGGTGATAAGAATCCTCAACCTCCACGTCTCCAAAGCAAAGTTCATCATGCAATCTAGAGCTCCTACCAAGATTTGATAATATGATTCTATGATTATCCTCCTATAACCTTGTCTTACCACCCGGATAGAAGCAGATTTAATAGCTAAGGATTTTGCTTCATTGTTTGTGGCCTTACCCAATCCTTGCAATTCTTAATAGAGCACTATCCCAACATGATTCCTACAAGCCACTCCAATTCTAGCTCTAGTCGAATTACCTTTTGTAGTTCCATTGGTATTAATTTTAATCCATCCTTTTGGGGGTGTTTTCCAACTAGCTATATCCTACCCCTCCTACACTTCGACTTCAATCTATATCATCCTTATATCAACCTGAGTTTCCTCTTTAGCATACATTCCCATAAATTGTGTGTCTGTTCTCCAAATGACCTACTAGATGTCATCCAAGGATGAAAGGTTTCTCTAAAAATTCAACCACACTTGCCACCAAATAAATTTTAATCCAAACTTCCACCCAATACGAAGAGCTTTGGATTTAAATTTGCCCCTCTTCCATCTTTCTTAAATATTAATCTAGTTCAAATCACCACTGGCCTAGATTTTATAAGCTAAAAACCATCACTCCTAGATCTGGCATGTGAACGGACACTCTAACATAAAGTGGTAAGATGTTTCCTAACTTTTGTAGCATAAAACACATTAGGATGGACCAACTATTCTCCTTCATCTCGGATTATCAAAAGTAAGAATTTTGTTGTGCATAAATTTCCAAGCAAAGAAGTTTATTTTTGACCAACCCTTGGACAACCAAATCTTCCTCCAATCCTCAACATAATATGCATGTCCATCCTTCACTTTATAGAGTCCAAGGCTCCTATAACCCCGAGCTAATTCATCCTCCTCATCTCTACCTATGAGATATCTTTTTTCCAAGATTTTAGTCATGATAGGTGTCAATTCCCAAGGAATTGGTCACTTATCCAACTTCTTAAACTGTTTAAACCTATAATCCCCTAGCTAACTGGTGTTTAAATAACTTTTAATATTGATCCAAACCCTACTTTCCATGGTTGTTTTTATTGGTTGTAGTTTTAAAAATTTAGCAATGATAGGTGGATATTGATCCAATGAATCTGTCAAAATCGTGTCTTCTCCCCTCTCCCCACCTTCCAAATTAATTAATCTTTCACTACCTAAGATCCTAACTTTAGAGTCTGTCACACTAGGGACCCATTACCATCCAAAGAGAAATGACTCACTTCATTTAGGTTCACCTATCCCAAATATTTACTAGTTAAAACTCTATTGAATAAAGAAGTTGGTTGGGAGATCCACCTCCAATAAAGTTTTCTCGCCAAAGATTTATTATTTAGCTATGATGTCCTCAGTCTCAAACCTCCCTTTGCCTTGGGTTGGCTTACTTTATTCTAACCTACTTACATCCATTTCCTCTCTTCTTTTACTCCTCCCCATAAAAAATTTCTAGCCATCTTGTCCAACTCTTTCTATATGGTATGTGGGCAGCAAAGATAGAAAATTTATAAATTGGCATGGCCTGAATAACTAACTACAAACAAGTTAATCTACCCCCAAAGGTTAAACATTTGTGAGACCAATGGTTATTTCTTTCTTTGATACGATATAAAATATTCCTTCAAATAGCTATCTTCAGTTTTTTAAAATGAAAACAAACCCATAAATAGACCACTAGGAGAGAAGTTCTTGTGAATCCCAAGATCTCTAAAATTTTGTCCTAAAGCCTTTGATCAAGATCACTTTGGATTTATTATCATTGGTGACTTGCTTTGTATCTCTAAGGTAAACATTAAGAGTATCTTTGATCATTCTTGCTTCCTTGAGGTTACCCACTCCCACCAATCCAGTGTCATCTACAAATTATAGGTGAGTCAAAACCTCCTCATCCACCTTGATACTTGTTAGCAAATCTTGTTTTCTCCTCAAGATGAGTCTACCCAAACCTTCAACCAATATGAGAAAAATATAAGAGGAACAAGGATCTCCCAAAAAAAGGCCTCGAGTGGCTTCAAACGATTGCAAGGGAAGACCGTTGATTAACATTGAGTATGTTAGAGTAGAGATGCAACTCATGACCCATTCTATCCAAACTTGAGAGAAACCAAAGGTTGCCATCCTCCTTGATAAAAATATCCACTCCAACCTATCATAAGCCTTTGACATATCTAATTTTATGAACATTCCTCTATTGCTATATTGTTGAATTGAGTGGATTACCTCCTGAGCTAGAATGACACAATTTAATATTTGTTTGCCCTCTACAAAACCCCCTTGCTTTGAGGAGAAAATGTTTTATAGGAAAGGTTATATTATCTCATTCATTACCTTCATGATTTTTTTGTATATGACATTGTATAAGACAATAGGTCTGTAATCTAAAATATGCACCTCCTCCTCCCCTTTCAGAATTAATGCAATGAATGTATGATTTAATGCTTTAAGCATTATTTTACTGCCTTTGGACTCCTCTATAACAACTATTACATCCTCCTCCAAGATGTCCCAAAAGGTCTTAAAATAACTCGATTAGGAAGCCATTTGGGCCTGACATTTTTTCCCATACTCATTCTAAAGACTACCTTCTTTAGCTACTCTCTATCAATGTATTTAAGCAAGGCCTAATTTTGTTCTTTAGAGATAATAGAGGGTATGGTTGCAATGACTTTGTTTTAAGCCTCTTTGTCTTACACCATACCTTAAACCATTTAGCAAATTAATCCATTGAATGGAAATGCATACTTGAGATTGTATCAAAGGAGTGCCCATTCTCATCCTAAAGAGCTTCCATCTTGTTCATCTATCTCATAGCACAAATAGTTTGATGGAAAACTTTGGTGTTTCTATCACCTTCCTATAACCAAGTGGTTCTTGCTCTATGTTTCCAGTAGATATCCTCTTGAATGTTAATGTCCTCAATTGCTTTATGCAATTCAACATTCTCTTCTTTAAGCTTCTATGTAATTGTTCCTTCTCTAAATATTTTTTGCACCTCATCCCATTTGGCCACCAATGGAGCTCTTTAAGCCTAGAAGTCCAACTTTTTAGGTATCCTCTATTATTTCAATTGATCCTTGATATAATTGAGTTTTAAATGGAATCTAAATATCGTTGTCCCATATGTTAGTCGTCCCTCTTCCCACCATTATGGTATTTTATTTAAAAGTTCCTCCTAAATGGTTTGCGATGCTACATTATCTTGATTCCCATTCCAACAAAATGGGAAATTCGTTTGAAACCAGACCCTCCAAAATCTAAAATTTCAAATTCCATTTCATAAATGTCTCCTCTAAAACCAAAAAAGGGTCTAACTTCACCTTCTTGCTATGTGGCTCCCTCCTCTTATTAGTCCAAGTATAGTTGGTTCCAGGATATTTAATATCCACTAAGTGTAATGCATGGACCTGGGTAACCATAAATCGATCTCTTAGGTCCAAAATTGGGGTTCCGTCTTCCTGATATCTAGATGATAATTTGGCATTAAAATCCCAAACAACAATCTAGTCTAACTCCTCCCTTAAGACTCATATTATGCATTACTTTACACTTATGAATATGACCATCTAGGTTTTGAGCCTCATAGAAATTTATGATTAAAACCTACTCAGTTGTCATATTGTTCCTAAAATGCAAGTGCAAGGAAAGTAAGCCTACAAAACCAAAACAAATTGGAGTGAGACACCACCATTTTTTACTTCTTCTATCCAGTGCACAAAGAACTCTTTACGATAACTTTGAGGTTATCAACCTTTGTCGTGGACAAATTTTTTAGGCGATGATGACTAACCATAAGCATAATAGTATGAAAGCATGAATGCAAGCTACATGTGGTAACCATTTGTTACCCTGGGTACATCTTACCTTGTAGTCGTTTGTTGCATCATTTCCCTTCTAGTACCTCATTCCCGATGGTTGACTTCCTTGCCCACCCACGAGGGTACTTGGTCTTGCAAATCATAAACTATATCAGTAGTACCATATCCTTACAACATAACACAATTGCATATAATCAACTAAATGCATCCAAAACTAAGTATTAATCATCATCTATCAATACAAAGTCCATCTCACTAAAAGTTCGACCAAGGTGGGTCATGACAAATAAAGTGATATTCTTCAAAAAGAAAAATTTCTTGATGTGTTTATTTTGAAGAATAACAATGGTTTGTTATAAATTTCTAGATATTTGTCGTTTAATTTAATTTTTTAAAACTATTGTTAACTTTGTATTTACATCAAACAAAGGATGATGGATAATTTAATAGAATATTATATATTTTAATATTTACCAATGTTTGGTATATTTATGGAAATGATATAACTAATAATATAATTAGCTCTCTTGGTTGTAATTAGGCCATTTTTTTTCGCAAAAATGTCTCATCTTTTAAGAGTCATAGCTTTGCATAAAATTATCCAATTCACACAATTCTTATGCCATCTTGTGCAAAATTTGAAGAGCTTTAAAATGAGTGGTCATATGAAAGAATCCAAGTAGTATTGAAGGAGATACATCCATGTGAAGACAACCATCCAAAACAAGGGCAACATTAGGGCAATTTTTTCTAAAAAAAACATCTCATCTTTCAAGAGGCATATCTTTGTGATGGGTTGTTTGATTCAGATGATTCTTGGACCAATTTGTACAAAATTAAATAACTTTAAAATAAGTGGCCATATGAATCCATGTAGTATTGAGGGAGATAAAATCCTATGAAGTCAACCATCTAGAACAAAGGCAATGACAAATTTTCAAGTCAAGAAAAAATAAAATTACACATATCTTTTAGTCAGGGTTCAAATGATAGGAGGAGTAATGAAAGGCTAAGGCATTAGCAAGGTATGACATTCCATCTAGGCATACAATATTTTTATCGAAGTTTTATTTATCCCTTTATTATCTTTGAAGTTTTGCATGAAGATTATTATAGGTTTATTTTTAAATAATATAATCCCTATAAGATATAATAGTAAATTTTAGTAAATATTGAATTATAGTGTTCTTCCCATGGACCAATTTACAACTAAATCCTTAGAACCATCCTTAGTAATAAAGGTTAGGGAGGACCTCACAAATAAAATATCCTCATTGCTCAAATATAATAAATTCATTGGTAAATTTAATGGGTCTTGGATAGGGGATTTAGCTCTAAGAAAATGGATTTATAGGAAATGGAAGTCTCCAACAATAATTCTATCATTTCTTCTCAAAGGTTTCTTCCTAGCCATTTTTATGTTCTAGGGAGGAAACAAATAGAATCCTAAAAGGAGGTCCTTGGTTTATGGGAATATTAGGACTCTTCCTTACCAAATGGTATGAAGGCATTGCACCTAAAAATGTAAATATATCCCTAGTATTAGTTTGAATCAGGATGTATGGGTTGTCCATTGAATTTTAGGAAATGGATAACTTCAAGACAATAGGAAACACTCTGGAAGAAACATATGTAGAAAACCATAAGAGAAACTTACAAATGGATATGGTTGAGAATGGTTTTCAACTTCCAAAGATAGGTCCAAACATATGAAAGTAAATAAATAGTGGAGACCAGTAAGGATATTAGAAAAACACTATTTTTTTGAGGTTTTATCCTATGAAGAAAAACAAATTAAAGCATAGAGGACATGGTACAATAGGACCATAATATTAACAAGGATGAACATTCTTATTGAACCTAAGGAATGCTCCTTATTATATTTTAAATACTCTTTTTAAGTACCATGCACTATTCAGGAGAAGAAAAGTGGTAGATAAAATGTAGTGTTAGATATTAATACCTCTACCATTAACAAGGAAATACTAGAAAATGAGCAAGATAAGTCAAAATCTTCTTTAGTAAATCCAAGAGAGGATAAATCTAATGATAAGGAATATTTTGAAATAATATCAAGGAATATAATAATAAGACCTACCCCTGATACTGGAAAAGCAAAAAGATGAAAACTGTAGATACGAAATCAAACAACACCAAATAACTAAATTTAAATAAACGAACAATTAAAGCAAAATAAACGCATGTGATTGCACAGAAATAAACTTGATTTTTATTGTCGGGTGGATTTTTGATATTATAACCAAATATGCCCTAGATTGGGAGTTTACAAAGCTTTTATCTCTCAATACAAATAATCTCAACATGCTAGGGTTCTTCGAAACCTTGTCCAACAAATCAGGGTGGTGTCTTCATGCTCGATCAATCACAACAGAGGTGAGTGGGTTTAGATATCCTAGATCAGACCACTCTAGCTTAAATAACTCAACATCTGTGTATCTCCAAATCTACATACAAGAGAGTAGCAAATAGGTTAGTAGCAACTATGAGGGCTCCACAATGTGAGGCCCTCAATAATCAATACAAAAACCCTAGCTATCTAATGTAAATAACATGAATAGAAACTAAAAATGCATAGAATGAAATAACAATAAGAATATTTACCTTAAGACGCTTATTGTTTTCTTGTCTGTGATATTTATTGTAGGAAATCGATGTGACGATGCCCTAGCATCGCCTGAGGGCTAGTAGGACTATAGGGCTCTGGTCTAAGATGCCCACGGGTGCTCGACGATAGCAAAAAATACCCATGGGTGCTCAAGAATGGTGGAGGGCACCCAAAGGTGCTCAACAATGGAGGAGAAGCACCTGAAGGTGCTCAGTAGTGACAGAGAGTGCCCAAATATGTTCGAGAGCTAAGGTGAAGATCTGCAAAAGCAAATATGGTTGGGCAAGAGGGGCAATGAAGGATGTGGGGATTATGGTGAGCAAGGAAAAAAGGCATGAGTGCTTAGATACTCTAGGGAACTTAGGGGAAAATGGCTTAGCAAAATAACTTTGGAAATGACTTAGGGGTTGAGCCATCAAAATGGCTCCTATTAATAATCCACATTAGGGCATATTAGAGTTTGAACGACATGAATTATGTGGCTCAGATTAAAACACATCTAAGGGTGGATATTAATTTTGGGTGTGTGGCATTGATTGATGTGGATGGATGGCTAGGATTAAGTTAAATTGAATTTTTGGGATTTATTCACATATATAATCTTTATATTTATTAAATATATAATATTAACATATTAATATTAAACATATATTTAACAAATATGCCTAAATACATATAAATAAATGGGGAAAGATGGCAGAAAGACCTGGCTAAATGAAAAGTAGCTAGATTTTGGTGTCTACAGATGCCCCTTTTTGTATTGCGTTGCGTGAAACATGATGCATTGCAAAAACACAAGACACCTGTTTGGGCAAGGTGCAAAAGCAACTTTCTCTTGGGATGAAAAATGAGCTTGTTGATAAAAGAATTAAATAATTTGGATTTGCGTAGCTTACCCCCTCAATTGACGAATGAGTTTGTGGATGAATCTCACGAGCCAATTGAAAAATATGTGCAGATGAAATATGAATGATATCAATGATGTAAATGTGAAACCATTTTTGCCCCAACAGATGGAAAGGGATTGGTGGAAAATGTGAAATGAGTACGTCTATTTTTGCCCCAACAGATGAAGGGTTTTGTGAAAAATTGTGATGAAAATGTGTTTATTTTTGTCCCAACATATGAAGGGATTTTTGCCAAGTGTAGATGCTATGGTTATGTAAAATGTATCCCATTGTGGGAGAGTCAAAACCAAATGTGGTTGCCCCAAATTTGGGGTGATTCGATGTTGTTGAAGAATGTGCTTTTGGGCGTCATTGATATGCAAGAATGAATATGCAAAAATAGAAAAATAGTCAATCTTCGGAGGGCCAACTAGTGACTATTGAATAATTCCTATCATTAGAACCAATCATCCTAGCTAAGGCCAGTAGCCATGATGACTGTCAAGGAAATGTGAAATGATGAAATTTTATATTGTCTATGTTTTAAACCTCATGAACTAGGCCATAAATGACAACTTTTATGCATATTATTCTTGGTAAGGTTTCACTTAAAATGTGAAGTACCAAATGTGATTGTGATTTTGAAAAAGAAAATATGTGATGATGAAAATGACCAAGTGTCCTTATGGTAGGTTATTCATCTTACCAAATTGCATGGATGCACATTGCTACAATCGCCAAGTATATAGAATAACTCACTAGATACAAGGTTAACTTGAATGTTGTTTAAACTTGGAAAAAATGCAAATTATGATTTGAAATGATATTGGTGATGTAAAAATGATGTGTTGATGATGACAATGATGATTATGGTCATTTTGTGAAGATTTGGACCATTTTGGAGTGTTTTTGTAACTTGTTAAGCGAATTTGCAATTTGTGGTCGCAAATGAAAATCGTGCATCTAAATCAGTCGGAACCTTCATAAAACTAGTTAATATGATGAAATAGATGCATGAATGCAATATGGAGTGATTTGGTGGGGATAAGCCACTATTTTGTAAAATTTTGTCCTTTTTGTCAAAATTGATGCCAAACATCGATTGGCACTTTTGGCATGCACATATGCCTGCCAATTTTTGGGTGCTCTACAAATGCCCTAGTGCACTTCAATGCACCAGGAAACACCCGAAGGTGCCTCAAGGCACTTAAATCAGCTATAAATAGCTTTCTAGGTGAAGTTTGAGCTCATTTATGCGATTGTGAGTTTGAGAAGTTGCATCTGGGAGAGTTGGGTGAAGTGGAGTGGAGTGAGATGAAGTGAATTGAGCGTGAAAGCTATGGTGGTGGAAGGAATGGATGCATGGGCCAGAGTTGGAGTTGGAGTGCGAGCTATTGAGGTAATTCCATTTCTCTTTGTGTTGTGCACAAATTTTATGTTTTTGTGATTTTTTTTTTGCAAACATATTAACAAAAGTATTTGTGTTGTGCTACTACTTAGGAAATTTGAGGCTCAACATCGATACTCATCTTACATTCCTGGGATGATCAAGGCACTTGTGGAGGATGAGTGGAACCGACTGGATGTTGTGGGGCTAATAGAGGTAGCCCGAACTGATATGGTGAGAAATGATGAGAGGTACCTCTCTACCTTAGTAAAGAGGTGAGATCCAGATAGGGAAACCTTTCAACTCCCCACAAGAGAGGTGATCCTTACTCTCAAGGATGTATATCACATCCTCAAGGTGCTAGTGGAGGGGATTCACATCGAGTTGGACGCGATCGAGGGACATATATGAAGAAGATGTTTGGCGACAGTTGGCGGAGCATTAGGATGGAGTGCGAGGGTATTCCCTACTTGTTCATGTATGTGGACAAGGAGTTTGATGCCCTATGATCATTGGTGATGTTCATGTTGGCCAACATAATGGCCTCAAAAAGCATCGATTGTAGGTTCCCTTGGAACCTAATATAGTTGGTGAGCAATATGCTCACTATGCGATAGGTGTATGTGTGGGCTTCTGCCTTATTAGAGAAGGCATACCAAGAGTTCTGAAGTGAGGAGGTGGAGGAGGAAGGGATTGGGATGCAACTTGCTACTATAGTGTTGGGGATGGGAGTATTTTAGTGTGTCGTAACTAGAGGGTCTACCAACTGTAGGATGGGATAGGGGCCAACCCTATGCTAGGAGATGAACAGTGGCAGAGGAGGTACAACCAAGTCATATTGTATGGATGAGTCAATGGTACTAGAATTTATGGGTTGGATTGACATTCGCCCAAGTGATATGGAGGCCATGACATGGTAGTAGGTGGATCAGAGATGGCGAGCATCTGCGATAGGTGTGGCAGGCTAGGTGGGTGGTTGGGAGGTATTGGAATGAGGCTAAGTATTTTCAGTTATCATGGGTGCTTCAATAGTTTGGCCTGAGGTAGGGGGTTCCCGATGAGCCAATGCTCTATAGGAGGTATCAGGAGGAGATAGGGCTACCATGTGTGGAGCCATAAAGGATGGCTTGTGAAGATTATGAGGAGATAGATATCTCGAATGTGGATGATGTGGGGACTACCGTCGAGTATGAGGTATGGTTTGCTACACAACCACCATGGGCATCGATGCGAGTAGTGGCTAGTAGATATAGAGATGAGGCTAAGGGTGAGGGGAACCATGAGGCCCCCAAGCGGTAGTGGTACCTTCGATCAGATAGTCGAAGGAGGAGGACTAAGGGTGTGGCTAGGCAGACTCCTAAGAGTAGGGGAGATGGGGACGATGGAGAGGATGATTAATTCAACATTAAGCGATTGACCACTTCAACGTTGACTGGTTGACCAATTGACTGTGTAATTTTTAAGAGAGTTGTTGCAAAAATATAAGGGAGAATCATTCTTTTCTATGCATATTAAAATCATGAATTATGGTTAAAATAGAATAAGCGCTTATATTCTAAATATTGATGGTTGATCGGTTGACCATGTAGTTTTTAATAAAAGCATCATTTTTAGAAGTAGTTTGTTGTATACACCTAAGGAGCATTGAACTTATCCTTTGGTGATTAAAATCAAACGATCATGCTTTTAATAGAAGAAAATAACAACTATGCACGAAATGGTCATAGCAAATCACGTTGTGTGATTAAAATAGAACAAGTTATTTTTGTAATGGGATTGGTTGCATTCTATATAAGAACGCATACCATTCCTAAGAAGAGGTTAGTTAGCAAATTCAAAATCTCCAAGTGTACTGTATAATTTATAATAAATTTTTTTAGTGTTCTTTTATTTGCGTGGATTAAGAGTGTAATTTTTACGTAGTCAACCAGGCGGACCATCTGCGGGAGCTTGGGCCCACTCGAAGAAGTAATCCTATCCTATTTTTGCTTTCATTTATTTATGTTGTGTGACTTTTTCTTGCTTTATTTATTTTTGCAATTTCCTGCTTTATTTATTTTCGCAAGTGTAAATTTCCTACTTTATTAATTTCTACAAGTGTGTTTATTTCTAGCAATTTATTTTCCAGATGTTTGTTTATTTCCAACATCTCAATTTTAGTTGTGTGCTTATCTTTATTTATTTATTTACTTCCCTACAATTAGTTTTGTTGGGTTGTATGAACTGAAAATACATGAACAACAACTCCCCCACCAAACCAATAGGCACAAAGGGACTCATTCCCCACACTATAGGCATATACTGTGTGTGGCACTCACAAGTTTATGAACTACCAAATTGATAATTAATGAAAGGAAATAATTATTTTTACAACATAATTTTTGCTCACTATTAACCATTTATCTTCCTCCAATCATGTCCACTCATCTTAATGCCTACATCACCTCCTTACATCACACACACTTCTCACCCACATCATTTGACTCAAGTTTGTGCCACTTACCATCTACACTCATCTAGTCCATCTTTCTAATTTTCTAACCTACCTCCTTAATCCATGATTTTCCATGTCACTACTCCACCACTTATCCTTCATCCCCTACCATTCATATCACTGGGGCACATGTTGCAAATTCTTCTACCTCATGTTCTACTTGTCCCCCATCATTCTATAATCCAGGGGTATCTTCTCTTTAGTTGTCTTTCCATTAAACACCTCTTAATCATTGTCCATATTATCATATCACACTATCCACATTTCTCAAAAACCACCTCAAACTCCTCATCCTTCATCACATTCATTGGCTTAGGGATTATTTTTTCCCCAATCTCCATCCTAGGCTTCTTGTTCACCTATGATGCTCATGATCTATTCTCACCCTCATGACTCTCATCAGTGGCTTACAACGTAGTTGCATTACCCACACCCTCATCAACCACCACCTCATCAATACCATTCCACTCTTGATTTGTATCAACCCACCTCTCAACCATACCAATCGCATCCCACCTAACCCATTATTGCATCTCCCACTTCAATCGCCTACCTATCACCAGCAACATGTTGTTGCCATTGCACAACTCACTCCAAATTTGGGGACCCACCAGAAATTAGGAATTTTGGTATTTTTTTGTTTGTTTTTCAATTTTATGAGTTTTGTTGACATTTTATTTACCATATGGTGTTAATGTTGTTTTATGGTTTGTTTGAGTGTTATGTTTATCATGTTAAAGTAATGTATTTTCTTGATGTTTTGAGGTTATATTTAATTTTTATTGTTGTTCAATGTTCAAAAGGGGTTTTTGGTTTATTTTAAATATTTTAAATTAATATTGGTTAAAATATTTAATTTAAAATATTTAAAATTAATTTAATTTAATATATTTTTGAAAATATTTTAATAAAATATTTTTTTTATGTTTGTAGGTTTCGAGGTAAGAGGTACAATTTCCAAGGTGGACCAAAAAACTTAGCAAAAGGTGGTCAATGCAGTCTACGCTCACGGTTCAACACTCGACACTGTCTTCAAGGCGATAAATAGAGGCACGAATCAAAGAGCCACCCGATGACTTGGATGAATCGAAATACTTAGTGAGCCTTGGTGAATATAAAACATCCATTATACTCATCTCAATACATGTGGGATAACATATATGAACGATTTCTACAATTTTGCACAACTGAAGAGTTTATTTTACCAAAACATAGCAGAGAAAAACATGAAATTACATCAAGGGGAAGATTTGGGTTTGAATCTACATATGAGTTTACAGATATAGTGGATATGTTTCACATGAAAAGGAGAATGAAGTTAGCGTAAAGAAAATAATAAAGTTCAAATTCGATGAAATGTCATACGTGATCATAAAAGGCATAATGTAGTAATTAAGGTGATATAGTGATGGCTAGCGTTGTTGTTCACAGTAGTGACGATGTTATTTTCTATTGCTACAATGGTGTTAGATTTTATGATAATTACTGACAAGATGAAGAAGATAAATAGCAACAATAACATGATGGGTCTGGATGTGGAAATGAAGCTAATATGACACGGTGATGGTGGTACATATTTGACAATATTACAATGTACTAGTGGTGATGTCGTGGAAGCAACATTATGATAGAAATTTTATGTCTTAAATTGGAACTTTAAGGTTGATGAGTATCCAAACCTGTTTTATCTTTGTTGAATGGTTGGTGCAAGTGCAAAAGAGTAAAGACATCAAACAATATAAAATTACCAAGATTTGGAGTATACATGTTCATTCATATTATTGAAGATGCCAAATTTATGGATATTGTTGCCACGAATAGCCATAGAATACCATTTTCAAATATCTTTGTCGTCAAAAAAGCTTGGACGTATTTCATTTGATTGGAAAAGGAAAGAAACATATATATGTTGGTTGGAGGCTACAGGTGCTGCAAAATTCAACAATGATATTATAGTTGATTTCATTCTTGTTTTGGATATTGCTTGCATCAGGATACTAAATTGGAACATCATGGTTGTATTAATTGTAACATAAATAATGGGATATGATGAGTTATTTAAATGTGATAAACCAGAAAAACAATGAAGATGGAAGTGTAAAATTGGTAAATTTTACCTTGTGGACTTTGTTGGTTTTGATAAAATAAAAAACAAGTGTGGAAAGTAGATTGTGTAGTAGTGTGTTATATTATCCATTTCGTAGTACTTTCCTCCCATTGATTCAAGTTTTCAAATCTATTTCTCACAACATTATGGTCAAGTACAGACCCGTTAACAAATGATGAATGTGTGCTTCAACTTTGGTCTTAAATTACATAGAATAGTGAATTCTAGGTTTAATTTTAATCTCCACTAGGATGTGAACTACACGCCATGTTGAGTGCACGCTGGATAAACAATTTTTTTCTTATCTTGTGGATGGTTTTTGATATTTTCTAAGGTTAGAGTAGTCTGCATTGAAAGGTGTGAATATTTAGATTTTATCACATTGGTCTATGTAAAGGATATCATGGATGGTGTGATGGTGGGATACATCGAGGAAAGTAAATGATTAAAACACATTTGGAGAGAGTAATGTTTTAATAGGCTATACCCAGTATAATTAAACACATTCACAATATTTTTGAAACTGAAATAATGACATGGGATGCATAAATAAGTTTGGTCCAAAATTAAAACATAGTTGTTAAAAGACGATAATAATAAGCACTAAAGAAAGTAGTTGGAAGCCCATTATAGAATAATTTCTACAATGAATATTTGAAAATTGCAGAGATTATAAGATTATAAATAAACCATCTATATTGATAAAGGAGGTCGAATGATTTTGGAAGGATGAATGAAGGAAGCGCAAAATATAACCAAAGGAATTCCTCCCAGGTTGCACAAAGTGTTTCACTATTGGAGAATAGAGAGTTTCTAGAGAAGTTTATTGTAAGATCTTATTAAATGTATTCATTTTCATTATATTGAGACATGCATGTTGATGATATTTCATAGTTTTAATAATTTGATACATTTCAATTATTTTTCCTCAAAAGGTAGCACTTAGTCTAGATTGGATTGGGTTAATATTGGTTGATCTAGGTTAGGTTTCATTCCAGGAAGTTTTATGTTTCTGTTCTATAACCTGCATTTCAATTTCATTTTTATTTTATTTTTCCTTACCCTAAATTTTTATTTTTTATTTTAAATTTCAAATTCATAGGAATCACAACCCTAATGCTATAATCTAAATTTTAAAACTTTATCATTAGGGAAAATGTTTATTTCACATTTTAATTTCATGGCATTTCACAGTTGGAAATAAACATTAGCATTTTAATTAAATTGTTCAAATAATTTTTATTAAATTTTTAACCTAAAGTATTTGGACATAGTTTAATTAAAATTATTTTCTAAGGTTATAATTAAATATTTGCACTTTATAAAGTTTATTTTCGACAATATTTAATTATTAACCTCACTTTCGGAGAATAAATATTTTGAACATCATGTTAAATTCTGTAAATCAAATATTGAAATCACAGACCCCTTGTTAATGGTTATGTGCACCTTGAAGTTATTTCAACATTATTTTCACATTTTCAAAAGCATGTTTTAATACAGAACCTTGGAGAAACTAATTGTTTTCTTTGCAAGAGAGGGTTTTATAATCAAAATCCTAACTATGAGTGTAGTTTTGCAATTGGGAAAAATTATCACTCAATAGAATTGGTGCTAGAAGGAGGACCTTAAAGGTAACAAGTTTGAATTTCAGCATTTGAAGGTTGTTCAAATTTGTCATTAAAAAAAAATTAATTTTTTTTATTTATGCTACATCAATGTTATCTGCTATAAATTCAAAGATATGGTTATGATTCATTTGATGTGGATTTTTCATACATAGCTTTACATGTTGAAATTGGTTCAATGACAGGAATTGAAACCTGGATAGTTGGTTATCGTAGTCCCCTAAAAATTCTTGGAGAAGCCCATCAAATCCTTGAAGATACAGAGGAATTTTTACCCACATTTAGTCATGATGGAATGAATACGACTGAGGAATATATTCAAACATATAAAAACACTATGGTCCATTTACAAATTATGCATGTAGATTATTTTCGTTCACATTAGATGATTTTGCTTATGATTGGTATATTAATTTACTTGCAGGCTCTATCACTTCTTGGGATCAACTAGAGGCAACATTTCTCGAACATTTTGGAAAATTGGTTGACACGGATATAATATCAAATCAGTTTGCTTCTATATGTAAATAACCTAATGAATCCATGAGTCAATTTAATGATAGGTTCCATAGGTTGTATACCAAAATAGAGACACATTACATTATTTCAGAAGAAGAAGCCATCCAAATATACTTGGAAGCCTTAGACCCCTTTACTTCTACATTCCTAGGGAAATGTCTTAAAAATTCATCCTTATCTAGAGCCTATAGTGAGGCAATAATCATAGAATAATGGTGGATTTCAAAAGGGGTTGATGTAGGTTGATTATCATTACTTAACCCAAAGGCTCCAAATTAGATACCATCAATGAGTCAGGTTGATGCATCATCTTTTATCATGATGAACGATTTTTCAGAATTTATGAATTCCAACCAATGTCAACCATCTAATCTAACACCCTTGAATCAAATGATGCCTAATGTGAGCAATCAAAGGGATAAAATTAAATTTCCAAATGTTACAATCACCTTAGATATCATTCAAGAGGAGGTGCAAGTTTCAAATACAATATACATCAATGAGGATAGCGGTAAACAAGACCATCAAAATGTATAAATGTATGAGTTTTTAGACAATGGAGGAATCCTATATCTAACTAGCATTGATTAGTGTACATATATGTACATATTTTTATTAAGGCATTCTATGCATAGTGTGGGTTGTATATATGTACATATATGTGGGTAAAAAAACAAAAAACAAAAATAAAATAAAACACAAGCAAAATAAACTAAAAGTTTTGGAAACCTACCTTGCCATATCGAACTCCATTTTCCACTCCAGTCGAGCCTCCAACCTCTGCCATCCCACTTGATCCACTAACCTTACCAATCGTCTTCATCATCCAACCTCTCAACTGCTCAGAAAAACTTGAACCACACAAATGAATTGAAAACCACCCAATCAACCTATTTATAACCACTTTTAATGGATCCAACCGTGTGTCGATGTTTGGTAGGTGCACGTAACTGTGCACCTGCGTTTTGCAGTGCCAACCACAGATGCATGGTTGTTAGGCGCAACCAAATATGCCCATATGGTTTAAAAAAAAACAATAATAACTCCCTACATTGTTAGAATAAACAACAAATTATATTCATGTCCGGGATGGTTTAAATAATACATTTGCAGGACTATAATAGCCCGGAGGTTACGAAACCATCCGAGGCTGAAATAGAACTTGTTATAACAAATAACAAGTTATGCCTAATTTACAATATAATGTAATAACAACAATATACTAACAAATATACGCTAACATCCCCCCTTATTACATTATTTTGGTAATGATATAACTATTAGCTATACTAACATCCCCCCTGATTACATCATTTTGCAATACAAAGAGAGCTGCGAAACAATTCAAATTTGACACGTGCAAGTGCCTTAGTGAAAATGTCTGCAACTTGAGCATCGGTGGGAATGTGCTGAAGCTGAATTCGATGCCTCGAAACTTCATCTCGAATGAAATGACATTGTGTGTCAATGTGTTTTGTTCTTTCATGATGGACTGGATTCTTGACTAGGTTCAGAACACCACGATTGTCGCAAAACAAGTGTATTGGAGATTTGGATGGATGACCCATACTTGTCAGAATGCGACGCAACCATATCACTTCGCACACAACTTCACGTGCGGCGCGATACTCTGCCTCTGTTGATGAAATAGCAACCACCTGTTGCTTCTTGCTTGTGCCAAGAGACAGGACCGGATCCAAGATGAAAAATATATCCTCGAAGTTGACTTGCGATCATCAAATGATCCGGCATAGTCGGAGTCCGTGTATCCTTGCAAGAAGAATTTGTTGTTCCTCTTGTATTCTAGGCCATATTCCATTGTGCCACGGACATAGTGAAGAACACGTTTTGTTGCTTTCCAATGAGTGGTCTTAGGCTCCTGCATGAACCTCGAAAGATAGTTCACAACAAATACGAGATCTGGCCTAGTATTGGTCAGATATATGAGACTCCCAATCAACTGTCGATAGAGAGTACCATCTACCTGAGGTGAATCATCATATCACGATAACTGAAGTCCAGTCTCCATCGGAGTTGCCATTGGCTTGCAATCAGTCATGCGATATTTTTCTAGCAATGTCTTGGCATATTTTTTTTGAGACACTTTGATGGAGTGCTCCTTCTGGCTGAATTCCAGACCAAGACAGTAATGGAGAAGTCCGAGATCTGACATCTCAAAATATTGACACAAGTCTCTTTTGACAGTAGAGATCATAGTTTTTGAACTCCCTGTAATGAGCAGATCATCAACATAGAGTACAAGCAACACTATCTCAGAACCCTGTTTCTTGAAATAGAGGTTTGCATCTGACGGACATCTCTTAAAACCATGTTGTAGGAGGTGATTGTCCATTTTTATATACCAAGCTCGAGGAGCTTGTTTCAAGCCATATAAGGATTTGACCAATTTGCAAACTTTCTACTGTTGGCCTTCCACTGCAAATCCTTATGGCTGAGTCATATAGACTTCTTCTTGGAGATCACCATTCAGAAAGGCACTTTTGACATCCATCTGATGAACTTTCCACCCAAATTGTGCTGCCATAGCACAAATAACTCGAATTGTTGTCATCCGAGCAGTAGGTGCAAAAGTTTCCTCGTAGTCAATGCCTTCCTTTTGAGCATAGCCCTTTGCAACAAGACGGGCCTTATGCTTATCAATTGTCCCATCTGCTTTGTACTTGACTTTATACACCCATTTGCAGCCAATGGGTTTCTTTTCATGCGACAGATCGACAAGCTTCCAAGTTTTGTTTTTCATCAAAGACTTATACTCTGCATCCATAGCAGCCTTCCACTGAGGCTCACCGAGAGCAACTTGTACTGATGCAGGTTCAAGATCGTCTATGGAAGACATAAACACCTTATCACTATCAATATCCATATCTTTTGTATCTCTTGCTGGATCTACAGAAAGTTCTTCAAAAGATTGACACAGATCATCAACCCCAGTATTCTCTATTGCAGCTTTCTCCTGTCGAGCCATGCTGCGAGTACGAGGCCTATCCAAAGTCAAATCTGGTGGAGTAGATAGCTTAGAGTCTTTGATTGTATTTGTATACCACTTTGGATTCTTCTTCTTAGGTGTTGAAGAAGATCCAGAAGAACCTCCAACCTTTGATGAAGGAGATTTAACAACCTGAGTTTCCACAAGGTCTAGGTATACATCTGATGTGTTTGCTGATGTGAAAGCCTCATCAAAAACAACATCTCTACTTATGTGAATCTTCTTGGTTAAGGGATCAATCAAACGATAACCCTTAGAGTGCTCATCATACCCAAGAAGAATACACTTCAATGTCTTCTCATCTAGCTTCTTCCTTTTCTCTTTTGGTATGTGCATGAAAGCTTTACATCCAAAAATGCGTAGATGAGAAATGGAGGGTTTCCTACCACTCCATGCTTCCTGTGGAGTCATTCCTTGTAGGGCCTTTGTGGGTGCCCTATTCAACAGATATATTGCTGTGGTGACAGCTTCCGCCCAATATAGTTTCTCAAGTCTAGCTCCTGTGAGCATGCAACGAACCATTTCCATGATGGAACGATTCCTCCTTTCGGCAACTCCATTTCTTTGAGGAGTATAAGCGGTAGTTAAGCTGTCTTGTGATCCCATTTTCTTTCAAGAATGCAAAAAATTCTTTAGAGGTGAACTCCCCCCCTCGATCTGAGTGGAGGGTCTTTATAGAAGTCCCTGACTCCTTCTCAACAGATTTCTTGAATTGCTAAAAGAAGCCAAATGCTTCAGATTTTAGTTGAAGAAAGAATACCCACATATTTCGTGAGTAATCATCCACAAATAACTAAAAATACCTCTTACCCCCACAACTGTTGGGAGTGAAGGGACCGCACAGATCGGTATGAACCAACTCTAGAGGTTTCTTTGCTCTTGTAGAGCTCTTTTCAAAAGGCACTCTATCTTGCTTTCCTGCCAAGCGATCGAGCAAAGCTGGTAAAGTGGTAGAAAGGGAAGGAAGACCCTTAACCATCTCATACTTACTTAGCTCAAGTAAGTAACCAGAACTCAAATGTCCATATCTCTTGTGCCATAGGGAAGTTGCCTCCTTTGTAGAGACTGTCATGGCAACATGTGGAGTAGAGATAGTATCTAAGGCAAATAAGCCATGCTTATATGAAGTGGTTGCAATGTTCTTACCCCTCCTGGTAATAGAACAACACTTCTTGCCTCCCTCAACACTAAAGTTCACAACCATATCTTTGTCCAGAATTTGTGTGATTGACAACAAATTGTTTGCCAATCCTGGAACATAGAGAACTTTATCAATCGACACTTGCCATCAGGAAGGGTGACTGAAGCAGTGCCTTCTCCCTGAACCTTGTAGGTTTTATCATCGACAATAGTGACGGGTTTGCCCTCTTTGGCCTCAAAAGACTCAAACCACGATTTGTCACCGAGTCATGTGCTTACGGCTCCAGAATCAACATACCATATAGGATCCGTCTGCTTGGACACTTGTGGTAGTCATGAGAACTTTGTGAGCTCTCTAAAAATCCGTGTCGGATTCTTCAACAACAACATTCACTTGTTGTTTGTTCTTTTGTGGTTTGTTTCGGCCTTTCTGTTTTGATTGCTTATTCTTATGCCAACATCTATTTGTATCATGACCTTCTTTGTCACAGATCTTGCAATATCTCTTTTTCTATTGAGGTTGTTGAGTTTGTTTCCCTTTTGAATCCTTTTGTGAATTCCCTCCCTTCTAAAAATTACCCTTCTTCTAGTTCTGCCCTTTCCTGTTGATGTAGAGAGCAGTGTTAGAAGAATCATCTCTCTGTAGTTGGCGTGCTTCCTCCTCTTGAAGCATATTAACCAATTCTACAAAAGTAACTTTCCGTTGTGATACCTGAAGGGAAGTGATCAACACCCGATAAGAATCAGGTAAAGCTCTCAATACAACTGAAGTAAGGAGCTTGTCTTCAATTGGTTCTCCCAAAGAATTCAACTTTGCTTTCAATTCAGAAACTCTGCAAAGAAAGAATTCAACTGTCTCACCCTGCTTCATGCTCAGACTGTGTAATTGAGATTGAAGAAATAGAATGGTGGAATCATTCTTTCCCTCATATATAGTATTAAGGGCATCCCATGCCGCTTTACTAGTTGCACAGTCAGCAATATGGGGTTGGACTTCATCGGACACAACAAGCAAGATGAGCACTTTTGCTTTGCTGTCTAGCTTATCAAAGTCTCTTTGAGCAGTAGATGGAGTTGTAGCACCAGCAACAGGTGAAGGTCTGGTTGTTGCTCCAGATACAACATCCCATAAATCATCCATTGCTAGGATGGCCTTCATCTTATTTTTCCATGGTGTGTAATTAGGACCTTTCAACAACTGATGAGAATCAGTCATTAGTTTTGCAGACATGATGAAGGTTCCTTATAACACCAATTGGTCCCCCTTTCGATATACCTTTTGCTAGGCCGTTATACCGTACAAAATACCCGCCCTTACGTGAGGGAAACTATAGGTATTTAGAAAGATCAACAAAAAATCACCCGCCCTTACGTGAGGGAAACTATAGGTGATCTTTAGAGATCATACGATACGTGGAACATAAGCGATACTGAAAGGGAATCGCCTTGTTGATGGCACCTACCATAGAAGATTCTTCTCATGCGTGGGGCGTAACTTCCCCTAAACACTATGAAGAATACTTCGTCAGGATTTATGCCTAAACACAAGAACGATTAAGGGTAGTGGATGGAGTAAAAAAATGCAAAATGGCAAACTTATCTCTCCCCAACGATTTATAGAGAACAAGCTCAGACGTCGTTGTAGCAGCTATATTAGGCGGCGGATACAGTAGCGCAATCACGACAGCTTTACTGTAAGTGCTGGCCAGAGGTATCACAAATACCGAACACTACAGTGCAATAAATTGCACGGATGGGTTTTAATTATTCCGGGGACTTAGGGAGTGAATTTGATTTTAACTTTTAATGTTATAGTGCAAGAAATCAAATATGCAACATACAACAAAGAAAAGTGCCCTCAGGAATAACCCACTAGGTGTCGGGCGTAGCCGAAAATGCACCTTTACAATAATGCCAAATTTGCTTTTCAAAAAATTACTCACTTTCCCCCTTTGATTTTTGAAAAAAAATACCCCTTCTTTTTAAAAAAAAAAATTCCCACAAATGATTTTGAAAATTATTTTATAACCTTAAAGTTAAAAAAAAATATTAATTTTAATTTATATAGTTTTTAAAAAAACCTTTAAAGAAAAAATTAAAATCAAATTAAAAAATTTAATTTTAATTTATAAAGGTTAAACTATAGAAAATAAATTAAAATTAAAAATTAAAGTTTAACTTTAGGAAAAAAATAATTAAAAAAAATGTGGAAATTTTTTTTTACCTTTGTTGAAGAGGGGGTCGGCGGGATTGGAACCCGCGACCTGCAGGCTCCCAGAGCCTTACCGCACAGTCCACCACCAGGTGGACTAGCGGGCTGATCCGTCAGGATCAGGGGCCCCCTCGTATTTGAGGAGGTCCCGGCAGCCCTGCTGCTAACTTTCCTCCTCCTCTTCTTGTCTGGCAGCGGCAGGTGGCGACGGGGGTGGCCTGCAGCCTCCGCTACTGTGGCCTGAGCATGGCCTGGTCGCGCGTGCAGCGTGCGACCTCGACTATCATGCCTGCAGTGCGACAGGAGTTGGGGGGCCTCCCAACGTCACGCGAACGTGCGACGGGAGTGGGAGGGAGGTGGGGGGCCTCCCAACGTCACGCGGACATGCAAAGTGTCGCGTCTGTGCGACGGGAGTGGGAGGGAGGTGGGGGGCCTCCCCAACGTCGCGCGGATGCGCGACGTGTCGCGTCTGCACGATGGGAGGGGGAGGGCTCCCACAGTCGTGCAGATGAGCGACGTGTCACGTCTGCATGACAGGAGTGGGGGGGAGGGGGGGAGGGCCTCCCACAATCGCGTGGACGCACGACGTGTCGTGTCTGCGCGACGGGAGTGGGGGGGGCCGAGCCTCCCAACGTCGCGCGTGGATGCGCGACGTGTTGAGGGGAGGATTATCCTCCCAACGTCGCGCGTCTGCGCGCGACGTTGAATAATTTTTTTTTTTTTTTAAATCCCGTTGCGATGCCGCGCAGTGTAATTTTTTTTTTTAAACTTCGTGGAACGTCGCGCGATTGCGCACGGCGTGAATTTAAAAAAAAAAAATTCGCCTTCTCAACACAGAAGGAAAAAAAAATTGCGTCCTCCCAGCTACCAGATGCTGTGTTCCCAGCAAAAAAATTTACAGTCGCACGTCCCAGCAAGCGTCTGCAAAAATTTTGCACAAGCTCGGATACCATGTTAGAATAAACAACAAATTATATTCATGTCCGGGATGGTTTAAATAATACATTTGCAGGACTATAATAGCCCGGAGGTTACGAAACCATCCGAGGCTGAAATAGAACTTGTTATAACAAATAACAAGTTATGCCTAATTTACAATATAATGTAATAACAACAATATACTAACAAATATACGCTAACATACATAACAACCAAATGTATCATAATTATCATCATCATCACCACATGCATAATCACCAACATCATCACATTATTTAGTGAACCTTGTATTTAGTGAATTACACTACATACCTGACGTTTGCAGTGACTGCTAATCCATGTAATACAGTAGGATGGGTAGCTCACCATAAGGATACTTATTCAAAATTAGTCAACATCATCACATGTGACATTAAATCAGTGGTCCATCAATCTTTAAGTGTGGCTGTGTTCAACCTAGTTGGCACAAGGTTATCCTTTAGTCCTCTTTTGTTGGGTTACAAAAGCAAAAAATATTCACTCATAATATGGTAATAATTGCCAAAATCACTACGAATATCGAATTCCTAGAGTGCTTGGTTTTGAAAGCCATATCGTTTGGTAGGAATTATTATAGTCGCATGGGCACACAAACTCCCAATGTGGTTGGTGATTTTACGATAATATTTTACACATCAAAATGAAAGGTAAATTTGAGACAACACAAACCATCCCAAACATGGGGCATAAAGTTGATTTCATTGTCATACATTTGCATCCATCACATCCATCCCTTTTCATCATCCACATTTGGTCAATTGGCTTGTGGGTTTCATTATTTACCCATTCACCAATTGAGAGGGTAAGCAAACAAATAAAAAATTTCAAAAATCATTCATTCTTGTGTGTCGAGAAGATTTGAGTCCATTTGTCCATCTAATAAGAATGGGTGTCTCTTATTTTTTTCATAGCATTGTGTTTTACACAACACGATACAAAAAGGGGTATCTATAGACACAAAAATCTAGGCACTTACAAAATCCCATTTGCATCCCACCACACAAATCTACACAATAAAAAACTCATGGATGTATAATTAATCTCTTTACCCAAGGTGAAACCTAAAGATACAAACAAATCTTGAGGAAGAGTTTATAGAGAAGATCGGTATGCATCTACCATCGATAAAAAGGTCATGATATTAATTGGTGCATCCAATTGAAGCACAAATTGCAAGATTTAATTGAAAGGGGGCTTATCAAAGTTGATAACGCTCTTACTCCCCCTAATCAAAATTTGAGTATTTATCAAACCCTATTATCACAATATTGCAAAACATAACCAAACATTGGAAACACTACGACTACCCCTCAATCAAAGCAAGTTAACCATATCGACAATACCCCCAATCATCTATGTTTTGTTGGCATGATTCATGTGGTCACCAAAAAATGATGATACCTAGATCCATCTACACAAATGACTGACCCCTCAAATGTGTTTTCCTCATCCACAGTGCCACCTCTTCTAGTGCAAGTCAACATTTTACCTCAACCATAGGCAATCATCCATCTCAAAATTAGGCTTAACCATAACCTCAAAATAGCCTCAACTAATCTCTCCATTTATGAGTGAATCCAACAATCACCTCCCCATATAGAGGTATCAATGGAAATATGCAAAATAGAGCTGCAAACCCATGATCCTAATACTATTGCTAATTTTATGGATAAAATTTAAATTTATACCTCATTAGCCATTACATTTCATGATGCTAATATTAATATTGTCCTAGTGGAGGGACCATATATGCCCTTGCACATCATGACCACTATTGACAATAAAATATTCAAACGTGTCTTGATTGACATGGTCTAATCCATCAACATCATCACATCATCCACCCTTAAACATCTCAATCTTCCACCCACCCACATCATTAATTCTACCTTCACTCTATGGCATTCAATAATACCTTGTGTTCAACACTAGAAACAATCGTCCTTCCTATCCAAGTAGGAGTCCAAACTATCCACACTATATGTCATGTCTTGGATGGAGATATGCAATACAATTGTAGACACTTATACTCCTTGATAAAAGGTGAATCAATGCCTTACAACATATACGATTATATCAAGATCACATCAAGCGTTCTTATAATGCTAAAATTCATCCTTATGAATTCCAAGTAGGAGATCTCGTTCTTAAATAGAATCAACTACACACCAATGCATTGTTGCACTTAAGAGATAAATTTGTTGCAAATTGGTTAGGTCCATACATTGTTAAGCAGAAGTTAGATCCAAGAACATATAGACTTGCAAATTTAGAGGGAACATTGGAACCTAAGACATTAAATATTATACACCTAAAGGTGTTCTATGCATAGTGCGGGTTGTATATATGTACATATACGTAGCTAAAAAACAAAAACAAAACAAAATAAAACACATGCAAACTAAACTAAAAGTTTTGGGAACCTACCTTGGCATACCGAACTCCAAATTTCACTCCAGTCGAACCTCCACCTTCTGCCATCCCACCCACTCTGCTAGCCTCACCAACCGTCTCCAACATCAAATATCTCAACCACTCAAAAAAACTTAAACCACACAAATGAATTGAAAACCGCCCAATCAACCTATTTATAACTACTTTTAGCGAGTCCAACTGTGCACCTGTATTTGGTGAGTGTGCGTAACCATGAACCTGTGTTTGGCGATGCAAACCATCGATGCATGGTTGTCGGGTGCAACCAAACGTGCCCACGCGGTTTCAAAAAAACAACAATAAACCACCTCCATAACAACCAAATGCATCATTATCATCATCATCATCACCACATGCATAATCACCAACATCATCACATCATTTAGTGAGCCTCCTATTTAGTTAATTACCCTACATACCTGATGATTATAGTGACTGCTAATCCATGTAATCAGATAGGATGGGTAGCTCACCATAAGAACACGTATTCAAAATTACTCAACTTCATCACATGTGGCATTAAATTAGCTAGGTACCTCAACATTTTAGTGTGGTTGTGTTCAACCTAATTCGCACAAGGTTATCCTTAAGCCCTCTTCTGTTGGGTTACAAAAGCGAAAAACATTCACTCACAATATGGTAATAATTGCCAAAATCACTACGAGTATCGAATTTCCAGAGTGACTGGTTCCTAAAGCCATATCATTTGGTAAGAATTGTTAAAGTCACATGGGCACTCGAACTCTAAATGTGGTTGGTGATTTTACCACAATATTTTACACATCATCAAAACCAAAGGTAAATTTGAGACAACACAAACCATCCCTAACTTGGGATATCAAGTTGATTTCAATGTCATACATTTGCATCCATCACATCCATCCCTTTTTGTCATTCATATTTGGTCAATTGGCTTGTGGGTTTCATTATTTACCCATTCGCCAGTTGAGGGGGTAAGCAACAAATAAAAAATTTCAAAAATCATTCATTCTTGTGCGTTGAGAAGATTTGAGTCCATTTTTCCATCCAATAAGGACATGTGTCTCTTGTTTTTGCATCGCATCATGTTTTACATAACATGGTACAAAAAGGGTATTTATAGGCACCAAGATCTAGGTATTTACAAAACCCCATTTGCATCCCACCACATAAATCTGCACAATAAAATATATGCCTAAGTCCAAACTTAGGCATATAAATCCTACACATTAAATGTATTTTCCAAATTTTATAAATCTAGAAAATCTGCCTAGGATACCCTTCCTAATCACTAGACATGTGTCTTGGCCACATCACCACCTCACCTTGCCATATCTCATACATTCATGTTACCCTTATCCCTTCACATGGGACATCCCTCACACCTCACTCCACTTGCACTCACCCATTAGCCACATCACCCCAGTTAAGTGAGACACCCTAGGTGACTCACTATAACTGCCCCTTCCATTTGGCAGCCTTAGATTACCACTTGGCAATCCTAGCTTGCCACCTCCCTTTCCCTCCAAAACCTCAAAATTACCTACAAAAGCAACACAAATACATGAACCAAAGGAGGGTGAGAAAACACACCGTCAAGCTACCGAAATCACACTAGAGCTCACACGTATTTCGAGGAGATTAGAGACTCGAACCCCCAAAGTTCCCTTTTTGGAGCTTCCTGCCATTCAGCCTCAATCACTCGTCCACAATTACATAGTCGCAACCACCCTTTCGTGATTGCTTAACTACCCTCCCGTAGTTTCCCAGCCACAATCGTGCTTTCGCAATTACTTAGAACTCACAACAATGTTTAACGGTACAAATCAGTAAGTTTCTAATTTGTTAGCAAGGTATTTAGATCTTGATTTCTATGTTTTGTATAATCATGCATTCAAGGTTTTATTGGAATTAGGTTTTAATCATATATAAAGGTGCTACTGACTCTTGTTTGACTTCCATGTGTTCAGGAAACATACACTTTGAGAGATATTGAAGCTAGGAGTGGTCCTATGTCTAGGATACAAAAGCCCACTTACCTTTGAAGTTGTAGCAGAGGAGAAAAGAACACCTAGTAGTTTGTTGAAGAGTTGGAAGACCCCCATTAAAAGCATTGTATTTAGAAAAAGAGAGCATTGTAATATCTTCCCCAAGACATTAGGGCAAAAGCATTGTAAATTTGGGAGATTCAAGCTCCCTTGTATCAATAATACAAAGAAAAATCATTTATTACATTGCAGTCTCTTTTTTCTATTTTATGTGTTTGGTGTTCAGTTCTTTTTGCTATAGAAATGGTGATCATAGTGGGACCCTCTAAGGGTTCTATTTGTCATTGCATTACTAGTTTCTATTACTGATATGTGTCTTTTTATGATTGCAGGATGTTTGAAGATCGATCGTGCAAATATTGAAGATTAAAATCGATAGATCTAGAGGTTGTTTCGATTTGGCCCTGCACTTAAGAAACCGTGAGTGCGTGGTTACCGACATAATGAACCATAGACTAGTAGTTTAGAACTCAGTAGAACTATGCACCAACGGTTGGAGTACTATGGAACCATGGATCGATGATTGAAGAAATTGGAGGGAGCAATGAAAGGATCATAGGTTCATACATCCAAAAATTCCTCTTTCTTTCTTTTGTTTTAGGATTTCATTAAGGTAACTAGTAGTCTTTGTCCTTGTTTGCCCTTGTTTGCATCTAGGTCTTAGGCTAGGCATACCTTAAAAAAAAATCAATCCAAAGAACTTGCATTTAATATTAGCTAGCAAAGCATTTGTATAACCTGATTAGGACTAATCCAAGCACATTTAGGGTTTCAGGCCTATTTTGCTCTATTTTTTGGCACACAATTGAAATCGCGGGTCAATGGTTGGGAATTCCTAAACACGTGCATGCGATTGGTTAATTGCGCAACGATGGTTGACTAGGCCCAAATTCCCAACAACAATTGACTCTAAGTACCAGAACCCTGATAGATCTTGCTTGAAATTAGTCGTTTGGCCCCTGGTCTATTTTTGTCTGCACTTGTATGTTTCTACTTTCTACATTTAAGCAATAAATAAAATTTCATAATAGTTTGCATCACACCCTAATAAACGAAACCTTCACACACTTGCATGTGAACATTGGCAAGGTTGGACTTCATCACCAACCCCCAACAAATTACCCCATTATTTGGCCAAGGCCAATCCAAGAACCATCGTAGCCATGGAAAATAGCATGCATTCCTCTTCGAAGGGTGTATCACTACCCATAGTGAACTAGATGAGGATTGGTAGAACCTAGGCTTCCTCATCGGATTTAAGCTTCATCACCAAGTCCTGATGGGTTTCACAACTTGGATTTCATCACCAAGTTAGTGTGTGAGAGCATCTAGGTGAAATCCGTAGTTTTATTTTAGGGTTAAACATTGCACATCGTTTACAAAAAAAACATCAAAAACTTTTCAAAATCCCAAAAAAAAGATCAAAAATAAAAAACAAAATCAAAACTTTACGAAAATTTAGGAGCAAACTTGTTTGTTTCTTTGTTTTCTTTGCATGTTGTTTGCTTGTGCTTCCACCACATATTCACACACATACCCTCACATTTTCCACCTCAATCCCATCCTTAGCGTATGGTAACAACCCGTAGTCAAGCCAAAAAGTTAACCCAAATTCAAAATTAGTTGTTCCCATCCATGGAGTTTCCATATCAATCCTCACAGGCACCTACCACTTCGTCGGTAGGGCAAGTTAGTGTAGCCCCTATTGTGTCATTGAACTTGAATGTCAGACCATATAATGGTGCACCTATTTTAGACACAGATATAATGTAGAGGGCTACTCTTTCTGCCATCCCTAAAACTCCCAAGACTGAGCCATCCATGCCATTGGACGATTGTGTCACATATGTAGACATGGATGCCATTAGTATATATATGTGGACATGAATGCACCCCTTCATATTACCAAATAAAAACATCACTTGCACTAGCCTCTACGAAGCACAAGTCAATGCTGCTTCATAGATCTTTGTATCCATCCCATCCATTGCACCTGTGGATCCCACGCATCACAACATCCCCCATTTCATGGTAATACCTTTTACCACTTACTATCCACCTACATCCACTAACATGGTTATCACCCAACTGTCATAATAATATACCACATACATGGCCATACGATATTCCTCTATGATTGTCATGCAACAAGCATTTATGTAGTTACAATAATTAATCATGAATAATGCTAATCAAAGCATTAACCCCAAATCGCAACAAAATTCATAGGAGGTAGATCAGAACCAACCATCCACATCTTAGCCACACACCTTCTTCACTTAAGATCCATCTTGGGTGTTGCGCCCCCCAACCATGACCATACCTACTAATCCACTTCATAAAATGTATTCTAGATCATCAAGCTAGTATGTCATCATACCCCCATCCCCCCATCATCATCAAAATCATCATAAAAAATCATTTCATAATCCATTTCATGCTAACATCCCACATCATCAAATACCCACTAATAATACACATTACTTCTAGCAACAACAAACCAATCAAGGTTTTAACCCTCTAGAAGATCCAAAGTTTCAATTTTTGTAAAGTTATATTGATTGCTTAGCCATGCAAACACTGAGTATGTATTACTAGAAACCTACTCTAAGGTAGCTACTCAATCATCCAATTCATGCTTTGATACCATCGTCGCCCTACTCGATATATTTTCAAATACCAAAGTTTAACAATTTCAAGGGGGACTAGGACCCTCGAGAGCATGTGATTGGATTCATTAATGCATGCTTCAGTATCAAAAACAACAATGCACTCATGCTCCATAATTTTCCTCAAATATTTGGAGGAGATGCCTTGGATTGGTATACTCATTTACTGCATCAAAGTATCTATACTTTCAAGCAACTAGCAAACCAATTCCTAGAGTGGTTCTTCCTGAACGTTAGAAAGAAGACAACATTGATCAATTTTCTTAATTTATGAAAATATGATGATGAATAGGTCTATGATTTTGGTAATCGTTGGAGGGCAATCATGATAAAACTACCATTCTCCCTCTCCATGGAAGAATTAACATGAATGTTCATAAGGAGTTGTGCCAAACCTATTTCTTTGTTATTACAACTACAACAATATATAACATTCGAAGAAGTGCTCACCCAAGCCAGAGTGATAGAAGAAATAAAAATTCAAGAGGGCAAGATAAAACCATAAACGAAAGAATGGCACAACAAGAATTAAAATAGGAATAACCATGATCAATCCAAGGTCATCGAGGTTAACCAAGTAGTCTTGAGCCAACCTCCACAACAAATCCAACAAGCTCAAGTGCAAGTACAACAACCCCACAACAATAACATCAACCGCAACAATAGAATTATCAAGTGGTTCCACCACCACAATAGCTACAAAACCAAGTTCAACCTACATAAAATCAACATCATCAATTCAGGCCTAAACGCAACTACACCCCATTACCTGAACCATATTCATCCATCTTCTAAACGTTGTATGATGCACAAAATTTCATGTTGCCAAAAATAAAGCCTAAAGATCCTAACAAGCCAAAACCTAGGAACTATAGGAAACATCTATAATACACATTTCATCGATAAATATGTCATGACATCGAGACCTGGTATGAGTTTAAGAATCTCGTGTAAGATTTACTTGAAGAGAGAAAGATCAAGATTGACAATCCCTTAGCCTAATCACATTAAAACCTTGGAATATATCAAACACCATTACCTCATAATGAGGCAAATCAACAAGCAATGTGAGCATCAACTTCTACAGTTCCTCTCAATCAAGTTAATCATGTGTCACAACTATACCAAGGTTTTGCGGGGGTTATTCACATAGTCACCCGAGGGCAAAGAAAAATGAGTCGCACGCAAGAAAATGAGCCAACCTAAGTAGCACCAACTCCTGTAGCACAACCAAACATGCCCATACAACTAGGTCCAACCATTCCACATCCACCCATTCATATTCTAAATCATCCACCTAGGTCAATCATCACATTGAGAAGCTGATTGACATAGATTCTGAGAATGGCATTGAAGAACACAAGCTTATACTGATAGGGGGGGTGAACCATATAAAACCACTTTTTACTTTTCTTTTCAAATCAATATTAGGTAGTGTATAAATAGCAGTATCAATAGAAGTAATCAAAGCAATGCATAAAACACCATACATAATAGAGACACCATAATTTACATGGTTCACCCAATGTGGGCTACTCCACAGAAAATCTTTTACTAAAATTTTCTCAATCAATCTCTTTGGGAATCCTTCCTAATTATAATGTTTATGGACCTCTGTCCAAAGGAGATGTTGATCCCCTAATCTCAAGTCTGTGGATATATTCCACAAGATAACTCTTTCCCATTTTGCTCTAGCTAGTGATCTTTTAGAAGACTTTGTCTCTCTGCTACACTGACTGGTGGATCTCTCTCCACTTGAAGACTCCTCACTCAAATCTGTCTTCAATTGTCCTAGTTTCTGGATCTCTATCCACTGAGACTTTATCCTCTATACTCTGTCACCTCCAAAGCTTTGTCTCAATACTGTACTAAATACAGTTTAGTCAGTCTAGCACAACTCTGATCAATATCTTGTACTAAATATAGTTTATTCGTTCTAGCACAACTCTGCTCAATCTCTTACACTAAACACAATTCATTCAGTCCAACACAACTCTGCTCAAACTCTTGCACTAAACACAATTCATTCGATCTAGCACAACTCTGTTCAATATCTTGCACTAAACACAGTTCATGCAGTCTAGCACAACTCTGCTCAAACTCTTGCACTAAACACAGTTCATTCGGTCTAGCACAACTCTGTTCAATATCTTGCACTAAACACAGTTCATGCGGTCTAGCACAAATCTGCTTAATAGGTCCACACAAAACCTTCTCAAATCTGCTCAACAGGTCCACACAGAACCTGCTCAAATATCCTCAATAGGCCCACACAGAACCTACTCAAATCTTCTTAACAGGTCCACACAAAACCTGCTCAATAAGTCCTCTCTAGGACTTCCTCAAATATGCATAGCAAGATTACACAAAATCAATCCACAAGCCTTCTCAAAGACTTGCCTCAAATCGGTTTAACAAGGTCACACAGAACTTGTCCAATCTCATAGAATCATAAAGAGAATTTTTAGAGACTCAATATGTTCTATACTCAATGCTCAATCAATATCTCAATTCAATATCATAGAAGCATAAAGAGAATTGTTAGAGACTCAATATGTTCTATACTCAAATCCCAATCTCAACTCAATCTCAATCTCATAGAAGCATAAAGAGAATTTTTAGAGACTCAATATGTTCTATACTCAAATCCTAATCTCAACTCAAATCAATCTCATAGAAGCATAAAGAGAATTGTTAGAGACTCTATATGTTCTATTCTCAAATCTCAATCTCAACTCAAATTAGAATATATAATAGTTTGTTTCATGGAACTTGAACAACCACTTCACACAATTACTTGACTAACTCAACCAATCACCTCAAGGAACAATCCTTTCCTCAAACCCTAGTCCAAGCATGTATCAACCAACTCAAAATATTTCCAATAATTCTCAACAACAAATCTCACATAATAATGATACTCATGTTCTTAACTCAAGTTCAAGTTCTTTGCATAACCAATTGGCTTGAACAACAATGTTTATAAAACAAGGTTTAATCACAAATCTCAAACTAGAAAACCTTGAAGCATTAAACCAACAACTCCTCAAAAAGGAAACCATAATCAATCCTTTTCTCTCCAAAGATATTTTCAGAAATCAATCACCCAAATAAGTCAATGAAGAATATTGCTCATACCTTTTTGATGCCTTATGAGTTGTCCACTAAATCTGCCACACTCAACACATTTTATTTTTCCAATCTCAACAAGGGTTAGAAGTCTTGAGTAATAACAATAATAAAAATAATATCTCAATAACACCTTATTACTCCTACTCAATAAAATGTATCATACCCTCTTATGCAAGAAATAAACCATCTAAAGAATGAATCAAACTTACTTTTGAAACTCCTTGACAAAATTTGAAATATCTCCTTGCACACACCTTATTTCCCCCTCTAAGTAATATAAACAAATAGCTCTCGAAAAGAACTTTCCAATGATATATAATATGATATACTTCCAAAAAGAAAATCAACAGAAATCTCTCTTTCCTAGGGCATACCATATCCTTATTTCTGCTTAGGAAACCTTGGCAAAAATTAAAATATTAAACAACATCAAAAATTAAATCCACTTGCCTTACCCTCGGTGGGATTCGATCCCCCGACATACTCCTTCCCAATGCATTAGACGTAGCCAAGCCGTCATTTGGCCACACGCCCTGACGTGTCTAAAACGACACGTCTACCATAAAGTTTTCGTGAACAACGCTCCTCCGAAAAACAACAAGCGCTTCTTCCTTGCAATCCAAAAGATCTCACGCGAATCGAATGCGAGACCTCCTTCTTAGTACCAAGCCAACATACCACTAGGCCACATTGGCCTTTGCGCTTAGAGCCTCCGAACCTTCACACCTTTAGCCTTTACGTAAATCGTAAGGCCTTCGAAAAACAAAACATTTTCGCATGCGCTTTGAAAAATTATTGCAAAGGATGCCTTGGTAAATATTTTTGATGGCATTTATATAATGTTTGTCCTCTTTTGCAATCACATCGACGCTTCGAATAATTTCAACGTCGACGTGATTTTTAATTTATAATTAATTTAAATTTAAATTTAAATATTATAAATTAAAAAGAACCAACCTTAGGTTTAATTTAATTAAACCTTAGAACCTTGTCTTAATGCCCAATCTTGGTATAATTAAATATTATTTATAAAATTTAAATTCCTTGTGAATTTAAATAATTAATAAATAATTATTAAACCTCCTTTTTAACCTTTGCAATAACCCATCTTGGGTTTTTATAAACCAATCACTTAACCTATGCTCCCAATAATATTAAAATATTATGGAGCCTTTTTTCTTTCATTTATGCACTAATGAAGCTTTTTCCTCGATGACTTGGGCGACTTTATTTCTTGCCAAATTCATTAATAAGAGTGATAACTCTATTAGGTGACATCAATGACAACTTTGACTTAGAGGACTCAAAATTTCCAACAGGTATCAACCAAGTTGTTGATATATGAGCTCATACAATAGTCTCCCCTACATCGGGAGCCATTTATGGAAATATTAAAATCCATATAACTTCAAATAGAAGATCTTAACACCTTCAACACTTTTGTGGAAAGTGTTCAAAACTGTATGGAACCCTTACTAGCGTTCTATCATTTTGAGAAAAATATCATATCATCAAAGAATCCTGATACTCCATTGCATATTGTAGCTCATATTGATATAAATCCCTTTAAAATAGAGCTCATCAATATCAGCTCCTCTATCAATCTCATCACTACCCCAACCATCAAACATCTCAACCTTTTATCATCTCACATCACCACATCCACCTTCACCTTGCATGCCTTTAATGACGCTTTGTACTCCATTGTAGAGAATACAGTTCTACCTGTAACAGTGGGGCTGAAAAAATCTGTGTACTTTTCCATATATTAGAAAGAGCCATGCAATATAACATGCTTATTTGATATCCTTGGATTAGGTAGATGAAGTGTGTTCCCTCGACATTACATTAATGTTTGAAATCTGTGCACGAGGGAAAAGTCTATTGTATCTAAGATGACACTAAACCATTCAAGTACTTCAATTTGATATCCAATCCATATGAGCCATTGCTTCCATACATCCATCTCTCCATTTAGTCCCTCATCATTTGAACCACCCCAACTAACAACACCTCATCCAAAGCACCTATCCTAGAGGCTTTGCCAATACTTAATCATAACTTTGCATCTCAAACCATAAATCCAAGTCAACCCACATCCACTTCATACCATTTTTCCATCACACCTGACCATCTTGCTAATCAACCATCATCTTCATTAACTACACCTTCCACTTCGTAAATACCCTTCACCTTTACATCCTAACGAAACCAACCCATTCCATATCAAACCCCACTAGCCATTGTCTCACAGATAGGGTCACTTATCTGAGATGAACCATTATCGAGTGAGCCATTACCTCCATATGAACTACAAGCCACTTCAACACCTGAATCATCTATGTTTCAACCGACTCAAGTTGCATTCCATATCACCAATACGAGTATTGGCGAGTACATAGACAAGAGTGTCGCAACAACACCATCTATTCAGTCTATTAGAGATTACAGTCACCCACGCAACCCACCTTTAGATATAGGTGCATTGTATAAAATAGATTTCGAGCCAAACAAAATCAACTTTGTGTATGGGGGAGTGGATTCTTCATCCAATCCATCTCCTCCTAATGAAGAACCCATGTAGGAGCTTTGTGCCAACTTAGAATATATATCCAACCCGTATTTTCCTTTACGATATTTTCATCGGGTTAACTAGTAGGTATTTGCTCTTGGACGACATGAATAGGGCATGCATCACATCATTGAGCCCCAATATCAAGAAGCGCATGATTGCTCTAGCTTAGGATACAGGCCATTAACCTCAAACTCCTCCTTGGAGTATACATTTTAGTTATATCCAGTATTTAGACCTTGAATTTCCACCTCATTTATAGGAGGCACTTTTATAAATGACACAACATATTGACATAATCAATTATATTTCCTATGATTACATTATTGATGAGGATTTTGAGGAATTTCAAGAAATGGGATCCAACATGAACATGATCAATCACATTTTTGATGGTCCCCAAGGAGACGTGGCCCCTATAGAGCCCATTGAGAAATATGAGTACTATAATACAATGTTTCCTATCAACCGGTCCATATTTCACTTGCACATTATGTGAGAGCGACTCAAACCGGATCCACCATCACCACTTTAGTTGCATTTCAGAATTATAATTTACCCACCATAGGTCAGTTTCTCCCTAGAGAGAGTGAGCGAGACAATTCACTCTCCAAATTATAGCCACTTCAGTTCTCAGATGGATCGAAAACTGCTAATTCATAAAGAGCCATTGAACCAGCCCAACCAGCAACTAGAGCTGTATGCATTATATGCACAGCGATTAACCGGCCAGGATCATTCAATACGACGGTATGAACGCGATACCAAGGCAAACCCATGAAAATACCCCTTTATCAGAAAAAGTAGACACTATGTAGCTTTCTCGCATTAGAAAATATCATGCTATGGAACTAAACCTTTATCTCAAAGGTGAATTCCCGATCTCAATATAAAAGGCATGTTTGATCTTTTTTGAGGAATATGCCTGAAATGCAATCTACAAACTGCATATTCATTTTTGTACTATTACTTCTACAAAATATATCTAGCAGTATTTATAAGACTTCGGGAGCCAATGATACTATTTTGGTGAAATTCAATTGTCTCAATTCCCGAGCAACTGAACCAAAAACTCGAGTTCCTTTTGGATTTCCTTGCTGATCAATGACAACTGCTGCATTGTCATCAGATCGTATTATCATTCCATTGTCTCGTTTTAGTTCTTTACACGTGCGTATAACTACGGCTCTAACTACTTCTGATTTTTCCATAGTCGAGTTCATTTTATCTGAAGATTTTCTAATATATTCAAACACTTATATTCCTCAACAATATTCACCCTCGTCTGCTTCTGTGTTTCAAACCGAAGTAGGAGAATCATTGCCCTAAGCCTTTGAATATGTGGAAGATGATATTCATCTCATTCCTACTCCAACTCAGTTGGAAGAAGGTTCTCACATGCTTATTGAAGAATCTATTGATGTGAACCTAAGTCAAGATGCAGTTAACCCATAGTTGTGAAAATAAAAAAAATGATTAACGTATTGACAAGGAAGAAAGAGATTTTTGCATGGTCATACAAATACATGCTTAGTATTGACCCCAATTTGGTGGTCCATAACCTCACCTTAGCTCCTAGAGCTAAACCATTCAAGCAAAAAGTGAAGAAACTTCATCCTACCATAGCACTCATTATAAAAGAAGAGCTACAAATATTGGTAGACGTGGGTTTCATAGTACCCATTGATTATCCTAAATGGCTCTCAAACATGGTACCCGTTCGCAAGCCGAATGGGGGTACGCATTTGCACAATTTTTTGAGACTTAAACAAAGCGTGCCCCAAGGATAATTTTCCATTATCGAACTTCCTTTTCAACTCGAAGAATCTTGCACAAACCATGAAATGCTTTCTCTAATGGATGATTTCAGGTTACAACCAAATTTGAATCAATCTTGAGGACCAACACAAAACAACATTCACTACACCTTGGGGCACTTTACGTTACAAGGTGATATTGTTCGGTCTTAAAAATGTAGGAGCTACTTATCAATGTGCTATAACGTATATCTTCCATGACTATATGCACACAATCATTGAAGACTATGTGGATGATATTATCGCAAAATCTAAAATACGTCTTGAGCACATTGAAGTACTAGAAAAGATATTTGATCTACTACTTGAACATAAGATGAGGTTAAATCCTAAGAAGTGCGTATTCAAAGTTATATCAAGTAAGATTCTAGGATTCATTGTCTCCAAGTGAGGCATTGAAGTGGACCCTAGTAAGATCAAGGTAATTATTGAAATGCCCCCTCCAACAAATCTTAAAGAGTTGCGTAGTTTGCAATAAAAGATTCAATCCATTTACCGATTCATTGGACAACTCTCAGACAAATGCATGCCATTCAATTGCTTGCTACATAAGAAGCTCACATTTTCTTGGAAAAAATAATATCAAGAGGATTTTTATGACATCAAGAAATATATGGCTTCACTGTTGATGCTAATACCGCCTCGTCCAGGAGTTCCTTTTCACCTTTACATTTCTACAACAAATTTTGCATTAGGGACAATGCTTGCACAAAAGAACGAAAATCAGAAAGAGCAAGCAATCTATTACACTAGTCAAACTTTGATGAGTTATAAAATAATGTATGCTTATGTCAAAAATTTGTGCTTAGCAGTGGTTTTTACCACTAAGAAACTCAAACATTATAAGCTAAGTAACACTACCTATGTCATAGCTAGAGAAAATCCTCTGCGTCATATGATGACTCGTACATACAACAATAACCGAACCACAAAATGGATAATACTCTTAATGGAATTTGATATCAAATTCATTATCCAAAAATACATCAAAGGTCAGGTGATAGCCGATCAACTTACAGAAGCTCCACTTCCACCCCTTCTCATCGAGCTTCTAGATGATTCAATATTTTTTTTCACTGAACAAGAAGAACTAGTCCTTCTTGAGGATGATGTTGACATCACTCTCTTCTTTGATAGGTCAAAGTGCAAAAAAGGAAAAGATACTGGAGTCATATTCTACACTTGAAAGAATACAAATTCCTTTATAATTCAAACTTGAATTTCCATGCACAAACAACAATGCAAAGTATAAAGCCCTAATCTTGGGGCTTCAGTCTGCATTAACTATGGGAATTAAGAGTATAACTATTTTTTGTGATTCACAACTTATCATTTTCCAAGTCAAAGGAACTTACCAATGTAGAGATCCAGTCTTGAAACAATACCATGAAGTAGCAATGAAATTGCTATCAAAGTTTGAGTGGTATGAGATTGACAACTTGCCTCGTTTGACCAATAGGTTTACAGATGCGATGGCTTCTTTAGGATCATTAATTCCTAAAAATGAAAACGAAGAAGTCCACTCGCTTATCATCACAACAATATCCAAATCCATAATTGCACGGGAAAAATCTAAAGGTGAGAAGAGTGTATGTTTCATCCACGTCGAACCATATGAATCTTGCCTTGATCAAATAAAAGACTCAAATTTGGGATCCTTCCATTAGATTTAACGTGAACTGCAAAGAGAACACTTAAACAAAAAGTAACTTGTTACACTCTCTTGGGGGACGTGTTGTATAGACATGGCTATGATGGAGTCTTACTTCAATTCTTAGATATCGTAGAGGCACAAAGAGCCATAACTAAAGCCCATGATGGTACTTGTGGTGGCCACTTTAGTAGAATGGCCATTGCAAAGTGCATTTTGTGCATGGGTTATTATTGGCCCACCATGGAAAATGATCATTGTAAATATGTGAAAAAATGTCAACATCATGCCAATTTGACTCACGTACCATCACAAGCATTACAACCCATTCAAAGCCTTTAGCCCTTTTCACAATGGGTCCTATATTTTATTGTCAAAATTTCACTAGCCTCTTCTTCGAGACAACACAAGTTCATCATAACTACCATTGAATACTTCACCAAATGGGTTTAAGTGGTCCCAATGACCACTACAACTAGACCTCGAATTGCGGAGTTCATATTCGAACATATTATCTATCATTTTAGGATTCTCTCAAAGATCATTTATGATAATTGCAAGTCTTGCAAAAACAAGGACATTCAAGTATTATGCAACAAGTATAATATCCAACACAGTTTCTTGACTCCTTATTACCCACAAGCAAATGGACAAGTTGAAGCGACCAATAAGACCTTGATAGTCATTCTTAAGAAACATGTCAAAGAAAACCATAGAGATTAGTATACACAACTCTCCTTAGCATTATGGGATTATTGAATAAACATATGAACACCAATAGGGGTAACTCCATTTTCATTATTCTATGGAGCCGAAGCAATCATGCCTCTTGAGCTCAAGATTCCTTCTTTACAAGTTGCATTACAAGAATTCATGGATGATGACACAACTAGACAAGCACGTCTCAACCAACTTACACTCCTTGATGAAAGGTGAACCAATTCCTTACAACATCTATGAGTATATCAAGATCGCATCAAGCATGCTTATAATTCTAAAGTCCATCCTCGTGAATTCTAAGTAGGAGATCTCATTATTAAAGATAATCAACAAAACACCAATGCATTACTGCACTTAAGAGATAAATTCGTGGCAAATTGGTTAGGTCCATACATTTTTAAGCAGAAGTTGGGTCCAAGAACATATAGACTTGCAAAATTAGAGGGAACATAGGAAATTGAGCCATTAAATATTATACATCTAAAGGCATTATGTGCATAGTGTGGGTTGTATATATGTACATATACATGGCTAAAAAAAAAATAAAACACAAGCAAAATAAACTAAAAGTCTTGGGAACCTACCTTGACATACTGAACTTTGGCTTCCACTCCAATCGAGCCTCCAACCTTCGTCATCCCACTTACTCCACTAGCCTCACCAATCGTCTCCATCATCAAACTTCTCAACCGTTGATAAAAACTTGAACCATACAAATGAATAGAAAACCACCCAATCAGCCTATTTATAAGAACTTTTAGTGGGTCCAATCGTGTATCGATGTTTGGCGAGCACGTGTAACTATGCACTTGCATTTGGTGGTGCCAACTGCAAATGCACGGTTGTCAGGTGCAACCAAACGAGCCCACACAATTTAAAAAAACAATAATAAACCCTCTCCATAACAACCAAATGCATCATCCTCATCATTATCATCACCACATGCATAATCACCAACATCATCACATCATTTAGTGAGCCTCGTATTTAGTGAATTACCCTACATGCCTAATGGTTGCAACGATTGCTAATCCATGCAATCCGATAGGATGGGTAGCTCACCATAAAGATAGTTATTCAAAATTACTCAACATCATCACATGTGACATTAGATTAGCTAGGTCCCTCAATATTTGAGTGTGGTTGTGTTCAACCTAATTCGCACAAGGTTATCCTTAAGCCCTCTTCCATTGGGTTACAAAATAAAAAAATATTCACTCACAATATAGTAATAATTATCAAAATTACTGAGTATTGAATTCTTATAGTGCTTGGTTCCTAAAGCCATATCATTTGGTAGGAATTATTATAGTCGCATAGGCACCCGAACTCCCAATGTGGTTGGTGAATTTACCACAACATTTTGCACATCATCAAAACCAAAGGTAAATTTGAGACAACACAAACCTTCCAAACTTGGGGTATCAAGTTGATTTCAATGTTATACATTTGCATCCATCACATACACTCCTTTTCATCATCCATATTTGGTCAATTGGCTTGTGGGTTTCATTCTTTACCCATTCACCAATTGATGGGGTAAGTAAACAAATCAAAAATTTCAAAAATTAATCTTTCTTGTGCATCGAGAATATTTGAGTCAATTTGTCCATCCAATAAGGACATGTGTCTCTTGTTTTTACACCGCATTGTGTTTTACACAACACAATACAAAAAGGGATATCTATAGACACCAAAATATAGGCACTTACAAAACTCTATTTGCATCCCACCACACAAATCTACACAATAAAATATATGCCTAAGTTCAAACTTAGGCATATAAATCCTACACATTAAAAGTATTTTCTAGATTTTATAAATCTAGAAAATCTGCCTAGGATACCCTACCTAATAACTAGATATGTGTCTTAGCCACATCACCATCTCACCTTACCACATCTCACACACTCATGTCACCTGTGTCCCTTCATATGGGACATCCCTCACACCTCACTCTACTTGCACTCACCCATTAGCCACATCACCCCAGTTAAGTGAGACACCCTAGGTGACTCACTGTAACTACCCCTTCCATTTGGTAGCCCTGGATTACCACTTGTTAATCCTAGCTTTCCACTTCATGTTGGATCCTCAAAATCCAACTTGTTTTACCCTCAGTTTTTCAAAAAATTCGATATCCTGTAAGTCCCCTATATTTTTTCCCTAGTTTGCCTCCGTTCAATAAATTTTTGGGTCCTTGGGTCCTTTCCAGACCTATCTCACCTTTCGAAAGTGTCTTTGAAAACCTTTGTGTCATCGAAGTCAGGTCATTATTTTGGTCTTTTGTCATCATTTTTAGACTTTAATAAAATTTAATTAATCATTTTTGTCCTTAACAACAGTGCTAAAAACTATTGTGGTGATTTTTCTTGTCCTTAAATATTTGGGGTTGTCATGCCATAAGAATAAAACTGGTTCACAAACATCACTATGGACTCTAGTGGATCCACCTCTTTAACTTGGTAAAATATTATCACAAAGACTCTAGATAGATTGAGTAAGGTGATGATACTCTGGAGGTGAGCCTATATTACTTCTCATATGCTCATGCTCATCCAGATTAACAAAAACAAAGTAAAACTACAACATTAAAAATGACCAAGCTTTAGAGTAACTCCTAGCTAATGCTTCAAGTTGTAGAATTGTGCCTTATCCATTGGGCAATTGTAGCTAGACTTAAATAATTATGAAAAAATAAGGGGGAGGAGATAAAACTGAGCCAATCACATCCATTCAAATAATGTAACAAAGATGATTAAACATGCCAGTGAAATAAGATACCACTTATACATTCAAATAATATAACATATAAAGGGGACAACAAGCAAAAATGCATATAAAATTTCTAAAAAGAGGAAGTAGGATAGCATTGATCAACCTATCATTACAATGGAGTCTGGTTAGTGTAACCATATCTCACTAAGAAAGTACAAATTCTCCTTTCAAATAATGTAATAGAGAACTACAACCCTTCGTTCAAATGATGTAACAAAGGGCCTCCCAAATTCCAGCCTCAGTCACTAAAAATAATCTCAGAAAACTAGACACCTCCTCAACAAAACCTGCACAGTGATAGGGAAGAAAATGGGGTGACTAGACAAGACACAAAAGAAAATACAACTGACAAGGATGGCACTCTGGTATACCTCTTGCATAATTACTACACATAAAACTTGATGATAAAACCTGTTGCAACACTCTCTTATATAGCCTGTAGATTATTATTCAAAGCTTGATGATGACCCATAATTACCAAAATTGCAACTGCTCCAGTAATGGCTCATAACTGCAACTATTACTAAAAATCGGGTGATGGCCCATAAAAACTGTAACTGCCTCTAAAATTGATCCACTATTGCTTGCATTAAATGGTTCTCATTCATGGCCTGGTAGTGGTCTCCACTGATAAAAAATATTTCCATTCGTCTCGAAAATGATCCAAAAATGACTTTAGAAAATTAACTTTAGATTGCTAAAACTTGGCCGCAAAAATGAGGCTGGTTATAATTTTTAATCATTTTTTTTATTAAGTTTCAACCTTAGCCAATTTTAATTTTTATTATCAAAATTTAAATAATAATAAAAAACTATTATTACCAATAAATAATAATAATAATGTTATTATTATTATTGGTGATGTGACCTGGGTTCAACCCCCACGACATATATGTATATGTATAAGAAGTATTTACTCAATAAAAAAATGATAATGTTATTATATTATTCATTTATTCAAATACATGGTTTATTTATTAAATATAATATATACATATATAATAATATTTAAATATAATATTATATGAAAAGACCACGTGGGCCATAAAAAAGAATGGTCCATGTGGGCCTTCTAATAAGGCCAAAATTCCCTTTTAAAGGTAATCGGTCAATGGCCAAAAATATTATTTTTACTTTGACATTTTTTTTACTATTACATATATATTATTAAAAATAAACCAGGAAGGGGGGGTCATCGGTCGACCCCCTCTCATGGTTGGTCGACGGGGGTCGGTTGATAAGGGTCGACTAATTTTTTTTATAATAATAAAATGGAGGGGGGTCGTCGGCCTAATTTTTTCTAACTTATATATACATATATAAAACGTATGATAATTATAATTATAATAATTATTTTTTATTTGGTTAGTTTGAGAAACCTCTACGACCAATGCATAGGGCTGAGCAAGGTCCCCCCAACCATGATCCCTCCTAAAGTTGAGAGCTATGCTTATCAATAGAGAATTTAACACACAACCACCACACACCCATCCCCTCACACACTCGCCCATACCGTGGTTTGAACCTTGGACCTCTCGAAGAAGAGCCAAAGCCCAAACCATTGCGTTGTCCCCCCTAGGACTCTTTTAAAATTTTAGGTTAGTGTGAGAAATCCCTATGACCAATGCATAGGGTTGAGCAGTCTCCTCCCAACCATGACCCCTCATAAAGCCAAGAGCTATGCTTATCAATAGGGAATTTAACACACAACCTTTGTGTCCCCCTTTGCATCATAGAGGTTCGAACCATGGACCTCTTGTTCAACAAGGCCAGGCTCACCTTCTCCACTTGTGCTATAAAGACGAATAATTATATTATAATTATAACTATCATATAACTATTATTAATTAAAATATAATATTATTTATAGTCCTAGGGGGGACAACACAATGGTTTGGGCTTTGGATCTTCTTCGAGAGGTCTAAGGTTCAAACCATGACGTGGGTGAGTGTGTGAGGGGTGGGTGTGTGGTGGTTGTGTGTTAAATTCTCTATTGATAAGCATAACTCTTGGATTTACGAGGGGTCATGGTTGGGAGGAGACTGCTCATCCCTGTGTGTTGGTTTTAGGGGTTTCTCACACTAACCAAATCAAAAATATATATAATATTTATTATTATATATAAAGTTAAATTAAGCATCTAAATAAATATTTAACCCAATTTAATTAAAATCATCCCCTCCTCTCTGGAGGGTCAGCCATTCCTGGATATGATGTTAGGGCTGACATCCCCCATCCATCGGAACCTTGAGTGTAGTAGTCATATTGGATGACACCCCAGTTTCTCAGAAGATTGAAGCTCATCAGTACCCTATCCGAACCAAGGTAGGAAGCAATAAAAGGAAGGCTTCGCTTGTTATCAACGATGCATCTGATGACTCTCTATCATTCTAGATGAAAAAAAAGAAGTTGACAAGGTTTTCAACCCAAAGCAAAGGGACCTCAGTGCAGGCTCCCCTCTTGGCTTCATGCGTGATGTACTTCCCGAGTCTCACCGACCACAGACATATCCAGGAGATCCAGGACCTCCTCAAAGCTTTAGGACAAGTGACTAGAAACATCTCTCTTCTCGAGGAGTATAAGAAGCAGTTCAAGATCATCAAGGATTTCAAGAACCTAGTGGGGGAGAACCCTACTGATAATGGCTTTGGACCCAATGCATGAGCTGGGACACAGGGGAGTCTCCAGTGTCGGCCCTATTTTAGTTTTTGGATGGTAGTTGTTTGGTCTGTAGTTTTCCCCTGTGTGGGTTTTTTTTTAGTTTTTAGACCTGCCCGTGTGTGGTATTATTTAATTATCTAGTGTCACCCCTGTACGAGTTTTTTATTCTGTATATAGTTGTTGTTACCCCTGTATGGGCCTTTGGTCTGTTTCTAGTTCTCGATAGTAGTTTCTCCTATTTTTTGATAGTATGTCCTCCCTAGTGTCTGTTTGTCTCCAGGGAACTTTTGGGATTTTTCTAAGCTTTGTAAAAGGTTATGGGACCCTTTCAAAACTCTTTTTCACCAATCAAAAAATAAAAAAAATTAGTTAAAATCAAATTTAGTTAAATACCTAATTAAACATATAATCAAACTTAAAAAAAGATGTATATATATTTAGTTAAACATTTAAGATCCTAGAGGTAAAAAATATTAATTAAATATTATTAAAGTCCAAAAATGATGACAAAAGACCAAAATAACAACCTAACTTCGATGGCACAAAGGTTTTCAAAGACACTTTCGAAATGTGAGACTAGGGCAAAAATGTAGGGGACTCACAGGACACCAAATTTTTTGAAAAAATGAGGTCAAAACAAGTTGGATTTTGAGGATCCAACACTCCCTTTCCCTCCAAAACCCCAAAATTACCTACAAAAGCAACATAAATCCATCAACCAAAGGAGGCTGAGAAAACACACCATCAGGCTATCAATATCACACCTGGAGATCACATGCATCTTGAGGAGATCAAAGACTTGAACCGCTAGAGTGTCCTTTTTGGAGGTTTCTGCCATCTAGCTTCAATCGTCCATTCACAATTACACAATCGTAACTGCCCTCCCATGGTTGCTTAACCACCCTACCACGGTTGCCCATCCACAACCGCACTCCTTCAGTTACTTAGAATGCATGACAACATTTAACAATGCAGATTAGTAAGTTTCGAATTTGTTAGCAAGGCATTTAGATCTTGATTTCTATGTTTTTTGCAAGCATCCATTCAAGGGTTTTATTTGCATTAGTTTTTAATCATGTATATAGGTGCTACTGACCCTTGTTTGACTTCCATGTGTGCAATAAACAAGCACTTGGAGAGCTATTGAAGCTAGGAGTGGTCCTACATCTAGGATACAAAAGTCCACTCACATTTGAAGTTGTAGCAAGGGAGTGAAGAACACCAAGTAGCATGTTAAATAGTTGGAAGACCCCCATTCAAAGCATTGTATCTAGAAAAAGAGAGCAATATAATATCTTCCCCAAGATATTGGGGTAAAATCATTGTAAATTGAGAGATTCAGGGTTCCCTGTATCAATAGTACAAAGAAAAATTATTTATTACATTGTAGTATCTTCTTTCTATTTTATGTGTTTGGTGTTCAGTTCTTTTTGCTACAACAATATACTCCTATGTAGACTGTGGATATAGGATGCATGATGCGTACCCTCAATCTTACATCATTGTCTCAAGTGCACACATGAAGGTTGTTTTCATTGTATCTCGATGAACTACAAACCATTCAAGTGTTACCACATGGTCACACACCAACATGAGTCCCCCTTGCATTCAATGCACCTGTCTCTCATTCATTGCCCACTCAACTCATCATACCATCCAACCTCATTTCCTACTCTCTCACCTATCCCTCATATTGCCAATCTGAAACCCACTCACTTAATCTCAACCAATCCAATTCACCCTTCTTCATTTGTAGGAATTCATTACACCACTCATCTTAATTTTAATCAAAATCATTCATCTTCTTCATATTCTTCACCTCTTCCTTCTCAATACTACCCACATTCTTCTTATCCTTATTCTAGTGCTCAACCATTCCACCCGTCTAATATGCAAGCCATGCCACCTCATCCCAACCTCTTCATCCCTCATAATCTAGCTATACCTCTCCTTCATACTTTGTGGTGTAGTCTCCATATTCAACCCTACCCATCACACCCATACCATATCATCCTCAACCTCTATATTTTGCTATCAATCATCATCTATGAACTCCATCCAGATCGCACCCTTCTAGATCTTCCACTAATACCAATCACCATCTCAGAGCTTCTCCTTCTACTCCCACCACTTCTCTATTAGAGTATATTACATCATTTAGATCATGTAAATATACCACCTTTGGTACATAACTAGAGTAGGAGTTTACTTTAGAGTAAAGTTGGTTACTTCAAGTATTGTAATAAATGCACAAGTGTCAATGTGCAAGTTGTAAATGTGCATGTAGTCCACATGTATATGAGTCTTAGGTATAGTAAGGTCCAATGAATCTATAGTTTTATAGAAAGCCTCATAGTGAGTGATTATAAAGAGCATAGTAAATATAGAGAGTGTATGGTATAGTTTAGTAGTATGGTACAATGTAGTCTTTTCATATCTGTTCATGGAGTGTTCATGTTCTCCATTATATAACATTGTACTATTTTTGTCACTTTTATTAATGGCATATTTTTGAGTTATTTGCAAACGTTCATCTCAGTATTTCTTGCATATTATTGTGTCATTAGTTTATAGTTATCTCAAATTAGTTATCTTGAATATTGTGGTTGTTCTTCTTGGAATACTATCCTATCAAAAGCTAACAGTGGTATCAAAGCACATGGTAGATCAGATAGGAATTAGGGAGAGCCACAAAGAGAGATTGAGAAGAGTTCAAATATCTCAAATCTCAATTCCAAAATTGTTGAGATTACATTTGGCTAGATTATTTACACAGGGTTTTACAAAAACTTGTGAAGTCTAGGACATCATAAATTAATTATCTCTAGATTTAGAGTTTCTTCCATAACAGTTCTAATACTTTATTGTAGGAAAAAGGAGATTCAAAGTGAGTTGGGAAGCTTCCTAAAAAAGAGCTAGGAAGAATATCTTCCTTAGAATAAACCCAAAACCAGAAGCAACAATTGGAAGAACAAATATTTGGAGGCCTAAAGAAAATGTAGAGATTGTAGACCTATAAAGTGCAAAATGAGAAAAGGCCATAGAAGTATTATTACAAAATCAAGGGAGAAAATAAGACTCCAGTGAAGAGCCCTGATGAAGATAGGAGAATGGTGATCTCTCCAGTATAGAGTGAAGACTTCACACTGAATAAGCTGAAGAGACCCTTAGAAGGTCCAGTTACAAAACTCCCACATCTAGAATATTGGAGGTTGGTGATCTCTGTTAAATTCTATAGATTGTAGAAGTGAAGGACTAGCAAGGTCATGTTCTAGATTCTAAAAATAGTATATTTTAGAGATATGAGAGGAATATATCATTACCAACACTTCCATAGTAGAATATTTAAGGAAAGGTCTCATTTGGAAGACCATAAGAGCTACAATATTGAAGACCTTGGTGAGGTCTCAAGGAGAAATAAGGAGGAGGCTTGGTGAGCCTCATTAAATGAGATCTAGAGAAGGTCATTAAATGAGTTCTTAGGAGAACTCATTGGAGAAATTTACCACCAAGGAGAAGTTCCTAATAAAAACAAATTTGGGACAATTATCACCATTTGAAAACAAGCCCAAACTAAGATAGATTTGGCAAAGAGCTTACCAAATTTTGGAGGAGATTTTTGAAGACCTCAAGACTTTCAGATTCTTTAGAAGAGGGCCTAGATTGAAGTTAGATTTTGACAAGGAGGTTAAAGGAGAAAGGATCCAAACATTACTACCAAACCTGACAGGTTTGAAGACTATCTTTGAAGGCTAGAAGGATCATTTAGAGATAGGGGTTTGTTGAACCTTTAGCAGAACACTAAAGGGTTCTTTAAGGAAGAACTTAGCTATGATTTGGAGGGAATTACCTACCAATTTTTTGACTTTCAAGGACATCATTTTAGTATAGAAATTGACTATGAAAGGGAAACAATTAGGATAACATTACTAGTTGCAGAAATTAAGATTTCCAGGATACATCCTGAAGGAGAATCAAAGTCGCCTACTATAGTTAAAGGGCAGCAAGTTAGAGTTTTTTTAGAGCTACAAAAAGATGAGTTAGAGAGTTGTTTCAAACAACCAAAAATAACTACAAGTTCATCTAGTTAAAGGGAAACAATTTGGTGAATCAAATTACCAAGTAATCCTTCATATACAAAGATCATTAAGGTAAGCAACTTGGGTGCAAATAGGTTCATTAATTAAACTTTAAATTAATTCTTTATCAAGTTCCATTAAGCACCATATTAGAGTTTTAAGAAGTTGCAAAGAGAAGGTTGCATATTATAGTCTTCAAAAGAGTGCAAAAGGAAGTTTATTTTAAAGGTTTATACCTGCATATTAAAATAGGAGTTAGACATATTTTTATAGAAAGAAAAATATCATCTTCCTATTATTTAGTTACAACAAATAAGACTACATTAAGTTACAAATATTATAGTGCATTTAGGAGCAATTACTAGTGCATGATTTAAGGTTCATTTAAATGAGTAATAATGTGAGATCAATATTGCAATATACTAATTGTTCTTAAAGAGTTTTAAGTTGCACTAAGTGTTTTAGTGAAGGTGAAAGTTATTACAATTCTTAATATTTCAAGAACATATTGTTTACATGATTATTAGCTTGGATTCATTGGTACTAAATCATCCAAGTGGAGTTAGATACTAGTGTTGTCTAATAAGAAAGGTAACAATACATTGCTCCAAAGTATCAGAGCAAGTAGCATCCATATCTTAGAAGTAAAGGAAAATATTTAGATATATATACATTTAAATACTCAAGCTATACAACAAGGATCCATCATATCATAGGAGAAAATAACATCAAAATGAGACAAGGAACTCTTAAAAATTCGATGCAAAATAGAGTTTCTTATTTATATTACATTGGTGCACCATATCCCTCCTAAAGAGGATGAAATATAGAGTATACCAAGACACTAAGATAGTAGGTATTCTACATCCATTATTGGTGAATCATCAAATACAAAAGGTGCAAACTTTGGATAGAGAAGGTGATACAACCTAGGTCTCATAAGCATCGGTTTTGGTTGTCTAGAAACACCATATCAGTCGCCTAAGAAAGCGTTCACAAATGATGTCAACATGTAACAACATAAGGAAGCTTTGCACCCAAGTAAAAGCAAGGATAATAGTAGTAGGAAAGCTATGTAAAAGCAAGTTGAAGACTATGAAGTATTACCTAAATAAAGCATCAAATTTCCATCTAGGAAGTGAGCCATCGAAGCAACCAAGAGCATCGGTCAATTGATGATATATCATATACCAAAAGGGAAACGTTGGATTCATAGTTGGAACTAACCTTGAAGAAATAATCACTGGAAAATGCAAGCTTGCACTCACTGGCAAGAAGGAGGAAAGTGTTGGAGAAAATATTGAACAACTTGCATCCATTGGAGAAGATATAAGGATAAAAAGAACGTTGAGGACAACCTCACATGCAAGTGCCACTTGGCACAACATAAAGAGGTGTTACACATTTCAATAATGCCCATGTAGGAGGCTAGTGAAGGAGTAACACTTATCTTGAAGTATTGAAGGAAGGAGCCCAACGAAGAAGTATTGCCCACCTTGGAGCATTGAGGGAAGAGAGAATCATTACATATTGGAGTATTGGAACCTAGGTTGTAACCTCTACAAAGTAAGCACCACATGTTTGAAGCATCAAGAAGGCATTATAATGTCTCAAGCAATCCAAGTTTGGGAGATAACACTATTAATAACCCAGGCTGAAAGACGCACATACATTGAAGTGAGAATATCAAAGAAAAAACATGTAGTTTCAATAGGGATGTTCACTCACATAGAGAGGTCAAAGCAAAGATGATCATGGTAAGACTTTCATAAAAATAAGAGCATTGAATTCTTATCATATAGCGAACATAGTGTCCAGAGATCCATTTAAGAGAGTGAAGTCTTAAGTAACTCAACGCACTACATTACTAAGGTAATTTCGAGATTAAATTGCTTGTTTTAATTAAAGTGACATAGGAGTTATAAGGTGATCAAATTTACTACTGCATTGGAATAACAAGCATTAACCAAGTATTATTAAGTTATAAATCAAGTTCAAGGTACTATAATTGAAGTACATTCTCATATTATAATATTTACAAATAACAAAGTAGGAGATATAAGGTTGTCAACCTTGGTAAACTCAAATATAAATTTGCAAATATTATTATCATTATTTTCTAATATTCCAAAGTAGGGAGATACAATGTAGACTACATCAAACATAGATTATTGAAATTTAGAAATATTAAACTATTGGATATTAAAGGTTATAAAATGAAGTTCATTATTTACTTAAAAGGAGTTGGAATTATTTACTTACACTTGTCTTATACTCATACTAAAGGGACAAAAAAAATCCAACCATAGAGAACTTCAAATTGATAAGTGCATAGTTCATTAGGAGTGATAAGATAAAATAGAAGTTGATTATTTATTTACAAAATATTACAGAATCAACTCAAAAGGTGAACTATTACTTACTAAGTACTTTATCAAAATTATAGCACATTCCAATCACTAGGAAGATATAAGGAATCCTACAAAACCTAAGTCTAGAAAGGTTTTATCAAATTGGTTCATATACTCTAAACTAGGGAGATATAAGGTAGCCAACAAGGATCATCATGACAATAAATAAATTCATCCTTACAGAATCTCAACTACTTAAAGGTCCAAATTACTTATGGAAAAACAAAGTGAGGGCAATTTTAATAGTTAAGAAGCTTTAGAAAATAGTCAAAGAAATAACTACTAAACCTAATTCAAGTGATACAAAGATCCAAAAGTTTGAAGAGAATGATGCAAAACATTAATGATAATAACTTTTACCATCACATATGAAATACAACCTTACATCAGTTTAACAGGAACATTTATAGAAGCTTGGAAAACCTTAGAAAAAATATTTGAAGGAAAAAATAAAGCTATTATCCTAAATCTTCAAACTCAATTACATTCCTTAAGAATGAACAATGGTGAAAGTGTAGAATTATTCCTAAGGAGTAGCAGATATTAAAGAAAAATGATTAACCTTAGGAGATGAGGTTAAAGATAAATTTCTTGTTCAAGTAACCATGAGAGCTCTTCCAAAGAACTACAAACATCTAGATACATATTTACAAGTTCTAAGTAAAGATATATCATTTGATGAGCTAGTTAACATTATTCAAGAATATGAGGTGGAAAATATAGTGAAGGATGAAATGACTAATAGTGCATTGGTCTCAAAATATACTCCACAAGGAAATGTTGTCTCATCCTCAAAAGGACAAAGACCATGGAATAATAGATATTGTCATGTATGTAGGAGAAAATGTCATAGCACTAATTACTGCATATTCAATTCCAAAAACTAGAATAAGAGAAATCAGACAAACTATGGAAGCCAACCAAACAAGGCATTCCAACCAAAGCAATATCAAGCTCAAAATAATCCTCGTCAACAACAATTTTAGCAACCATACAATTATCCTCAATTGGAATATCAAGAAGGAAATCATAAGGGATACTTAGCTCAAAGGATTCAAGAAATTGAAGAACTAGAAGATCCTATAGATGATCATGAAGTCAAAGCTCTCTCAACAAAGATAGCACTTTATGAAGATACTAACTACTTGCTTGAACAATATACAGACAATAGAGAAGGATAATTCAAACTCCAGTACTATATATAAGATCCATATTGAATACTAAAGCCTTCAATACCCAAATAGTATAATACAAGGGGTGTTAAAGTATATTACATAATTTAGGTCATGTAAATATACCACCTTTGGTACATAACTAGAGTAGGAGTTTACTTTAGAGTAAAATTAGTTGGTTACTATTTGAACCATTTCTTGCATCCATAGGATTCGATTGTCATGCTACAAGAAATCGTTTGAAACCAACGAGCCATTACAAGCTCTGGTCAACCTTCCACTTTATTCTGTTTAATATGAAATATTTCTAAGGAGAAACTACATAATGGGTAAGGAAACCCCAGCAGTAATTCACGATATTACACTGATTACACGCTCCAAATTATATTACACTAGATGTATTAAAAATGATCAAGCAAGAAAACAACCATTGTTATGCCTTATGTAGATCGGTGCCTAGATTCATTGGGCTGTTATAGCAATTTAACAACATAAATGATATGAACAGAGAGAATGGAGGAAAGAGAAATTGATGCTCTTAGACTTATTCGAATATCGTAATAAAACTAAAAGTTGACCAATGAGAGAAACGTACGCAATGCATTCAAATAATGTAATCCATTACATAGTAACACATCCATCTAACACAAAGAAATAATAGGAAAAAGACCCAAAATTGTATTGATTTAAAATGTCATTACATGCAGAGTAAGCAAGAAGCTTTTAAACTCTATTTCTCTCAAAATTTATCAATACAATGAAGATATTATGTTCAAATAATGTAACAAAAATCTCCTACTCTCCTTGTTCCAATTAGGTAACAGTAGAGTCTCCAAATATTTGACTCAATAGGTCTAGAAATATTCTCAGCTTCTTGAGTGCTTTCCTATCAAAATCCTGCACAAAATAGGGAAGAAAGAAGAATGAATAAGAAAAATAGACATAGAAAAGAGATACAACAACACAACTCTAAAGGGCACTCAAGTATACCTCTTAGCAAAATTTACTATCTCTAATGCTTGATGATGATTCTGAACCTAGGCACTTCTTCTTATAGGTTGGGTTCTTGAATCTATTATTCTTGGCCTGATCTTGGCCTTACACTTGTCCCTTTCTGGGTTGATCTTCCTTGTGTGCTATCCAGATGGCGTGGCTCTGAATTGACTGTTATAGTTTGCTCTTGGTTTGAAGGGAGATTTTATGCTGCAAAGAGTTGGCATACTTGTTTTTCTTCTTCTGCTCATTTAAACAAAGGATTTATACTTAGATACAATTTATTTTCTTCTGCTTGTCTTGGTCATTCTGATATGTTGTTTGAGATCAACCAGACTGATAACATGAAATCTTGACGAAAGACGAAGGGGGACCCGATGTGATGGTGAAGAGAAGAGGTGGCGCGCTAGTGGAAAACAGACGGAATGGCACAAATTACATGATGGGAGGAAGGGAGAAAAGAGGAAATGGGATGGCTTGACACAATGGATGGTGGTGAGATGGCACTGTGTGGGGAGGATGACCTGGGTGGTTAAGAGAGAATGCCTAGAAGTAGGGGGCAGTGATAAGTAGGAGGAAGGTGGGAATGGAAAACAAGGTCTGGAAGGCACTATATGCTGCTTCCATAACTATACTCCGTCGAAGTGTTTTCCTTGTAACTATATTCCATCGAAGCATAGAGTAGAAGACTTTTCGTAAGTCGAAACCATGTTTCTCTTATCACGTGCTTTCTTCATCTTAAGAATTTGCAGAATAAAAAATGAATGCTTTCATATTCTTTGAACTCCATTGTTTTTCTCACTGATGCCCTTTAGCTACCCTTTATTGTCTCTATTTATAAGCTATGAGATTTGGTTATGAATTTGCTTTGAATGAGATTATTTTATTCTTTCGCGTAGTACGCTATCATTCTCAGTGGATATGCATGATCTGATTGCATGCTTGAGCATCAGTTTTTGTCTTATGATCATTCTACCTTAGCCTTATCCTGGTACTTTTTGTGGGATTGTTTTTTATCGTTCGAATCTTTCCTTCCTTGGTTATCGTCTGGATTTACGATTTTTGTGTACTATTCGCTCGACTCTATTGCAGTTGTTGCTCATCGTAGTGCTCTTTTTCAGCGTATATCCTCATGAATGAGTCACCTCTTTGCTCCTTGCTTTGGTACTTTCTTTTGGCATGCTGTGAAATGGTCATCCTTTTTCTGGGAGTTAGATCATCAATTTTGTTCTTTGGAATAGGTACTTGTTGAATCTGTTGATTCGTGATCATCATTGGTTTCGTTAACTTATAATGGTCATGGGATGGGATATGCTTCATATGCTTGCTCTTAATATTTCCTGCAAGGGTGTTAGCTTCCAAAATATTGAAGGCATAGGTTAGGGGTGATTAGGCTCTTTAAATTTAATCGAGATTTCAAACTTTATTTAACACTGGTTATTAAAATATTAATCGGGGAGTTATTAACCATGTTAAAAGCATAGTCCTTGATATTCGGGTTACCTCGCTAGTGGCTTACCGTTAGATCATATGTTTGACCAAGTGCAACCATATGATCGTCTATACATACCTCAATTTACCTTGATTAATTTTTGGGCTTTAATCACCTTTGATAACCATGAACGAGTGCAGCCATCCGGTCATATTAGGAATGACCATAGTTGTTGATTTGTTTCAACCTATTGACTTGTCAACCTTTACATTACTTTGATTAATTCATGACTGTCGGATCTATGAAGGGTTAAACGCATCCGTTGATTTTTACAGCTTAAATTTGTCATTTGAGTGAAGCGTGGTTTTTAGATCAGAGTTAATCCTAGCACGACCTTTGATATGTGTTAGTCATTTATTCAAAGGAAACCTTGTTTAATTTTTGAATGACTTTCTTTCATGCAGGACCGTTGGATCTGCTGGGCTTAGCCATGATCGTTGGATCTAGTCGATCTTGAGGTTGCTTTAAATTTGGACTTGAGTGGGAATATTTAATGTTTGACCTTCTTGTCATGTGCGTCATCGTTGGATCATCTCTGGTGATGGCGCCTTTGTTGATTCTGTTTATCCTACACACGCTTTAATCATTAATGCATGTAAAGTTTTTAGGTTGATCTTGATGATTCATGGTTGAAGCACCACCATTAGATTGACTTTCGTTTTATCATAGCCATGGATCCTTTGTAACCTACAAGCTTAGATAACCCAAAAAGCATGCTTTAATTTTTTTGTTAATCTTGATTAATTGAAAAGGGGGGTGATTAACGTGTAAGAACCCTTGCTAAATTTGATTAATTTTGGTTAATCAAATGCTGACCTGGTCTTACTGGTATATTTTACCTTTGCTTACTTGAAACGAGTGCCACCGTTGGATTCACTTGGGAGGGAATGCTACCATTGATATCGCTCCAATCTATGCGTGTTTTAACATAATATCGATCATCTTTGGTTGCTTGTGGTAAACCGTCAGATTAAAAGTGAGTTGGGTGCAACCGCTGGATCCTTTGCGATTATTCCTTTGTTTGGACTTTGACTTGGGTGCTACCGTCAGATCTTGATGAGGATTTAGCGCAGCCATTGATCTCTTTTACCTACGGGGTTAGTTTCAAAACAAACGCAACCGTTGGATTAAAACATAATTTTATCACTGCCCTTGGATATTTTAAAGCAATTTAACATTTAATCAAGGTTTTCGACATTAAACTTAGGCTTTCGGGCCCTTAGAACATGATATTTTACAATTGGACTTGCCAAATAAAGCACATCCATTGGATCTTCATCTGGATGGAGCGCTACCATCGGATCTACCCGATTAATCATAGGAGCGCATGTTTAAAATATTAACCATAAGTTTAATACCTTAGGCTAAGCCCTTCCATTAAAACATTTCTTTTGACCTGGTTGACTTATCTATCAGAAAGGGTTGCGTACCATCAAAATTTTAATTAAGGCTTTGGGCATTACACTTAGGCTTTCGGGTTTTTTAGATCATGGCCCTTGATTTATCTCTTTAAGATTTGGAGATTTTATTTATTTTGACTTAAATTTGAAAATGATCCTGAAAGACTACACCTTGCTTTTAAAGAATTGGGTTTATTTAGAGGTTGACCTTTATAATAAATAAAATTATATCTTGACCTTTGTAAGATTTTTAGGGTAAACCAATTTTTTAAAAGTGCATACATTAGCAATGGCTAAGGTTAGACTCATCCATCAAACTTATGAAAAATCAACTTCTCAAATAAAATGCAATAGGGACCAACAATGCTTGTTATTTTGATGAAACCAAAAATTTTAAAATTGGGGGTTTCAAATGTTGAGTCAAATTTGGCTCCAACATAGGCTCTGACTGGGACAATGTGCTGAAAATGTGAAGCACTTGAGAATTCCAGAATCTCCTAGTTTTACTGCAATTATTCGAACAAATTCTATCAAGCATGATTATAAATTAAAAATAAAAACAACCAAAGATTTTTTTTTTTAAACTATAATAAAAATCAAAACATAACATCAAAGAAGTAGAGCATCCAAAATTGTTAATCCTCTTTGACAATTTGAATTTGAAGATCAGAATTATAAGTCTAGAGTGGGCTCACGGTCTATTGTTATGATTTTTCCTGTAATATCATAAAATATGATTATCCCTAATATTTCAGAGTTCTCTGTTCCATCATGATTTAGCCCAAGTGTGTGTTTAGTGCATTAATTTCCAATTCCTTGGCCTTTCAGGACTTTATTATTCTTGGAGAATGATTAAAGCTTAATAGAATTTTCACTCTTTTAAAAATATTTTCACCATGTACAGGGCTCCACTGCCAGTCAAGCGTCTATAGCCCCGGTGGAGATGTAACTGATCCCATATGATTTTACCCTACTGCCAGCCAGGCGTCTATAGCCCCGGTAGAGGTTTACCAAGATATCTCAGGCATTGACTCAATTTGCTATGTTTTTTAATTTTCTTTCTCTTGTGAGAAATATTAGTATATAAGCAAATTGTGCAAGGAGTTTACCTGAGTTGAGGATCATTTTATGGTTAAAAGGATAGAGTGTAATGATTTTTAGCTTTAACCATTTTTCAAAACTAACTTTGCCCCTTGGACTTTGAAATTTCTTATAACTATGTGTATAAAGTGAGGTTTTATCAATATGGACCAACTACTCTGACTTACTTTGTTTTGTATCAATACCACATGATATTAATAGAAAAGCTCAAGTTAATAGTTTGCAAACCTAGTCATGTACTTATAATAAATTTCTTCTTTTTCTATTTGTTTTTTCAAGAATCAACAATCAAAGGATATTCTTCTCCTTGATGATAGTCATGAAAACAAAAGCGACAGATAAATTAAATCAACAAAACATGAAATAAAATGCCAAAAACAAACCTCTCTATTTTTTTATTTTTTTTTTATTTTATTTATTTTATTATTATTATTTTTATATCACCTTTTGTTTACCCCATGGTAGGGGTTATAGACTTTGAGGTGTATACCATTAATAGGGATTTTCATAAGGTCTCCTTCTAATGTTTGTAACTTGTAGGTATTCTGACCAACCACCTAGGCTATTTGGTAAGGACCAATCCATTTGGGCTCAAGTTTCCCTTTTTCCCCATGTTTATCATTTTTAGGATCCCAGTATAATACTATGTCACCTTCCAAGAATGGAGTACCTTTTGCCTTTTTGTTAAATGATTTCATAGTTTTTTGAGTTTGATCAATCATTCTGTTTAATGTTTCCCTCCTTTGTTCTTGTAAGTAAACAATTTGGTCTAATCTTCTCTACAGTGCATCATGATCTTGTAATAATAGGGACAATGCAGATTTTTCAACACTAGTGGGTAATAAGGCCTTCTCCCCATATACCATTTCAAAGGGAGTCCTACCTATATTTCTTTTTATAGACAACCTATCTACCCAAAGAGCAAATTTCAATTGACTATCCCATGCCCTTTTGTTTTTACCCAATGATATTTTAATTCTGGTTATTATATTTTTATTGGATGACTCAACAAGACCATTTCCTTGGGGGTAATAATTAGCAGACTGGGAAAGTTCAATTCCATATTTAGCACAAAAATCTATCATTTCATATGAAATAAAATATGATCCATTATCTGTTACTAGTTTATGAGGAACTCCAAACCTGGTCAGAATATTCTCTTCCAAGAATTTGATAATGGTGGTGGTTGTGGATGACCTAAGAGGAGCCGCTTCCACCCATTTGGTGAAGTAATCTGTTGTAGTTATGATCCACTTGTGCTGGCCTGATGAATTTGGCTTGATCTCTCCAATTAAATCAATGCCCCATTGGGTGAATGGTGCTTCAATGATTACTGGCTTGAGAGGCATGGCTGCTAGCTTCTTCTTTCCTACAAAAACCTAGCAGTTATGACAGTTCCTAACATATTTATATACATATTTAAAAAGGGAAGGCCAATAATATCCCGCTCTCATAATTTTATTAGTTGTGGCTTTTGGAGAAAAATGTCCCCCACAGAAACCATCATGAAATTCATTAATTATTTTTGGGACTTCACTTTCATATAAACAGACTAATAATACTCCATCAGGGTGTTTCCAGTACAACACACCATCCTGTATATAATATTTCTAGGCTTGAAGCTTGATTGACCTCATTCTGTTTGCTGATATATCTTCAGGGAATGACAGGGTTTGTAAGTATGACAAAATTTCCTCATACCATTTGCATTCGGTATTATTGGTTCTTCTGACATCATATGCTTCATCTATTGTGAGAACATTATCAAATCCTTCTTCTTCTTTGTTGGCCAACAATTTAGCCAAACCTTACCCTTTGACAATTTTAACTATTTTGAATTCAACATCATATCACAGAAGCTTTACCATCCATCTTGCTGGTCTTCCTAATGGCTCTGATTGAGTAAACATATCTTTTATTGCTATAAAAGGGATACAACAGTAAACTTTATTTGAGCCAAATATACCTTTGTAGTGTTCTAAATATTGGATGACTGCATAAGCATGTTTCTCTAGCAAGGTGTATTTAAGATGTGCTCCTTTCAGACCTGAACTCATGAAGGCTATTGGCATTTCATTATTTTCATCATATTTCTATGAAAGAACTACAGCAATGGAGTGTTTAGATGCATAAGAGTAGATATTAAAATATTTTGCATAATCAGGGCAGCTTAGGGTTGGAGTGGTTGATATGGCTTCTTTGATCTTGTTAAATGCTTCCATATTTTCTACTGTCCATTTTATTTCTCCAGTTTTCTTAACCATGTCATTTATAGGTTTGGTCATCTCTGCAAAATTTGGGACAAATCTTCTGACAAAATTTATCTTGCCAAAGAATGACCTAACTCCTTTTAAGTTCTTGGGAGGGGGAATTTTGGTAATAGCCTCTATTCTTTCTGGATCAATGCTTATTCCTTTTTCTGAGACTATATGACCTAATAATTTTCCTTGAGTTGTCCCGAATATGCATTTCTTGGGATTCAAAGATATTCCAAATTCTTTGCAACGAGAAAAAACTGTAGCTAAATGTTCTAAGTGGTCTTCTAGATTTTTAGAAAAAACTGTAATATCATCTAAGTAAACAACCACTATTTTGAACATTAATCCTTTAAAGGCAAAGTCCATTGCTCTCTGAAAAGTAGCACCTGCATTCATCAATCCAAAAGGTATCCTTAAATATTCAAATGTGCCCCATGGTGTAGTGAAGGTTGTCTTATGTCTGTCTTCAGGATTAATCTGGATTTGATTGTATCTAGAAAAACCATCCAACAGGGACAATCTGGATGAACCTACTACTGCTTGTAGTAGTTGTTCCATATTAGGCAATGGGTAATTGTCTTTTAATGAACTTTTGTTTAAATTTTTGAAGTCAACACAGAGTCTAATATCACCATTCTTTTTCCTAACTGGTACTAAGTTGGATATCCAAGAAGAAAATCTTACCTTTCTAATTATTTTGGAATCCAACAATTTTTGTACCTCTTTTTGCATTATTGGGTGCAGAGTCGGGTTATATTTCCTCTGTTTTTGTCTGAATGGCTTGGAATCTTCCTTCAAGGGTATTATGTGTGTCATTACATCTGTCTTGAAGGTTTTTAAGTCTTCATAAGTCCAAGCAAAATGTTCCTTATTTTTCTTTAAGAAACTGATGTATCCAACCTTTTCTTTAGCTGGAAAAGTTGTGTCTATCTTGACTATTTTGGGTTCTTTCATTGAACCAATGTTAATATTTTTAGGTATCACTTCTTTAAGTAAAGGCTTGTAAGCTTTGTCAAAATCATCAAACAAACTTTCTAGGGAGACCAGTCCTTTGGGTATTCTATTTTTTTTCAGCTGGATTACTTCTATTGGTTCACCTATCTGGTCTTTTAGCTGATCTTCATATTTTTCATCACAAATTATGTCTGCATATTGATTTTGCAGAGTCATGAAATCTCTAATGTCTACATCATCTTGAAAAACCTGTAGGTAAACTATGTTATCTAGCACATAAGGCTTATAAACTAAAATGGTTGGGAATCTATCCATATATTATGTGGTTATGTCTGGATGATCTAAGCCTGAGGCATTTACAGCTAAAAGATCTGCAACATGATTTTGTTCTCTTGGAATAAAAGAAATATTGAAGGCTAAAAACTTTTCAATTTCTTCTAGTACTGCATTCTTGTATTGTTTTAACCTAGGATGCTTGGTTTGATATTTTCCTTTGATTTGTTGTATAATCAATTCTGCATCCCCTATTACAATTAAGTAATTAATGCCTAGTTCTTTTGCTTTCCTCAATCCTAGCAATAAGGCTTCGTATTCAGCTACATTATTTGTGCAAGGGAATTCTAGTCTGTAAGGAATACCAAGGTAATTTCCTTTTATATCAGTCAAATTAATTCTTGCACCTGCTCCAGATTGGGATTTAGCTCCATCAAAAGACATAGTCCACATTTCTTGAGTTAAAACTCTATCTGATTCTGCATCCACCAATTTCATAACTTCTGGGTCCATGTTCTTTGCTTCTGGAACTTCTGCTAGGAATGGGTTATGCCATATTGAATAAACTCCCATCCCTTCTTTCTTCTACATAATTTACCAAGTTTACCATTATTTCATCTATTTTAATCAACTCTACGAAGTATTTATTGAATGGTTCTCTACGTAGAGTCACATTTTCCTTGTTTGACATTGGGATGGTTGCATAAGACCAGTCCAGTTGAATTGAACCTCCTAGTTGTTCAGCCCAATGTCTGCTTAGTAATAATGAGAAAAATGGGTCAACATCCACTACAACAACATCCATTACTATGCCCTTTTTAGGGTGTTGATCTAGGAAAACCAATAATCCAGTTATCACCCCTACACAAGGCACTTGTCTACTGTCCATGATTGAAACAGGGGCAGAATCTCTAGTACATATTAACCCCATTTGATCAGCTATCATTTTGGGCATAATGTTATGAGAAGCTCCACTGTCTAACATACAGTTGTGGATAACATACCTTTCTCCTTCATCTGAATTATACCTTAGTGATACATAGAAGGGTCTAACAGAAGAGGGTGACCTTGTGTCATGCTGATCTTTCCTAGCAGCATGACATGTTGGGTCTTCTTTTTGTTCAACTAACCCGAATGCTCTGTAGACTTGTTCTCTATATTGTTGTACTTTCATAAGTTCACCAAATGTGATGTTGACATTTTGTTTGTTGAGTTCTGTCCCAACATCAAATTCAATATTTTTAATGTCCAATGGTTTGTTGCTTTCTTCTTTGAGTGCTTCCTCCTCTACTTCAATAATCTCAGGGATTATTCTTTTAGGGGTTTTATCAACTCTCTCTCTATTAGCACTTTTGTTGATGAAAGGTTGCTTCTTGATTTCACTAGTGGGAGTTGTTCCTGTCCTTTCAGGGACTATTCTGTTCCTTAAATTCAGAACATGGGTTGCTTCCAATTCTTCCACTTCTTGAACAGTAGGAGTTATCTTACCTTGTTTCATCTTGTCATATCTTGACTCATGTGGTTTTTGCAAGATTTTGGTACCTTCTGCTACAAGAATTTGAGGATAATGATTTGAAGCATATTTTTCCATATTTTCTTCAAACAACCTTTCCCTGGACTCATCTTCTAGAGACCAACAAGCATTAATCCTTATATCTCCCTCTGAATCATCATGTAAATCTATATTGTACTGATCACTTAGGTGAATTCCACATGCATCAGGGTTATGAGGTGCATCACAAGTAGAGCAATAATAAGGAAATCCTTCTGCTATATTGATAGATGGTATAGGATTGGGAACATTATTTTGTTCTCTATCAGTTTCTCTATTTTTCCAGTTACTGTTTCCATTATTCCTATTTTTGTTTCCTTCTTCAGGGCCATTATTGTTTACCCAATTTTTGTTGAAGTTTTTCTTAAAAGGAGGGCGATTATCAACATGTGGTCGCTCTGTCTGTGATGTCTCACCATTATTACCATTATTTATTTCAATTATTGCTAACTTGTTGCTCATAGTGTTGAACATCTCAGTCATTTGATTTGTTAGTTTTTCCATTGGATCTATTTCAGTTCTCCTTTGCAAATCAAATGCTACCCTTTTGGGCTTTCTTTCAGGTATGTTAGCTTCTAGAGAGTAAGGCTTCATCTTACCACTGTCCAACATGTTTCTTTCAATGTCTATTGCTTTTTCCATGCATTCATCTATAGTGTTAGCTTGTTCTTGCCTTAACTCATAATTAAATTCTCCTTGGAAAGCATTTTTATAAAAGCATATTGACTGAATGTCACTAGGTCTAAGGTTGGTAGGGATTTTGTTTCTGGTTTTTGAAAACCTTCTGTTAAATTCACTAACAACCTCATTTTCCTTTTTCTTCATAGTGGCTAACTCAGTTAACAGGGACTGTTCATTTTTTCTCTCTCCAAATTTCTTTAAGAACACAACTTCCATCTTGGTGAAATCTAGAATATCATTATCTGGAAGGGAATTGAACCACTCCCTGGCATATTTTTCCAGAGTTTGTAAAAAAAGTCTCAGGACTACATCTTCATGTTCTACTTCTAGACTATCCATTGCATACAAGAAGCTTTTGATGTGATCTTCCCCAGTTATTGCATTATTTCCTAGGAATTTAGGAAGGTACTTATGGGCTTTATTGGGTAAGGCATTCAAATTATGAGGTAACACAAAGGGTATGTATCTATTGGTCCTCCATAAGTGGACATTAGCCTAATTTTGTTGATTTTTTTGGTTTTGTTGAGCCATTGTTACCGTAGGTTTTAAATTTCTAGCAACAATGCCTATAGGAATATGAGTTTGGGTCGCTTGAGTATGATCTAAAGAACAAAATATAGAGCTAGGGAACTGAGATGATCCTAATGTATTTTCAAAAGAAACATTCAATATTTCATCTACAACAATACTATCTTGTCTTCTATCTTTCCTTACGTACCTCTTACCACTAGAATTTGATTTACTATTATAAGCAGTATTCTTAAAAAGTGGAGTTTTTTTATTATGTATAAATACCTCTGGATTCTCGAGTTTCGGGAATAGCTCCTTACCGCTTCTCCTGGTGTGCGCCAGCACGTTCTGCTCTTTCCTTTTTTGATTTTTATCTTTTGGGTTCATTCAGACAGAGTCGCCAACATCGAGGTGCAGAAAGAACAACATATGCTTTATCAAGAATGCTTGATATTAACACTCAGCCTCACAGGAGATGGTTCTTGGGATAATTCAAGAAAATCAAGAAAACATGATTTTCCAAGAAAATAAAGAAACGTAAAATAAAACTTCGAAATTAAAAACCATGGGTAAAATAAAGAACGTACAGATCATAGAAAATCAAAGCATTAGTTCTTTATTCCTATTGGCTGCTCATTTTTTTTTAATAATGTCATTGTTTAAGTCAAAGAAACTATTGGCGTCAGTTTGAATTGCTAGAAAAATTTATCATGAAATCCAGGTCTAAACTCATGAAGAATTTATCCCCGACAACGGTGCCAAAAAACTGTTGGAACCATTTCTTGCATCCATAGGATTCGATTGTCACGCTACAAGAAATCGTTTGAAACCAACGAGCTATTACAGGCTCTGGTCAACCTGCCTCTTTATTCTGTTTAATACAAAATATTGCTAAGGAGAAACTATAGAATGGGTAAGGAAACCCCAATGGTAATTTATGATAATACACTGATTACACGCTCCAGATTAGATTACACTAGATGTATTAAAAATGATCAAGCAAGAAAACAACCATTGTTATGCCTTATGTAGACCGGTGCCTAGATTCATTGGGTTGTTATAGCAATTTAACAACATAAATGATATGAACAGAGAGAATGGAGGAAAGAGAAATTGGTGCTCTTAGACTTATTCGAATATCGTAATAAAACTAAAAGTTGACCAATGAGAGAAATGTACGCAATGCATTCAAATAATGTAATCCATTACATAGTAACACATCCATCTGACACAAAGAAATAATAGGAAAAAGACCCATAATTGTATTGATTTAAAATGTCATTACATGTAGAGTAAGCAAGAAGCTTTTAAACTCTATTTTCTCTAAAATTATCAATACAATGAAGATATTTTGTTCAAATAATGTAACAAAAATCTCCTACTCTCCTTGTTCCAATTAGGTAATAGTAGAGTCTCCAAATATTTGACTCAATAGGTCTAGAAATATTCTCAGCTTCTTGAGTACTTTCCTATCAAAATACTACACAGAACGGGGAAGAAAGAAGAATGAATAAGAAAAATAGACACAAAAAGGAGATACAACAACACAACTCTAAAGGGCACTCAAGTATACCTCTTAGCAAAATTTGCTATCTCTAATGCTTGATGATGATTCTGAACCTGGGCACTTCTTCTTATAGGTTGGGTTCTTGAATCTATTATTCTTGGCCTGATCTTGGCCTTACACTTGTCCCTTTCTAGGTTGATCTTCCCTGTGTGCTATCCAGCTGGCATGGCTCTGAATTGACTGTTACAGTTTGCTCTTGGTTTGAAGGGAGCTTTTATGCTGCAAAGAGTTGGCATACTTGTTTTTCTTCTTCTACTCATTTAAACAAAGGATTTATACTTAGATACAATTTATTTTCTTCTGCTTGTCTTGGTCGTTCTGATATGTTGTTTGAGATCGACCAGACTGATAACGTGAAATCTTGATGAAAGACGGAGGGGGACCCGACGTGATGGTGAAGAGAAGAGGTGGTGCACTAGTGGTAAATAGATGGAATGGCACAGATTACATGATGGGATGAAGGGAGAAAAGAGGAAAGGGGATGGCTTCACACAATGGATGGTGGTGATATGGCACTATGTGGGGAGGATGACCCGGGTGGTTAAGAGAGAATACCTAGAAGTAGGGGGTAGTGATAAGTAGGAGGAAGGTGGGAATGGAAAACAAGGTCTGGAAGGCACTATATGTTACTTCCATAACTATACTCCATCAGAGTGTTTTCCTTGTAACTATATTTCGTCGAAGCATGGAGTAGAAGACTTTTCGTAAGTCAAAACCATGTTTCTCTTATCACGTGCTTTCTTCGTCTTAAGAATTTGTAGAACAAAAAATGAATGCTTTCATATTCTTTGAACTCCATTGTTTTTCTCACTAATGCCCTTTAGCTACCCTTTACTATCTTTATTTATAAGCTATGAGCTTTGGTTATGAATTTGCTTTGAACGAGATTATTTTATTCTTTCGCGTAGTATGCTATCATTCTCAATGGATATGCATGATCTGATTGCATGCTTGAGCGTCAATTTTTGTCTTCTGATCAGTCTACCTTAGCCTTATCCTGGTACTATTTGTGGGATTTTTTTTGATTGTTCGAATCTTTCCTTCCTTGGTTATCATCTGGATTTATGATTTTTGTGTACTATTCGCTCGACTCTATTGTAGTTGTTGCTCATCGTAGTGCTCTTAGTTTAGCGTATATCCTTGTGAATGAGTCACCTCTTTGCTCCTTGCTTTGGTACTTTCTTCTGGCATGCTGTAAAATGGTCATCCTTTTTCTGGGAGTTAGACCGTCAATTTTATTCTTTGGAATAGGTACTTGCTAAATCTGTTGATTCGTGATCATCATTGGTTCCTTTAACTTATAATGGTCGTGGGATGGGATATGCTTCATATGCTTGCTCTTAATATTTCTAGACCTGCAAGGACATTAGCTACCAAAATATTGAAGGCATAAGTTAGGGGTGATTAGGCTCTTTAAATTTAATCGATATTTCAAACTTTATTTAATACTGGTTATTAAAATATTAATCGGGGAGTTATTAACCATGTTAAAAGCATAGTCCTTGATATTTGGGTTACCTTACTAGTGGCTTACCATCAGATCAAATGTTTGACTAGGTGCAACCATATGATTTTCTATACATACCTTAGGTTACCTTGATTAATTTTTAGGCTTTAATCACCTTTGATAACCATGAATGAGTGTAGCCATCCGATTAGATTAGGAATGACCATGGATGTTGATTTGTTTTGGCCCCTTGACTTGTCAACCTTTACATTGCCTTGATTAAGTCGTGACCATCAGATCTATGAAGGGTTAAACGTGTCCATTAATTTTTTCAGATTAAATTTGTCATTTGAGTGAAGCACGATTGTTAGATCAGAGTTAATCCTAGCATGACCGTTTATCTATGTTAGTCATTTATTCAAAGGAAACCTCATTTAATTTTTGAGCAACTTTCTTTCGTGCGGGACCGTTGGATCTGCTGGGATTAGCCATGATCATTGGATCTAGTCGGTCTTGAGATTGCTTTAAATTTGGATTTGAGTGGGAATCTTTAATATTTGACCTTCTTGTCATGTGCACCATCGTTGGATCATCTCTGGTGATGGTGCCTCCATTGATTCTGTTTATCCTGCACGTGCTTTAATCATTAATATGGGTAAAGTCTTTAGGTTGATCCTGATGATTCATGGTTGAAGCGCCACCGTTAGATCGACTTTCATTTTATCGCAGTCGTGGATCCTTTGTAACCTGTAGGCTTAGATAACCCAAAAAGCATGCTTCGAATTTTTTGTTAATCTTGTTTAATTGAAAAGGGGGGCGATTAACAACGTGTTAGAACCCTTGCTAAATTTTATTAATTTTGGCTAATCAAATGCTGACCTGGTCTTACCTGTATATTTTACCTTTGCTTACTTTGAAATGAGTGCCACCATTGGATTCACTCAGGAGGGAATGCTGCCATTGATCTTGCTTCAATCTATGCATGTTTTAACGTAATCTCGGTCATATTTGGTTGCTTGTGGTAAACGTGCATCCATCGGATTAAAAGTGAGTTGGGCACAACCATTGGATCCTTTGCGACTATTCCTTTGTTTGGACTTTGACTTGGGTGCTACCATCAGATCTTGATGAGGATTTAGCACAACCATTGATCTCTTTTACCTACGGGGTTAGTTTCAAACAAACACAACCATTGGATTAAAATATAAGTTTATCACTATAGCAAATTAGGTGAAACAATATTGAGATTAATCAAAATTATTCATTACTAACATTAGCATTAGGACTAATTTTATATAATACATAAAACAACAATGCCAACTAATTCTCCCTTAACCACACTAACAAACGCGCCTGGTCAGGTATAGAGTTAGGTTTAGGATTGACTACCTAGGATACTTAGGATTTAACCTACTTACCATTAGATATTTGAAACAGTAAATATCTACATGGTAATAGTACAAAGTAAATGTAATAATCTATGTAGTATAATGCAATATACTACATATTTTACCCTAACATCCCCCCTTTATTACATTAATTTGATATACAAATTTTTCTTTGAAATAGTTCAAATTTGACACATCCAAGTGCCTTTGTGAAGATTTCAGCAACCTGTTCATCGATGGGAATGTATTGGAGCTTGATTATGTGTTTAGGAAATTCATCATGAATGAAATGACAATCTGTGTCAATATGCTTTGTACTTTCATGATGCACTGGATTCTTTACCAAGTTCAAAACACCTAAGTTGTCGTAAAACATGTGAATAAGAAGTTTCTTTGGTAGGCCCATGGTAGCCAAGATGTGACTTAACCATATTGCTTCACACATAGCTCCACGTGCAATGCGATACTCTGCCTCTATTGAAGATAAAGCAACCACCTATTTTTTTTACTATACCATGAGACAGGACCAAATCCAAGATGAAATACAAATCCTGATGTTGATTTTCTATCATCTAGGGATCCAAAGATAGTCAGAGTCAGTGTAACTCTGTAAGAAGAATGAATTATTCTTCTTATACTCTAAACCATAATCTACACTACCCTGAATGTAGTGAAGAACCCTTTTAACTGCTTTCTAGTGAGAGACCTTTGGTTCCTACATGAACCGAGAAATATAGTTTATAGCATAAGTAATGTCTGGTCTAGTATTGGTCAAATATATGAGGCTTCCAATCATCTGTCTATATAGTGTGCCATCTACCTATGATGATTCATCATATCATGATAACTGAAGCCCCGATTCCATCGATGTTGCTTTGGGCTTACAATTAGTCATACAATATTTTTCTACTAAAGTCTTGGCATGCTTTTTCTGAGTCACCCTAAGATGATTCTTCTTCTGTTCTATCTCAAGGCCAAGACAGTAGTGGAGAAGTCCAAGATCTGTCATATCAAATGAATCTTTCAAGTCATCCTTCACGACGTTAATCAATTTCTCTGAATTATCGATAATGATAAGATCATCTACATATAATACAAGAATCACTATTTCAGAACCTGTGTTATTGATATAGAGATTTGCATCAGATGGACTTCTCTTGAGATCGTGCTGCAGGAGGTGACTATCCATTTTGATGTACCTAGAATATTGCTTCTTATTCTGAATCTCTTTGCCTTTACCCTTGTCTTTGTTAGAAGAAGATCATTTATGTTGATTCAACTTTTTCTTTCCACCTTGTTTGTTTGAGAAAAGGGCATTGTTGGATACCTCATCTCTTTGGAGTTGATTAGCTTCCCTAGTTTGAAGCATATTTACCAACTCCACAAAAGTCACTGTCCTTCCAAAGACTTGTAGTGAAGTGATCAACATTCTATAGGAGTCGAGAAGAGCCCTCAAAATGATAGAGGTCAGGACTTGGTATTCTACTTTTTCTCCTAAAGATTACAGTTTTGTTTTCAATTTTGCCATTTTGTAGAGGAATAACTCTATTGTCTCTCCAAATTTTATATGAAAAGTATGAAGCTAAGTTTGAAGGTTAAGAATCGTTGATTGATTCTTTCCCTCAAAGATGGTAGCTAAGGCATCTCATGCCTCCTTACCATTTTTAGCTTCACTGATATGAGGTTGGATATCATCAGTAATATCTAGCAAGATTAATAAGGAAAGTTTTTTTATCCTTTTTATCATAGGTTGTTTGATTTGCTCCAGGTGATGTGGGTCTAGTATCATTGCCAACCACTATTTCCCACATATCCTCTACAATTAAAATGGCTTTCATCTTAGTTTTCCAGGAAGAATAATTTGAACCTTTGAGCAGTTGGCTCTTAGTGAGATACTTGTTGATCATGGCCATGGTGAAGGTTTCAAATTTGATATGACTAAGATGACTTTATCTTGCAGTATATCCTCAAAAGAGTATATGGAAGATATTAATTTGCTCTTTAATATATTTAATGACACCTTCCTTAACACCCTTAACAAGGGATAAAAAGTTTGAGGAAATTAAGCCAAACAAATAGAGCAAATTAAAGGGGTAGGTTTTGAAAGAATTTCGATTTTGCTCTCTAGGATATTTAATGGCACCTGCCTTAACACCCTTCAAGAAGGATGGAAAGTTTGAGGAAATTAAGCCAAACAAAGAGAGTGAATCAAGGTGTTTGGATTTTGACCTTTTGATGGGGTGTAAAAATTGACTTGTTTAACTTGTACAAGGTGTAGCACGATTTTAGTGAAGTTTGGATTTATGAAATGCTCTTCAGTGTTCTTTATGGTTGTTTAATTGCACACAAAAAATATGATTGTTGGTGCAATAATTAAAACAAGAGAGCAACCCAAATTATTATCACTATAGGTGTTAGATGCAAACAAGAATGCACCTAGTATAGTCAATTTTTAAGAAAATGTGTCAAGTACAATCGAGAATGCACCATTTTTACTTTGAAATATGCCTCCTTTCTCTTTAAAATTTTGCAAAAAGAATAGAATCACCAAATATGACTTCTATCCCCCCTTAATTTGTACAAAATTTTGAAAAATTCGAGCACTCCTTTCAAGACAAGTCGACACACGACCCGCATTTGAAAGGCTTCTAGACCAGTCGGCACACGAATTTGATTTTTGTCTTCAACACTCAAGCATGAGGATCAAAAAATAGGTTCAAAATATTTCTCAAGTTTACAACAAAAAAATTGCAATTTTATGTCTTATATCTCCTTGTGAAGGAGAAAACAAAAGCAAATTTTTGATTTTGTTGCACAGAAAATGACCTATGTTTTTCCTCAATGTTTTAAATCTCTTTGTTTTGAAATAGAAGTTTGAGTTGCTATGTATTTTTATCTCCAAAAATATGTGAAGAAAACTATAGAACTTTGAGGATTTTATTGTAAAAAATGTTGAAGAAATCCTTTGTTTTTGTTTTTAAATAATTTGGTTTAATTTAAAAAATCTCTAAGTTCAAAAAACAAAAAAAATACTTTTAAAGACTAAATTTCTTTATAATGAAGCAAAATTGGGAAAAAAATCAATTATAAAGGCTTAAAATTGATATTTTTGACAAATTTATACTATATTATTAAAAAAATATAAAAAAAAATATTAAAAAGCTTTAAAAAATATAGAAAAATTAAAAATTTAATTAAAAAAACCAAATTATGGTAAAAACCTTACAAAATGTTGGCGTGTATGCTCAAACACGTGACCCATTTGGCCCAAGGCGTCTGCCTTGGCCAACCAAGTTGTCGACTGGCTTGGAACTTAAGTCTCGACGCTTGGTATTGAAGAAGCCGATGGGCTTCTTCGAGGGATCTGTAGGATTTATCCCACATGCTTACCATAGGGGGATGCAAGAGGCTTGAAAAACCTCAACACTCACCTATGGAGTGATTGCCTATGGGCAATCTGAGTTGGTCCCCCACCCTTTTGGATGTCGCTATGTGGCGCCAAAGGGTTGTCTGTCGAATCTGAGTTATCTTGTGGCTGTCTGCCACATGTTAGGTCTGAGTCAGGTCGTCTATCCAATTAGCATCTAGGTGGCACATGGCCAGTGTGCCACATGTTGCCTAGTCAACAGTCCTAGTCAGCTCGCCAAGTCAGCAGTCTAGGTCAGCACCTCAAGGTGCGTGCAGTCCAGAGGTCTCTGGATCTCACCACATGTTAGGTCTATTGGGATCGAAGGGCCTCCTACCCTCATGGATCTTGAGGTGGTCAATGATCGAAGGGCCTCCTGCCCTCTCAGATCCTGATTATGGGGCCCAAATATCGAGGATCGAAGGGCCTCCTGCCCTCTCGGATCTTGGGTGGTTTTTGGTGTGCATCCAACTGGGAGGGGAGGACACTCTTGCCCTCTCAGCTCTCCTAGTATATGGAGTCCATGTGGGAGCATGAGGGCACTCCTAACCTCGATGCGCTCCCACTAGTGGCTCTGTGGGGGCTGAGTTCCTATGAGCGAGAGCTTAGGCAGAGTTCCTGCTCTCCATGGGTGTCGAGGTGGTCGATCGACCGTTGAGCCCAATCGACAAAAAAATGCTATCAATCTGTTGGCTCGGTGAGGACGGTCGATCACCACTATCGATGTGCTCCTTACCTTGGGTTGTGGTTGATCGACCACAAGGTCTCCTAGGCCTTGGCAGGTCGAGTTGATCTGGCCAAAAATAGGCTTCGCTCCACCATCGAGCTCGCCTGTTGAGGTGGGTTTGGTGGCATCCAAATGTCACCAGCTCATCCTCCGGGCGAGCCAAAAAAGTTGGCTTTGATGCCAATGTAGCAAATTAGGTGAAACAATATTGATATTAATCAAAATTATTCATTACTAACATTAGCATTAGGACTAATGTTATATAATACATAAAATAACAATGCCAACTAATTCTCCCTTAACCATGCTAACAAACGTGTCTGGTCAGGTATAGAGTTAGGTTTAGGATTGACTACCTAGGATATTTAGGATTTAACCTACTTACCATTAGATATTTGAAATAGTAAATATCTACATGGTAATAGTACAAAGTAAATGTAATAATCTATGTAGTATAATGCAATATACTACCTATTTTACCCTAACAATCACTACCCTTGGATATTTTAAAGCAATTTAACATTTAATCAAAGTTTTTGACTTTAAAATTAGGCTTTTGGGCCCTTAGAACATGATATTTTACAATTAGACTTTTCGAATAAAGCACATCCATTGGATCTTCATCTGTATGGAGCACTACTGTCGGATCTACCTGGTTAATCATAGGAGCGCATGTTTAAAATATTAACCATAAGTTTAATACCTTAGGCTAAGCCCTTCCATTAAAATATTTCTTTTGACCCGATTGACTTATCTATCAGAAAGGGGTGCATACCCTAAAAATTTTAATTAATGCTTTGGGCATTACACTTAGGCTTTCGAGTTTTTTAGATCATGGCACTTGATTTATCTCTTTAATATTTGGGGATTTTTTTTATTTTGACTTAAGTTTGAAAATGATCCTGAAAGACTAAACCTTACCTTTTAATAATTGGGTTTATTTAGAGGTTGACCTTTATGATAAATGAAATTATATCTTGATCCTTGTAAGCTTTTTAGGGTAAACCAATATTTAAAAGGGCATACATTAACAATGTCTAAGGTTAGGCTCATCAATCAAACTTATGAAAAATCAACTTCTCAAATAAAATGCAATAGGGACCAACAATGCTTATTATTTTGATGAAACCAAAAATTTTAAAATTGGGGGTTTCAAAAGTTGAGTCAAATTTGGCTCCAACAATTACTTAAAGTATTGTAATAAATGCACAAGTGTCAATGTGCAAGTTGTAAATGTGCATGTAGTCCACATGTACATGAGTCTTAGGTATATTAAGGGCCAAGGAATCTATCTTCCTATATAAAGACATCATAGTGAGTGATTATAGAGAGCATAGTAAATATAGAGAGTGTGTTGTATAGTTTAGTAATATGGTACAATGTTGTATTTTCATATCTGTTCATGGAGTGTTCATGTCCTCCATTCTATAGCATTGTACTATTTTTGTCACTTTTATTAATGTCATATTTCTGAGTTATTTGCAGATGTTCATGTCATTATTTTCTTGCATATTATTGTGCCATTAGTTTATAGTTATCTCATATTAGTTATCTTACATATTGTGGTTGTTCATACTAGAATATTATCCCATAAAAATCTAACATTCTTCCATTGAACTAGCTACCACTAACCTCACTCCTATTGGTGGAGAACAGATCTAGCACAAGACAGAAAACAAAAATAACAAGAGCCAAATTTCTTATTCAGTAGCTTCAGAAAGATTTTACAGAGAATATACAACAATCTGCCATTTTGCCAACCCCTTCTCATTACAATCCTTGGGTTTTTATCGAGGTCCCGATCCTCTGTGTTTTCAAACTTCCCACGATCTGCAATTGCCACTTGGAACAATACTGGAAAGTTGCATTGATGAGACTCTGGGTGAGGTGCGTGACTGGCTGCCATACCCAACGGGATCTTCTTCTCGAACTGCTGCTTTGCTGTTAGTTGCTATAAATGCGTCTCTAGATATCCTGCGTGAGTGGCCAACATGCTTGTTGGAATCTTCCTCTGAAACTGCTGCTTCACTACCGCTAACTTGCCGTGCACGAAGGGACGCCTTTATGAAAGCCTGGAGTGCATGTTTTTCTTTTGGTCGCGATATCGCGACATGTCGCGATATCGCGACAATTCCTTTCTATGCTTTCTCTCTCCTATTTTGGTCGCGATATCGTGACATGTCGCGATATCGCGACATTCCTTCCTCCATGCCTTCTCGCTTTCGCTTTGGCCGCGATATCGTGACCTGTCGCGATATCGCGCCATTTTTCTATCGTGCCTCCGTTCTTCAGTTTCGGTCATGAAATCGTGACATGTCACGATTTCGTGACCTTCCGTCCTCCGCGCCTTTGCTCCCTGCGTTGGTCGCGAAATCGCGACATGTCACGATTTCGTGACCTTCGGTCCTCCGTGCCTTTGCTTCCCTGCTTTGGTCACGAAATCGTGACATGTCACGATTTCGTGACCTTGTGTCCTCCGCGCCTTTGCTTCCTTGCTTTGGTCACGATTTCGTGACATGTCGCGATTTCGTGACCTTGTGTCTTCCGTGCCTTTGCTTCCCTTGGTCACGATTTCGCGACCTTGTGTCCTCCACGCCTTTGCTTCCCTGCTTTGGTCACGATTTCGTGACCTTCTGTCCATCGCTTCTCTATCTCCTATTTTGGTCGCGATATCGCGACACTTTTTGTGTCGCGATATCGCGACACATATTTTTCTTTGCAAAAATACTTAGAAAAATTTGGTTGATGCTAGATTGCTCTGCTGCCCTCGGATGCTCCTGCATCAGACACCCGGGGTGGATTGAGAAGTGATCCTCACTTCTGATCTTTGAGAGGAAGACCCAGGCGGTCAACCTCTATTTTTGATAGCCAAGTTGCATCTTCTACAGGTCTGCCCTTCCACTTGATCAAATATTCAGAATATTGTTTGTTCCTTGTGCTTCTGCCTTCACGAGTATCTAATATTTCCTCGATCTCGTCTGTGGTTGGGTTAGACGTTGGAATGCTCCACAATTCTGTACTTGGTGCCTCTGTACTATTTCCTTCATGGTATTCCACTAAATCTGATATGTTAAAAATAGGCGAAATGTCAAGCCCACTTGGCAATTCCACTTCATATGCATTGCCTGAGTCCCGTTTTTCCAGTATTCTACATGGCCCAAACTTCTTCATCTTCAACTTGTTATAAGTTTTGGCTGGAAATATTTCTTTTCTGAGATGGACCATGACTTCATCTCCCACTTCGAACTCTTTGAACTGCCGCTTTTGGTCTGCTCTTATTTTATACTGAGTATTCATTTTTGCAATTTGTTTCTTCACTTCTTCATGCAGGCTTTTCATCTGTTACGCAAATTCTTCAGCCTCGGCACTGCACTTTTCCCCTTTCTCTAATTTCCTCAGCTCATAAACATTTCTTGGGCTATTTCCATATATGACTTGGAATGGGGACTTGTTTGTACTCTTGTTGATAGAATTGTTGTATGCAAATTCCGCCTGCGGCAAAACCAAATCCCATCCCTTGGGTTTATCTGCTATCAAGCATCTTAATAAATTACCCAGACTTCTATTTACCACCTCTGTCTGTCCATCAGTCTATGGGTGGTATGCAGAACTGAACTTCAGGTCTGTCTTCAACTTCTTCCACAATGTTCTCCAGAAATAACCAACAAACTTTGTATCTCTGTCAGAAACTATGCTTTTTGGTAGACCGTGAAGTCGTACCACTTCCTTGAAAAATAACCCTGCAATGTGAACCGCGTCACTTGTTTTCTGGCAGGGAATAAAATGTGCCATCTTGGAGAATCTGTCAACCACCACAAATACGGAGTCATTTCCCCTCTGTGTTCTCGGCAACCCAAGAATGAAATCCATGTTGATGTCCTCCCATGGCCTCTCAGGTACAGGTAACGGCTGATATAATCCTATGTTCTGCCTCACGCCTTTTGCCATCTGGCATATTCTGCAACTTTGCACAAACCTTTTCACATCTTTCTACAGTTGTGGCTAGTAATAGTTCTCACTCACCAGGGCAATGGTCTTATCCCGACCAAAATGTCCAGCCAGTCCCCCGCTGTGCTTCTCCTTGATTAAGTTCTCCCACATGGAACTCCTTGGAATGCATAATTTACTTCCCCTGAACAACATTCCATCTTGGATTAGAAAATCCAACCACTTTGTCCTGTCCACGATGTAGGTGCCAAGCAAGCCATCCAGGCCTCTGCAAAATCAGGATCTTCAGGGTATAGACCCTTTAGTTCTTCGAATCCTACCACTTCCACTGTCATTTCAATCAGCAAATTCTGCCTTCTACTTAAGGCGTCTGCAACTCTGTTTGATTTTTTGCTTCTGTGCTTTAACACAAAGGTATAGCTTTGGAGAAACTCAACCCACTTCAAGTGCCTCTGATTCAGTTTTGTTTGGTTGTTAATGTACTGTAAGGCCTGATGATCAGTGAATAGAACAAACTCTTTTGGCAACAAATAATGCCTCCACTTCTTTAGAGCTTGAACTATAGCATAAAATTCCTGATCATAAACTGAATACTTTTTTCGAGCATCATTGAGCTTCTCACTAAAGTAAGCAACAAGCCTGCCTTCCTGACTCAGTACAGCTCCTATTGCACTACCACTGGCATCACAATCTACCTGAAATACCTTGTTAAAGTCTGGGAGTGCCAAAACAGGTTGTTCTGTGACCTTTTTCTTCAATACATCAAAGCTCCTATTATCCCCTAAGGTCCACTTAAACTCTTTCTTATCCCCTCTCATTGTTTCTGATGAGGGGTGCACAAATGCTGCTGAAATTTCTAATGAATTTTCTGTAGAAGCTGGCTAGACCATGAAATGATCTTACCTCTATTGTGCTTCTCGGGGTAGGCCATTCGATGATAGCTCTCACCTTTTCTGGGTCCATTTTTAGACCTTCTGCTGAGATGACAAATCCCAGGTACACTAACTCCTTCTTTACAAAATTACACTTTTTCAGATTGATTAATAACTGCTCCTCCCGCAGCTTCTCAAAAACCCTTCTGATATGCATCAGGTGCTCCTCCAGGGTTTTGCTAAATATTAATATATCATCTAAATAGACAATGACAAATTTGCCTAAGAACTCTTTGAGTACCTCATTCATCAACCGCATGAAGGTACTTGGTGCATTGGACAGCCCAAATGGCATGACCAACCATTCATACAAACCCTCTCTGGTCTTGAAGGTTGTCTTCCACTCATCTCCTTCTCTGACATGGATCTGATGGTAACCACTCTTGAGGTCAATCTTGGTGAAGTACTTGGCTCCACTCAAACAGTCCATTATGTCATCCATTCTTGGCAATGGAAATCTGTATTTTATTGTGATCTTGTTGATGGCTCGAGAGTCTGTACACATTCTCCACTCTCCATATTTCTTTGGCGCTAGCACTGCAGGTACTGCGCATGGACTTAAGCTTTCCCGAATCAGTCCCTTCTCCAGCAACTCCTGGACCTGCCTGTTTAGCTCTTCAGTTTCTACAGGCGTCATTCTATGTGCAGCTTTATTGGGCAAGCTTGATCCTAGCACCAAATCGATATGGTGACCGATCTTCCTTATTGGGGGTAAACCCTCGGGCACATTATCAGATATAATATCTGGAAATTCCTCCAATAGATCTAGGACTTCTGTTGGGGTATCTTTGCATTCTGTATCCCTGACTCTAGGAATTAATGCATAACACATATGTTCATGCTTTAAATCATCTAAAAATTTTCTCCCGTCAACCAAGCAAATTTTGGCACTGCCACATACCTTTTCTTCCACCTCCTTCAGGGGTTTCAGCTTATGACGCATTCCATTCTTTGTCATGGAATAGGTGTTGGCATGGCCATCATGAACCGCACACCTGTCAAACTGCCATGGCCTTCCCAACAACAAATGGCACGCATCCATGGGCAGAATGTCGCACAGGACCTCATCACGGTAATTCCCAATACTAAATTTTACCAGGCACTATTCATTGACCAAAACCTTATGGTCTTTCTACAACCACGCGATCCGATATGGATGCGGGTGTCTCTTCCTCTCCAGTTGTAGCTTTGTAACCATTCCCTCTGAAACTAGGTTATCCGTGCTACCGTTGTCAATAATAATATTGCAAATCTTACCCGTGCATTTACACCTTGTGCGGAATAAGCTTTTCCTTTGATCTGTGGCCCCCTCTTCATTCAGCAGGACTCTCCTCGCAATCATTACTTCTCCTCTCTCTGCTTCTTCAGAATGCTCAGATCCAGCATCTTCATCAGCGACCGCGGCTCTGGCATTTCCTTTCGGCCTCCTATTATTCCTTTCTCGTTGTTGTGGGCACTCGTATTGGTGATGTCCCTCTTCTCCACACTGGAAGCAAGTTCCACGGAATCTTCCTCTTCCCTGGCCACGTCCAGCTCTGCCCCTTCCCCCTCGGTAATCATTATTCTGATTACGGGGGTGGTAGGTATTTTCTCTCCTTTGTTCCTGATTACTGCTACCTTCTCCATTCTTCTGAGAATCTTCATTCCTTCTTCCACTGGTCCTTCCATCGGTTCTTCCGCCATGACCTCTTCCTCTTTGCTTGTTCTCAAACCTCCTATTGAGCTTTTCTTCAACCTTTAGGGCAAATTGGTAAGCGTCCTCTATGGTGGTCATCCGGACCAGACTTAATTCTTCTTGAATACTTGCTCGTAACCCATTAATGTAATGGGCTACCTTCTCCTTGTTGGCCTCTGAGTGACCTGTTTTGATCATAATTTTATGAAACTCTTCTGTGTATTCTTTTACAGACTTACTTGATTGCCTCAACCCTTGCATTTTCTTTAGCAGGTCTAACTCATAATCACCAGGGATGAACCGCCTCTTCAGCTTTTTTGCCATCCATTCCCATTTTGTTATTCTCTCTTTTCCTCTTTTATTTCGCTCCAACTGCACTCCCTTCCACCAAATGCTGGCATGACCTTTCAGTTTGGTCTTAGAGAATCCGACCCTATCAGGATCCTCAACCTCCTCGTACTCAAAGTACTCTTCCAGATCGTTGATCCAGTCGATCAATTCCTCTGGATCAAGGTTCCCGAAATACGTGGAAACCTCCATCTTCGGCCTCTTCCCAATCTAGGATATGGCTTTGTATAGTCTGGCTTGAGCAGGATCTACTGCTTCTTCTTCTTCCTCAGGTTGGCCTTCTTCTTCGTCATCTTCCTCTTCACTACCTTCATCTCTTCTTGGCTCCAATCTTCTACGCATTTCTTCTTGCAGGGCTTGCATTTGCCGCTGCAAAGCTCGGACATCTTTCGCTGCCGCCATGCCTCTCCCACCAACAGGGTTTCTTCTTGGAGGCATTCTGCTCACTCAATCACAAGCCCTCCCATAGATCCTGGTGTAACTGCCTCACGTCCGGCGATCTATTACACACTCAGGAACTTTCGGCTCTGATACCACTTGGTGGAGAACAGATCTAGCACAAGACAGAAAACAAAAATAACAAGAGCCAAATTTCTTATTCAGTAGCTTCAGAAAGATTTTACAGAGAATATACAACAATCTGCCATTTTGCCAACCCCTTCTCATTACAATCCTTGGGTTTTTATCGAGGTCCCGATCCTCTGTGTTTTCAAACTTCCCACGATCTGCAATTGCCACTTGGAACAATACTGGAAAGTTGCATTGATGAGACTCGGGTGAGGTGCGCGACTGGCTGCCATACCCAACGGGATCTTCTTCTCGAACTGCTGCTTTGCTGTTAGTTGCTATAAATGCGTCTCTAGATATCCTGCGTGAGTGGCCAACATGCTTGTTGGAATCTTCCTCTAAAACTGCTGCTTCACTACCGCTAACTTGCCGTGCACGAAGGGACGCCTTTATGAAAGCCTGGAGTGCATGTTTTTCTTTTGGTCGTGATATCACGACATGTCGCGATATCGCGACAATTCCTTTCTGTGCTTTCTCTCTCCTATTCCGGATATCGTGACATGTCGCGATATCGTGACATTCCTTCCTCCATGCCTTCTCGCTTTCGCTTTGGCCGCGATATCGTGACCTGTCGCGATATCGTGCCATTTTTCTATCGCGCCTCCGTTCTTCAGTTTCGATCGTGAAATCGTGACATGTCACGATTTCGTGACCTTTCGTCCTCCGCGCCCTTGCTCCCTGTGTTGGTCGCGAAATCATGACATGTCACGATTTCGTGACCTTCGGTCCTCCACGCCTTTGCTTCCCTACTTTGGTCGCGATTTCACGACCTTGTGTCCTCTGCGCCTTTGCTTCCCTGCTTTGGTCGCGATTTCGTGACCTTGTGTCTTCCGCGCCTTTGCTTCCCTGCTTTGGTCACGATTTCGTGACATGTCATGATTTCGTGACCTTGTGTCCTCCGCGCCTTTGCTTCCCTGCTTTGGTCGCGATTTTGCGACCTTCTGTCCGCTGCTTCTCTATCTCCTGTTTTGGTCGCGATATCGCGACACTTTTTGTGTCGCGATATCGCGACACATATTTTTCTTTGCAAAAATACTTAGAAAAATTTGGTTGATGCTAGATTGCTCTGCTGCCCTCGGATGCTCCTACATCACCTATTGTTACCTCTTTTATCATCCCTATACTTGCACCTACACATGTGTCTCAAAACGCATCTTCTTCCACGATACTTGATCAACCCCCACCACCAAATCCATACGAGATGCATCCATATGTTCTTGACACTATTCAAGGGATATCCACTCTCATTCTACCATTCTCTGCATTCCCAATCCACTTATATGGACAATGTAGAGTCACCCTCTTCATCCCCCTCTCTAATGCTCTCATCCCAAACCACTCCTAGCCTAGGAGATTACCTTGTACATAATATAGCATTTTTGCCTCTAGTTGTAAAATCGGTTATGGTTGCCCTAGTTGTACTTATTTAACCATTGATGTTGTTTTCCTAGTAGGCTCTTCCTCTAATCACACAATTTTTGTGTATGGGAGAACTGATTCATCATCATATAAACCTCATAACAAAGAGTTTGAAGCATTCTTTTTTGGCAACATCGACTTTTTTGTTAATCCTTCATCCACCATGAAGTACTTCTATTGTTTTAATTGATGAGGATGCGGTGATGTGGACATAATTATACCTAGGCTATTGTTTATTAGGCTTAGTTTATTTTATCATTTACTAAAGTCTAAGTCCTAAGTCTAAGTTAGAATGTGTGTTCTAGACTAGGTGTTAGCTTTTACTTATTTAATTAAGTATTAAGTCCTAAGTCTAGGTTTTATTTAATAATATCCAATTCCAATTTGTAAATGTCAGCACATTTGGATGGCATAGTCTTTGGATTGGATTTTTTAGCTTAGTTAGAGTTAACAATTTGCTTTTGAGTTCTTAGTCATAGTTTATGGTTAAGAATCTTCCTAATTTGGAATATTATTGTTGTAAATAGTGCTATTTAAGCACAACTTGAAAATAAGAATTAGTTAGTGTATTTTTAATTCAGTTTCCTTGTCACTGGTATCAAAGCCTATGATCAAACTTGTGATAGTTAGAATCCTAGTTGTCTAGGAATCCAATAGTTTGCATAGGGATTAGTTGTTAAATTCCTTGCAAAATCTACTCCAAATTCCTTGTTTTAGGTCCCAAAAATACCCCTCTGTTAGTTTTGTGTAGTGCAATTCCTTCCATGCATAAAAATTTGGTCCCTAATGCTCGTTTAAACTCCAAGAAAAGGATAGTTAAGATTAAAAATTAATTTTAATAAAAAAATTTATTAATATTAATATTAATTTTTTTTATTACTTTAAAAAACTTTTCTAAAAGTTAAAATACCCTAAATAGGGTATTTGGGCCTATTTTGCTCGATCAAAACTGCTCTTGACGGTTGCACAATACAGTGTCGACCATTTTTTACTGCTTATCAAAAATGATAGTTGGCCAATGTTTTTAGCATGCCAATCATCAACCAATAACACCGACGATCGATGACCCACCAAACAGACCATAATTTGACGGTCGACATCAACTGACCGATGTCACCCTATCAGCATCTCCACAACCAAACTAGCTCGGTAGCCCACCTCAATGCTAGTCCACTAGTGGTCCTCTCTTCCATCCATCCTCAACCTCAAGCCACATTGGAATTATTGGCCCAACCATGTGCCAATCGATCCCTTCTTCGATGACACTCTTCAGTGCTAGTTGACATCAGCCCTGGAGATGTTAGCTTTTATTGATGTACTTCTTCGCTTCACAGTGGATGAAAAACTTCATTTGTGCTTGGTAAAAAGTATTCACTTGGTCTGTGCTCATCAAATCCGTTTGTAGATCTGCCCCTCTTCACAATGCCGCAGTCGATGCTACCAAGAATGATTTAGATTCTTGATGTTGATTCCTCACTTTGCACAAATTTTTGATGATCCCTAAAAGTTTCGGTATCCTCCTATGAATTTTGATGGCTTGTGAGTTGCAGGGTAGATTTTTATTATAGGAATTAGTCCCACATTTGGGACGAGGGGGAGAAAATAGCGGTTCATAGTTGATAGCCAACTTGGCTAGTTGGTATTTCTTGCATAAAATTTTGGTGACTGATTCTAATTGGTTGATTGGCAAATCCTTGCCCAAACTCTTGTTACAGTGTTCTAGACACTCCATAGTTGACGCATGGCATAGAAAAATTTTAAATAACATTTTTTTTTGTTTATTTTATCCCTTGCAGGTTCTTTATCCCACGTCTACAGTGTGGGTTGTCCTCAAGCAATTAAAATGTGTAGCACATCTAATAATATTTAACCAGCCCCTTAGGTTGGCTGATGTGCATTCATTGAGAGCTTCACTACCTTGTAACCTATCATTGACTTTGTCAAATTCAACCCCTTGACCTGCTATATTTTTGACCTGTACCCACGCTAACCCACGGTGTCAAATTGCAAAGAGAAAATTTATTATAATTGGTAAACTTTGTATCCCTTCTGTTGAAGGCAAAAGTTTAAAAGTTGGTTGTATTAGCCTAGGAGAGACTAAAATTTTATAATAGATCTGGCTTACACTAGATCATAAATGACATCCGATTTAGCTGACCAAATGTTTGCCTTGGTGGAAACTATTGGGCATTTGGTCAACAAAGTGGATGATATTTCAGTTCGTTATGATACTGATGTAAAAGCCACTAAAGATGCTAAGGCCCATACAAAATGTGAATTCAAGTTGTATGATGGGTCTCGGAACCCTGATGTATTGAATAACTAGATCATGGACATGGAAACCTGGTTTGTGTATACAGAAGTTTTTTTCAATTATCAAGTTCCTTTTGCTAAACTCAAATTGAGTGGGTTAGCAAAACTAGTCATCATGGATAGAAAAAAAGACCAAAATCCCATTACCATTTGGGAAAAATTGGTCCAAGCATTAAAGGATTAACTTTATCCTTATGATTATGCTAGATAATTGAGAGTAAAATGGTGTAGATTATACTCCCTTCAAGAGCACTTGTATTGGGATATCAAATATACTACCTTGGAAACAATTGATGCGACCTTCAACCATGCACAACTAGTCGAAGAGAAGTTTTCCACTCGAGCACAAGGAGCTTCTCACTCTTCAAATCAACAATAGTCTTCGAAGGTCAAGATGCCTTCCAATTCTTCTCCTTCTTCTACTTCTTCTTCTTCCTCTTCTCCTACTTATTATAATGCAAGAAAGTATTGTAATCAATGTAAGAAATAGGGACACTTATAATCCAAGTGTTTTAGGAAGCATAACTTACTTGCACAACCTATAATGGAGGAACCCTAAAAGGGTCCCATTGTGGTTATGGGAGAAGGGAGAGAATATGTTGAATTAAGAGGTAAACTGAACAATGTTACATTGCTGCATCAAAAATGTGGTCATGATAGTTTGTTTGTCACAAAAGCCCACCTCACTCATGACTTATTTGTGGATTGTATTATCGATAATGGATCGCAAACAAATTTTATTGCACAATCTATTGTCGATAGGCTCAAATTACCTATGGAACCACATCCTCATCCATATCCATTGGGATGGAAGGATACAGATTCTAACTCATACATCACAAAGAATTGAACTACATCATTTGCTTTTGGGTTTCATTATGTGGATAGAGTCACTTATGATGTGACTCAAATGGACTATTATGGTCTAATTCTTGGCCAACCTTATCAGTTTGATAAAAGGGCTATTTATGATGGATACAATTAGATCTACACATTACATCATAAGAATAGGCAATATCTTATTTATATTCAGCCACATACCATATTTAGACCTTGTTATTATCTACCACAGAATATAACCTTAGTCTTCAATAAGCCTCATGACACACTTGCTTTCGCTGCATCACCTCCTCCAAAGGTGGTGTTTTCATCATCTTTCGTTGCATTGCCTCCTCCTACGGAGGTGGGTTCTTCATAAGCACCTCCTCCTACTGCTTCTACTACTCTTGCTCTTATTCCTCTCATTTTGAAATGAACTTCTTCATTTCCATTTTCACTAGTTCCTATTATACACTAGACTTCACCGAATTCACAACTAACTATTGGTGCTTCATCATTGCCTTATCAGGATCCTACATAGATTGGTGACTGAGATATACCACAATATTCTACTCTAGCATAAAATACAACTTGTGGCCTCAATGACCTTGTTCATCATCTCATTTAGCTTCATTTTCAACGTGCAATATCTCACTCTCTCACCCCTATTATAAAAGCATTGGAGTCCAATGCTTCTATGGTGGAGAGGTATGATGTGGAAATAATTAGACCTAGGCTATTTTTTATTAGGATTAGTTTATTTTATTATTTACTAAAGTCTAAGTCCTAAGTCTAAGTTAGAATATGTGTTCTAGACTAGGTGTTAGCTTTTACTTATTTAATTAAGTATTAAGTCCTAAGTCTAGGTTTGATTTAATAATATCTAGTTCCAATTTGTAAATGTCGGTACATTTGGATGACATAGTCTTTGGATTTGTTAGCTTAGTTAGAGTTAACAATTTGCTTTTGAGTGCTTAGTCATAGTTTATGGTTAAGCATCTTCCTAATTTGGAAGATTATGGTTGTAAATAGTGCTATTTAAGCACAAATTGGAAATAAAAATTAGTTAGTGTATTTTTAATTTAGTTTCCTCGTTAGCGGTCTTGGTCGCTACAAGCAATGAATACAAAAATTTTTGGAAATCCATTCTCAACCTCCTTAGGATAAATCTATCTTAGGCTATGATAAACATTCTCCAATCGATCCCCTCAATGATGATCTTCAATGTATCACACTTGGTCTCAAGGAGGAAATTCAGGATGAATGCCTTAATCTTGAGCATGCTCTCACACCATCAATAAATCTCTTTCAAGTTACCACAATCTATAACATTTCATATGACACATAAGATGATGAATTGGATGAATCATTTGAGGCACTTTTAATTGCTTCTAATAGCTCTGAAGATGAATCATCTCCTATTGTCCCCATCATATATGTGGATGACTTTTATCTGTGTATGTTCCCCCTTTTGCTACCCATTTTTTCCTTGCTCCTTTAATTGGAGCAACAAAATGCACCCATAAATCCTCCACCTCCACCATGGACACCTCCACATGATCCTTACCTATCTATTCTCAATCAACTTCTTTTTCGAGAGCATGTGCAAGGTAACTCGAACTCTGATCTAGAACCCCCATCATTTCCTCAAGTCAATACAATTTTTGTTAACTTATGCACACCCGTCCATAATATATATGATACTACACATCCCATTCCAATTTATATCAATCTCATTGACTTTGAGCAGATTTCATCCCCTCCAACTATCTCATCTTTCTATCCTTGAGATCAATTGCTTAGGGACTCAAATATATTTTCTCCTACTTCACCCCCTTCTTTGCCCTCTTTTATTTATAATATTGAAATTAGTGAGACTGTGCCATCCCTTCCAGATAATATCATTGATAACATCCATATCATTCGCACCCCTCATTAGCTTAAGGAGGATTCCCATATGCTCATCGAGAAAACCATTTATGTCAACATCAACATGAACCCAAATAACCCTAAAATCATCAAACTTGGGAAGTGTCTCTCAATCAAAGAGCAACATAGTTTTGTCACGCTTCTAGCAGAGTATCAAGAGGTCTTCACATGGTATTATAAAGACATGCCCAATATTGACCCAAATCTTGTTGTCCATGACCTTACGTTGAACCCTAGAGCTAAGCCAATCAAATAGAAGTTGAGGAAGCTTCATCCTACTATAGCCCTCATGGTTAAATAAGAGTTGCAGAAACTCTTAGACATGGGCTTTATTCAACCAATTGACTATCGATAGTAGATTTCAAATATGGTGCCCATTAGCAAACCAAAATGGGGGGATACACATTTTCATTTATTTTTGTGATCTCAAAAAAGCATATCCTAAGGATGATTTTCCTCTCCCTAACATCGATTCACTCGTGGATTCTACTCTAGGCCACAAAATACTCTCCCTAATGGAAATTTTTCAGGATATAACTAAATTCGATTCAATCCTAATGACCAACACAGAACAACTTTTACATCATCTTGGGGGATATTTTGCTACAAAGTCATGTCATTCGGTCTTAAGAAATCTACAAGGTTTTTGATCACCTTATCCACATGCGAGCCATGACATACATCTTCCACGATTACATGCACAAAATTGTACAATATTACATTTATGATCTCTTGGCCAAATCCAAAATGTTCCATGGGCATATCAATGTTTTACAAAATGTTTTTGATTGCCTTCTCGAGTATAACATGTGTCTTAATCCCAAAAAGTGTATCTTTTGCATCACTTTAGGTAAGCTTTTAGGGTTCATCATCTACAAGAGAGGCATTGAAGTGGATTTTAATAAAGTCAAGGTCATTGTTGAATGCAACCCCCTACGACTCTTAAAGAAATTTACATCTTGCAAGGTGAGATTCAAGTGATCCATCACTTTATCACTTAACTATTAGATAAATTCAAATCATTCAATAATTTGTTTCCAAAGGGTATCATATTTCAATGGACTATATATTATCAGGAAGCCTTCAATGATATCAAGTGTTACCTTACTTCTCCTCTAGTTTTGACCTCACCTAGACTAGGCATTCCATTCCATCTGTACATATCTGCAACTAACTTTATTTTAGGGACCATGTTGGCTCAAAAAATGAAGCCAATCGAGAGCAAGCTATATATTACATTAGTCGTACCTTTGTGAGTTATGAAAAAAGATACACATATGTGGAGAAGCTATGCCTTGTGGTTTTTGCCACCAAAAAGCTTCACCACTATATGCTCAACCATAAACATATGTCATTGCTAGAGATAATCCTCTGTGGTATATGATGAGTCATACTTACACAAAAATCTGCATAGCAAAATGCATAATGTTATTAAAAAAATCAATGTCGAATTCATAAGCCAAAAATCCATAAAGGATCAAGTCATCATCGACTCATTGAAGTTCCTCTTCAATATGATAAAACTTTTATGATGAATCTTCCAGATGACTCTATCTTCAATATTACTGAGCTCGAAAAGCATGTCAAACCTAAATATGACATCGATATAATCCTTTTCTTTTATGGGTCTAAGTGCGAACGAGGGGGAGGTGTGAGAATTATTTTCTTTACATCTCAATATGTTTTGATCTCTTCATAATTCAATTTTGACTTCCCTTTAGGGTTATGCATAAGGGGTCAGCTCCAAAATGTATTTATAAAAATTTGGTGAATCAGTTTTGAAATCTAGGCAAATAGTGTCCAAATGCATGTAGAAGGTTCACTATTATTAGGGGCAATGTTGAAAATTTAAACTTAAAATGGTCAAATTATTATAAAATTGGGGCGAATCGATCCAAAAACAAATTTGCACCTAAATTTTTTTGGCTAATGGGCCCTTGTCAAGGGTCCTAAATATTAGCCAATTCTAAATTTCAAAAATCCTAATTTTAGCCAATTTGGCGATAAATAGTCGCTATGCATAACCCTGCTTCCCTTGTACCAACAACAACACAAAATACAAGGTATCAATTCTAGGCCTTCAGACCATTGTGACCATGTGCATTAAATATATCCACATCATAGGTGACTCACAACTCATTGTTAATCAAGTCAAGGGGTCTATCAATTCATGTTAGGTCCTGAAAGCCTACAAGCAAATTATTGATAAGTTATTCATCAATTTTGATTGGTATGATAAAATATTTACCAAGGTAATCTAACCATTTTTTGGATATAATGGCTTCTCTTAGGTTCCTTATCCTATAGAACCCCATTAATAACATTACCCTCATTCATGTCACTATGATTTTCAAATTGACTCTATTGAGAGTCATCTAATAATGAACAAGATGTCTTTATAATTTAGGTAGAACCCTACCACATTGTTTTTATGCAGATCAAGAATTTTATAAATCTTGGTACTCTTCCTTTTGACTTGTTTCCCACTGTACTAAATGCATGTTCAAGTAAAAGGTAACTCGGTACACTTAAGTAGGAGATGTGCTTTATCGTCGTGGCTATGATGGTGTCTTTCTTCGTTGTCTCAAACCACAAGAAGCCAATTGGGTAGTGTCTCAAGTACACAATGGTACATGTGGTGGCAATTTTAGTGGGATGGCTATCACAAAGTGCATTTTGTGCTTGAGTTACTATTGGCCCACCATGGAACATGACTATTGCACATATGTCAAGAAATGTCAAAAATATCAACATCACACTAATTTGACTCATATTCCATCACAAGTTTTACAATCCATTCAAGCCCTATGGCCATTTTTGCAATGGGGACTATATCTAGTTGGGAAAATATCCCCTCCATATTTAGGCAATCACACCTTCATCATCCTCACTATCAAATATATCACCAAGTGGGTTGAGGCTATTCCTCTTTCCAACATGATAGGACCTCAAATTGTGGAGTTTATACTCTAGTATATCATATGTCATTTTGGTATCCCCTCGAAATTCATTTCTAACAATGGGGCCCCATTCAAAAATGAGGATGTTCGATCACTATGCTACAAGCACCATATTCAACATAGCTTCTCAACACCTTATTACCCTTAGAAAAATGGCCAAGTTGAGGCAACCAATAAAACTATTTGTGCCATTCTCAAGAAAAAAATACAAGAGAATCATAAATATTGGCACCTTCAACTCCCTTTGGTGCTTTGGGCTTATCAAACTAGCATTCACGTGATAACAAGCACAACGCTATTCTCTTTAGTCTATGGAATTGAAGCCATCATGCCTCTTGAGTTTGAGATCCCAAATCTATGCATATATTTGCAAGAATTCAGGGATGAGGACATAACTCATCAATATAGGCTCGATCAATTTACTCTTCTCTATGAACATTGAATCAATGCTCTTGAGCACTTTGTGTTTACCAAGATCAAATTAAATGAGCCTATGATCATAAGATCCATCCATGATAATTCAAAGTTGGTGATCTTGTGCTTAAAGAGAATTAGTAAAACTCAAGTCTTCCATCGCATTTATGTGATAAGTTTGTTGCTAACTGGCTTGGTTCATTCATCCTTAAGCAATATTTTGGTTTTGGAGCCTATAATCTTACCACTCTCAAGGGAGTTGAGAAACTTGAACCCATTAACATTATTTATTTGCACATGTTCAATGCCTAACTACTGTCACATTGTAACATAATCAGAAATAAAAATCACATCAATCAAAATTATCTAAATTTTTTAAAAATTAAATAAAATAAGGATTTTAGTTATCATCATTTATTTTTATCCAACCATTCTCTAACGTCTTAAAAAAAAATTGTGAGCATGTTACCAACACATGATGCCACACTAGCAATAAATATACTAAAGCTTATTGTGGAATAGTTGGATGAAAATGAGGTATGCATCTCATCTAAAATTCAAAATCAAAATCAAAATAAAGAAACTCAAGCGCACAACACACTCATATTGCCATCATTATCATACTTTTCAATCAATCACTAACCACCTGTACATTTTTTGAGTTCATTTATTTATTTTCCTTCTTATTTATCTTCTCTCCCTTGCACATCACTCCTCATTGTACAGTCATGATTCGAGCAACTATGTACCATGGACCGGTGTGTTCCTTTCCCCCTTCCTCTTCTCCTCCTTTCTCCATTCGGTGTTGTTTTTCTTTTCTCTTGACTTGTTATTTTTATATATTTTCTATGCCACCACCATCTCATTACCCTTTGCATTTTTCACTTTCATTTTTGTCTTAATGATATTTTGATCATTATTCATTAAGTTTGACACCTATTGTCCAAAGGATTTTAGTTGCATTAATCAATGGCATCTTCATAGCCATAGTTATCTAATATCTTTATATGCACCTATTACTACATTCACTATGTCCACCATTAATATTTTGCAATGCTTTATCTCTTTCCTCTCGTAGGTTTAGAGAATCTTTGGGTTATTCCGGTCGTTCAACCATACCTACTATCTCAATCAGCCTACATTGAAAGTCATTTATTCCTTGAGTGCTACAAGCCTTCCTGGTTACATCAAGTTTCCTCTAAGACCATGCACACATTATATATATTAATCATATTTTGAATCTAGGAAAGATGAAACCATGAGTAGCTCTCACTATAAAGCAAACGATTTCCCCTGTTCATCTTATCATTCCATAATCTGACCCAAAGGATATATCTTACAAAAAAAAGAGGCATCATCATCAGTTGTATCAATTATCATGTATCCTAGGGAATTTTAGACATCTCCATCAGGGCTATAGACACCTGGATGGCAGTGGAGCAACATCGAAGGATTGTGGGGCTATAGATGGATGACTAGAATTGGAGTATACCCTTGCATGGTGATTTTTTTTTCATATTAGTAACCTTCTTTTGTACATACCTATGTGTGATCATGGATGAGATAGATTATAATGGATTGAGTCACAATTGGTCAGTACTACCTCGCTCAAAATATAAAATGAGAATCATTGCACATACATTGGTCTTTGAGCAATTTGACTCCCTTGGTTGGTATTAGTATCTTCAAATTCTTATTTGATCATTAGATGAGTATGATCGATATCACTAGGGTATTTGAGCTTCTTGAAAGTACTTTTCAATACTTCCTTGGATAGGCAAAATGACAAGTCATCTACTTTTGCTCTTGTAGTTTATTTATATCCTCTCCATAGTGTCATATTCCGTCCATTCTATTCTACAATTATGTTAGTACCATTATGTTGATGCCCTTGATTAATCAACCAATTCACAAGTAAGAGATGTGTCATTAGGCATTTTTGAATGATAATCAAACATGCATTTATATTTCCATATTATTGCATTCATCATTTCATAACCATTACATTTCATGTTAGCCATATTTATCATTTCATAATTTGAACCATATATTATGAGTATCATCACAAGCATCTCATTATAGTAATTTTATCCACACATGCATACATTATATTCATATAATTTAAAGAACATAAAAGCATAATTAAATCAATAAAATCAAATCAAATATATTAATCAACCAATCAATAAAAATATCACTCAATCAAGGTGGGAGGTCAAGCGATTATGGAGCCAGAGAGAAGCAAGGGCAGGAGTAGGATCCAACAGTCAGGCCCAGTTTAGGATGCAGGGGAACTAACTTTAGGTAAGGATGAGGATGGGGCAGCGGGTTCTCACAGGATATCACAGGTGGGGCCCCAAGAAAAGGAGCCCCTTGAAAAACCTTCTATCGAGGGTCCCATCCCTGGGAGCCCTAGCATATCCTCCAATGCCCAGATCACCTCAAGCAAGGCGATCCTCTCCAAAATGTCAAATGCTAAGCTATCTCTAGTGGGAACTGATATCTCCATCCCATCAGAAGTTTTCTCTAACTACATATATGGGGCCTTCTATTCACTAGTCGATAAGTTCATCGGAGGATGTCCTAACATGGAGACAATAAGGCATTGGGCCTTCTCCAAATGGAAAACGATAGGGGATATGGAAATCATAGCCCTCTCAAAGGGTTTCTTCATCATCAAACTCAAAAATCGATATGACACCTATCAGATTCTAACAAGAGGGCCCTGGTTTCTAAGCAAGAGGAGCCTGTTCCTCAGGCGATGGGTGGTAGACTTCAACCCTAGCATAAATTTCACCCCTATCTGGATTCATATCTTGGACTTGCCCTTCCACATCTGGCAAGAGGATGTTTTGAGAGTGATTGTGGGAGAAGTTGGCGAGCTAGTGGCTTTCAACTCTACAACCAAGACTGGATCCAAAATGATCCACACTCGCATCTGTATGAACACAAATCTAGAATCTGAGCTCTCATTCGTCATGAACCTGATCTCTGGATACTTTAAATAGCACCAATTACTAGAATATGAAAATAATCTAGCCTTCTATGTTCAGTTCTACATGCAAGGGCATCTCTAGAACCAATGCCCTCTCCTCAAGCCTTCAGAGGATCACATGGATGGCATCTCATTTCCAAAGGCTCCCCCTAGAAGTTGGTTCCATCCCCATTGATCCTCCTTCCCTAGGAACGGCTGACCCAACCCCCGGGTGAATGGATTTCCAATGTGGCAAGCAAATAACCATCATCCAGTTGATAAAGGAAAGAAGAAAGTTGATCCTCCTCTAACGTTAGATTTTGATCAGGTATGCTCCCATACAAACCTTATCCTTGATGTTAATTTTGATAAGACGGTCTCCCTTATGGAACATTCCACAACTCTAGTTTCCCCTGTGGATCCCTCCTTGATATTTGTTCCCCCTATTTCCCCTATAGTATCCCCTGTGGACCCTTCCTCACCTCCTATTTATGACCAAGGTGATCCAAAACCTGGTCCCAATCTTGGTCAAGTCATGTCAAGCCCCCTTGTGAACCCTTCTTCCCCCTCCTAACCCCCCATTCAGGGACTACCATCTCTGATTATTTGCCCACATATAGGCCCCCCTTCCCCTCCCTGGCCATCTCTGATCACCCATATGAGTAGTCTAATGGAGATGATGAAGGAAGTCCCACCATTTCCTAGTCAGCCCCAGAAGGCTTCTGTCCCAAGAGAGCTTGCAACAAAAGATTCCCCACTGACTTCTACAGTGACAAAAGGAGAGGCTGACCCACCCTAGGAGATCAAAGAAGGAAAGAGGAAAAATATGATATTTCTAACGAGCTCTAGTCCACCTTACTGTCTGATATCCTTAGCTTACTTAAATAAGAGACAAATAATTCTAAACCTCCCTCCCACTAGGGGAAGGGAGGCAAAAAGCCCCCCAAATGTGTCAGATGAATATTCTCACCTGGAATGTGAGAGGGCTCAATGGAACCCCCAAGAGATGCATCCTTGCCCATATTTGTAAAGACTACAAACCACCAATCCTCATTATTCAAGAAACCAAATTAGATGAGACTTCCTCACCCAAGGTTTCCAAAGCAGTTTGGAGCAATGGTAAATTCTTGTTCACCCTAGCCCAAGGATCTTTTGGAGGGTTGTTGTGCATGTGGGACCTGGCCATAGTCGAAGGGAGACTAATTTCATCTTACAAAAAAATCATCAACATGATGTTCCATAGAAATATTGGTCTATTAGGAGTAGGAGGGGTCATCCATGATCATGAAGGAAGCATTATCCTTACTTGCGCTGAGTTCTTGGGGATCCAAACCAACAACTTTATAGAAGCCTCGATGCTCTAGCGAGGTTTGTCCATCCTCCAAGAGTATCCCAAAAGAATCATCATCGAGGGGGACTCCCTGTACATCATCAACCTCATGACCAGGCAAAAGGACCCATCCTGGAAAATATTCAACATCATTCAAGAAGCCAAGAAGATTCTATAAGGTCTACCCCAGATGTCCATCCGCCACACCTTTAGATAAGGTACTAAGCTTGCAGACTCCATGGCCAACATAGCATCCTCATCAAGGGGTCCTAGAATCTGGAGAGGTAATTTCCCCAAAGAGCTATTCGATGCGGTTAATTAGGAAAGTCCATATATCAAGATGCTAAGTCCTAAGATCTTGTCTCCTAGTGTCAAAGGGTCGTGGGCCATGTCGACTCATAGTAAGGTGATGGACTCTCCCCCTATCCAATGCGTACCAAATATTTCCCTTGGGACCTCCACCCATAGGGAGGTATAGGGAGGTGACAGGTGGCTCATGCAAATCCATTCTCATCAACCTTAGATCTGATCAATATTTGGCCCTCGATAGCCCCCTTAACCGCTGCAATGGTCCCATCTATGACATCGAGAGTTGTCACGTGTGTTTTTTCCACAAGCCCACCAACTTTTTGTCCTTATCTCCTATTGCTCATGATGTGGCTATTTTCCATAGGGCAATCACTAGTTTCCAATGGCCCCCTCTCTCCTTGCCACATCACGATGCAAACTATGAGTGACACGTGTGTCAAAGTAGCCCTCCTCATCACCATGCCACACAACTTTCTTTCCTCTTCTGCCACCTTTCGAGTGTGTCAGCCTTTACTCCTGCTACAATGTCCCCATGCAAGAGGTGGTGTCTTCCCAATGCTTCCCCTATCCCTTCACCAGATCTAGCCTATTTATTCCTCTTTGGTAGGGTGGCAGTATCTTTCATCATCCTCCCCTCTCTAAGCCTTGTCTTTGTTCTATCATATGGCCTCTTCCCCTATAGCCCCCTATGGCTTTGACATTTCTCTTCTGCCCTAATGGCTATTGTGTATGTAGAACCAAAATCCCTCTCGATCAGTGAAACCACTCTTATTTTCATGAATGCAAAAAGGCTTACCCCTTTTTTGCACAAATTTTTAGGCCCTAACGATGAAATAACCAAGGACTTCATAGAGTCATGGCAAAACGATGAAGTCAAGATCCACGATGTTCACTTCAGGATCTCACAAGATCTCTGTGATATTATTAGCCTCACTACTAATGGGTGCTTCATCAGATGGGATAATTATAACTGGGAGGAGGAGATCGAGCAGTTTCTTGAATAGAGTGAATGGCTATGGGTGGGACAAATCAGCCCTATACCGCTCGGTCCTACCTCCCCCTAGAGTGAAGCCATGGTCCCCATCATGTAATTCATCATACAAAAAATCCCCTCCATAGCTTCTACCTCAATTTTGTTAACCTCCTTCAAGACTCATGACAGATTTGCATCCTTGATTACCTGATTTACTCAAATTTGATTTCAATCAAAAAATCCCAAAAATCCCAAGATAAACCCCTACACCAGGGGCTTCTGGTGATCATCTTTTGCCACATAGTGGCCAAATACCCCCATCCCTAAGAGGTTCCCCCTATCATCTAATACCTCCCTAAATCCCCTGCCATTTTAGAAAACTGCAATTATAAATATGGGGATGGCAACCTTGAGGAATGTGGTAAACCCTCCCTCCCCAAGAGTGCAAGATGCAATTCGACGAGGAAGTGGATAGTGGTAGATGACTCCTCCGGTGGTCCTAGGTTATCAACCCATCTTAATAAGCCTAAAAATAAGAAGAAGACCTCCCCTAAAATCATCTTAGACTCTGAGAGTGATGGCGTGGTGTCCCCAACCCAACTCCTATAAAATATGGTTATCAAATCTATGACTAATATGATGAATTTTGCAAACACCACCATTAGGATCCTCAAGAAGCTGGCCTGCAAAGAGAGCAAGGGTACTGATCAGGAGGATACAACTAAAGTCTGATGCGCTATATGGTTGGGCCTAGGTGGATCCCAATTAGACTATTTTTTGTTCATTTGGCTAGTTTTAGTAAAGATGGCTGGTTTTTGGGTTCGCCCTCCTGTGTTGTTCTGCGTCTGTTTCTGCTACCTAGTTTTTTAGTTAGACCAAGGGCCTATTCTATTTTTTTATATGCATAGTTTGTTTCTTATGTTTCAAGGCTATGCCTAAAATCCTGGTGCTTCGGCCCCTTTTGTCATAAGGTTCTGGGATCCTCTTAAAAAACCCAACTTGTATATAAAATCAACTTATCAAAAAAAATATCACTCAATAAAAAAGGCTTAATTAAGTAATCAAAAGATTCAATAAATTAATCAAAAGGTTCAATCATTCCATCAAGTAAGCAAAAGGTCTAATAAGTAAATCAATCAAAAGGCTCAATTACTCAATTGACCATCAAATCAAATCCAATCAATCGATCAATCAAATTTTACATTAGATATATTTATTCTTATGCATTAGATTACACTTACTTTCTTGCATTAGAATATATTTCCTTATTTTTATTTTTCTTGCCATCATTGTCATAATTTTTATTCAACTTTTTCAATTGGCTTATGTTTGTCACCCATTTCATTCCATCCACTCGTCACTTAAGGGGGTTGACAAATACCCACGAATTTTATCTCAAATCAGTTCAACATGCAAACACCCAATTTTGGAGTTATATGTGTCCAAGAATATTTTCCCAAGGCTATCATTAACCCTCTATCTATTAGGGAAAATAGTAGAACTCATATTTTATTTTTCAAATTTTCTAATCAAAACCCTGATTCCAAGACTCAAAACTCTAATCAAATCGATCTCAATAATTCATCAAAGGCAAATATTCAAGGATATTTGTTGCTTTCATAACTGGGGAATATTATATTGCTCTTGATTTGAGATAATCTTGTGTCACACTCCTCAAGTCAAAGATCATTTTCATCATTCACCAATCATTATCGTTGTCCATCATCAATCTAACAATCAATGTCATTGGTTTTTGTACCATATTATGTTTTCACACAATATGGTACAAAAAGGGGCATCTTTAGACACCTAAAAGTGTCACATTTGCAATGGGTAGTATTAATGTTTAATAATATGTGAAATTATTTTAATTAATGAATTGCAAACCTTAAAAATTATTAATATTGGCTATTCTAGCCCCTTTGACTTTTTCTAGCCCCTTTGACCCACTTTAGCCTCTTCTTATGCCCAACCGTGGTCATCATGAGACTACTCTACTATTTTTAATTTTGGTTTGTATTAACTCTGGTTAGCATTAATTTCCCCTCTTTCCTCCACTTTCCAAGTGCATTCAATGCATTTGGATGAGGATTCCCTCCACCCGATAACTTTGATGAGAAATACTAATTTAGTGGGTGATTAATATCTCCACAAAAAGGGTATTAATTAGGCATGTAATAATACATCATGGCATATCATAAGGTGTTATGACACATCATAAGGTGCCATAGGACGTTATAGCCAAAACAAGAAAAGTTGCACATTTGTCCACCCCAAGTAGAAAATCTCTAAGATGCCATTTTTACACACTCATAACATTTGTCACCCATTTTCTTCCATCCTCTCCACTCTCCTCCACCCATGGGAGAATTTAAAAATATGTCTCCATTTTCATGTTCATATGGTGCACAAAAATTATACGAAACTTTGCTCAAATTTCATTCAATATTGTTGTATTTTTGCTTGACATTATGCTTGCAGGTTTACCATTGGAGGAGCTCAAAGGCATCAACCATGGAGGCTTTTGGGTTTGTTCACTAACATTTTTTTGTAGCCATATCAACAACAGATATTCAATAGTGCATTGGATCTACAAAAAGGACCCCAAAATAAATATTTGAAGGCTCAAATTCAAGATCAAAATCCTTTTTCGGATAACAGTCTCAACTACCCATGGTAGTTAACCAGAAGCACAACCGCCCAAGATAATTTCCTAGAGAGCCAACCACCATGGGCGGTTGAGCTTCAATGCCAGAAAAAACTCTAGATCAACCCCAAAATGCACAAAAAGGTAAAGCATGTATCTTTTTACATTTTGTAAGAATTTTACATAATTTTGTAATTCCTACAATTTGTAATATTTTAGTTACTTTTTGTAATTTTCTTTCTGTGGTTTGGGTCTCATATTGAAAGGCCCTCCATATGTTGTTGATGTTGTTATTTTGAGCTTATGTGCAGGTATTGGATACACATGGAATCTTGGGAGGTCAAGCAACACATCTTCTAAACCCTTCCACAACCTGCTGTGCACTCAAAGAGAAAACTTGCCACACCATAGATTTCACTTGTAAAATAAAACCCTCTGTATTGGGAGGTCAATTGTAACCAAAAGTGCCTATTTATAAAAGATAAAGTTTATCAATTTCAAATAAATTGTAAATCTCTTTTGTTGCACTTTTTTCTACTTTCAATTGTTATGGTGTATTTCCTCCTTCACACACTTGCAATAGCTTATCATTAAGAACTTCAATCTCCTCTGATCCTAGAATATTTTAGTAAAAATCCTTGTCTCTTTTTTTATTTTTCTTTGTTTCTTAATCCAAACCCCTTCTACTCATATTAGTTGTTGATCTTATATTACTGTCATCATTTGAAAAATGTGTGTTTTTATCTCCTTCTTTTAACCAATTCTAATTTGATTTTAATCCTCACAATTTCTCTTCCTTGCTCAAAATATAATTATTATAACTTCCTTTCCTTCAAGCTTGGATTATTGTGCTCATATTTTTGGAACTTTGAAAGTTTCTCTTTAGTTATTTCTTCTTGAAAAAGCTTCCAAAAGTGTTATTGTTCCATTCTTTTAATCTAGATGTTATTGATGTAATTTATTTTGGAAGTGTAAGGGACCTAGAAAATGGTCTGGTGCTTTAATGATCAACAAATTTGAAGGCTGGAGGAGTGTGGAAAGTTGGAGGTTGAAGGAGCACGAAAGGCTGAATGATGAGTTGATCTTTGGAGTGTCAAGGCTAAAGGAATGTGGAAGGCTAGGTTGGCTAAAGGATAGTGGAAGGTTGGGCTAGCTGAAGGAGCTACAATGAAAGGATGGGATGTTGGGTGGAAGGTTAGGATGGCTAAAGGAACATGGAAGATCGATAAGGCTAAAGGAGCATGGAAGGCTAGGCTAGTTGAAGGAGTTGCAATGGAAGGTTGGAATGTTGAGTGGAAGGTTGGTAAGGTTGAAGGATCATGGAAGGCTGCTTAGGTTGAAGGAGCATGAAAAGGCTAGCCTTGTTGGTAGAAGGCTTATTTGAGATTGGATTAGTTGAGGGAATCACAACAATAGGTTGGGTTGTTGAGTGTAGTGCAACAACAAGTCGAGTTGTTGGGTGGAATGTTGGATCAACTAAAACCCCCTATTTTTGTCTTTGGTGTGCCTATGGGTTTGGAACCCACAAGTATTGGGGTGGTTTTTCCTCTATTTTTACAATAAAAAAATGTGTGAAGGATTAAAGTTTTTTTAAAAACGTCTCATCTTTTAGGAGCCATATCTTCATGAAAAGTTATTTGATTCAGCTTATTCTTGGACCAACTTGTGCAAATTTTTAATAACTTTAAATGAGTGGTCATATGCAAGAATTCAAGCAATATTGAGGGAAATTTGACCCTATGAAGTCAACCATTCATAACAATAACAATGATGATTTTTCAAGTCACGAAAAATAAAATTGCAAATATTTGTTAGCTAGGGTTCGAATGATGGGAAGAGAAATGAAAGGCTAGGAATTCAATGAGGAAGGAAACTAGCAATCCATATTTGGTAAAGTAGAATATGATAGTGCAATATTTTGTAAAAATTACTCTACTAAAATGTCAAGAAAGATGCTATAGAATAATTGTATTCATACAAAAAATTGAAAAGATCCAGAAAATGAAAATCAAGAATTCAGATATTTATGTAAAATGATGTAGGTTTGTAGCTATAACATCTCAATTGAGATGAGAAGTGTAATTATTTATAAAATCTCAATCTTGAAAGAAGATAATTATAATTTGTCAAGGGTGGGGGACCCGAGTACAACCCCTTATTATCTAGAAAAAAAGAATTTTTTTTTTGGAAGTGTATATAGCCCATCATTTCTTGAAGAATTTCATGTTTACACTATCATATCAACAAATTTAGGATAATATTTCCACATATGCTCATATTCAAAATAAGTTATTTTTTATTCATTTACCACCATTTTAACTCTTATTGGCCATCATTATGAACCTATCCTTGTCAAGGAATTAATTTTAGCACAAGTTCCTTCATCTAGCCAATGATTTAAGAGTATTCATCTATCCATTTATTTTGCTATCATGTTTTAGCCTATCCTACCATTGGTCCATGTATAGTTGTCCTCTTCAAACTCAACCTTCCATGGATTATTGTTTTGTATGAAAGCTAAGAAATATATCATATATTTGGTTATTTTCCTAATTCCCATAAAAACATTGTCTAGCTTGGTTATGGCATTAAAAACTCCTATGATCATAAATCGAGTATCCTAATATTCACTTCTCATAAAGGCTTCAATACCACTCCATACTTCTAATATTCCTAACTAAGTTGTAGGTTCATAGACGTTGATAAGGATGAAATGGATATCTACAAAGTAGCATGTGACTAATGCGACTATCTAATATCTAGTTTTATGAATGGCTTAACTGGATTCCAACTTGTTAGAATTTCCCCTATTGCTCCTTAATCCACAAAATCCCATACACATCTCACCCATATTGCTTTCATAGTTTTAGAAACTTTTTCCTTTTATTTTAGTTTCTTTGATACAAAGAATAATAGGCTTATTACTTAAACAAAAATATCTAATACACCTTTGCTTTGAGGGGGTATTAGCACCCCTTGTATTCCATGAGATGATAATCATGTCACATTAGGGGTTGATGGGCCCTCTTTTGAATTATCAACATCATTTTATTTTTTGGTAAAGAGAAGTTTAACCAACTTAGATTGTGTTCCTTTTTCTATATTTGGTCTTGGTTTCCTATCTCTCACTTGATAATTTAAAGGTTTTTATAGACACCAAAATCTAGCCACTTGTCATCCAGCCAGGTCTTTCTGCCATCTTTTCCCATTTATTTATATATATTTAGGTATATTTGTTAAATATATGTTTAATATTAATATTTTAATATTATATTTTATATATTTAATAAATATAAATATTATATATGTGAATAAATCCCAACCATCCAATTTAAATTAATCCTAGCCATCCATCCACATCAATCCATGCCACACACCCGAAATCAATATCCACCCTTAGATGTGTTTTAATTTTAGCCACACAATTCGTGTCGCTCAAACCCTAACATGCCCTAATGTAGATTATTAATAGGAGCCATTTTGATGGCTCAATCCCTAAGTCATTTTTGTAGTCATTTTGCTAAGCCATTTGCCCCTGAGTTCCCTGGAGTATCCAAGAACTCATGCCTTTCATCCTCGCTCGCCATAACCTCTGCATCCATCATCGCCCCTCTTGCCCAGCTAGATATATTTTTGCAAATCTTCACATCAACTCCCAAATGCCTTCGGGCACTCTCTGTCACTGTTGAGCACCTTCGAGCACTTTTCCTTCACTATTGAGAACCTCTAGGCATCCTCTGCCATTCCTTATCACCCATGATCATTTTTTGCTATCGTTGAGCACCTGCAGACATATTAGACCAGAGCCTTGTAGTACTGCTAGCCCTCGGGTGACACTAGGGCATCGTCGCACTGATTTCCTAGAAGAAATATCACAAATAAAAAAATAGCAAGCATCTTAAGGTAAATATTCTTATTATTATATAATTCTATACATTTTTTAGTTTATGTTCATGTTATTTAAATTAGATAGCTAGGGTTTTTGTATTGATTATTGAGGGTCTCATGTTGTGGAGCCCTCATAGTTGCTACTAACCTATTTGCTACTTTCTTGTGTGCATATCTAGAGATACACAAACATTGAGCAGTTGTTTAAGCTGGAGTGGTCCAATCTAGGATATCCAAGCCCACTCACCTCTGTTGGGATCGATCGAGCGTGAAGACACCACCCTGATTTGTTGGCTAGGGTTTCAAAGAACCCTAGCATGTTGAGATTATTTGTATTGAGAAATAAAAGCTTTGTAAACTCCCAATCTAGGGCATATTTGGTTGTAATATCAAAAATCCACCTGACAATAAAATCCAAGTTTATTTTTGTGCAATCACATGTATTTATTTTGCTTTAATAGTTTATTTATTTAAATTTAGTTATTTGGTGTTGTTCGATTTCTTATCTACAAATGGCAATCATAATTCCAACAAGTCAAATCATCATTGGCATTCATAATTCCTAGGTATTTTTGATCACTCATCCACTCCTAGTGTTTTAAGCAACCTCCAAATACAGGTCGAGTTCTTTTTAGGACCATTACACATCTTCACTAAGAAAATCTAGAGTTTTGGAAATTGACTCCAAAACATTCTTGAACCAAAACACAATTTCATATCTTAAAAAAAAACATCTTGTATCAAAGAGGGATAACACCATATTTGGATTGAAGCCTGAAGTGAAAAGGGCTTATCCTCACTTGTACCATCATGCAACATGACCTATCCCAAAAAGCGTACATCGAGCTATTGTATAAATGAAATAAACATGAAAGCATGACAAAATAACAAAATTGCATGTGACAATGAAAATACGTGTTTCTTTTATTAATTTTGCCAATGAAATACAGTTACAAAATTGCCCCTCTTAGGGTCATCAAAATGTTGATACTCTTAATACAATTGCCAAAGCCTCCAACGGGGTATGCGCACTATAAATGCCTTTTCAAATAGTCGTAAACTACCCTAGGGTGGAGTAGACCCTCTTCTTCACGTTGAGGAAGGAAATTGGTGATTCAAGCTCGTTTGAACCTGTTTCCTATGATCAAGAAACAACACAAGAACGTTATACAAATAGGCAACCTCTCGTGATGAGGCCCTTTGAAGGATTAAAACATGAAAAATCCATGAAAAGCATATAATCAAGAAAGCATGAAAAACACATCTAAACTATGCCAAATTAATAAAGATTCATGGAAATGCATAAAAGACTATTGCAACCACATATTGAATGGTCTAATTAAATGAAATAGAGCATGAAAGCATAAAAAGAAACCATTCTTGCATATTCTACACTAACATGACAAAATCACTCTAAACGCTAAATCTATCGATCAGAGATCTCTAAAACAATAATTGATCAGCTAAAATGCTAATTCTAACTTAACTAATCATATTGTGATGAAAACAGTAAAGATATTTTACCCATGTTGCAAATCGCAGCTCTGATTAGTGATTTGCACTATGAACCACGACTGAAAGCCGCGATGAGAAACCAAGTGGTTTGCCCTCCAAATTCAAGGTTTGTGGGCTTGATATCCTTGTCCAATTGATGTTCAAGGGTCGCCTTTGGTGTCCTCTGACAAGTTTGGTGGTTGAATTGTTGAATGGGGCCTCTGTTTGAAGAAATTAGTGTTTCTTGGCTCTCATAGGTCTTTAGGGCATCCATGGCCTAATTTGTCATAATGCTTGACAAATTGACAATGGGGATGGCAATAAGGCTCTCTCTATGCACTCAAGTGAGTCCACAATTTGACAGGGCTTCGTTGCTTTGATCTCCAAATGCACTCTCTCCTAGTTTACCCTAATTCTCAAGGGTACTTATAGGATGTCCCAGGGCTAGGGGTGGATTCATGGAGAAGCCAAGATTAATAAGGGGTGGTTAGGATAGTTGGATTAGAAGATTCTATCCTCTAACCATCGTCTTCTTGAAAAAATTGCTGTTCAAACCGATTTGGCTCGGATGAAGGTCAACTGAACTTCAGTTAAGACTACAGGTTACAGCTGTAGTTTAGGTTGTAAACCACAAGTCTTAGCTATGATTCAGACTGTAGACCATAGGCCTGGTCTGCGGTTCAGACTGAATAGGCCAAGGAGACCAACTTGAGTGGTTAGAACCACTGCTCTATCTTGGAGTCTATCCAAGATCTTCCATATGGTCTTGTAGCATATCCATATGAGTAGTCACCCTCGACGTGACGTGTTTTAGGTGTCTACAGATGCCCATTTTGATATGCGTTGTGAGATAGAACAACGTTGAGAAAAAATAGACCTCCTAAAATTATGTTGAAGGTTCTATGATGATCATTAGTTGGATCAACATTAGATGCCCCAGGTCCTGCAAAAGGATGTGCATCTTGGAATCATTGCTTCCAACTCTTTGGAGGCTTAAAATTGAAAGAGTTTGCACTCGTCATCAGACATTCAAGTAGCTTTGGAACTACAATAGGAGTTAGGCCTATATAACCGAAATGATGAGAGTTACAAACAAATTATCATATTTGCTATTTTTCCCAAGAAAAGGGGTAAGCTTATGATAGCTGTTGACAATGATTTGCAAGGATGAACATAATTTTGACAAGATCAAGGGATCTACGATCTCAGGGATATTCTACTGATTTTGATTATGATTTGATATTATGACTACCCCCTCAAGTGATGATTCGATGAGGGTAATGACAATGTATGAAGCAACGAGGTTGCTTGACCACTATGAATGATCTGAAATTTTTTAGATTTGAGCATTTTAATGCCTTGGCTACACCTAGTTCAACTTTTGATTCCAACTATTAATAGTATTTGTAAATTTCTATCCCATGGAGCAGTCGGGATGCAATAGCCGTCTTAGGGAATCAAATTGATACAAGTCCAATTAGATTTGTGTTGAATCAAATTATCAATGATTTGCTGAAAATATATCATAGGAGAAATGACATGCAACGCCTTGTTCTCGTGGAGCAGTTCAGCCATGAAGACCTTCTTAGGGATTAAAAATAAGCATATCAGATCAACGATAACCATTTTACCCCAAATGTCCTTATGGTAATTTACTCATCTTACCAAATTGCATGGATCGCAAGTCGCTGCAACCGCCAAGTGTATAGGGTAAATTACTGAATACAAGGTGCAGTTGGTTTTTTAATTATTTGATTTTTTTGTTAATTTTGATTTATTGATCAATCCTGGTGCTTTGAACATCACCAAATTTGCAATATTGATTTCTCATTTTGAAATTTGATCCGTTAGGAGTCATTAATTTCCCATTTTAGACCTTCCCACGGTGGGGTTTGAGTGCATTGCAATGAGATGCCAGTTATAGGGTTAATGAACTTCACTAAATTGTTGGCAACGAACCTCACCGTAGACTAGGCTAGGTTAGATTTTATTATTATTTTTCTAGCTAGGCTAGGAAGGGACCCAAAATGGATCTCATTCCTAGACTGCATCTGGCACCTGTGGCTCCCAATTGTCAGATTGGGAACCACAACTATCATTTGCGGTTAGAATTCAAATTTCCAACAATCAAATTTGATCACGGTCGGACCGCAAGGTTGACCTGCGGTTCGATGACTTTGGAAAATTTTTCTAATTTTTCTAAATTTTCTAAGGTTTTCTAGTAATTAATGCTAGTTATTGCATGTCTGAGATGCCTTTTGAATTTTCTTGATGTTTTTGACATTTTTAGAGTCGTTTTTTAATCTATCTTTGCTTGTTTTAGTTAGATGTTTCTCTTATGAATTGTTTATTTCTAGACATTGACTTCTAGGGCCCGAGAGCCAGACATACTTCACACCCTCTACGGATAGCTTACTCCAGGGGAGTGGGAGTGGTTCGAAGTCATTGGCTTCGACTGTGCTTGGATCTACCTACGATTAGGGTAGATACAACATATATGACTATGTTGGCCCAGAGCTAGAATGCCCGGACCAACACATTTCATCTGTCGATGGGTGATATGAACGTCACCCTGGAGGATGTGTATCAGATATTTAAGATCCTTATTTATGGCGAGGCCATCACCTCCTCTTCCTCTCGAAGAAAGAAGGTTGTCTGTGATACCATATTTGACGATCAAAGCGATGAGGCCCAGTGATCGATGGATCATGAAGGTGTACACATTGGCTACTGGAAGGGGGAGCACATATTCTCTCAAAGAGGCAGTCTTCATGCACTTGGTCGTGTAGATAGTCCTTTAATACTTCTCAGGCACAAGGATCCCCTGGAACCTTCTTGCTAACATCACCATCCATCGGCCACTACTCCTAGCCTAGGGGAGCACTCTATTATGTCAGCTCTATCGAGAGCTATATCAGGTGACTTGCAAGAGCTAGGTAGGCATCAGCTACAACCTACTACTACAGATCTAGGGTTGGTAGCACATCCACATTGATCATCCTATAGAGCTACCACTTGACATTGACTCTATTGACGACGTGCACTAGTGCTATGCAGCTTGCTAGCACCGCGAGGAGGGGTTCTAGAGTAGGTCCCATGTAGAAGACATCGGGTATAACCTTAGTAGATTCACGAGATTAAGGCTCGACGATATAAAGTGGCGCCCATACATGGGGTGCCCTGCATGGTCAAAGGCTGACGAGCGATTGCGTTGGGCTCATCAAGATATGTGGCTCCTGGGCCGCAAGGATGAGATCAGGGAGTACCAATTTTACTCTCGTGTACTACGATAGTTTGGCTTAGTTCAGGACATACCAGTGCTACCGATCATCTACAAGCGGCTAGCTCTAAAGATAGGTTAATAGTGGATACAGTCAACGGTGCTTAGTGATGTAGCTAATAATTTTTAGGAATCAAGGATTTTTGTGGCTGGGACTACTCTTGCTTATGATGCTTGGTGGTCACTACTGTAGTGGCAGGGATCTGGACCTATCGGCCAGGTTGACGATGAGGCTGAGACTGATCCACAAGGGCACAATGTGTGCCCATAGACTGAGGGTGGATGGGGGGTAGAGGCTGCAACAGGAGATGCACCCCCTATGGATATCTAGGAGAAGGTACTAGATGAGGGCAAGGTGCCTCTAGACAGTAAGGTAGGTCAACTACTAGCCCAGGTAGCAGATCTGCATAGCTAGGTTGGGTGGTTCCACACTTAGATGCTACAAAGGGACACTAGCATCACCATGTTAGAGGTGAAGCTGGCTCATAGTGAGAGACAACGATAGTAGATCTAGGAGGAGCTCACAAGGACCACGACTCGTGCCACAACAATAGAGAGTCAGATTTAGGAGTTGACTAGCACACTACAGGTAGTAGAGATACGATGAGATGCATCTGTAGTAGAGAGGGACTTGGCTCAGTCCTAGGCTCATAGAGGAGACACCACCTCATCTCAAGCTATCATGGCACCACCAGTAGCACCATCAGATATACTACCAAGAGGTGATGATCCATGACAAAGATTCGGTGGTTCACTTCCCTCGTATAAGAGGGAAATGACCTTTGTGATGCGAGGGCAACTTGCATATCCCAACTAGAGGAATTTATTAGATTGTAGGGCTTGGAGGTGCCAAAGGATAGACATACTATGGGGTCTCAAAGGACCAGGTCTAGGACTACAAGATAGTCCAAGACGAGCTCTAACCAGCAGACTCATAGGACACAAAGAACACATAGGTCCTCTAGCACACGTGGAGGTAGCTCTCAAAGGAGTCACAAGGAGATGAGTGCAACCTCTAGTCATAGGTATAGCCGCATAGACATATCAATATCCCGTGTGCTAGGCCTCTTTGGGTTAGGTGGCACACAAGGCCCTCATCAAGGCACACAACAAGCACCAGAGCCGACTGTAGAGCAAGCTCTAGGGCACAGGGCTGAGGGAAACGGTGAGAGCTCCAGTTCAGGGGGAGTAGGCCAAAGCTAGGGCTCTACTAGATCTAGGCTACATTTTGCATATGTACCATTTTTGGTGCAAGGTCTAGGACCTACATGATTGTAGCCTGCAAGAATTTTGTACTCCTGATATACTCTGTTGGACACACACACACACACACACACATATATATATATATATATGAGATTTATCATTTATGACTCATTATGTGTACTTATGTATGTTTAATTTTATGTTTATGTGATGCACATGGATGCAATGCTTATTTTAATTTGATGTTATATGATGTGATGTATGGATGACATGCACTAGATAGCTATTTAATTTATGATGATGATATGCAATGATCTAGATGCTTAGATGTGCGATGTATGTAATGTATTATTTACATGATGGCAATCTAATGTAAATGAACCTGTATGCTTCAATCACTTAAAATATAATTAATGAATGCAATTATGTTTATCAATCTAATGGATGACACCACAGAATGTATAAATATCATGAATGTAATTGAAAATCCTTAAGATAAGAATTTAATCAATTAATCACCCATATATGAAATGTAATGAATGCAGTTGTATTATGCGAATGATATAATGTGTCATTCTATTTTACTTTTCAAATTTGAAAAATATGCACGATATAGTCAGTGGTCGTCTAAATATTATTTCTAATATCCATCCGATATCTATCCTATATCTTGATTGTGCTCTATATAATGATGTATCATGGACTCGATACTTTGCAATTTGATGATTTTATATGGTTTGCGATATTTGATATTTTGTTGCTATGAGAGAGATTTTTGAGGTTTTCCATGAGACTCAAACACCCTAGTAGACTTATCAAAAGTTGCATATTAACCACACTAGACTTCTGAAGTGCAAGGCTTTTGCTAGGATAGACCATAACTATTCATTATCCCTGTGTGTACACATGAATATATTAAGATAAGACACGAGTGTTCCCTGATGTCAGGCGAGATTCTTTCAGCCCATTGCTAAGATAAGGGTTCCACAAATGTCTTATCCAATCCCAAGTTTAGATTTTAGTTGGACTAAGCCACTAGGCAATGAAGGACACCTGAAGTTAGCTCTTCCACATTCAAACATTGGTTTGCCCACAAGCGAAATGCAAGTGTATCAGACATATCATCATGTGTAAGGTATAGTAGTACTGACAATTTCAAGGATTCAGGCTCATTCCTTTCTATCCTTCAATTTTTGGGATACTTGCTCATATGTGGTGAAGCAAGGGAGTCGATTCCATCTTCATTTTGAATTGTCTCTGGATATTCATTTGATATCTTTTCAAACTGGATTTTTGATCTTCATTTGATCTCCACTCAAACTTTGATTTATGATCTTCACTTTGAACTTTGATTTAAGTCTATTTTATGATCTTCATTCGATCGTCACTTTTTGACATTTACATTTGATAATTTTCTTTCAGAAACTTTCCTTTGGGGGATTTACTTGGGAAAACTATTTATGGTATATCGATTGAGGATATCGATCTTTATGATATCAATATGGGATACAAATTCGGGAAGTCGATCTATGATATCGATCTAGGGTATCAATCTTGAGGATTGATGTGGGATATCACTCTAGGATATTGCTCATTTTATCATAAGCAAGGGATTCTGAATAGAGAACTAACATGTCCTTTTGCCAACTACCAATGTTTCCCATACTGTTCACATAGAGGGATAAGCAAGAATAACTCTTTTTGCCTCAAGATACCTGATCCTGATTCGTGACTTTCATCTTCCCCTAGTCCTTGTTAGGATTACTTAATTTGTTGATTAGTGATAGACTTCTGATATGCTAAGGGCTATACTAACTGAACCTCAACTACAAAAGTAAAGCAAGCTTTTTACCAACTCTTGATACGACCTCTAGGTATGGTTGAGTGACTAGAAAACCCTAGTATATCTCCATAGCAACAAAATAGGTTATGTTGAAAAACACAATTACTCACATGAATGATGGATTTATGATAAATGCAGAGATGCATGATTTAAACACAAACGTGGTGTCATTTGTAAGACTAAAAAACATAATCCCTTCTACTATGAAATGCAACGGATGGTGATTGCCTATATCCAATGCAATAATGCAGTGGATGCATAAGTGAATGCAAAATGAAAATGCAAAATTCAGATGCAAATGCAGATATTTTTAGATTTTATGCTTTACCAATTTTTTTTGGATTTTATTGATTTTATAACTTTTATGAGTTTTGAGCCTCATATCTGACCAAACGGTGAGTACATGCCTCTGGAGCCTTTAAGAGTGACCAAACGGCATGGAAATGCCGTTGGAGCCTTTAGTTGACCAACCGATTTTTTAGCAAAATCCTTGGAGCTTTTTAAGATGACCGAGCGGTTTTAAGCAAACCCTCGAAGCCTTTTGGGTTTGACCAAAGGGTTGATGAGCACCTTTGGGACTTTTTTGGATGACCAAGTGATATTTTAAGAATCCTTGGAGCTTTTGGGTTGACCAAGCAGTTTTTCAAAAACTCTTGGTACCTTTGATTGACCAAACTACTCATAGACGAGCTTGGAGCCTTTTAGGATGACCGAACGATTATAAGCAAACCCTCGAGGCCTTTGACTAACACAACCAAGTGATTTTAGGAATCCTTGTAGCCTTTTGGGATGATTGAGTGATTTTAAATAAAACCCTCAAAGCTTTTTGAGGTTTGACCAAAGGGCTTATATATGCCTTTGGATCTTTTTGATTGACCAAACTACTTCTGAGAGTGTTTGGAGTCTTTTAGGATGACAAAGTAGTTACAAGCAACCCTTGAATCCTTTTACTATGCTCTTAAGCATAAACAACCTCTCTGATGGATTTTGATATTGTATTTAGTTGTTCCTGATAAACGTGGAGATGCTCTAGGGCATTCATGCGACGTTCATCAAGCAACATCAGTTGATCCAGTTGAGCTTGTCGTGCGGTGTCATCATCAATGAACTCTTTCAATATGATGCGCACCATTGGAATTTCCAATTCCAAGGGTATAATGGCCTCAGTGCCATATACTAGTGAAAATGACGTTGCCCCAATGGGCATTTGAATACTAGTCCTGTAAGCCCATAATGCAAGGGGCAACTGGATATGCCAGTATTTGTGGTTTTCTTGGACCATATTTTTCAAGATGGCCACCACTGTCTTATTTGAAGCTTCAGCCTACCCGTTTGCTTATGAATAGTATGGAGTCACAAAACTATGTTTGATTCTATATTTAGATTTCAAAGCTCTCACAATTTTGTTCTTGAAGGATGTTCCATTATCCGATATTATTTTGGATGGAATCCCAAAATGACTTATGATATACTCTAGTATAAAATCTGCTATACGAGCTTCAATTGTCATTTTTAAGGGTATTACTTCCATCCACTTTGTAAAATACTCAGTAGCTGTGATTATAAATGTACGTCGACACGATGACGGAGGAGAGATCTTGCCTATAAGATCTAGTCCCCACTGAGCAAATGGCCAAGCCGCTTGGATGGGCTGTAAGGCTTGTGATGGCAAGTGCGTAAGATTAGCATAATGCTGACATTTGACACATTTTTTGACATACACATTGCACTCCTTCTCCATAGTGGGCCAATAGTAGCCCATTTGAAGGATGCATTTGACGATGGCCATGCCACTGTAATGGCCACCGCACGTATCGTCATGAGCCTACGAAATTGCCCATGATACCTCTTGGGACTCTAAGCAATGAAGGAGAACTCCATCATAGCCTTGTCGGTACAAGATGTCTCCTATTAAGACATATTTATCCACTTTCTATTTAAATGTGCACTTTGTTGTATGCGATAATCAACATTGTTATCTGGTTTTTTGGGTTTGAGAGCTTTAGATATGACAAAGACTACATTGTTCAAAATCTCTATGGTTAGAGGCTTACTATTTGACAATGGTACCGCAGCTAATTGATCCGTTATGACCTGTCCCTTAATGGACTTCTGGCTTATGAATTCCAGATCAAATTCTATCAATATCATGATCCACTTCGTAGTACACGTATTATGATACGTCTTACTCATCATGTACTACAAAGGATTTTGTTTTGATATAACATATTTCGTATGATGTAACATATTGTGTCACAATTTATTTATAGTGAACACTACTGCTAAACATAATTTTTCCACATATGCATACCCGAGCTCATAGCTCACCAAGGTTCGACTAATATAATATATGGCCTACTCTTTGCCTTGCACATTCTTTTGGGCTAACATGGTTCCCAATGCAAAGTTAGTTGCTAATATATATAGTCAAAAAGGCGCCTCTGGCCTTGGTGGAGCTAGCATTGGCGACATCGCCAAGTATTAATTTATTTCAGCGAAGGTTGCTTGACAGTCCTTGTCTTAGTTGAATGGGACCCCCTTATGTAGTAGTCAATTTATGGGTCGACATTTGTCCGATAACTGAGTTTTGAATCTCTTTATTGATGCTACCTTGCCCTGAAGGCTTCTTAATTCTTTAATATTGGTGGGAGGATGCATTTCCAATATAGCCTTGACCTTCACTGGGTCAACTTTGATGCCTCGCTTAGAGACAATGAATCCTACTAGTTTTCCAAAAGTTACCCCAAATATGCACTTCTTAGGATTCAGCCTAACATTGTGCTCTATCAGGTGATCGAAGACCTTCCTTAAGACCTCTACATGCTCTTCTCGTAACAGTGACTTGGCCAACAAGTCATCGACATAATCTTCTAGAATTTTGTGCATATAGTCATGAAAAATGTATGTCATGGCCTACTAATATGTGGCACCAACATTTTTGAGGCCAAATGACATAACTTTATAGCAAAACATTCCCCATGGCATTATAAACATGGTTTTATGCTGGTCTTTGGGTTTAATCTGAATTTGATTGTAACTAGAAAAATCATCCATTAAGGAGAGCATTTCGTGACCTGCAGTTACATCTACGAGAGCATCAATATTGGGAAACGTAAATGAATCTTTGGGTTTTGCCTTATTTAGGTCTCTAAAATCTATGCAAATATAGATTCTTCCATCGGGTTTTCCCACGGGTACCATATTGGACACCCATTCTGGATAATCAATGGAGATTACAAATTCTACATCCAACAACTTTTGCAGCTTTCACCATTAAAGCTACGATTGGGTGCATATTTCTAAGATTTTGCTTGACTAGCTTTTTTGTCATATCTAGCGAAATGTTATGCATAACCAATTTCGGGTCTAGACCTGGCATATACTTGTACGTCCAAGCAAACAAATTGTATCTCTCTTTCAACAGAGGGATGAGGGTGGCCCTTTCATCTGGAGTGAGACTCTCTCCAAATTTAACCTTATTTGCATTGGTGGGATAATTACTGATATCCACCTCAAAAGTTTCCTCTACTGACATATGTGATCCCTCCTCAAGCTGATGAGGTGTAGGAATCAAATGGATGTCATCAAACGGGTTGATAGGTTCCACGTTGGAAGCATTTTTGGCATGATATACATTGTATGCATAGCCTGGCATAAAATAGAAAGGTTGCAACATTTATTTGTTAGGAAAGAAATCTTCAGGCTCAATGGGTGAATTAGCATGATCCTAGTCGATAGCATCTTTGTTAAGATACAATAGTTTGGACGGATCTGCTAGATTATGGAGTGGAGTGGTCAAATCAATGGAGACCATGTTTATGGAATGGAATTGATCTCTAGGACCACACAGACCAAATTCTACATAATCTATATAATCCTCATACCCATAATCTGGCTCTAACGGCACAAGCACAAAGGGGTCTTCTCTATGAGGACTGTAAACAACTGGATCCTCCTTATGCACTGACTACAAAATAGGATCATTTGGCTCACGGAGCTCCATGTAGGTCAGCAAAAGGGGATTAAACAATCGATAAATTTGATCTAGGTTTAACCGTCTTGCTCTCAGATGAGGACTAACATGTAACTGCTGATAGACCCCATCTATGTCGATGGGTTGATGATGGTAACACAAATAAGGAGGACCAAGGTAGGTCATCTTTAACTCATCCTCTTCATCACTGTTAAACAACCAAAACCCATCATTCACTCCTACTCTTATGGGGTGCTATGGTAAGTGCGACCCCATGAATCTGAATTTTTGATTGCTGTTATCACTATCTAGAAAAATCGGATAATTATATCACAAGTGTGACATCACCAAGAAATCTAGCTTTGCTTCTTCTCCTGAATGATCAATGTTGGGAAGGATCTCTTCGGTAACATGTACCGACTTTGTAGGCAGCAGGTGATGTGCATACAAAGGCCTTAAATAGCCCCCCTCAACTTCCTCCTCATATTGATCATTGTTTGAGGATTCACTATCAGCATCATAACTTGGTCCACTTATCTCGGAGGTGGACTCCTCTCCATCATTGTTGTAAAGATCTCCTAATTCAAGCTCACCTAAAATTATGGGGTTATGCCCCTGCACACCTGTGTCATCGGATGCACTATAAATTTGATGACCCAGGTTGCCTTTGGGGTTCTGATCTATATCAGTCTGCTCTAGGAACCCTTCATGATGTTCTTCAAGTGGCTCAATAGTGATGATAGATACCATCAAGTTAGTCCTCCAAAAATTGGAAATATTAGGATGATATGAATTGAAGTCCACATCGTCCCCTAGACTTAGGTACAAGCAATCTAAGGATGTTGCAAGCAAGTCATCTTGTCCTTGTATCTATAACCCCAATCTAAACCTATCAGTTGCTAGCTGATAACGTGGTTGGAACAGAGTTTTGCACCCTTGTTAAAATAGACCAAGTCCGTACCCATGCCAGTGATACAAATTGAAAATACGCATGGAGTACTCTAGGTTGGATAAATAATGAACATTTACAGGAAAAGGTTCATCACGATCTTCATCCATGGGCTCTCACGTCAAAATTTGATCTAGCCCAGCGTATATGAAGTTAGTTTGATTAGGTGGCTCTCCCAATGGAACCACCGATCCAACCGGGTAACGATGAACGGATGGTCGGTCCATCTCTTACGCAGTCTCCAAAATCAGTCTGAAGGTTCCATTCAGTGCAACTTTGATGTAACTTTTCAATATGCAACTTTTCTCTCGAACAATATTCAAAATTCCACACCTTAAAATTCACACAATATTTTCTAATGCTAGATTTTAGCCACCATAACTCTAATACCACTGATGGTGATTCTACCAAATTAATTCACAGGTCCCTTAAACCAATATCAAATATAATCAAGTAAATATCATAAAATGATTAGAATAATATCAATATAAATGAATCACATTCATAGAATAATAACAATATCTCATAATAAGAAATCACTCAAATATTATTCATATAACAAGTTTGAGTTACATGAGATCAAATCAAATTATAATGCATGGAGCTTTACCTCCATAATATAACCTTAGAAGGTGACTCTTCAATACTTGATTATTGCTCTCCTCACATATCTGGGAGATGCATCATTTCCTACTCCTCACATATGGCAAAAATCTTATGTCTCTTGACTTTACCTCTTGCCACATATCATGCGACTCTTTGCTAACCTACATATGACTCTTGACTTACTTACATGACACATTGCACACTCTCACACTTTACACACTTGCACACTTTATTACATGACACTTTGCACACTCTACACACTTGCACACTTTATTACATGACACTTGGACTCTTCTCACATATTGACACATACTTTAAGAAAAATATAACTCACACTCCCTAATATAATATTTACAAATTTACCATGGGGGTAATTTAACATAGTCATAAATAATATAATATCTCCAACAACCCTCTATGTCATAACCGAGGAGAAGGAAATGAGATGAGTAGTTGAATTGTTTATGAATGTACAAGAAGGTTATAGAGCAAGAATAACTATCTATTAAAGAAAATGAAGAAGAGGGTAGAGTAGACGAAAAATCTAGTGGGAGTGATGATTATGATATGATAACAAATCCTAAATATCTAGAACAAAGATCTATGAGAACTACAACTATCATTTTCCAAACAACAAAAGTGATGATGCTCATTTTTGTAGCACCATGCTCTAGAAGAAACAACTATAGATTTTAGGAAGCATGAGGCAGAATATCATCCCACTATCTAGATATTATGATACCTATGAATAGGTATATAGAAATATGATATTGTATTGTATAAGGGGTGGCATGGCCCACACATATCCCAAGGTTGATTATATTATAATATTATATTAGTAGTCAAATACACGAAGTATAATTAGAATATGAGTATACAAAGAAGGGTTATTGTCATTGTAATCATCATTGAGATCATTCATATAGAGTATTACTTATAATCATCTTTACCCATAAATTAGCTTATGAGACTTTACCCTCTCTTAGAGACACTCTCATATTGGGAGATTTTGGGGAGTTTTCTTTCCTTAGGGAGTATTATTGGTGTTGCTCTACCTTAATGGTATTATCTATCTCTATCTCATTGTGTGGATAATTATTGTGGATGAATGATTTAATATTTTTGCATATTGGTGAATGATTTCTGTTAATAAGAATAAGGTTTTATAACAAGTGGTATCAAAGTAATGCTAATGGAAAAGTGGGGATTTTTTTTATGGATTGCAGAATTAGGGCATAATTTTTCTTTAGAAAAATGTCTAATATTTCAAGAGCCATATCTCTATGAAATTTTATTAAATTTAGATAATTCTTGGACCATTTTATGTAGAATTATAAGAGCTTCAAAATGAGTGGTGTGATGAAGGAATATAAGTAGTATTGAAGAAGATAAGACCTTATTAAGTCATTTGTTTAGAACAAGGGCAATGACAAATTTTCAAATTATTTTTTTCGAAAGATGAGATTTGTTAGTTTGGGTAAAAAATTAGTTGTGATTTATTTCGTTTTGAAGAAAATTGTAGATCTAAACTTCAAACCAATAAGTAGATATATTTTTTTATAAAACCCTAGTTTTCATTATATTAAACTTGGGTTATGGAGTTGCAAAAGTTTTCTAGAGAGGATGATATTGATGCTAGAGAATGGTGGAAAAAGTTTAGGTCTCTATATTTTAATAATCATTTTTGGCAATTCTTCCTTAGCAAAAAAATTAAAGAGGAAGCTTTTTCTTGGTGGATAAATTTTTGTAATGAAAGGAATGATGTATGCACTTGGGATGTAATGGATCATGCATTATTGAGTCAATGGGACCCATATAAATATATATATAGTTTGAAAATCACCATCAAGTGATATGAAGAAGAAATTAACATGCTTTGAAAAGAATAAAAGGAAATAAGAGCAAAATTTTTTGAAGAAACAAAATTAAGACCATGAAAAATAAATAAAATTACTCAAGGAAGAGAAAGAGGAAAATGTTAAGCTAGTGAGAAGAATGTAGAAGTCATATCTTTGGATTTACAAAAGCAAGATAAGGATAAAAAAGGCCTAAATTCATCCAAAAATTCTATTTTATAGGTTCATGAATGCATTCAAAAGGAAAATGTTATTATTTCCATTAACCCTAGTAGCAAATATAATTTTATTAATATTGCTTTGGCTAAGAGGTTGCAAGTTCAAGCAAAAAAAATAAAGGACATACATCTTGAGGGTGAGAATGTTCAAATTTTTGAATATTTGAAGATCGCTATGGATAAATATGTTTTACATTCATATTTTGATGCTATTGACATGGATGATGTGGATATTATTCTAGGTTATCCTTAGTTGGACTCTTTGGGTATCGCTAACATTAATGTGCAAAAGAAGTTTATGAAGTTATGGTAAAGGAAAAGGAAGATAACGTTGTAGGATATTTCTCAACTTAAGGAGCAAGGATTCAAGAAGAAGCAAGAAGTAATTATGGTAGGGGAACAAGTTAAGGAACCAATAAAAGAATCAAAAGTCAAATATATAGTAGTAGAATAAATAGATTCCATGGAAGTAGTAACAACAAATTCCAAAGAAGCTTTGTTAGAAACACACAAGGATGCACCAAAAGAAGGGATAAAGAGATAAAATCAATAGGAAGAATTTAAAAAAAATATTAGGTTAAGGTTGTAGTATATCACCACCCACACCACCTTGAGTGACAATAATCTTGAAGGTATGGCTTAGATCTACATGGAGTTATAAAGGCATCAAGTATGACAATTTGTGCTAAAAAATACATAGTGATTATGGATTTCAAAGGGGTGTAGTAGAATTAGGGAATAATAGGACCAGATACTTGAAATATCATAGTAGAGCAATAGAAGCATAAATTCAACAACATAGTTATGGACATTCTAGTGGTAAAATGGTAGCTTGGCATCATCGAAGACCACCACCAATCAAGATTTCACTTGGATGAATGGATGATCAAGATTGGTACCAATTTTCAACATTGCTTAGAAGATCATATTATTTAGTTTCTTCTCATGTTTTGAATACAAAACATTTGTAAGGAGGGTGGAATGCTATGGTACCTAGGAATAGGTATATGGAGATATGATATTATATTGTATAAGGGTTAGCATGGGCCAAACATAACCCAAGGTTGGTTATGTTATAATATTATATTAGATTATAATATTATATTAATAGTCGTCTCCTCAAAGTAGAATTAGAATATGGATATATAAGACTTTTACCTCTCTAAGTGGTGCTCTCATCTTGGGAGATTTTGTGGAGTATTCCTTCCATAAGGAGTATTATTGGTGTTGCCCTACCTTAAGGGTATTATCTATATTTTTCTTATTGTGTGGATCGTTATTATGGAATATTATTTATGAGTGAATGATTTACTATTTTTGCCTATTGGTGAATTATTTTTGTTAATGAGAATAAATTTTTGTAACAAGTGGTATCAAGCAACGATTCTAGCAAGGTGGAGATTGTTTTTTGTGGATTGTAGAATTAGAGCATATTTTTTTCCAAAAACAATATCTTGTCTTTCAAGAGCCATATCATTGTGAAAGTTTGTTTGATTTAGACAATTCTTGGACCATATTATGTGTAAGTTGGAGAGATTTAAAATGAGTGGTCATATAAAAAAATTGAATAGTATTGAGGAGATACAACCATATAAAGTCAGTTGTCTAGAACAAGAACAGTGATGAATTTTCAAATTACAATTTCAAAAGACAAAAATTATCAATTTGGGAAAGCAAATCAATTGTAGTTTATTTTGTTTTGAATAAAATTTGTAGATATAATTTTTTATGTGGAATTTTAGCTTCAAATCAGTAAGGATATACTTATTTTTAAGAAACCCTAGTTCAAAAAACCTTAGTTTGCATTATATTTAAATTGGATTGTGAAATTATGGAGTTGCAAGATTTTTCTAGATAGAATGATATTGATGCTAGATAATGGTGGAAAAAGTTTAGGTATCTACATTTTAATAATCGTTTTTGGCATTTCTTCCTTAGCAAAAGATTTAAAGAGGATTTTTTTTCTTGGTGGATAAATTTTTGTAATGAAAGGAATGATGTATACACTTAGGATGACATGGATCTTGTATTATTGAGATAATGGGATCCATATAAAATATATCTACTTTGAAGGTCACCATAAAGGGATATGAAGAAGTAATAAACATACTTCTAAAAGAACAAAAGGGGGAGCGAATGGTAGAGGCAGATACCAATGATGGCGATGGTGGGAATCGATCTTATGGAGTGACGATCGATGGATCTGGACTAGGTGAAGAAGCCGCATCTGATAGTGGAGTGGTGTTTTTAGGGAAGCCCCCCAAGGGCCCTCGGGATAAGGAACCTCCTGACAAAAGGCCTATCAAGGGCCCCATTCCCAATAAGGGCCCAGTTCCTGGAAGCCCTAGTGGGCCTTCGTACGCCCAAGTCATCTCCAATGGCTTAAACATTTCAAAAACTCTAGCTAATCATCTATCACCTGTCGGAGCGGATATCGTCATCCCAGAGAGGGTTTTTTCCAACTACGTTTCAATGGAATCATATTCCTTGATCGACAAGTTCATTGGAGGATGACCTGATATGGAGACAATAAGGCATTGGGCCTTCTCCAAATGGAAAACCTCAGGAAGCATGGAGATTGTGGCCCTTTCCAAAGGGTTCTTCACCATAAGGTTGTGCAACCATGATGATGCAAGTTGAATCCTAACCGGGGGACCCTGGTTCCTCGGTAGAAGGAGCTTGTTCCTTAGAAGGTGGGCTATGGATTTCAACCCTAACACCCAAAGCATAAACTTTACACCCATCTGGGTCTAGATCCCAGATCTGCCTTTCCATTTATGGCATGAGGACATTCTTGGAGCCATTGCCAAGACCATTGGAGACCTGGTGGTGATCGATTCTACAACCAAAGCATGCTCAAGGATGGTCCATGCTCGCATTTGTGTGAATGCCAATCTTAATTCAGAGCTACCCACCTTTGTAAACCTAATCTCGGGCTCCTTCAGATGGTGTCAACCTCTAGAATATGAAAACAAGCCAGCATTTTGCATCCATTGTCACACGCAAGGCCATCTCAGAAACCAGTGCTCCCTTCTCAAGGCTAAACCCTCAAAGGAACCTGAGAATTCTAAAAAGTTCATATCGAGGCCTCCCCCCATCAGATCCCAGAATCGATTTCCTTCTCAACCATCGAGGAACCATCATCTCAAGAATATTCAAACCCTTCCCAAAAAGAGCAGCTCCTCTTTGCATGCTAACCAGGCCATGAACTATCAAAAAAGGGATGATTCCTCTGATGAAAAAGGGAAAAAAATTGTTGATTCTCCTTCGATCCTCGAGCAAGACCAGGTATATTTTCTTCTTGAAACTAATTCTATTTTTTTAGGGTAAAATGGGCTTTCTTGTGGTTGATCCCCCACCCCTAATCCTTTTTTATCCTCCTCAAGCTGATCCGATTGTGAATGAGTCCATTGAATCTCCTTCAAGATCTGGTCCCTTCCACCCCCCTCCCAAACCCTTTGGATCAGTATCCATCCCTTCTGAAGTTGAAGATGAAGGAAGCCCTATTCCATCCCAGTCTATCCTGGAGAACTTCAGCCCCAAGCAGACCCAAAGCAAAAAATCCCTCATTGATTTTGGAAGTGATAAGAAAAGAGGAAGGTTGTCCGCTATTGAGCAAAGAAGAAAAGAGATTGAAGAAGACATAGCAAACGACTTCCAAGCCACTCTGTTCTTCGACTCTCTAAACCTGATAAGAGATGAACCCAAAAAATCCAAACCTCCCCCACAACAATCAAAGGGAGGCAAAAAATCCCTCAAAAATTTATAAATGAAGATCCTCACTTGGAATGTGAGAGGGCTCAACGGGGCCCCCAAACAATGTCTGGCTACAAATTTGAGAAAGGAATACAGCCCTACAATTTTCATTATGCAAGAAACAAAAGTAGATGACAACTCTTCCCCTAAAGTTGCTAAAGCAATATGGAATAAAGGTGAATTTGTCTACAGTCCTACCCAAGGAACCTCTGGAGGGCTGATGTGCATGTGGGATCCGAACAAAGTTGAAGGTAGAATGATTTCTTCCTCAAATAGGATCATCAACATGCTATTCCACTACAAAAATAGCAACAACACCTGGATCCTCACCAATGTTTATGCTCCTAACAACCCCCTGGAAAGAGTTTTACTGTGGAACTCTATAAGTCAAATGAGAAACTCTTTCAATACTATCCCTTGGATCCTTGCAGGAGACTTCAATAGCCCTCTCTACCCATCTGACAAAAAATGAGGTAACATTACACTTACCAAAAGCATGGAGGAATTTGGGGAGTTCATAGATGCAAACGAACTCATGGATGTCCAATTGAAAGGAGCAAAATTTACCTGGAGCAACAGAAGGGCTGGAAATAGTCTCATTCAGGTTAAATTGGATAGGTTTCTTCTCTCAAGAGAGGCTATCCCCTTTTTTGGAGATGCTTCCCTCCAATATCTACCCAAAATTGGTTCTGACCACAACCCCCTCCTGCTTGAAGCTATCAAAACTCCTACTTTCAAGATCCCTTTTCACTTTGAGGCTATGTGGTTCCATCACCCAGATTTTAGAAACCAAATCTCTCAGTGGTGGCAGTAGTCCTTCAAGGGATCCCCATCTGTCCAAATCTCTCAAAAACTCAGATTCATTAAAGAAAATCTCAGGACCTAGAATAGAGAAATCTTTGGAAACATCTTTGAAAGCAAGCAGGTAGTCAAAGAGAAACTAGAGATCATAGAGCAGCAAATCCAAGCAGGTAACTAGGATAGTAGCATCAGAATCGAAGAGTGTAAGCTCCTAGCTGAGTTTCACAATATCTTGGCTAGGGAAGAAACATTCTAGAGGTAGAAATCGAGGGCCCTTTGGCTCAGGGATGGTGACTCGAATACTAAATTCTTCCACGCATCAACCTTGAGAAATAGGAGTTCCAACAAAATATCAGAGCTCACCTACAGTGATGGATGCCTCACAAAGGAGATCTCTAAAATTAGGAATGAATCTATTAGTTTCTTCCAGTCCCTTCTGGGTACCTCCTCTCCTGCTTCCCCTCGGGCCAAAGAATCCCTCTTGGCCAATATTCCCCATTCCATCTCCTCATCCACCAATTCGATGCTCATTAGTCCTCTCACCCAAGAAGAGATTAAAGGAGCCTTATTCTCTATGTAGCCTGACAAGGCTCCCAGACCGGATGGCTTCTCACCATGCTTCTTCCAAGCATTCTAGGATCTGATTGGCCCTAAAGTGTGTGCAGCAGTTAGAGATATCCAATCCTCCAAGACCATCCCCCAAGGGATCAATTCCACTTTCATTGCCTTGGTTCCCAAAGTCTCCTCCTACAAATATTTGTCTAATTTTTGGCCCATCAGCCTCTACAATGTCCTCTACAAAATCTTAACCAAAGCTTTGGCCAACAGGCTAAAGGAGATCCTCCCCCTCATCATTGATCCCTGCCAGGGTAGCTCTGTTAAAGGGAGAACCATAACTGATGGGGTCATTACCATTCACAAGGCCTTGCACTCTGTTACCCTGGCCAAGAAACCAACTTTTCTCCTTAAGCTGGACATGAATAAGGCCTTTGATAGAGTCAACTAGGACTTTCTCCTCGATATCCTCCTCAAATTTGGCTTTCACCCGGTTTGGGTTGACCTCATAAAAGGTTGCATCTCTTCTCCTTGGTTCTCTATTTTAGTCAATGGGTCCCCTATTGGTTTCTTCCCTAGTTCTAGAGGTCTGAGGCAAGGAGATCCCCTTTCCCCAATCCTGTTCATTATCTTGGTTGAGGCTTTAGGTAGATCCATTACAAGTGCTAGCAGAAGAGGTCTGATTTTTGGAATCAAAATTACTACTGGTCTCAACCCTATTACCCACCAGCAGTTTGTTGATGACACTATCCTTTCCACCTATGCCTCAGTTTCCCAAGCCAAGGCCATCAAGCACATCCTTCACCTTTATGAGAGTGTTGCAGGGCAAAAAATCAACCTCCTCAAAAGCAAAATATTTTTCATTAACACACCCCATATCTAGAAAATCAAAATAGCTCGGATCCTTGGGTGCTTCTCGGAGGCTCTCCCCACCACTTATCTTGGGCTCCCCCTATTTTTAGGCAACCCCTCGGAATCCATGTGGAACAATGTCATTGAGAGAATTCATAAAAAGTTGGCCTCCTGGAAAGGACATCTTCTTTCTCAGGCAGCCAAAGCTACCCTCACCTCGGCTTGTCTCCAGAGCATCCCGGTTTACTTCTTATCTGTCTTCAGGGTCCCAGCTTCAGTGAGCTCTAAAATCGAGCAAATCCAAAAAATATTCCTCTGGTCTGGAAGTGAAGACAAGAAGAGAATTCCCCTTGTGGCTTGGAATTTTGTTTGTAGCAATAGAAATCAAGGAGGTATTGGGCTCAGGAAAATCACCAAAATGAATCTAGCTCTGCTAGCCAAGCATGCGTGGAATATTTTTACCAACAACAACATTGAATGGGTCAAAATAGTCAAGAAGAAGTATCTGCAGAATCACCATTTCTTGAATGAAGAGGGCCCTCGGGCTGGATCTACCTTCTGGAAATCTATCATTCAGACCAGAAATCTTATCCAAAAAGGCATCAGATGGATCCTTGGCAATGGAAACATCATTGACTTCTGGCATGATAGGTGGCTCCAAGATGAACCTCTAATTGAAAATAGAGCCCTAGCGGTTCTCAAGCCCTCCACTGATACCCTCCTAGGGAGCAAGGTTGTTGACTTCATCAACCGTCACAATGGAGACCCTAGATGGAAGACCATCAATGTTGCCAACTTCCCCAATCAAGTCGCTGCCTTATCCATTCTGCTCAATTCAGTCACCATTCCTTCTGGGGAAACTGAAGACAGGCCCATTTGGGGAGGATCTGATGAAGGCTCTTTCTCTATCAAATCAGCCTATATCCTCCAAGAAAATTCCTAGGCTTCCACTATTCCGTTCAACCTAGTGTGGAAGAAGAAACTCATACCCAAAATAAGCTTCTTCTCCTGGATTGCTATTCAAAATAAAATCCTTACTATTAAAAATTTGGCCAAAAGAGGTTTCATGATTCCCAACCACTGCTACCTTTGTTTGTCTGACTGGGAATCTTTGAACCACATTTTCATCAACTGTGTGTTCTCTTCCACTGTCCTTGGCCACTTGCTCAATTCCTTTCATATCCAGTGGGTTCGGCCCAAAACAGTTATTGATTTCTTCTCTCAGTGGCCCAATCCCTTTAGCAATCCTAGGCTTCGCTCCCTCTGGTCCTTCTACCTCCATCACTACATATGGTAAATTTGGCTTGAGCGTAACAATAGGGCCTTCTCTACCTCATCCAAGGATCCCCTATCTATGGCTTCTAAATATATTGCCTATGCTATTGAAAATATTTGGCTTATCCCTTGCTCCTTGGCCCCAACCCTGGCTCTCGAATGTTCCCTCTTCAACTCTCTATCCATCCCCAAAGAGGATCCTAGAGCTCAACTCTACCCCAATCCCAGAGCTAACATCAAATGGAAGCCCCCTAGAGGGTTGGATCAAGCTCAACTTTGATGGGGCTTCCAAAGGAAATCCTGGCACTATTGGTGTAGGAGGGGTCATCAGAGACCACAAAGGCAACTTGATCCTTGTGTTTTCTGAACACCTTGGGTCTCAGACCAATAACTTTGTGAAAGCTAAGGCTCTTTGGAGAGGCCTTGTCCTCCTCAAAGAGGATCCTAGGAGAGCAATCATAGAGGGTGACTCTTTGAACATCATCAGCTATATGAAGAATGGTAAGATTCCATCATGGAGAGTCTTTAGCACTATCCAAGAATCCAGAAAGCTTCTTTAGGATCACCCATAGATGACCATCCACCACAACTATAGGGAAGCCAATCAAGTTGTTGACCTTATGGCCAACATGGTAGTATCCTCCACTAGACTCAAAGTATGGAGAGGTAACTTCCACCAAAAAATCACCAATGCTACAAACTTCAAAAAGCCTAATGCTCAAGGTGACAAGTCCCAATGATATAAGGTTTGAAGCTAAGATCCCCAAATGTCCTTTCTATAATAATGCTAGAGTTTTCAAAACCTCCTCCATGAATGCATGTCTCTTTCTTCACGGGTTGACTATGGTAATGCAAAATAATACTGTCATCAATTCTGAGTTAGCGGATGGCAAGGCATGGGAAGCTCCTATTTTTCACCACATGCTCAATTTATGGTGGTGTCTTGACTACAAGGCCAATGGCACATGTGCTAGCAAAGCTTCCTTGTTCCACGTGAGCAGAGCCATGTACCATCATGCCCTTAGCAATGTGGCTAGGCATAGAGAGTCGAGAAGACATCTCTATCTCTGTTTCACTAATCAAGCCAAGGATTTCTGCCATAATTAGCCTTCCCAAGTTGTCGATTGCTCATCCCAACGTCCCCTGATCTTCCATGCAATGCTTTTTCTGACCTCATCCCAGACTATCCGCTCGTGCTCCAATCATGCCAATCTCAGGTATTTCGGTGACTATCATTTCAAGCATTGGGGTGATGTCTTGTACCTTCCCAAGCACTCCCAATCTCCAATCTTTACCTTGTTCCAATGCATCATTACTCAGCCTACCTCCATCACTTTCGATCCTTTTAGCCCACTCCAATCCTTTTTAACCAGTAAAGCTCCTACTTCTTTAGCTCGTGCCCTTTCTGATGTCAAGCCTGGTTTGACTGTGGTGAATTCTACCCTCAGTCTCCACCCTCTCCTAGTCCTGGTCTCTACTTTTTACCCAAGCCCCTGTTCCCTAGCCAAGGACATGGCTTACATCGAGCCAGCTCAACTTAACCTGAACCCCACTGCCCAAATTTTCATGGATGCTAAAGGTTTCACCCCCTTCCTGCAAAAGTTTTTTGGGCTGAGGACCAGATTACTAAGGATTTTATTGATTCATGGAACCAGGGCGAGGTCAAATTTCAAGGTGTTCACTTTAAAGTGACCATCGAGATGTTGGCAGAGATCATTGGTCTTTCGCTCATGGGCCGCTTCATTCACCATGACAAGCACAATTGGGAGGAAGAAACTAACCAGTTCCCTGACAAAGGTAAAATTTTGGGTTGGGATAAGTCTACTCTCCACTGCTCTTCCCTCCTGGCTCCCTAGAACATCGCTATCATTCCTATCATGCAGTACGTCACCTGTGATGATCCTAAAAAACCCTTGAGGAGCTTTCACCTCACCTTTGTCAATCACCTTCGGGATGGTAAAGTTGTTTGTGTCCCTGATTACCTCCTTTACTCCCTTACTCTATCCATTGAGAAATGTCAGAAGTCCAATGGCAAGCCCCTTCACCAAGGCCTCCTGCCCATCATCCTCAAGCATGCCATAGCCACCCGCCCCCTATCCACAATGTTAAACCCATGTCCTTCAATCCTCTTGATGACCCCCTTTCCCATTCCCCCAGTCGTGGCCCCATTCTTGATGACTCCCTTGTTGGCCCTGGTTCAGGTGGTGGTCGCATGAAGCCTTCTCCCCTCAGAAGTGCTAGGCAAAGTGACCAGAGGAAGCGTGCTACTGTAACGAACACTCCTCCAATGCCCATATCCTCTGCTAGGCTCAAAAATCCAAATATGGAGCATTCATCCTCCTCAACTCATGTCATCTCCGAGTCTGAGAGTGATAAAGAAGACCCCTGTTCCCAGATGTTGTTGGAGCTCGTGATCATGACTATGAATGCAACCATCAAGTCCCTGGAGGAAGCATCCAAGATTTTGTCTCGCTACACTCAGAATGCTACAGGAACCACATCAAGGAAGATGGATGACATCAAGAAATGACTAGCATGGGTCCCTCCGTCTGGGCCCTCTGGCACCCCAAGAAGCCCTTGTTTTTATCTATTTTTCTTGGTTTAGCCTGATCCTTTTTGTTCGGTTAAGTTTAGATGATGCATACGAAGCCAACGCAGGTGTCTTTTGGTCATGTGTCTATGTTTGGTTGGGGCTTGCTCATACTAATTTTTGGTCTAGTCATAGTTTCCCTTTCTGGTTCTAAGAGGGTTTTTGGTTATGGTTATCTTTCTGGTTCTCAGAGGTCCCTAGCACCTCCTTGTAATTTTTTGTTTCTACGTCTGGCTAATCGACCTCTACTGTAATAAGGTTTTGGGTTCCTTTCAAAACCCGTAATGTAAATATACTTTAAATTATAAAAAAAAAAAGAACAAAAGGAAATAAAAGTAGGAATATTTGAATAAACAAAATTAAGACCATGAAAAAGAAATAAAATTACTCAAGGAAGAGAAAGAGGAAAAGGTTAAGGAAGGTAGTGAGAAGAGTGTAGAAGTCATATCTCTGGATTTACAAAAGCAAGATAAGGATAAAAAAGGCCTAAATTCATCTAAAAATTCTATTTTGCAGGTTCATGAATGCATTCAAAAGGAAAATATTATTATTTCCATTAACCCTAGTGTTAGATATAATTTTATTAATATAGCTTTGGCTAAAAGGTTGTAGGTTCAAGCAACAAAAATAAAGGACATATATCTTGAGGGCAAGAATGTTTAGATTTTTGAAGATTTTAATATATGGATAAACATGTTTTACATTTATATTTTCATGCTATTAGGATGGATGATGTGGATATTATTCTATGTTATCCTTGGTTGGATTTTTTGGGTACTATTAACATTAATGCACAAAACAAGTTTATGAAGTTATGGTACAGGAAAAAAAGATAACACTATAGGATATTTCTCAACTTAAGGAGCAAGGATCCAAGGAGAAGAAAGAAGCAATTATAATAGGGGAACAAGTTAAGGATCCGATATAAGAATCAAAATTCAAATCTACAATAGTAGCAACAATAGAGTCCATGAGAGTAATAGTAACAAATTCTAAGGAAGTTTTGTTAGAAGCACACAAGGATGCACCAAAGAAGGGATCAAGAGAGAAGAGCATGAGGAAGAATTTGAACAAAATGTTGAAGACTCAAAGAAAAGAAAATATCAGGTTCATATTATAGTATATCACCACACACACCACCCTGAGTGGAAACAATTTTGAAGGTATGGATTAGGGCATCAATATTATGGATCTACATGGAGTCAAAAAAGCATCAAGTATGATAATTTTTGGAAAAAAACATCATGATTTTGGATTTTAAAGTGGTCTAACGACATTAGGAAATAATAGGACTAACCACTTGAAATATTAGAGTCAAGCAGTAGAAGCATAGATCCAACAATGTAGTTATAGACAAATGTTAGCTTGACATCATTAAAGACCACCACCAGTCAAGATTTCACTTGGATGGATGGATGATCAAGATTGGTGCCAATTGTCAACATTGTTTTGAAGATCATTTTATTTAGTTTCTTCTCATGTTTCAAGGATACAATATTTATAAGCAGTATGGAATGTTATGGTACCTAGGAATAGGTATATGGACATATGATATTATATTGTATAAGGGTTGGAATGGGCCACACATAACCCAAGGTTGATTATATTATATTAGTAGTCGACTCTCCAAAGTAGAAGTAGAAGATGTGTATATAAATATGGGTTATTGTCATTGTAATCATCATGGAGATAATTCATATGGAGTATTACTTATAATCATCTTTGTCCATGAAGTGGCTTATGAGACTTTTCCCTCTCTAAGTGGTGCTCTCATCTTGGGATATTTTGTGGAGTTTTCCTTCCTTAAGGAATATTATTGGTGTTGTCATACTTTAAGCACATTATCTATCTTTGTCTCATTGTGTGGATTATTATTATGGAGTATTATTTGTGAATGAATGATTTAATGTTTTTTCATATTGATTAATGGTTTATATTAATGAGAAAAGATTTTTGTAACAAGTGGTATCAAAGCATTTATTTTAGCAACGTGGGGATTGTTTTTTGTGGATTATAGAATTAGGGTAAACTTTTTTCTTCTGAAAAATGTCTCATATGTCAAGAGTTATATGTTTGTGAAAGTTTGTCTAATTCAGATAATTCTTGGACCATTTTATGTAAAATTTGAAGAGCTTTAAAATGAGTTGTCATATGGAAGAATTGAGTAGTATTAAGGGAGATACGGCCCTGTGAATTGAGTCGTCTAGAACAAGGGTAGTAATGAATTTCAAAATCATAATTTTTTTGAAAGATAAAATTTGTTAGTTTGGGTAAGCAAATAAATTTTAGTTTACTTTGTTTTGAAGAAAAATTGTAGATCTAATTGTTTATGTGGAAGTTTAGTTTTAAATTAGTAAGGAGATACATATTTTTGTGAAACCTTAGTTCATAAAACCCTAGTTTGCATTATATTTATCTTTGGGTGTAAAATTATAGAGCTACAAGATTTTTTTGGAGAGGATGATATAGATGCTAGAGAATGGTGGAAAAAGTTTAGGTCTCTATATTTTAATAATCATTTTTAGCAATTCTTCCTTAGCAAAAGATTTTGGAGGAAGATTTTTCTTGGTGAATAAATTTTTGTAATGAAAGGAATGATGTATACACTTGGGATGGAATGGAGCATGCATTCTTGAACCAATGGGACCCATATAAAAAAATCTATTTTGAAGGTCACCATAGAGGGATATGAAGAAGAAATAAAAATACTTAAAAAAGAACAAAAGAAAATAGAAAGAGAGCAGGAATTTTTGAAGAAACAAAATGAAGACTATGAAAAAAATTTAAATTACTTAAGAGAAAGAGGAAAAGGTTAAGAAAGATAGTGAGAAGAATGTAGAATCTATATTTTTGGATTTATAAAAGTAAGAGATCAATAAAAATGGTCTAAATTCATCTAAAAATTATATTTTACAAGTTCATAAATTCATTCAAAAGGAAAAGGTTATTATTTCCATTAACCCTAGTGGTAGATATAATTTTATTATAATTGCTTTGGCTAAGAGATTGCAGGTTCAAACAACAAAAATAAAGGACATACATCTTGAGATTGAGCATGTTTAGATTTTTTAAGATTTGAAGATCACCATGGATAAATATGTTTTGCATTCAAATTTTCATGCTATTGAGATGGATGATGTGGATATTATTCTAGGTTATATTTGATTGGATTCTTTGGATACTATTAACATTAATATGCAGAAGAAGTTTATGAAGTTATGGTAAAGGAAAATGAAGATAACGTTGCAAGATATTTCTCAACTAAAGGAGCAAGGATTCAAGGAGAAGCAAGAAAAAATTATGGCAAGGGAAAAGTTAAGGATCCAATAGAAGAATCAAAAGTTAAATTTACAATAGTAGAAGCAGTAGAGTCCATAGAAGTAGTAACAACAAAATCTAAGGAATATTTGTTAGAAGCACACAAGGATGCACCAAAATAAGGGATTAAGAGAGAAGAGCATGAGGAAGAATTTAAAAAAAAATGTTGAAGACTTAAAGAAATAAAATGTCAGGTTAAGGTTGTAGTATATCATCATCCACACTGCCTTGAGTGGCAACAATCTTGAAGGTATGAATTAGGACATCAATATTATGGATCTACATGGAGTCAGAAAGGCATCAAGTATGATATTTTTTAGCAAAAAAGCATAGTGATTTGGATTTCAAAGTGGTGCAGCAACATTAAGGAACAATAGGACCAACCACTTGAAATAATAGAGTAGAGTGGTTGAAGCATGGAGTCAATAATGCATTTATGTATATTCCAATGGTATAATGGCAACTTGCCATCATCGAAGATCACCACCAATCAATATTTCACTTGGATGGGTGGATGATCAAGATTGGTATCAATTGTCAACATTGCTAAAATGATCAATTTATTTACTTTCTTATCATATTTCAAGGACAAAATATTTGTAAGGAGGGTGGAATGTTATGGTACCTAGGAATAGGTATATAGAGATATGATATTATATTGTATAAGGGTTGGCATGGGCCACACATAACCCAAGGTTGATTATATTATAATATCATATTATATTAGTAGTTGGCTCCCCAAACTATCATAAGAAGATGTGTATATAAAGAAGGGTTATTATCATTGTAATCATCATGGAGCTAATTCATATGGAGTATTACTTATATTTGTCTTCGCCCACAAAGTGGCTTATGATACTTTGCCCTCTCTAAATGGTGCACTCATTAAGGAGTATTATTGGCATTGCCTTACCTTGAAGTATTATTTATCTTTGTCTCATTATGTGGATCATTATTATGGAATATTATTTGTGGATGAATGATTTAATATTTTTGTATATTGGTGAATGCTTTCTATTAATGAGAATAATGTTTTATAAGTGGTATCAAAGCAACGATTATAGCAAGTGGAGATTGTTTTTTGTGGATTGCAAAATTAGGGTAGATTTTTTCTTAAGAAAATATCTCATCTTTAAAGAGCCATATTTTTGTGAAATTTTGTTCGATTCAAGATTTCATTTGAATGGATGAATGATCAAGATTGGTACCAATTTTCAACATTGCTTAGAAGATCATATTATTTAGTTTTTTCTCATGTTTCAAGGACAAAACATTTGTAAGGAAGGTGGAATGTTATGGTACTTAGAAATATGTATATGGAGATATGATATTATATTGTATAAAGGTTGGCATGGGCCACACATAACTCAAGGTTGGTTATATTATATTATAATATAATATTATATTACTAATTGACTCCCCAAAGTAGAATTATAAGATGAGTATATAAAGAAGGGTTATCGTCATTGTAATCATCATGGATATCATTCATATTGAGTATTGCTTGTAATCGTCTTTGCCCACAAAGTGGCTTATGAGACTTTGTCCTCTCTAAGTGGTGCTCTCATCTTGGGAAATCTTGTGGAGTTTTCCTTCCTAAGGAGTATTATTGGTGTTGCCCTACCTTAAGGGTATTATCTATATTTGTCTTGTTGTAAGGATCATTATTATGGAATATTATTTGTGGATGAATGGTTTGATATTTTTGCATATTTATTAATGATTTCTGCTAACTAGAATTAAGTTTCGTAAGCATAGAAGAACTAATGGAATCACTAGATACTCAAACCCTCAAGAAATGAAATAAGAAGTCCATACCCTTAATATAATAAATCATAATTTCCTTGAACAATAAGGAAGAAATGGAAAATGAACCAAAGTAGAATAAGTTGCATTAATAGGAGCTACACCAAGGTATAAATTTAATCCCCATCAAATAACTAACTATCAATCCTACTTGAGTGGCAATTAATTTAGAAATCAGCCCAATCACATTAAAAACTAAGAAAAATAAAGTGGATTCTATTTGAAGGTGATGAAACTTATTAGCATTGAAGCTATAAATATAGGGCCTAACTTCACCTTGATGGAAGTTGCTTGGATAAACATTACACACTTTCCCACTCAAGAAGACAATTTAAAAGTAACCTAGCTTAAGATCCACCTCAACTTTTCTTCATTAGCCACACATTAGGATCTTGGATTAGATGAAACACAAACGTTGCATACACTATAAACATCCTTATAAGGCATATGATATCTCCTCCCTTGTTCCATGATCTTACACAAAAAGTCAATGGTAGTAAAATCTAGTGTGAAGGCACTTCCCTTGTCTTCTCACAAAAAAAAAAAGAAAATTTTGAATTCAAACTTATAAAAATATCACCACTTATTATTTTTATGTAGTGGATTTATTCTCCTTATTCCCATTTTTATTTAACATTAAATAAAAAGAAATGCTTTATTCCTAGTCTAGGATATTCCTTGACTCTCTTGTAGCAAATTTCATTTCCTCTCAATTTAAAACCATCTTACTAGAAGATTAGTTATTTTAATGTTCTCCAATTTCATATGACATCATTTACAACACCATCATCTAATTCTCTAATATTGTATAAACATTTCTTCATTTACCAACATTTGACACCCATGAGAGCCTCATATTCCATAATTTTCATTTACCAACATTTGGCACCTTTGAGAGCCTCATATTCCAAAATATTCATGAAGATTTTATAATTAGACTTCATACTCACTCTAGATAAATTCCTCCATTTAGTTTCTAAAACAACAAAACAAATAACCAAAGCCTCTACAAATTGTTTGTAACTTGTTCTAGGCTCCCTATAAACCAAAAGGATACCTTTTCATTTTGGTCCCTACAAATTCCTTTCATATCTACCAAGTCTAAGTTATCTCTGAATAATAACATTAACATTAATTGATTCCTTCAAAATATTTAAACGCTTTCACTTTTCTTCTTATCTAAATATTACTATTATTTCAACCTTTCAATAAATTTTATAAAATTTATTGAAAAAAAATAAATTAATAACAAAAAAAACAAATAATTAGTAGTCCTCTATTCAAATATTTAATTATTTTTTCAATGTGGGTATATCTTCCTTTAATCTCCATAAAACATGTTGTACAATGACACATTTTATCATATGGCATTAATTCAATCGGTTATCTATAAACAATAACATTAATTGATTCCTTCAAAATATTTAAGCCACATATAGGCTTTCACTTTTCTTCTTATCTAAATATAATTATTATTTCAACCTTTCAATAAATTTTATAAAATTTATTTAAAAATAATAAATTAATAACCAAAATAATAAATAATTAGTAGTCCTCCTCTATTCAAATATTTAATTATTTTTTCAATGTAGGTATATATATATTTTTATTTGTGGAAAACATCCCAAAAGGGATGCCACTTTCGGGTAAGACCCAAGGAGGCAGGGGTATCCATTCCGCCAAAAATGCCCAAGACTCGAACTTGGCCTACCACCTTTGACATACTCAAGGAGCAAACAAACACACAAAACCAATTTAAAAATAAGTAAATAAATAAGTAAATAACAACAAAAATAATAAAATAAAATAAAAAACATGCTCCTTGAGTGTGTCAAAAACAAAAGCACAACCAAACACACACACAATAAGATAAAATAAACCACAACACGAACCACATAGAAAAACACAAGAACCACATAACAAAACACAAACAAGACAAAAACAACAAAACACTACAAAGACATAACCCAAAAAAAACATGAAAAATAAACACAACCAAAACCTAAAATATAAAAAATAAAATAAAAATAAAAAACAACCAACAACAAACAATAAACAAAAACAAAAAACATAGAAAACACTCACACAAAAAAACATGAATTAACACAAACAAAGAGAAACACAAGAACAAGAACGACAAAAACACAAGAACAATAACAAAAAACATAAAAAAAACACAAAACAACAAAAACACAAGAACAACAAAAAACAACACAAAGAACACAAAAACAAAACAAAACAAAAGAACACACACACCTTAAAAAACTAAACAAAAAAAAGAAAAAATAAAAAAGAAAAAATTGAACATAACAATGACCTATCTAGACCAGAAGACTATTAAGGCAAGAAACAACAAAGGAAACAAAAGAAAGAAAAGAGTGAGCTAGGGAACTAAAAAACCTGAATGAACCAAAGAGAAGCAAAAAAAAACAAGAAGAAACTAGGTACCTTCGAACTCGGAGCCATCCAAAGAAATGATAGAAAGAAGAGCTTCCCTAATTTGTGAAGCCCACCATCTAGGAGGGTGGCCATAACAAGTAAGATCACCTTTGTCCAAAGCCCAATTAGCTAAAGCATCAACACTCTTGTTTTTATCTTCGACCACATGATTGTAATCAACTTTCAAAAATCCCATCCGAATTAATTGAATCTTCTCAATAATTCTTTTTATTCTCCAATCAACCTTATGATTCTTGGAAGGAGTCTTCAAAATATTAATCATAAGTTGAGAGTCGGACTCAACTAACACCTTTTCCCATCCAACCTTAGTAGCCTCCTGAAGGCCTCTCGGGATACCATACCCCTCAACAAGGTTATTGGAAAGAATACCCAAATTCTCAAGCAAAAGTAAAAACCAGGGAGCCATCCGAAAGTCTACCAATTCCTCCCACACTGGCTTTTCCAGGGTTCCCTCTAGAGGCTCCATCAGTATTGACTTTTCCAAAATCCTTAGGAGGAGGTTGCCAATTTCTTGTCCTATCCATCTTACTAATACTCACATTCCCTTTAAGTTGGTTGCCCTTAGAAGATTTAATCTTCAATATTTGCATCACTTGATCCCATCTTTGGTGGGAGTTTTGGGGGTGATTAAGGAGTTGATGGACTGATTCAACTAAGTTGGCTATGGTATTTTGCCAAATATAGTGAATATCCTTCCTATCTTGATTAAAAATTTGGTTGTTCCTTTCAATCCAAATATTCCAAAGAAGAATGGTAGAACCCATCCAAACTAACTGCCTAATAAAATGATCAACACCCTCTTGATTAGGCCAATCCCTCCAAAGTTGTTCAAAAGTAAAAAAATTGGACCACTGTAAGCCAAGTAAAGTGGCCATTCTCCTCCATAGCTCGGAGGCTAAAGTACACTCAATAAAAATATGGTTGAGAGTTTCTACATTCTCTTCACACATCTCACATCTAAAAGGGCCATGAAAACCACGCTTCATAAGTTGCTCACCAGTAAGCACCCTACGATGCAATAAAAGCCAATTAAAGAACCTCACCTTAGGCCAGAGCTTTTGAGCCCACAATTGAGAAAATATGTCAGAAGAATGGTTGGGATTATTATGGCATAAGGTCAAATAACCTTGAGCAACTGAATACTCACCCTTAGTAGTGTTGTTCCATCCAAAACAATCTTTTTCATGGGACCAAGAGAGAGATCTCATATGAAGGATGCCTTGGATATCTTGTCTTTGCCTTTCTGGGATTTGAATAGGCCAGTCCTCAATAGGGATCCAATATCTACCAACCTTTGAATTACCAGTATGGTACCGACAGTAATTAGCCACCTTTATCCAGTTAGCTCGGTGAAGCTCCTCCATCCAAGGCCTCCAATCGGGAAACTGAGTTATCAAAGGCTTGTGACCATCCCAAGAATCTGTCCAAAAATTTGCCTGTTGACCATTATGAATGATCCAAAATAAATTTTTCTTTATCAAATCCTCACCAGTCTTAAGAACTGCTAAAATGGGAGAACCTTTGGTAGGAAGTTGATAGCGAACAAGGTCTTCAGGACTTTTGTTCTCAGCATATTTAGCACGAAGATTATTGGCCCAAAGAGCATTGGGGTTATGCAACATCCTCCAATATAATTTAGCAGCTAAAGCTTTGTTGTTATTAATAGAAGACCGAAATCCTAACCCCCCTTTATTCTTAGGAAGACATAAAGTGTCCCATTTCACCAAGGCCCATTTTCTTTTCTCCTTAGTACCACTCCAAAGGAAATGATGACTGATTTGATCCAGTTCTCGAAGAACAACCTTTGGAATATTCAAAATGGAAGATACATAAATAGGAATAGCTTGAAGGACTGATTTTACCAAGGTGATTCTACCCCCATAAGAAAGCCACTTGTTGGTCCACTTTCCAATTTTCTTCTTGACTTTGTCCAACAACCAATTCCAATATTTATTTTTTTGCCTTTGAATATTTATGGGAATACCTAAATAAGTGATTGGAAGGGAGGTCTTCTTATATCTTAATTTATCCAAGACCATGGATTCTTGTCTAGCAGAGCAATGAAAGAAAATAACTTTAGATTTGTCTTCATTGATCAACTGCCCAATAGCCTTAGAAAAATAGCTAATGATTTGCTTAATATTAGAAGCTTCCTTAACTGTAGCTTTACCTAAAAGAGTAGAGTCATCCACAAATTGAAGATGAGAGATAGGTCTAGCTCCATGAGCAATGGTAACTCCCTCAAGGGTTTTGTTTTCCCTCTTTTTGGTTATAGTCCTACCCAAGCATTCAACAAGAATGATGAATAAATAAGGGGATAGCGGGTCACCTTGCCTAATACCTCTGAAGCTTGGGAATGACTGAGAAGGCCTACCATTGATAAGAACTAAGTAGGAAAATGAAGAGATACATCCCATAATCCAATCCATCCAATCCTTAGAGAAACCAAATTGCCTCAAAACTTTGATAAGGAAGTGCCAATCCACTCTGTCATAAGCTTTGGATAAGTCTAACCGAATGAACATGGAAGGAGATTTTTGCATATCCATGGAATGGATGGCTTCCCGAGCAAGAACTATCTCATCTACTATTTGGCGTCCTTCCACATAACCCCCTTGCTCTAGGGAAATAATCTTATGCAAAAGAGGCTTCAACCTTTCTGCCATGATTTTAGTAATGATTTTGAGAAGAACATTACATAAAGCAATAGGTCTAAAAGTCGAGATATGATCAACCTCTTGAGCTTTTGGAACAAGAGTAATATAAGTTTTATTGATAACCTTCAAAATTTCTTTGGCTTTCCTGGCTTCTTCCACCACCTCTAATAAATCAACATGAAGGATATCCCAGAACTCTTGGTAGAACTCAATGGGAAAACCATCAGGACCTAGGGTTTTCCCTTTTTGCATTTTAAAAACTACCTGTTGAAGCTCATTGATAGTAACAGGAGCAGTCAAAATAGAGTTCTCCTCGAAGTGATAAGAGAAGGGATTGCTTGAAGAACATTTTGTTGAGAAGTTGAGTCAAGAGGAGTAGCAACAAAAATATTGGAAAAGTAATCAACAACAATAGAGTTCATGCCATCCCAAGTATAAACAACATCTCCAGAATCTGATTTTAGGGAAGAAATAAAGTTGTGAGATCTTCGAGCTAGAAGAGATTTGTGGAAGAAATTTGTGTTTCGATCTCCTTCTTTGAGCCATTGAATTCTAGATTTTTGCTTCCATAAGATTTCTTCTCTTTTTTCCCATTCCTCTAACCGAGTTGTGAGTTTAATTTCATCTCGCACTTCTCTTCTCCGTGAGGCCATCTAAACGGATTTTCTTATTCAAATTTTCAAGATGAGCAATAACTTCATGTTTTTTTTATGAACATCCCCAAACTCTTTCCAGTTCCAAGTCTTGATTTTGGATTTAATGTATTGCAATCTTTTGGCAAAATAGAACATCTTAGTCCCATGCCTAGGTTTACCTTCCTTCCACCATTGTTGCACACGAGGTCTAAAGGAAATGTCTCTAAGCCACATTAATTGAAAACGAAAAGGAGAGAAACTCACATTGGTTTTCCACATTTCCACCATGATTGGCCAATGATCCGAACCAACATTATTAAGAGTCTTCACTTTAGGAATGTGACCATGGATTAAGAAATTTTCAGAGAGCAAAAACCTATCCAATCTCTCCATTATACAAGCTAAGCCTTGCCTTCTGTTAGACCAAGTCATAAGGCCATTATCTTGGTTGGATGTCCACAAGATGGAGGTTTGCAATATATTCGCTCATGAGGTCAGTGCTTTTGTCCAAATTTCTATTTCCCCCCTTTTCTCATCCAGAGAGAGGATGGTATTGAAATCTCCTCCGATCAAGATCCAAGCTTCAGGAAAATGAGAGATAATATGAGTTATATCCTTCCACTGTCTTCTTTTTTCCTCCAAAGCAGTCGAAGCATAAATAGTAATGCAGAGCATAATTTGGTTGGAATGTCTACTTTGAATAGCTATAGCCAACAGACCCCAACTGCCAACCATATGGTGAATAACTACCTCTTTTGGGTCCCAAAGACAAGCAATGCCACCGGAAGTCCCCTGGGAACCGAGGGAAACCACTTTTCCAGCTGGCCAAATTTTACTGGCAATTGAGTCCATATCCTCCATTGACATCTTTGTTTCTTGAAGGAAAACAAGATGTGGATGATTTATTCGAATCATTCTTCTAATTTCATTTTGTTTTGAAAGACTCCCTTTGAGTCCTCTAATATTCCAAGTGATGATCTTCATTAATACCAGGGCTAAAAAAGTTGGGAAGGGCATTAATCTTACCTTCCTCTACAAGCTTTTCACCTTCTTTTACCATATGATATTGATTGGTCTTGCGACCGCTTTTTGATTAGAATCCATCTTCATTTTTTTTTTCTCCCTATTTCTTGACTTATTCCAATTGAATCTGAGATGGCTTCTAACCTTGAAGAATGCTCGTACACAGCCAAAATTTTACTAGAGGGTTCAACGGAGTCTATATTGGGACTTGTATTATTTGAAGTTTTGACATTTAAAAGATTGTTTTTCTTGTGTAAATTTTCTCCTTTTTTTTCTATTGAAAACCTTTGATTTGTTGGTTTGTCTCTGAGTTCTTCCCTTCATATTTAAATTGTGTTTCTAAGATTTTTGTTTCCATTATTTCCTCTTCCTCACTTGGGACATCATTTGTGGAAAGGATTTCAAACATATTAGCAGATGACTTTGATTGATCCTTCATAACTGGTTTTTTTCGAGTGTTCTTCTTCTTAGGCATTTGGAAACCTGCTGAGTTTATATCTTCTTTCTTTTGATCAAGAATTTTATTTGGGCAAGCACTTGCCAAATGACCATATTCATGGCAAATTCTACAACGAAAAGGAATGTTCTCATAGTCCACTACTTGCTCCCAAGTGTCTTCCCCAAATTGTAATGTGATATTTTTAGGTAGGGGTTTGTCAAAATCCATTAAAACACAAATCCGAGCATAAATAATATGTTCAAAATTTTGAGTACAATCACCAGTCATCATAAAAGTTCCTAAAGAGTTTCCAATTGAAGAAAAAACAATAGGATTCCAAAATTCAATAGGGAGGCCAAAGAGTCTAACCCACACGGGAGCTATAGAAGGCATCTCTTCTTCGGCTTTAAATTTAGTATGCCAGGGCTTCATGAAAAGCCCCGCCCTTCCAAAAAACCAAGGACCCCCTTGAAAATTTTTCTCTCTATCTTCATTATTAGCAAATAAAACAAGAAAATAACCATTTGGATAAATAGAGATTTGTAACTCACCTTTAGTTTTCCAGCTTTTTGCAGCCCAGACTTTGAAAGCAGATAGGCTCGGACGAAAACCCACGAACCGACAAATTAGTCCTCTTTTTTCCAAATCTTCAATGCCAGTTTGAATGTTACCCATATCAAGCTTAACAATAGGAGTTCCATCAGCTGCTTTAAGACATCCTGACTCCGTTTTCCTGGGATCAATCTTAGGCATTCTTAGAGGTTTATGGGAAGCCCTAAGATTGATATTAGCATTGGGCTGAGGCTGTCCACCACGGAGGGCATCCCTAAAATTCATTTTTGGGGCTGAGTTTTCGAAATTCTTACCCTTGATAGGGGTTTTCACAGTAGAATTATTTTGTGGGTGCACCTTAGCACCAGATTCACTTGAGATATGAGCCATTTTTTGATCAACTGCTTGAAACTTGTTTCGTGATCTCTTTAATCCTTGCCCTAGACACCGTGGAAAGGTATGGTTTTCACTTTTCTTTTGTGCAACAAATTGGAAGCCATTGTCACTCAAGTTCACAGTATGATCTGTTGAAAGATAAATTTCTAACCCATCTTGGATCCCCTGCAACATTTCCTGCTAAAATATTGAGCATAAACCACAAAAATATTGGCCGCTAGGGCCCGAAGGCCCTAAAAACCAACCTCTGGAGCCGCTTGCACTCAACCCAGATGAAACCCTCGCATAGTCGCTTGCCAAAAATCTTGTTCACACATAGGGATGCGCTAGGATCTGTGTTGCTCCAAATGATATGAAAATTGGTGGAGACGTTCTAGGGTTTTTCAGGCATCTACCCTCAAAATTTCAGCTCAATCCGAGTCCGGATGAGTGAGATATGACCGCTTCAATGTGGGTATATCTTCCTTTGCTTAATATCCATAAAAGATGTTGTACAATGAGACATTTTATCAAATGACATTAATTCAATTAGTTAAACTCTTCAATATTATTATTATTTAAAAAAAAAACAAGGGTGTCAAAAGGGTTGTCCTTTCTCTTTTACATCAATTTAGTCATATTGATTTATTTTATGTCACCTAGATTTGAACCTTGATACAGGCTACATCAACTATTTGTTCCAACCCTTGAACCTAGGACCCATCGACAAAATTCTTCAATATTCAAGAAAAGAACCAAGTTCAAATTTTATCAAAAAAAAATACATATAATACTATGTGGTGATGATATAATATAGATGGTATTTCAACCCATATAACAAATTAAAAATGTTTCAATCCCATATAACAAATTAGAAAAGGCATTTTGAAAATTGACATCTATGATATTGGCATAAACATTTGTTCACATATGATTGTATTCATCTCACACCAAGTCTTCCTATTACATATACCTACCCATTTTTTTTAAAATTAAAGGCTAAAGCATAAACATATATAAAATAGATACGATTCCATGTCTCTCAACACTTGTCTACGTAGGCCTAGAAAGGAGGACCATATGGCCTCACTAGCTTTGGATCCTTACGGCATTGGGGACTTTTCAATCGTAAACATCAGAATCTTGTCCTAATTCAATTAGATGATTTCATAGTTCGGCCTTATTTTCTTATCCTTATGATGGAAGGACGGTCAAAAATATGTCACCTTGAAAAACTCGTTAAAACCTCCCATATAAATTCTTGGGCCCTTGGGATTTCTATATCTATCTCCTTGTCTTGATCTAAGTAAGCATATATGTATTTTCATCATTCGCATAACCTTTTTAATAGTTTATATGGAATTGTAAGTACAGTTTGTATTATTATTTATATTATAATAATTTTATAATTAATAATATAATAATTTATAATTATGTATACATTTGAATTTTTTTTTTTTTAAACTTAAAAAAATTTAATCATTTAAATTAATAATATATATATATTTATATATTTATATAGTTGGTTAGATAGAAGATTATCAGTTTTAGGCTTAAATCTTGGAGCTGCAAGTATAATCTCTATCTCACTTTGTTATTAGTGATCTGATGTCAACTACTACTTTTGCCAAACAACTTACTTCTATGGTTTGAACCTTAGGGGATTTGAACCTTCGGACCTTTATTTAGAGTTTTAAAGTCTCTATTAGGGGAGTCAGGTTAGACTACTACCTTTGCCAAACAACTTACCTCTATGGTTTGAACCTTGGACCTTTATTTAGAGTTCTAAAATCTCCATCTTTAAACACAAAAAAGTTTTTTAACATCATAAACCATAGCCCATATGAGATAAATATTGTTTATTTAGTGCATAGTTATCCTGAAATACATAGTTATCCTGGATCATACTCTCATTATGGAAGCATGGCGTACAACCCTATTTAAGAGGATTGGAACCTTAGACTTTTATTTAGAGTTTTAATGTCTCCGCCAACAAGCTATTCATATTGTAGATCATCATTAAAGGGAAAAAAGTTTTATCTTCAACAAGAGTTGTATATGGCATTGTTGTTTATTTAAGTTATATAATTATTTAATTTTGATAAATAACTTTAGTTATTTAAACTTTAAAGTTTGATATATAATTTTTTTGGTGTAATTTTATTTTAAAAACTATAGTTTTCATAAAAGTGGTTTAATTAAGTACGAGAGGACCAACTCTTAAATGTAAGTGGTATATTAAGTATGAGAGGATCGGGACCTTCATGAAAACTTTGTGTAAACTTATTGAAAATTTTAAAGCTACTAGCTTACTACAATGGTAAGGGCTTTGGCCTCTTTTAAGAGGTCCAAGGTTAAAACCTCACTTAGTACGAGGGAAACATGACTCCTCATAAACTCATTGAAAAAAGTGGTCTAATTACTTTCAAATTCTCAATAAAGGTTTAAGGCTCAAATTTCATTGAAAAAGTGGTCTAATTACTTTCAAATTCTCAATAAAGGTTTAAGGCTCAAATTTCATTGAAAAAGTGGTCTAATTACTTTCAAATTCTCAATAAAGGTTTAAGGTTCAAATTTTATGGAGATTAGGGTTTTGAACCATTATAACTTTAATAAGTTGGATAACCATGTATTGATGAACAATATACTCCATAAAAATACTCATATAACGTGTGGCCTTGCAAACCTTTTACATATATAATTTGAGTATATCATGATATATATATAAAATAAGACAATACTAATCACTTTTCCAATACATATAATGAATCTAAGATATATATATATATATATATATATATATATAATAAAAAAAAATTAATATAAACTAGGATCCTTTGTAAAAACTTGTTTAAACTCATTTAAAAAGCAAGCTACAAGCTTGCTACAGTAAGGTTTTGGTTTAAATCAATGCAAGAGGACAACTCTTTTAAAACCTTGTTAAAAAAAAACTTATAAAATTTTATAATTACGATATAAAAAATTGTTTATTATAAAATTATAAAATATATATAATATATAATCTTAACATTAATAAAATTAAAAAATATTTAAATTATAATTAAAAAATAATACAATTTGATTGTAATCATTTACACATTAACTGAACGATAAGCTCTCTGAAATTTTTACATTGAACCACAGATACCGGCATTTATTTTAGATAACTGTCATAAATCAATTAATAGTAACATCCAAATGTCTCTTTAAAAGTTATTCCACTTTAAAACCAATACCTTCCAAGTATATATCTAGATAGATAGTTAAGTGATAAGTGATATTCTTTCGTTTAAGATGTCTATACACAATATATATATATATATATATATGAATGAATGAATGAATGAGAGGAGCTATACTGCCATCATACCAAACATAGGTAAAATTTGGAAATAAAATTTCAAATAAAACCAGGTTGTAAAATCATTATATGAAGAAGGATATGACCCTGCAGGTATTGTTGTGCATTTTTTAGATATGTGCATTCAGGATTCATAGATAAGTTGCCATGGAACGTCCATATTCTAAAATTTCATAAAGAATATGATATACAAATATGGATCATGGCCAAAGTTTGCAGACCTATCTAATAGAAAGAACTAAAAATAAAAGAGCGACCTTTTCAACTACGTTAAGTGAAAAAAGGTCGAATCCTCCGCCCATATGAAAACATGCATGGCATGGAAGAATTTGAGGAGCCGAATGTGACCAAGCGCTGTTCCCAATAGGAAGACAAGTATTGGTGGGCACCTATATGGGTGGAAGGGGACCTCAAATGTCAAGTGGAGTTTGCAAGGAAACCAAACTCCCACATCTCCCACCACCTTATGTGAATAGGCCACCACAGCTAGGCGTGGCGGACCCTTGGGATAGAGGGCGCCTGGCATCGGCATTGGACTTTGAAGAAATCACTTAATTACTTACTGGGCTGGAGTGGACCCACTTCCTCCATCTCCATCCCTGTTTCTTCTCCTCTTCTCTTCTGCTGCTGCTTCTCCCCTCTTTCTCCCTTTCTGTTTTTACCGCCCCGCTATTTCTGCCTACCCCACCCACAATCCTTGGCCAGCACAAACCATGTGATAAGCCTTTGACTGCCCTAACACGGAAGATCAAGGGGGCAGGGCAGGGAGAGAGGGCTTGGCCTTAGGAATAGGCATTGACATTGATATTCATATGTATATTCATATTGGCATGTCTTCATTCTTCGGCAATACCCTCCTTAATTTATCTTTCAGTGCAATCTTCTTGCCCACCCTGTCATTCGTTTCCACCTCTTGAGATTGATTGAATGACTGAGGTTCTCAATTTGGGTGTCATGGAGGACAAGGGATTTGTGGAGCAGAAGCGAAGACTCAAGACCCCATCTCAGGTGGAGGCCCTCGAGAACATTTATGCAGGTATGTAGTATTTCCCCCTCCCTTTTCAATCATACCCATTCAGATATTTTCTGGGTTATATGGATTTAGACATGAATGGATTTTATGTTTTTTTTGTATGTACGAATGGGTTGCGTGTATTTGGGTAGATATGCATACCTATTTGGTTATTTCTGCATTTATGCATGTGTGGAGGTATGAATGGATGAATTGACTTTTTCTGGGGGGAGGTTTAGATCGGATAGATTGCGTAGAACCAATAGAATGAAAACAATTAGAAGCAGAAGAGAAATTATATTGGTATGTTTTGTTTGATGTCAAAGTTGAATTAGAGATGGTAGGGATATGGTTTTTTGGGTGGAGTTTGATCACCAAGCTTGGGCCCTGTATTCACAGATCACAAGTACCCTTCTGAGTCCATGAAATCAAAGCTTTCTAGAGAGTTGGGATTGTCTGAGAAGCAAGTACAGCGCTGGTTTCGCCACAGGAGGCTCAAGGATAAGAAGGGGAATACCAAGAAGGAGGATCTTGATAGCAACGAGGAACTTGACGCCGGCAGTGGTAATAATCTTCAACAGCAACAACAACAGCAGCAAGTTGTTAGGAAGGATTTGGGGCGGTTGCAAAATCAAAGATTGTTGGGTGTCTCCGATTTCCCATCTGCAGTCCTGGCTGCAGAGCTGACTGATCGGGATATGCTAAAGAGGAGAAGAGATCAAGAGGATTTTGATGAAGGAGATTGCCACAGAACAGGTAATGGTTCCACATCCCAGGATACTTCCTCGTCACAGAGTAGGAGTTCTTATGAAATGGAAGCATTGAGAAATGGGAATTATGTAGAGATCAGAGGGAATACTAACAAGAAGTTGAAGGAGCAAGGTTTGCACCACACATATCCTCCTCAACACTTTTTGATGGCATGTGAAGAGCAGAGTGGTGCCACTGTGCTGAGGCAATGCGGGGGAAGCAATGGCGCTAGACAAGGTGGTGGAAGCAATTTCAAGCAGATTAAGCATAGGAATCATTTTAAGGGGGAGGAGAATACGAGGTTTGCAAACAATCACGATTACCCATCTGCGGTCCTTGCTGCAGAGCTTACTGATAAAGAGCTGCTTAAAGGAGGAAATCAAAATCATGATGTTGCAGAAGACCCTTATGTTTCGGTTTCGCAAGAGAGATCGTCACTACAGAGTGGGAGCTCTTATGAGATGGAAGGAAGGAGACCGACATTTAAGAGTGGAAGTCCTTTTGACGCATGGCGGCGGAGAGGGGAGAATGAAGGCTTACAGATTGCAGCAGACCAGATATATTGGCAACAAGATGCAGAACATCATGCTATATCTGCTGTTAAATCCCAGCTGGGAATATCATATAAACCAGATGGACCTGCACTAAATGTTGAATTTGATCCCCTTCCTCCAGGTGCCTTTGGCTATAGGTAGTTCTTACATTGTACTCCCATTATAATTTGTTGGCAAGGGTCTGGTGGTGAAATTATTGGAGAGAAAACATTCTATTTACTTGCGGAAAGCTGCATAAGTTCCTAGCTGAAGCATTGAAACTCCCACTATGTTCTGTGCTGCAATTTTGCTCCCTATTCTTACTTGTTTGCATTATGATGGTTATGCAAGCAAGCGCCAGGATGACTACACTCTGTTGTCTGTGCAGGCTTTATGCTTGCAATAATGTCCGCAAAGTTATTGTATTATCTATGGTGGCATCCTTTATTAATACAAGTTTGATTGATTTTTATCATTTCACAAAAGATTATCTCATTTACTGAATGACCAAATTCCTTAATACTTGAAGATTTTTAATGTATGAATATTTTGGTCTTAGAGGTTAACTTTTTCAATGTAAGCCTGCTTATCTCTATAAACCAACTTAATTATACAAAGCATTCTGGGTGTGATCTCAGGCCTATATCACATGTAGTAATTATATGGTACAAGGCACATATCCTCTATTTCACTTGTTTATTCTTCACTGTAAAGATTGCTGCAGAGCATCCAGCAATCCTCAAAAACTATGAATGGCTGGTTCATCACCCTGCTTGAATGGTTGGTATGCATCTTATTAGCCAAATGAAAGTGTTCCTGGTCTTTGATGAAATTTTTTTCAAGTTCTTATTAATTGGCTTGTAGGCTTCTACTCATCCTCTGGGCTAGAGATGAAAGGCCGTCACTAATTATATTTAATCATGAAAGCTTGTTCCAAAACGATGAAAGTGACGGTTACAGAAAGCTGGAGTTAAGCATTTCAAATATTGGCAGAAGAATAAAGGTGCTCATTGCTAATGTTTGGAACAGATTCCTCTCTCACAGGCAAAAGTGTTTTGGAAGAGTGCATTTGTAGGAAATAGTCTGCTTTATTGTCTCATATACTATATCTACTAAGGGGTCTGCTGCGACTCACTATTATTGTTGTTCAATAGTATTTTACTATTTAGTGCTTTCTGTGTAAACAACTGAAACATATCCAACTGTATAATTTTCCTGTAATTTGAGGTGAATTTTTTGAATTATTTGAATGAGATTATATAAGAGGACAAAAATGTTTTATTGTCATTTTCAATGGATAATGCGTTGGCTACTTTCCAAGGTTGTTGGACTCCAACACTGTTATAAGTAGACCAAGACTGGCTGTATCTATGTTGATTCTTTAATCACATGGGCTGTGAAGGAAATTTTTTATCAATCAGAGTCTGTTTTATATATGTGGCACATTGCTAATGCATCAAAATGGTTTGTTGAAACTGCTTATAGCCTACTTAGTATAGAAACAATTGTGTAAGTTTGTGTAAGAGCAGTTTTTGTTAGAGGGCTAAAAGAGTCCCTCTAACAGATCGTTGTATAGACTGGTTTTGATGAAGGTCCTTGTTGCATAACAAGTTTGACAGTGAAGTGTAGTCGTGTTATTTTCCATAAAGAAAATACACTGACCTGGTTACATCATGGATGAGTTCAGTGTATTTCCAGAGAAGATACAGGTCATTAAGAATTGACCTCTTCCTCACCCTTTACAGAGGTTTGTAATTTGCTGGGGCTTTCCAACTGCTATTGATTTTTCCTCATATTCATATGTATTGCTTGACTGATTCATCAATTTTTCTGAGCTTCACATTTCTTGGGGCTTGCCGACTTCTATTATGGATTTGTTCATGAATTCATTACATACAGATTGGTGGTGCCACCATTGTTTTCTGTAATATGCCACTTTAAAGTAGATTGATTGACAATAGAAGGCTTTACTGAATTTAAGGATAGACGTGTTTTGCACTAGTCCTCACTTTGCCCAACTCACATCAGCTTTTTGAGGTGAGGACAATTGCCTTTGAATGTGCAATTAGAGTAGTCTTCATTCAGGATGGGTGTCTTGTCTGTCACCTATCAGTCTGAGAGTTTCTATGGTGCAGTTTACCGCTACTTATCTTATGATCAGGATCTCCACATGATTGCCTATATTGTGTGCCATTGGAACTGGTATTTCCTTGGTAAACAAACTGTTCTTCACTTAAATCATTAACCTTTGCCATTTGTTTAAATGAAGGGTAAGATGCAAACTGCAAAGCATGGATTAGCTCAAACAGATGACCTGTTTTTAGCAATTTCCTGCACAAGCATAAAGGGAATGACACCAATCCTATGGTAGATTGTCTCTCTAGTTTAGTTGTTGTAACTGTTGCCACATTTTGTTACGGGGTAAAATTTTGAAAAATGCTGCACTTTTTGTGTTCAAACCCTCTCCTCCTCTCCGAGCAATCAGTCCAATCAGTCCCCGGCGTCGCACTCAGAAGCAGGTCTCAGGTGAGAAAGCACGACGCACTCCGGCGAGGTCCAAGGGGAGAAAACTTGATAAAAAATGGCTAAGGCATGAAGCCCAAGTTCGCTCCACTTTGGAGCGACTCCCGAGAGTCGCTCCATTTTCGAGCGACTCCCGGGATCGCTCCCATCTCGCAGCGAAACGTCGGCCAAAAAGTCAACGTCGGCCAAAAAGTCAATGTCGGCCACGAATCCCGATGTCGGCCAGAATTCCAATGTCGGCCACATGTCGGCCAAAATGCCTATGTCGGCCAAAACAGCTGCGAACTTCATCCGAGGGGCACAACTTGATAAAAATTGGCTAAGTCAAGGTTTTTCTCAGAATTCGCTCTCAAGGGCAGCGACTCCCGGGAGTCGCTCCGACTTCCTGCGACTGGCGAGCAAGGTTTGAATTCTTCCCAAGGTTCGCTCCCAGAAGCTGCAGTCCTTGTGGTCGCTCCCCTTCTGCTGCGACTCCCCGGCGTCGCAACCCTTTTTGGCAAGCAGCAGCAAAACGCAGAAAATTGACTAAGGCATTGAGCCCAAAGTTCGCTCCACTATGAGCGACTCCCGGGAGTCGCAGCTACTTCCTGGCGACCACCGGCATCGCCCTGCTTTCCCGCGAGTCGCCGGCAAGTTTGAAAGTTTGAAAACAGCAAGGCAGGGCAGCTCCTCCCAGGATTCGCTCCAGAATCGCTTCTCCGATGAGCGACTGCCCGGCGGCCCCTCCACGCATTTAAAGATGGTCAAGTTTGGAAGTTGCCTGAAGTTCGCTCCTCTGCCCTGCGACTCCCAGCGTCGCTCCCATTCTGCAACGAACTTCAATCTCGGGATAAAAGTGAGCGGTCTTCAGAATTTATGTTAGCTCGACAGAATTTCAAGCAAACTTCGAGAAGTGGAGTAGGTGAGCATCTAAGGCGCATTAATGGCACATGAATTCAAGTCTCAGCCCATCCCTGTCAGGTCCCGGAAAAACTCCAAAGGGCAAGCTGCACCTGCCGCATTAATGAGACATGCTCTCCCAACTGCAGAAATAGTCCGGAGCCGCTCTAAACACGGGTGAGCCGTATTCCAGGTACACTGTCATCTGACAGGGGTCAAATCTCAGCTACCCTTAGGGTTTGAGCATTAATGTAATGGGGGGAAATTCCTTCTATAAAAGCCGCTGAGCACAATGTAAAACGGGGGGAACTTTTGCTGGAAAACTGCTATGCTTTGATTTTTGAAATCAATATTAAGAACTTTGGACTGCATTCCTCTCTTGTATGCTGCCTTCTGCGATTATTTCTGCTATTCTGTTTCTTTAATTGCATACAGTAATTCTGCATCCTGGATTTAAGTGTGTGATTGAGGACAGACCTCTGGAATTCTCCTGGAGGATACATAGGGGAGGAAACATAGTGTTAGTTTCTTTGTATGCTGCCTTTGGTCGGTATTTCTGCTAAATTCATTTATTTTTCTGATTGCTGTAATTCTGCTATCTGGATTTAGGCATCGGAGGATAAGTGAATCCTGGAATTCTTCCAAAGGATACATAGGGAAACGAGTACTGTGTTCATTTATGATTTAATTCTTGTATTGATTGCTGCTACTTCAAAGTATGAGTTAGTGATCGTGCTGCCGGTTCTTCCCCTTTAAATCAGTTGCATTTACATTTCTTTCTGCAATCTTAGCTTTTTCAATCTCTTTCTTGTTCCCTTAGCTTTTTCCCAATCTCTTTCTTGTTCCCTTAGCTTTTTCCCAATCTCTTTCTTGTTCCCTTATCTTAAACCCCAGAGTAGCGTAGTATAGGAGACGGCCTTCTCCGGAGATCGGCACGGGGGGCATCTCTTCCCCCCGGCCTTTCAATGTTGGTCCGGGTCTAGGGCGCATTGATATACCAAGTCCTTCCCAGGTGGCGGATCTGTGGCCAACAGTAACCATATTAACCGTCTAGAAACATTTCTGGTCAGGACACCTTGTCTATCTATCTAGTTAATTGTGGTGCACTTATTATTTTTGGAATGATCTTCTCTCCCACCTTTGGTTGTCTATTTTTCTCAGGGTGAACAATGCCAGAAGTTGATCCAAGACACACACTTGAAGCAGCAGGTGACTTTGATGTCCAAAAGACTCATAGTTTTGTAGAAGTACTTCTAGTCTTCTACTAGCCTAAACTCTGTACATCCATTGTTGTTCAACATATTGCTTTGCTAAATACACTTTTCTATGTATTTTGTACTGGCTATGTGTATCTGTTCTTTTGGTTTTTCATTTTGGTCTGCCTGCTACCAAGCATAATTCCTTTTTGTGTTTGTGGTGGTTGATTTCTTAATATTGACATTCTTCTGTCAAGTGGGAGACTGTCTCACTCCAAGACATCACCAAACTCTTCTTTGCACATGTTTGGAGTTATTATGGACTTCCTATGACAATTATCTCTAATTGTGGTTCGTATTTGTCCATCACTTTATAGAAGACACTTTGGTCCTCTATAGATAGCTCGCCATGTCTACAATTTTTCATTGTAGACTGATGGTCAGACGGAAGTTGTCAACCCTTCCAGTATACATCTATTGCACAATCAATAGTTAGGTTCCAAACACATAAGATGAAATTTTACACATACAGTAGAGCTCAACATAGCTTACAGGTCTGTTTTGGTTCTCAGCTTCCTGTGCCTAGCAACATAACATACAGTGCCACCTTGAGCCAACTCTGTTTTTCTACAGAAAGAAACAGACAATGCTGTCGAGATAGCTTAATAGCTCCTAAAGATACAATGCTATGTACATGACATGTTGGAACAAATTGTTTCCAGTTATAAACAACATGATCAATATTACCTCCATCACTAGTTTCACAATGGTGGCAAAGTTTGGCTTCACATTTAGCATTGATTCAACAGTTTTCACTGAAAACCAAAATCTTTGCATTATCTACCCATACACTCTTACCACACATGCTGGAGACAATAACTTCATGTTTGATATGCCTGGGTCTTTAATGTCGAGTTATTTCAGCCCTAAATTTTGCATCTGTTGGAGCAATCCACCACGTAGGTGGAACATTCAATGGATTTGGGTTGCACGTTTCTAATTGAAGACAATCAGGTTCATAAAAATAGGTTGAAGCACACTTGTAACAAGGCCTTTCCTTTGTTGCAAAAGCAGGTCAATTTCGAGTACAGGCCAAGTGATTCCCAAGATAACAGATTCAGAAAAAGTTTTCTGTGTTTGCAGCTTATGTGGAGAGATCATTGCTTGTCCAGTGTGCAGGTATTTCTGGGACAACTTGTAACACTTATATTAGAGTTGGTTAAATTTTTTCCTACCCATGCCCATGATGGCAAACTAACACAAACCATGTTCGGGAGACACTGCTCTATAGAGAATGGAAACCATGTTCGGGAGACACTGCTCTATAGAGGCTATATAAAAGCAAGCTAGCTATGCTAAATGTACATCTAAAATAAATAAAAATGGACAAAAAATAGAAAAGAACTTAAAAGATACAATAGAGGAAGTGTATAGGAATATATACAATCCTTGTAAACTACTGGTTTGGGTGCCCAAGGTGTTCAAAACTCTATTTGCAGGTAGACACCTTCCCCCTGCCCCCTGTTGCGTGTTATTTTTGTTATAGTACTCCTACCAGTAGGGACTTACTAGATGGCCTAATAGTTTTACATATTACAGCCATCTTAGCAATAAGATATTCCCACTGAAAGCATTTTTTTACTATCTGTATTCTTTAATAGAATGATATTGTTATGCGCAAGTGACTGCATTTATAATTGCCGCAATCCCAAACAGACTCCTTGTTTCTCAATTGATTCTAGTGTTTGCACTCCAACTTCCAGGCAGGCTATGAATAAAGCATAAGGACTCTGCTTGAGCCAAATCCACAACTTTGTTCCAGCTTCACAATTTTCATTGCAAAACTCAGGGTTGATCAAATGGGAAGCATTGGCAAATGTAAGTAATGAGCTACTTGCACGACATCATTGCAAGATGAGGCAGTGGTCATTTATGACCGACCACTAGGAGAATTACATGTTGTCTGCCTCATTAGTTGTTTCCTAATATATCAAGAAAATTTGGGCTGGTATTTCAAAAAAACATAGATCTGTACATAGCTGACCAGAAAATTTCATAAGACATGTGAATGTGCCTTGAATCAAACTGTACTCTCCAACACATTGAGAATTTTATTCCCAATATTCCTTAAATAGGACTGTGGGAACAGATTTAAATATGCTTATAAAACATTGATTCATTCTTGCGAAGAATTGAATGGGATTGAAATACCAGATCAGGAAAGCCCTGATCGTTCTATAGTTAGAAATGCCTTTGAAAGCAGGCTGAGTATTCCCTCCTGCGTGATGTCTGCATTGATATATATTTTTTTTGATTATACTAGAGGAATCAGTAACTTGTTACAATTTTCTACGCCTCTTCGTGGGTTCAAATCTCGCTCCTTGTCGCCACTATAACCTCCAGTTGCATCGGGTAAACCTTTTACGTAGCCGGCTACGCTGACATGACACGCCCACCGGTACTACGGGGCCTGAGGGATTGGAACCCTGGTCTCCGCGCTCCTACAGAAGCGTTTTGACTGTTGAACCAAGCCCTCAGACCCAGTCTGCATTGATACTTTGAATTACTAATGATTACATTAAATATGGTAACTCAAAGGATCCACCTGCTCCTAATGTCATCGGGTGCTTTTAGGTACTTGTGGATACCCAAACCATGTATCTAAACATACTAAAGCTTTTTGACAAGAGTTGAACTTGCCTATTGCCAGATTTTTCATTATACCTCAGGTTCTGCTCTGTAGACCATACTGGAGAAAAAATAAATAATGGATTACCTATTTGGATTTCTTTCTACAAGTGCTAGCTGGAGGAGAGTTCGATCTGGTATACTTGGGCATTTGGTAGCAATTAAATTCGGAGGACCAATTTTCTGGTGAGAAACACAATACAGACTTATTGATGAATCTTATGTCAACTTTAGAGGCTCCAGTTTGTTTCTGCGAGGTATGGCCAATGTAGATGAGCCCTTACTGGCTGTAAAATATGCTTAAAATAGATGACATTATCAAGTGTGTGGAGCCATCAAAGGGTCTTTTGCATTGTTCAAAAACTTAGCCTTGGCAAGAACAAGGCAGCCCAAAATTTTGATTCATATTCAGACTTGGTGAAAACTCAGCAATTAAATCTCAAATGTCTATCTATATGTGTATCTATGTAAGCTTTTAATAACATATGCAGTACTTTCAAAAACCTAATAAATGAATTTAGAGGGCTTAAGAGGAAAAAATGAGAAGACAACCCCAAAAGGAGGAAGGAGGGGGAGGGGGAGGGCGCGGGTGGTGGCGGGCGGGAGGGACTCGTACTTGCTTTTAAAAAAATTAAAATCTACCTAACGGAAATTGAACTTTAAATGATGAAATCCACATCAAACACAATTAAATCTTCCTGGATCACGTTTCAACAGGTTGTAGGGGCAACAAAGAGGGATTCTTTTTTATTTTTCACTGCTTCTGGATCCTAACAACATGCGGTTTCCTTTTCCTGCAGTTTGAGAGTCTGACCTGGAAGTTCTGAGTACATGCCGGCACAAGGCAAGTTGTAGGCAAGTTACTTGCCTGGTGTCCATGGGAGGGGTACTTGCAAGTCATCTATGAGTTTTAGAATGATGGTCTTATGACATCTTTTGTGAGGGTTTTCTTTGTATTTTCTTACGACAAGAATTCCATTGTTAGCCTTAGACATTTTTAAGGCCACTTGACCAATAAAACTTTGATTTAATATCCTTCTATACTTCTTTTGTGTGAAACAAGCGTGCCCTATATCACCTTTCCATTGCTAAAATTTTATATTCCCATTCCTATGAATAAGTAAGGCAGAGTTTCTTTGTATTTTTTTACGACAAGAATTCCATTGTTAGCCTTAGACATTTCTAAGGCCACTTGACCAATAAGACTTTGATTTAATATCCTTCTATACTTCTTTTGTGTGAAACAAGCGTGCCCTATATCACCTTTCCATTGCTAAAATTTTATATTTCCATCCCTATGAATAAGTAAGGCAGAGTTATTGTATCCAACATTCCTCGTGCCTTAAATACATTTACAGATAAAGATGTGATACTTAATGGATACCGTATCCCAATGTACCGGATTACAGGAATATTGTATCTATAGGAGTAACAGAAAACATCTGGAGTCATGTCTAATATATCAGAATATGGCTCAGGCACATCTGAGTCATGTCCACGACATGATGGTAGAAGTAGAACATATGATTATCTTCAAAACAGCTCTTAAATAGGTAAAAAAGCAATGAAAATTCCACATCTTGATTAAAGAAAATATCCTCTTTACAACCTATTTCGATTAAAACATTATCATTTTATTTATTTTTATATATAACACATGTATGCTTTTTATAATGTTGTATATGTATCCATATGAGATATTGTCTGTTTCTGTGCAACACTGAAGTCAAGGAATTGAGCCACAATTTGCCAGGTGGAAACCCAGAAGTTTAATGTTCAAAATTTACGAGCATATCTGTTTGCTTTGGCTCGAGATCAAACATGATAGTTTGAGGCTCTTTGGCTTGAGATTGAACTTGATAGTTTGAGGCTCTTTGGCTTGAGATCGAACATGATAGTTGGAGGCTGTTTGGTTCAGTATGAATATGATGGTTTGAGGCCCTTTGACTCATCCTCCATGAATTGGCTGCCAGAGCATGCAACTAGCATCTGAATATTTTGGTCAGTAACTGCCTCTACTGAATGCAACTAGAGTTGGCCATAAAGTTTTCATGATATGGTCCATGGTTTATCATTCCAAGGGCAGGGTTTATAACTTGTATGCATGGGTGTGTGCGTGTATGTGATATATATATATATTCACACGATGGTATGCCTCCTGTTGAACAACGAAGTATTGCGTGGTCAAAGTACAAAGAAAAGAACTCATATTACAGGCAAAATTATTTAAGACTGCTTATGTTTGGTTTTCACCGTCCACTGAGAAACTGGATACTTTTGGGATGTTATGTCTCAAGGCATGAAATTATAGAATGTATGTGCAGTAAGTCCGAGCTTTGTCATTCTCCTATATAAGAGATACAGATCTTAGGGTTTTTTTAATCCAATTTCGGAATTCATGTTGCAAATTTTGCAGAGTAATGCCAGAATATATTTTAAAAACTATTCCATTGGAGTCTCATATATGCTTGAGAAATGCTATTTAAGACTTGAATATCCTTGGAGACAATCACTTCAGTGTGTGAGTTTTGCTAGTGTCTTATTAAACAGTCAAAACAATGATAAAGAATAACATAAATTGATACCAGATCTGGCATATGAGGAAAGCCCTATGCAGGGATAATTTTGAGGGTGCACACGTATCACAGAAGTGTAGGAATCAGGTTGAATCTTCCCATTGCTAAAGTCTTAGTGGTTTAAGTTTGGGGATAATATATAAATTTATTTTATTAATTTTTTTATAAATTTATTTATTTATAAAAAATCTCATATGTATAGAAATCAAAGGCAAACTCTCATTTTCAAATTGAAAAATATATGACAAAAATAAGAGCTTGTTGAATAATATTAGCCACTAAAATTAATCCAATATCCACATCCATAAACTGGAAGCGCTACAACTAATGGGAACTTCAGGTCAGATAAATTTGTTTTGTTCAAGAGAGGACTTAACCTTAGCTATGCTTGGAATTTCTTTCTTATCTCTTTCTTATTCATTTTGGTAATCAGTTTTGATTCCATGATATTATCTCCACCTTCAAAGTCATAAAAGATGAAGTCTTCCTACTGCTTGTTATCAACATTTCAGGATAAATATTTCGTATGGGCTGTTTGTGTGTGAAATTTGATTCGTTATTTCTTGGATTGTTACATGCTCTTAACTACTGTTGCTACACATTCATCTCAACATTGCTCATTTCAAAGCTTTGGCTCTGCTTTGTCAATATTTTTCATCCCTGTTGCTGGATCCATGTCTTGTTCTTCTTCAAAATCATCGGGTTTCATTTTACCTTTATTCTGTTGAGGTTATTCACTCGCTTTTTCTCTTCTTGATATGTCTTCAGGTGTTAGATCAAGATAGCTATTTACTGTTAATGGATGTATCCACTCTACAGGAGTGACTTTCAACTGCAGGTTAACAATTTGCTCTGCTGTTGACACTTAAGATGACATTGATGTTATTATTAACATATGATATGGCCATAAGGTCATTTAGGTTCCTGCAAACTGTAATGCAAGGCTTGATGCACTTTGCACACCAATATTCGGCCAGCTTAATCATATTTCTTTGATAAAACGTATTTGTCAGACAGGGTTGGCAGCTTGGTGAGAATAGCCTTCATAGAATGTATTTGTCAAATGGGGTTGGCTTGGTGATAATAAGTAGGGAAAGGACGACAGGCAGGTGGGGGATGTTTGTTGGTTAAAACACTCTATAATGTATCTCTAGTTGGGAAATGCCTAATGCCTCTGGAAATGACCTTGCAGGGCATTCCTAGCTCAGAGAAACACTTGTGTCTGGCACAATGCTAGATGACTATTTTGTGCAAAATGACATTTCACAGTTGGGAAATGGCCCAGCAAGACGTTCTTCAACCTCACAAGTGCTTGTGCGGGGCTTAACAATAGACGACCTTCCAAAAAAAAAAAGAAAGGATCTCTCTACCTGATCGTTGTATTCTTTTTCACGGCTTTGTTTGTACTTTTATTTTCGTAGGGGTGTGACAAGAAACAAGTGAGGTAGCTATAAGATCGATGTCTGAGGATTTTGCAGTTATACTAGATAACAGCAGAGAAGCAAGCTGTTCCATTGCTTCTCCCAATAAGGAATAAGAGGAAGCAAGGAAGTGGAATTTTTGAGGAAGATGATTAAACAGGGCTATCCTCCAAACTGTCCCAAATTTTCAGGTCTTGGATAGAGGGTTAAGAGAATTCTGATACAATTTGTGCAAGGGAGATTACCCTCGGGGAAGGGCTAGTATGTGTTGGACAAAGGGTTTCGGCTTGCAAACAAAACTGCAGAACTGCGTTGTTAAACAAGGAGATGAAATATAGAGTGAGATGATAAAGTAGATGGAGTCAAGGGAGAGGAATAGGAAACGTGCAGGGGAGAGCCAAAGATTGTAGGAGTGAAGGGGCAGAAGGCACTCGCTTTGGAAAAACGATTTGTTAATGCTTGAAAAGGAAAAACTTACAGAGTGGTTAAGATTCCTCTACAGGCTTAGTTGAGAAGAGTTCGTTTATTTATTTATTATTATTATTATTATTATGATTTAGGCATGCACAGGGACCTGAGACCAAAAGGGATACTGTGCATTGTCGAGGAGGGTTTAGAAGATTTTTAAATTCATTAGGCAGTCTCGAGGAGTATAGGAGTTTGACATTGTTCCTAATGGATGGACACACTTAAACACATGCCCTGGATGACTGTTACCATGTCATCAACTAGGACTCCATGTTTTTTTTGTTGAGGATTGTTCATTGTAAAACACAACATTTACTTCCCAAGTACTATTATTGCAATAAAAAGGATGTCCTGGAACCTGTAGTGGAAGTTATAGTTGACAGTGCACTGAAGGGATATTCGTGGAGCTTTGATATCCTCATGTTTCTTGGACTCCGTGTTTAATCTGTTCCTTGAACCCAAACACAAGAGAAGTTGAATCATAACATTCATTGTTCAACTTCACTAGCAAGCAATAGCACCACGAGGTAAATGGGATTCATATGAGCAACATCTGAGTTTGTAATTTTTACATTAAGTGATATTATGGTCTCTTGTAATACCAAGATAATATAAGTTGATGAAATATTGTAATAATGTTAATAAATGATGTCCAATATCGAAAATTTTTGGAGCTGAATGGAAGAGACGTTTTTCGCAAGACTGCCCAAACCGCCGAACTCGTTTCGGCCATATCTCACTCATCCGAACTCGGATTGAGCTGAAATTTTGAGGGTAGATGCCTGAAAAACCCTAGAACGTCTCCACCAATTTTCATATCATTTGGAGCAACACAGATCCTAGCGCATCCCTATGTGTGAATGATATATTTGGCAAGCGGCTATGCGAGGGTTTCATCTGGGTTGAGTGCAAGCAGCTCCAGAGGTTGGTTTTTAGGGCCTTCGGGCCCTAGCGGCCAATATTTTTGTGGTTTATGCTCAATATTTTAGCAAGAAATGTTGCAAGGGATACAAGATGGGTTAGAAATTTGTCTTTCAACAGATCATACTGTGAACTTGAGTGACAACGGCTTCCAATTTGCTACACAAAAGAAAAGTGAAAACCATACCTTTCCACGACGTCTAGGGCAAGGATTAAAGAGACCACGAAATAAGTTTCAAGCATTTGATCAAAAAATGGCTCATATCTCAAGTGAATCTGGTGCTAAGGTGCACCCACAAAATAATTCTACTGTGAAAACCCCTGTCAAGGGTAAGAATTTTGAAGACTCAGTCCCAAAAATGAATTTTAGGGATGCCCTTCGTGGTGGACAGCCTCAACCCAATGCTAATATCAATACTAGGGCTTCTCATAAACCTCTAAGAATGCCTAAGATTGATCCCAGGAAAACGGAGTCGGGATGTCTTAAAGCAGTCGATGGAACTCCTATTGTTAAGCTTGATATGGGTAACATTCAGTTCGGCATTGAAGATTTGGAAAAAAGAGGACTAATTTGTCGGTTCGTGGGTTTTCGTCCGAGTCTATCTCGCTTTCAAAGTCCTGGCTGCAAAAAGTTGGAAAACTAAAGGTGAGTTACAAATCTCTATTTATCCAAATGGTTATTTTCTTGTTTTATTTGCTAATAATGAAGATAGAGAGAAAACTTTTCAAGGGGGTCCTTGGTTTTTTGGAAGGGCATGGCTTTTCATGAAGCCCTGGCATACTAAATTTAAAGCCGAAGAAGAGATGCCTTCTATAGCTCCCGTGTGGGTTAGACTCTTTGGCCTCCCTATTGAATTTTGGAATCCTACTGTTTTTTCTTCAATTGGAAACTCTTTAGGAACTTTTATGATGACTCCTGATTGTACTCAAAATTTTGAACATATTATTTATGCTCGAATTTGTGTTTTAATGGATTTTGACAAACCCCTACCTAAAAAGATCACATTACAATTTGGGGAAGACACTTGGGAGCAAGTAGTGGACTATGAGAACATTCCTTTTCGTTGTAGAATTTGCCATGAATATGGTCATTTGGCCAATGCTTGCCCAAATAAAATTCCCGATCAAAAGAAAGAAGATATAAACTCAACGAGGTTTCCAAATACCTAAGAAGAAGAACACTCAGAAAAAACCAATAATGAAGGATCAATCAAAGTCATTTGCTAATATGTTTGAAATCCTTTCCACAAATGATGTCCCAAGTGAGGAAGAGGAAATAATGGAAACTGAAATCTTAGAAACACAATTTAAATATGAAGGAAAGAACTCACGAGACAAACCAACAAATCAAAGGTTTTCAACAGAAAAAAAAAGGAGAAAATTTACACAAGAAAAACAATATTTCAAATGTCAAAACTTCAAATAATGCAGTCCCAATATAGACTCCATTGAACCATCTAGTAAAATTTTGGTTGTGTATGAGCATTCTTCAAGGTTAGAAGCCATCTCAGATTCAATTGGAATAAGTCAAGAAACAAGGAAAAAAAAATTGAAGATGGATTCTAATCAAAAAGTAGGTCGCAAGACCAATCAATATCATATGGTAAAAGAAGGTGAAAAGCTTGTAGAGGAAGGTAAGATTAATGCCCTTCCCAACATTTTTAGCCCCGGTATTAATGAAGATCATCACTTGGAATATTAGAGGACTCAAAGGGAGTCTTTCAAAACAAAATGAAATTAGAAGAATAATTCGGATAAATCATCCACATCTTGTTTTCCTTCAAGAAACAAAAATGTCAATGGAGGATATGGACTTAATTGCCGATAAAATTTGGCCAGTTGGAAAAGTGGTTTCCCTCGGCTCCCAAGGGACTTCGGGTGGCATTGCTTGTCTTTGGGACCCAAAAGAGGTAGTTATTCACCATATGGTTGGCAGCTTGGGGTTTGTTGGCTATAGCTATTCAAAGTAGACATTCCAACCAGATTATGCTCGCATTACTCGTTTATGCCCCGACTTCCTTGGAGGAAAAAAGAAGACAGTGGAAGGATATTACTCATATTATCTCTCATTTTCCTAAAGCTTGGATCTTGATCGGAGGAGATTTCAATACCATCCTCTCTCTAGATGAGAAAAGGGGGGGAAATAGAAATTTGGACAAAAGTACGGACCTCATGAGCGAATATATTGCAAACCTCCATCTTGTGGATATCCAACCAGATAATGGCCTTATGACTTGGTCTAACAGAAGGCAAGGCTTAGCTTGTATAATGGAGAGATTGGATAGGTTTTTGCTCTCTCGAAAATTTCTTAATCCATGGTCACATTCCTAAAGTGAAGACTCTTAATAATGCTCGGTTCGGATCATTGGCCACTCATGGTGGAAATGTGGAAAACCAATGTGAGTTTCTCTCCTTTTCGTTTTCAATTAATGTGGCTTAGAGACATTTCCTTCGGACCTCGTGTGCAACAATGGTGGAAGGAAGGTAAACCTAGGCATGGGACTAAGATGTTCTGTTTTGCCAAAAGACCGCAATACATTAAATCCAAAATCAAGACTTGGAAACTGGAAAGAGTTTGGGGATGTTCATAAAAAAAAACATGAAGTTATTGCTCATCTTGAAAATTTGAATAAGAAAATCCGTTTAGATGGCCTCACAGAGAAGAGAAGTGCAGATGAAATTAAACTCACAACTCGGTTAGAGGAATGGGAAAAAAGAGAAGAAATCTTATGGAAGCAAAAATCTAGAATTCAATGGCTCAAAGAAGGAGATCGAAACACAAATTTCTTCCACAAATCTCTTCTAGCTCGAAGATCTCACAACTTTATTTCTTCCTTAAAATCGGATTCTGGAGATGTTGTTTATACTTGGGATGGCATGAACTCTATTGTTGTTGATTACTTTTCCAATATTTTTGTTGCTACTCCCCTTGACTCAACTTCTCAACAAAATATTCTTCAAGCAATCCCTTCTCTTATCACTTCCGAGGAGAACTCTATTTTGATCGCTCCTCGTTACTATCAATGAGCTTCAACAAGTAGTTTTTAAAATGCAAAAAGGGAAAACCCCGAGTCCCGATGGTTTTCCTATTGAGTTCTACCAAGAGTTCTGGGATATCCTTCATGTTGATTTATTAGAGGTGGTGGAAGAAGCCAGGAAATCCAAAGAAATTTTGAAGGTTATCAATAAAACTTATATTACTCTTGTTCCAAAAGCTCAAGAGGTTGATCATATCTCAGCTTTTAGACCTATTGCTTTATGTAATGTTCTTCTCAAAATTATTACTAAAATCATGGCAGAAAGGTTGAAGCCTCTTTTACATAAGATTATTTCCCAGAGCAAGGGGGATATGTGGAAGGACGTCAAATAGTAGATGAGATAGTTCTTGCTCAGAAGCCATCCATTCCATGGATATGCAAAATTCTCCTTCTATGTTCATCCGGTTAGACTTATCCAAAGCTTATGACAAAGTGGATTGGCACTTCCTTATCAAAGTTTTGAGGCAATTTGGTTTCTCTAAGGATTGGATGGATTGGATTATGGGATGTATCTCTTTAGTTTCCTACTTAGTTCTTATCAATGGCAGTGCCTTCTCAGTATTTCCTAGCTTCCGGAGGTATCAGGCAAGGTGACCCGCTATCCCCTTATTTATTCATCATTCTTGTTGAATGCTTGGGTAGGACTATAACCAAAAAGAGGGAAAACAAAACCCTTGAGGGAGTTACCATTGCTCATGGAGCTAGACCTATCTCTCATCTTCAATTTGTGGATGACTCTTATCTTTTAGGTAAAGCTACGCTTAAGGAAGCTTCTAATATTAAGCAAATCATTAGCTGTTTTTCTAAGGCTATCGGGCAGTTGATCAATGAAGACAAATCTAAAGTTATTTTCTTTCACCGCTCTCGCTAGACAGGAAGCCATGGTCTTGGATAAATTAAGATATAAGAAGACCTCTCTTCCAATCACTTATTTAGGTATTCCCATAAATATTCAAAGGCAGAAAAATAAAGATTGGAATTGGTTGTTGGACAAAGTCAAGAAGAAAATTGGAAAGTGGACCAACAAGTGGCTTTCTTCCGGGGGTAGAATCACCTTGGTAAAATCAGTCCTTCAAGCTATTCCTATTTATGTTTCTTCCGTTTTGAATATCCCAAAGGCCGTTCTTCGAGAATTGGATCAAATCAGTCATCGTTTCCTTTGGAGTGGTACTAAGGAGAAAAGAAAATGGGCCTTGGTGAAATGGGATACTTTATGTCTTCCTAAGAGTGAAGGGGGGTTAGGATTCCGGTCTTCAATTAATAACAACAAAGCTTTAGTTGCTAAATTATATTGGAGGATGTTGCATAACCCCAATGCTCTTTGGGCCAATAATCTCCGTGCTAAATATGCCGAGAACAAAAGTCCCGAAGACCTTGTTCGCTATCAACTTCCTACCAAAGGTTCTCCCATTTTAGCAGTTCTTAAGACTCGGTGAGGATTTGATAAAGAAAAAATTATTTTGGATCATTCATAATGGTCAACATGCAAATTTTTGGACAGATTCTTGGGATGGTCACAAGCCTTTGATAACTCGGTTTCCCGATTGGAGGCCTTGGATGGAGGAGCTTCACCGAGCTAATTGGATAAAGGTGGCTAATTATCGTCGGTACCATACTCGGTAATTCAAAGGTTGGTAGATATTGGATCCCTATTGAGGACTCGGCCTATTCAAATCCCAAAAAGGCAAAGACAAGATATCCAAGGCATCCTTCATATGAGATCCCTCTCTTGGTCCCATGAAAAAGATTGTTTTGGATGGAACAACACTACTAAGGGTGAGTATTCAGTTGCTCAAGGTTATTTGACCTTATGCCATAATAATCCCAACCATTCTTCCGACATATTTTCTCAATTGTGGGCTCAAAAGCTCTGGCCTAAGGTGAGGTTCTTTAATTGGCTTTTATTGCATCGTAGGGTGCTTACTGGTGAGCAACTTATGAAGCGTGGTTTTCATGGCCCTTTTAGATGTGAAATGTGTGAAGAGAATGTAGAAAATATCAACCATCTTTTTATTGAGTGTACTTTAGCCTCTGAGCTATGGAGGAGAATGGCAACTTTACTTGGCTTATAGTGGTCCAATTTTTTCACTTTTGAACAACTTTGGAGGGATTGGCCTAATCAAGAGGGTGTTGATCATTTTATTAGGCGCTTAGTTTGGATGGGTTCTACCATTCTTCTTTGGAATATTTGGAATGAAAGGAACAACCGAATTTTTAATCAAGATAGGAAGGATATTCACTATATTTGGCAAAAGACCATAGCCAACTTAGTTGAATCAGTCCATCATCTCCTTAATCACCCCCAAAACTCCCACCAAAGATGGGATCAAGTGATGCAAAGATTGAAGATTAAACCTTCTAAGGGCAACCAACTTAAAGGGAATGTGAGTATTAGTAAGATGGATAGGACTAGAAATTGGCAACCTCCTCCTAAGGATTTTGGAAAAGTCAATACCGATGGAGCCTCTAGAGGGAACCCCGGAAAAGCCGAGTGTGGGAGGAATTGGTAGACTTTCGGATGGCTCCCTGGTTTTTACTTTTGCTCGAGAATTTGGGTATTCTTTCCAATAACCTTGCTGAGGGGTATGGTATCCTTAGAGGCCTTCCGGAGGCTACCAAGGTTGGATGGGAAAAGGTGTTAGTTGAGTCCGACTCTCAACTTATGATTAATCTCTTGAAGACTCCTTCTAAGAATCATAAGGTGGATTGGAGAATAAAAAGAATTATTGAGAAGATTCAGTTAATCCGGATGGGATTTTTGAAAGTTGATTACAATCATGTGGTCGGAGATCAAAACATGAGTGCCGATGCTTTAGCTAATTGGGCTTTGGACAAAGGTGATCTTACTTGTTATGGCCACCCTCCTATATGGTGGGCTTCTCAAATTAGGGAAGCTCTTCTTTCTATCATTTCTTTGGATGGCTCCAGTTCTAAGGTACCTAGTTTCTTCTTGTTTTTTTTTGTTTCTCTTTGGTTCATTCAGTTTTTTTTAGTTCCCTAGCTCATTCTATTCTTTATTTTGTTTCCTCTGTTGATTCTTGCATTAATAGTCTTCTGGTCTAGATAGGTCATTGTTTTGTTCATTTTTTTTTTCTTGTCTTCTTTGTTTTTTTGTTTAGTTTTTTAAGGTGGGTGGGTTCTTTTGTTTTGTTTTGTTTTTGTTTGTTTTTTGTGTTCTTTTGTTTTGTTTTGTTTTTGTGTTCTTTGTGTTGTTTTTTGTTGTTCTTGTTTTTTTTTTATGTTTTTTGTTATTGTTCTTGTGTTTTTTTCGTTCTTGTTCTTGGGTTTCTCTTTGTTTGTGTTATTTCATTTTTTTATGTGTGAGTGTTTTCTATGTTTTTTGTTTTTGTTTATTGTCTCGTTGTTGGTTGTTTTTATTTTTATTTTATTTATTTTATTTTTTAGGTTTTGGTTGTGTTTATTTTTCATGTTTTTTTGGGTTATGTCTTTGTAGTGTTCTCGTTGTTTTTGTCTTGTTTGTGTTTTGTTATGTGGTTCTTGTGTTTTTCTATGTGGTTTGTGTTGTGGTTTCTTTTATCTTATTGTGCGTGTTTGGTTGTGCTTTTGGTTTTGACACACTCAAGGAGTATGTTTTTTATTTTATTTTATTATTTTTGTTGTTATTTTCTTTTTTTTAATTTGGTTTTGTGTGTTTGTTTGCTCCTTGAGTATGTCAAATGTGGTAGGCCAGGTCCGAGTCCTGGGCGTTTTTGGCGGAATGGATACCCCTGCCTCCTTGGGTCTTACCCGAAAGTGGCATCCCTTTTGGGATGTTTTCCACAAATAAAAAAAGAAAGAAATCTTGTAATAATATAATACAAATGAGATTTATTTTAATTTTATATAAATAATATAAAGAATAAAAAGTATTAAAAAATTATAATGAAAATGTTAAAATAAATAAAATCAAAATAATTGAACTTAAATGTACTAAAAATATTATATATATATAAAAAGATTATCCATTGACAAGCAATTGTACTAACAAGTTAATATAAATAAAGCTTCAAATATATATAAACAAATTGTTTGCAACATATTCAACATGCTCTGGAAAAAAATAATTTAGAAGAAATATTCAACATGCTCTGGAAAAAAATAATTTAGAAGAAATTTTCTTTGTTTTGCAACATATTCAACATGCTCTGGAAAAAAATAATTTAGAAGAATTTTTCTAGCATCTTCAACGAAGGAGAAACTTGTCCAAGACAATGAATATAAAAAAATTGGGAGACTAAAAAAAGCTGGTGGAAATTATGACCATGAATGAACTATAAGAGTCAGAACAACATGCTAAGAAAATATAATTTAGAAGAAATTTTCAGCCATCTTCAAATTATAAAGGCGAGAAACTTGTCCACGACAATAAATATAAAAAAAATTTAAAAGATTAGAAAAAGACGATGGAAATTATCTTTAAGTTATAAGAGTCAGACCAAGAACATATTACTGATCAGACTAAACAATTATTATGCACTACATTTTAAATGGAAGTCAAACTAAAGTCAATAAAACTTGGAATGTGGGTTTTTAAATAATGAGTTGGAAGTCAGACCTAAAGTCAATAAACAAAAATACAAAAACTAAATAATAATTAAAAATGAAAGAAATTGAACATGAACACAAAAAGATTTAATGGCGGCTTAAAAAAAAAAAACGAGAAATTTGAGTTAATAAAAAGTGGATGATGGTAGTAGACGGAAAATAAGACTTCAACGAAGAAAATTAATGAATAGAGATATTTTTAGAAATGTTAAAGATGTTTCTTACAAAATACACACTACATATCACTAATCATAGAGTTAGCATTCCTTTATTATAAAACCCTAAAATATATAATAATAGTAATGTTGAACTCATAAATTTGTGAAAAAACAGCGTCTTCTACTCTTGTCTGTAAGGGATTTATAATTACTTTAGATAATAATTTGTTTTGTGGATCATAGAAGATCAATGTATTTATTGGATGACTATTATTTGTAAATAATATGTTGTTATTATTAATATAAATGTTTTAGTGTCCTCAAAAGAAAAGAATGCTAGAATTCATTTATCAATGGTAATATCTCTTTTGTTGGTGAATGAAAAATGACTCTGCCATTGCTTTGGAAACTTGGGTTTGTAGTACGTAGTTAATGAGAAATGACTCGGTAAAATAAAAATTAGGAGGCTCCTCCTAGTTCATGTTGGACTTTGAATAATATTATTAAAACTTAGGTTCACGGGACATAAATCCAAATGATGGTGCAATGTCAAATTTGTGGTAGAAAGATTGGAATGTTGGATTTTGAAGATTTTATTTAAAACTTGGGTTTGTAGGATATTAATCCAAATGATATAATATATATTTGGGATAAAATATGCAATTACAAATTTGTGGTAGAAAGATTGATAAATTTCTTGCTAGCTTGAAGTAGACATAAGATGGTTTAAGCCTTTCTATTAACACTTCCTCAAATTGGCTCTAATTACTACTTGATATTTCTCAATCTTGATGAGAAGCATGCATTTAAAAAATCATTCGAATTTGAGTTAATGTGGACTTTGGATATATCATTATATAAATAATCAAGGAATGGTGCATGTGGCTAATATTTATAGGATGGAAGAGGTATATTAAAAGGAAAAGTCTTTAGTAAATAGTTAAAAGAGGGTGATAACAATGATTGTTTTCACATGACCACCATATTAAGTATACATTTAAATAGAAAAACAAATATCACAACTCTTGAAGGTAAGAAGATTGATGATATAGCTAAGATTAATAATACAATGAGAAATGTTCCTAAAAAAAGATGAAGATATTGATGATGCTTAGGACAGACTATTGGGTGAAGTACCTACTATTATCTATGAAAATTAGAACAATGCTTTGATGTTGAAAGTAATAAAGGAAGAGATTCATCAAGTCATATTCTCTTTCATAAAAGACAAGGCTCCAAAGCTTGATGGCTTTTGAATAGGCTTTTATTAATTTTTTTTGACATTACGAGAGGTTTTAGAGGAATAGAAGAAATCAAGACCACTTTCTTGTCTATTATTTTTAAATAAAACATATTGTTTTAAATCCTACAGACCTATCAATTTATGCAATATGCTACAGAAAATTCTTACCAAAGTGAATCAAACAAACTAAAAAATTCTTCCTACCATATTTTCAAAGGACACAATGAGGATTTGCTCAAGGAAAACAAATTTAAATGGAATTATTTTGACCTATGTAACTTTATATTATTTGAATGAGATAGGAGATTTAGAATGGTAATCAAAGTGGATATGAACAAGGCTTATGATACAATCAACTACAAATTCCTTCTTAAGATTTAAATTCATTCTTAAATTTTTTATAAAATTTGTTTTCTAAGAATTGACATGAATAGATCTATGAATGCATTTCATCTTGAAAATCCTCAGTTTGGTTATTGAAAGTTGCATGTTTCTTTAACAATTCTAAAGGGTTATGAATAAGGGACCCTTTGTCTCCATCATCATTATTTTAGTAGAATGTAGGCAAATATATGACAACGGTAAATTGAGACCATGTTGGAATCAAGGCATTTTCATGGGTTGATCCTCTCATATCTTTATTTTGTTGATGAAACCTTCCTTCTACAAATTACATCTAAGAAAATGTTAGGTCTTATCAAGGATTTCATTTAAGTATGAATCAACTATGTGACAAGTGGTTCATATGAAAAAATAAATGATTTTGGTTATGAACATTTAGGTGACAATGAAAGTCTTTATAAGTAAAATTCTAGGTTTTAACATTGGCTCTCTTATGAAATCATACCTTGGCATGCCTCTCTTTTACAAAGGATTAAAAATTGAAATGTGAAGTTGTCTTTTGAATATTTTAAGGTCAAATGAGAAGGATCTCTCTTTGGTTGGAAAATTCAACTCTTGAAAACTACTCTTCAAGGTCTCCTTATATATGATATATTTGTTCAAGATGTCTTCAAAGACTTTAGATATTAATTTAGATAGAAATTCTTATGGTTTGGATTATAAGAGAAAAGGAAGTTTTATCTTCGAATTTGAGACATAAAAAACAATCATATCAATTTATCACTAGGAAGGATATTAACATAGAGGTTCTTCATCGGTAAAGACTTCTTATGGAAGCTATTATTTGGAACAAGTATCTACATGGAACAAACTTGAGTATCTATTCAAAATAAAAATCTTTTGAAAGGATCTACGATTTAGAATTTTATGAGAGTTTAAAGACCACCTTGTTCTTGGTTTATAATTTAGGTTATATGATTCTCTTTTGGGAGGATTGTTGATGTCACTGACACCCTCTACCCAATTGTACCAATATGTTACCAAGTTAGGACTATAATTGCCACAATTTAGAAATTAGGTGATTGACTACATTAAGAAAACTTTGAAATGAAAACATATTAAACATTTATTTTGAAAAGAAAGCTACAAAGTGAGGATTTTGGTTGCTTAAAGAAGATATGCAACTATTTAATTTTGTAACTTCCCATAAACATGACCATTGGATATTGTTTCCATATACAACTATAAATATCCTCATCTTTTAAGCATATATTTCATATTTAATGTTTCTACAATGTTAATGTTATATATATGAAAAAAATTGCATGTTGATGTGAATGAATTATTTAAGGCTAATGATTAAATGTAGTAATTTCTCAAACAAAGAAGATAGTATCATCATTCACCTTCATGTAATTCTAGAGAACACATCATCTATATATATTTTTCATGATGTGATTTTATTTATAGTAAAAATCTTCCTATAGTTTGTGGTATGACCTTTTTAAAAAATTATAGGGGTGTAAGTAGCCAAAGTGTTGAGATTCACAGTATTTTTTTAAAAATAAATAAAATCAACCCATCCAATCAAATATTATAGAGAAAGTATAAAAGGAGGAAAATGAGAGAAGAGAGGCAAAGATTTGGGGATGCCCATTAGCACTATAAATATCATTGTATAATCTGGTGATTAGATTACACAACACTTTGATAAAAAAATGAGGAGTGATATGGGGTATTTATAGCAATTACAAATCCCAATTACATGATAAAGTTTAACCTAAGTTGACATATCAAGAGTGCTTTAGGTTAATTACAAGTTGTAAATAGGTTTTAACCATAACAAGGTTAACTATGACCTAGAGGGCTTATATAATAAAATAATACAAATGATTAATATAGTGTACAATAAATGCCCTTTGAACTATCCAAAATATTGCATAATGTTGGCCTTGATCATGAATCATATTACACTTTCAACACCTCCTATAATATAAATTGAGGGGCCAAGGAGAGGAGACATAAGTATCAATAATATCATCCCCTATAATGGATGCTCTAGTGGACCTCTATATTTTGAGGTAGACGCATATGGATCCCTCTTTAATTTTAATTCTACTGCTACAAAAATATTTCTTGCACAAGAGTCCCTTAGACTAGATTGTAGTCACCATTACCACTATTAAACACTCCTACACACATCCAAAAAACACTTTCGCTAGGACTTCATATGAAGAAAAGAAGTCAAGATCACCACCTCCTTTAAAGATAAGCTCCTTTAATATTCCATTGTTGCATAATGTATGTATTGAAAGCACAAATTTTCCACTCATGACATACATAACTCTCTTTGAAGACTTCCCCTTGCCCTTGGCTCACTTGATTTTAATCACCAAATGAGGCTTTGCATGGACTTGTTTAAAAGAATAACTATAACAAACTTTCAAGATTGCCTGGACCAAAAAAAGAAGAGGGGAGAGATCATGAAAAATCAGTTGTTCATGAATAATCTAAATCAATTACTCAAAGGAGAAAAAGGGATTGGCTAAAGTATATTTTGAGTCCTTTTCCAGTAAGCCTCCAAAATACTCAATCTGTTACAATTGTCACAAATATATCTATATCTCCTAATAAATCAGGCCAAAAATTATGGTTGTAAATATACCCTTTCAAACTAGGGCAATAGGCCTTAAGGACTATTACACCCAATTTACCCCCAAATAATGGACTATTATGTAAACTAATGTTGCCAATGTGTTGAGTTTGAAAAATCATGTGATTTGAAAAAATGTTCAAAATGCTTTTGTATGCAAAGTTATGGCCTCCAAATTTTTTTCCCTAATAATCCTAAAAAATAAAAAAATTAAAGCCTCTAACCTTATAAACATGATATCTAATAGCTCACTGTCACTTGTGCTCTAGTTTGCTAGTTCTTCTCACTTATATTTTGCCACTTTAGTTGTACTTCTCCAATCTGATTGTAATAATTGGAGAAAAACTATTGATTGAGAATTTTCAAGAAGAAAAATTATGATTTAACATAGTGTCAAGAGGGTCCACGTTGGCTTCATACCCATTTGCAAGTCCAAAATACAATAGAAGAAATTGAACCTTGGTCTCTTTTATACCAAATATAATGTGTTAGACATCATGCCAAGTCAATGGCTAGGAAGGAACAACCACTATTTGCTTTTCACTATCTCTCCATCACAAAGGGCATACAAAATAATTAAAAAAGGTTCAAACATGGGACCTTGCTCTTATAAAACCATCCCACAAACCCTTGAGATACTACAATTTGAAATGAAACCTAGACACCTCCATGGAGTAACATCTTGTTGGCTTCTCATGACAATAAAAAATGGGATGGGTTCACTTCAAATCATCGACCTCCAAAGTTCAAAAGTCTATATTTAAGTTCAAAATTTTTAACAATTTTGTAGATTATTGTTTAGACTTCTAGTTCTTGCATTAAAAAATTTATTATCAAAATCCAAAGATCTAATGTGATTTTTTTGATAAGCAAAATATTTTTCCTTTAGTGCTTTAAAAAAATGGATATGAAAAAAAATTCTTTGCCTCTTATGCAAAAAATGCTTATGAGACATAGAAGGAAGATACATCCAAGGATTTAGAAGAAATATCAAAGGCACCAAACTGCATTTTTGTGTGATCAAGTGAGGTAGCTCCATACCCAATCTAATACCATGTTGGAATTCACAATGCTTTCTAGAAATGAATAGAAGCAATCCATCCACTCAAATATTATATAGAAAAGCATAAAAGGATGAAAAAGAGAAGAGAAACACAGATTTGGGGGCACTCGTAGGCACCATCAATACTACTATACAATTTGTAGATTAGATGATACAACACTTTGATAAACAAATGAGGATTGAGAGTGGGTATTCATAACAATACCAAAGTAAAGTTTAACCTAGCCAATATAGCAAGAGGGATTTAGGTTAATTACAAGTTGTAAATAGGGTTTAACTATAACAAGGTTAACCATAACCCATAAGAATTACACAATTAAATACTATTAATTATTAATACATTGTACAATGAAATTCCCTTAGGCCTATCCAAAACATTGCACAATATCAATATTGACAATGAATCAGATTACAATTTCAACAAAAACAACCACCAAGAGTTGACATTGGAGTTAAAAATTACCACATCTCTCTATAAAGGGAACTTGTTAATCAAATGCCTAACTAAATATCTAAAGCTCTAATAAATATGGAATTCAATTTTTTTTAAATAACTTGAATTTATCCACTTGGTTTTCAATTTTTGTTCAAAGATAGGATGATTTTATACCAAAGACATTCACATGACCCAATGTTATGCAGGACGAGTTCTTGATCTACAAGTAGGACGAGCAATTATAGAAATAAAAAAATAATACTTTTATTGCGTAGATTTATTTTTTAAATGTCATATATTTTGGGACATTTGTATATAATGATGGGCTTACTTGTATTTGTGACCTGCATTACATTCTTTACTTGTAGTTATACACCATTCTTAACGGTATTGCAACAAAAATTAATGTAATTGTGAATCACATTCCTTTTAAAATTTTCAATGCATATTCATTTTTATAACAAAATTTATTTTTTAAATGGTAAAGTAGATTACACAAGTATAAGTTGGCATCTAAGACAAAATAAATAATTTTTAAATATAAAATGTAAAATTCTAAAAATTAGCATATGCAACTGATAGATAAGTATAAAGGAACCTTGTAATGGTGACACTGCTCGCCATATGAGATATGAATATTAAAATATAAAAGGATCATATAAATTTCCACCTCAATAAGGACTAGTAATATTCAATAAATTAGTAAGTTATTTTTAGGTCCCATCCAAGCTTCAAACTAAACATGATCCATGAGATAATTTTAAAAGACTTCTTTCTCCAAAGAATTTGAGAAAATGATCAATCTTGATTCTTTACTCCATAATTTTCAAAAAAATGCCCAATCTAATGTTGAACGACTTGTTGCAATTTTATGTTTACTAATCCATGCCCCTTTCACTATGCTCTCAAAATATTTACGACTAGATTTTCACCAATGTTCAAATAAGTGATTAATCCCCATGTTGAATTGCTTGTAATAAGTTTGTGACTTACCAATACATGCTCTAACTATGCTCTCAGAAGATTTATAACTAGATCTTCTCCAATAATAATGAGTATGTTATATCATTAATATTCTATCATCGTCTTATTGTATAATAAACATTTATAGAGATGCAATTGTCATAGTAGGATTTATTAATATAATAATTTCTAAATTCAAATATGATGTAAACTTGTATTTTATAATGCATTTCTAAGATCAAATTAAATTTTAATTATAACTTAAATAAAAAAGGAAAGTTGCTAAATAGTGCCATCGATAAAACAATTGTGATTCTTATCTTACATGGCCATTTTATTCCCATTAAGGTTGATTAATTATGCATTGAAATAGTGAAATATACTCTTCGTGATGCAAAAATATTTGAAAGTGTTTGCTTTAGTGGCTTCTAACATAAACCACTCTAATTTTAATGATTATTTTTGAAAAATCCATGACTTAAGATTATGGAAATCTTTTTTCTTTTATAACATGATTTACTAGTTGATTAAATTCTTACCATCGATCAACTACCTTTGATTTGTATTTCAATTTTAAAATTATGAGTTTTTTAGATTTCCAATATAGTTTAGTTATTCCTTATAGACTTAAGCAGTTTGTGCAAAGCATTGATGTGCTTTTGTATCTTTGTTTATAAAATTATATGTTTATAAAAATCTTGGATAAGATGATAATCCACTCTACTTATTTTATATCTAATGTGAATTATAAAATGCAACGCCATAAAGGAAGAGTGTTAAATGATGAAGCAACCATAACTATCATTGACCAAGATGAGGGGAAAGAACCTCAAATTCAAGATCCATGATAAAAAAATCAAGATCCACCTCAAGAGGTCCATCAAAACACCCTACTTTTTTGCATGATTGAATCAAGAAAAAGTGATAACACAACTTGATCTTGATTTCTTGGGATGATTAAGAAATGTTTGTGTGAAATTATACTATATTAGAAAAATATATACAATTATATTTATTCTAAGACAATAAGGGGACGTTGCCTCCAAAATCTAGACAAGAAGAAGAAAAATCCTCAAATTGTAGTAATAGTTTTCTAACTTGATTTAGTGTTAGGAACACTTGTATTAGCAAAATATTTTGATATAGACAACCTAGTAGTCAATACATACATATGCGATATTATTATTAGAGAGACCTTGATTTATTTGGTTGTACCTAATAATGTTTATAACAAAAACCATAGTGTTGGTAATGCTTAGAGCACAATGACCATTCGTTGCATTAGCTGGATGCACTTGATGCTCACACCTCACAAAGAGCACATAGTCCAAAATTCCAAGGAGCATGGGACTTGGCTTTGAGGATGAACTCCAATTTTTTTAGCATGTCTAACTCCTTTTTATTATGTGATATTTAATGCTTTCTTCCTAAACTAACCTAGTCTATCGAGTTCTATCAAGGGAAAGGGATAGAGAGAAAACAACAACCAGAAAACAAATAACATGAATTAAATACCTATCCTAAGAGAGGTGATACACCAAGATTCTAAATATATTATGCATAGTAGTGGGATTAGTGAACACATGCATCATTTTTTGATAGTGTGCAAGGAGCATAGTTTCATCAAGCATAAAACACCATAAACAAGCATACGTAAGAACCAGGACAAAAGAAATAATCATAACTTCTCATATATAATGTAATCAAATTACATTCATGCTTGAGAAATAAGATTGGAATTTATCAAAAAAATAACTCAAGGCTTGAGTCAAATTGTTATATGAAAGAGAGGTGAAAGAGAAATTGCACACAAGGCCAAATACTAGGCACAAATAAAACAATATTTGATCCCTTACAATGAAAAAGAGATGGATATTTATAGATAACTATGGAGGAGATTTTTCCCCCAAAATTTCTACAAGAAATTCAAAATATTCAATTCAAAAATTTCCTAGGATCTTTGACATTAACTTTGGATGGTCTCAAGACCTATGGATCTAGAACCAAACATGTTGTAGGTGGGCAGATTTAGTAGGATGTAGAATTTTTTTGTTGTTCTACCATTCACCTACACTGTAAATATCCTATGATTAGACCTTTGGTGTCTTTCACCATTAATGTCGTGAGGCTTGAGGCCACTTCTTTAAATCATATTCAAGTTGCTACTTTAAATTTTCCATCCATCATCTTTCGGTATTGTGTTCGAGTGTTGAAATGCCAAGTCCAAAATTGGGGCACCACTGTTTTTCTATGCCTAGTTGTCGTTGGATCTATCTAGTGTTTTAGTATTATCTGGTGATTCAACCTCTTCAGAGTCTTAGAATTTTTTCGTAGGATTCTCCATTGTATCCTGACTAGAATACCAATTTTTGTCTCTTGTGCATTTCCTAGTTTGGTGAATACCTTTGTCTCTCCTACACCTTGCTTCTTTTCGGTGTTTTGATGATTGATTTTTGATTGGTACTATTGAACCTTTTTTTAGCGAGTGATCCTAAGTTATTATCCTCTCTTGGTTTTAGCCATTTTGCTTCTTTTGCTCTCTTGCCATTAGATATTCAAGGTGGTGTTCATATGGATTTATAGGTTTGATTGGTCCACATTGAATTCACATATTAAAGTGTTTTAATAAGATTCTATTTCAACATACTATAAGTACTGAGCTTCTCTTAATGGAAATATGGATGGGGAGAGACCTACCCTGCCAGTTTTTTGGTTCGACACCTCAAAATCCCTCCTTTTCTCTATAACTACTAGGTTATCCTCATGAGGGTTTGTCACTATTATTGTCTTGTAACTACATAAAAAATAGTGACTAGTTAGATAGTCATCACAAATCCAATGATATGTGGAATATAGGTTGGTGTATAGGATCATCCATGTGGGTGAATGATAAATCCAAAGCTGCTATATCAGTTGAAACCTTTCCAAAAGTGAATTCCTTTTAGCAATCATTAAAAAGTCTCTAGAACTCATACTAATTATAAGGACTTGATTAGCTACCACTAGAAAGGCTATAGGCTATTGTTTTTCTAGTTCAATTGGCTAGTGTGGCCTCATGGCATAAGGAGCTTTAGATATTCTTTCTGCTTATGACGAAGGCTCTTTCTTGATGGTATTCTTGGAAGTTTTTTAGCATTAGCTACTTGATAGACTAAGGGGTACTTGGTTCCTCTCATCTTGTTCTCCTTTAAAAATTAGTACTGGATGATGGCTTACTCAAAATTATCTTCTTCAACAGGATTTTCCTGGTGTAGTGGATTTGTTAGAAATGAAAAATATGTGATGATATTGATATGAGAATGCTTACAATATATAGGTATGAAGTCTATATGAGAACATGAAAAATAGAACCCTAACATCCTCCTTTATTACATTATTTGGTGTAGGCTCATGGTCTTTGCGCTTGGCTCTCCAACTGTGAATAATGCTAGATCATGCTTGGCTCTCCAACTATGAATAATGCTAGATCAACGGTGTATACATCTTGGTTTGTTACCTCAAGATAAACCACTTCCTTGGATCTGTTGCCTCTGGGTCAGCCGTCTTAGTGCCTCAGTGTCATCCTGCGTGCCTTAAGGTCAGCCACTTCCTCGGGTATGTTACCTCTATAGGTCATCCTCTAGGTATGTTGCCTCTCATAGGTCATTGAATAGGTTCACCATGAATATCATCCCCTCTCATGGTGAAACTCAATCTAGAAGGTGTTAGTATCTGCTAAAAATACACCTTAATACAAAATAATATGAGTCATATAAGAGTCTCGGTATCTATCAAAAATGCACTTAAAATACAATAAAATGAGCTATAGAATCCAAATGTGGAGGAGAAGGAGAAATAAGAGAATCTTCTGAAGTGTCTATATATGTAGTCTTTAGAAGTTGATCTAAAAAAGTCCTTGGATAGAATCTAGGGTGTTTATGTCTATAGTCCCTAGAGTAGGTGTCCTTATGGTGACCTCCTCATCCTACCATAATGCATGGGTAACCAACCGCTACATCCACCAATTGCTATAGATAAAGTGACTAGATACTAGGATCATATACAATTTGCCTTGGGAGTGTCACGTTCAATCGAGAGTGTACTCCATAATACAACATATTTTGAGGCTAAAAAATACATATGGAACAACCTCAAAATGAAAATAGGACACCACCAATGTGTCCATCTCAAAAAAACCTTTTCGACAACTATAAATACCCCTATGTTCCACTCTCAATGGGGCCTTCATTTGCTGGAAAAAATAGCAACATGCCTCTCTAGGCAGCAAGTAGACTTCAAGAATATTCTCCTGACATAAACATTGCTCACTGATAGAATAAAAAATAGACTTCAATTTTTCCATCGCAGGGGAATTTACATGGGCCTTCCATCTTTGAATACAATAAAGTGGCCATGAGGGCTTTCCACTCTCCCTATGGAAAAATAAAAAAAATACCAATAAGGCCATATACTCATGGGTCCTCTCCTTCTTGTCTTACAATTTGAAAATGAAAGTGGTCCCTCCACTTTACAAAATATGCCCCTCACTTTTCAAGCAATCTTTAAAAAAACTAAAATGTCCCACCCACGATCCATATGATGAAACAAAATTTTAAAATGTGATAGAAAATACAAAAATGGAGGCCATGTGGGTCGGTCAAAAATACCCTGATATTTTGAATATCTCTACAGCATCAGTGACCACATAAGCTAGATCAGGTGCAGTGGGCTGGGAGAAAGGACCTGGTGAGGTCGAGCTGAGGGGGAAGCATTTGAAAATTACCAGCAAATATATTTCTCTAGGGATAATTGCCTTCGACTTCGACTTATCGTGCGACACTATGCCGTGCGTGACACTTTTCTAGCAAAATCAATGCTGGGTGATTGACAGTGTGCGCACAAATGGTCGACTCTCATATTCACCGATTTACATCTACAATGTCCATTTTCTAGAGCGGTGTTGGGCACTGTGCTGTGGTGGAAGCGCATCAAAAACATTAGAAAAATGGACCCCTATTAAGTATTTAAAAAAAAATAAAAATTTTAATGCACTCAACGCGTGCAGCCCTAGACGTAGGCATGCAATGCCCACAATTCTTGCTCAAGCACATCATACCCTACACATGGGAAGATGAAAAAACATGGCCACATGGATTTTCACCATGGTTGTCCATAAATCTCATAGTAAATTCACCATTATTCTCACAGTAAATATGTGATAGAAAACACAAAAAATCTATTTTCAAGAGCATAAATATCATGGCAAAAATAATGATAAAAAAATAGAGGGCAGCAATTCAAACATGAGCAAGCTAAAACAAGCACAAAATGAGTGCAGTCAGATTAGCTAAAAATTTGAAAAACACCATGTGGACTTCATCCACAGGGACCAATCTGGTGCAGAAGGAGCAATAGGTCTAACAGATCTACGTGGGCAAATACAGTAAGCCACACACTCAACCAAAAAATCTCCCACTAAAAATGAAAGCTGCTCGTATATCTTTCTACAGTGTTAAGAAATCACGCGGAGGAGATACACACATGGGCAACTGACACCTACATCGATTTGATGAAAATCTAGCACGAGGAACTTTGGATTTCATCGGGCTCATGGAGATATTAGAAAACAAGGATCAAACATCCGTCAATCATGAAAAGTAAGACAAGAGCTCTGGCATCATCAACAGTCAGGTTGTGATCTATATCCTGATGGCACTACAATCTGTATTTACATAAAATAACAATTTGATATCTTCATGCTGAAACTGGTGTTGGACATTTTGAGTCAAAGTTGTCATTGATGTCAAGGAACGAAGTTGTCATTGATGTCAAGGAATAAGCTACCATTGATGTCAAAAGGTCAAAAGGAACAATGCAAAGCTTAATGGCAAAAGAGCTTCATAATATTTTTAATATTATGTGGAAGCATAAGTAGGAGGGTTTTTATTAAAACCATGGATGAACAAAAATAAAATATTTTTCATAAAAACCCAAGGAAGCTTTTAAATTCATGTTAAAAAGCCCAAGGAAGTGTTAATATTTATTTTATAAAATATTTAAATTCAAATTGAATTTAAATTTTATAAATAAATATTATTTATACAAAGTGGTAAAATCAAAGAAGGCTTTAATAAAGCCAAAAAGATTTAAAATTTAATTTATAATATTATAACTCTAAATAATTTATAAATTAATTATTTAATAACGAAGGTGCCTATGTTCAAGTTTAAAGATGGCAATTGGTATATAAACTATATGCCTTAGTGGCATTTGAATTATCCTTCGTTCGAACAAGAAAAAGAGGCAAGCGTGTGTTGTGAGAATTCATGTGAGGAAGAAGACAAGGTTCTTGTCTTAAGCGCCCATGAAAGGGGATAAGATCATCGAGGGCTAAAATATCATATCCACCTAGGTAGCATGGCCTAGTGGCAAGTGGTCGAGTGCTAAGGCGTTTGGGCACGGAGTGACCCACAATTGATTAGCGGTAGCAACATTTTTGGTGTGTTGCGTATGAAGTGTCGAAGGAAGCGACGCGTGATTTTTTGGCATAGGTGCATAAGGGGAGGAATATAGAAGCACATGGTACTCTTTTATCCCTAAACGAGTGCCTAGCTCATGCGGCGGTTGGAGCCGTGGCTAGGGCACTCGGTAGAAGCGACATCGTGAGTTTGAGTCTCACCAAGGCAAAGGTAATAAAGTTTTTTTTAATATATTTTGTGATGCCTAAGGTTTTGACATGAGGTCCTAGGGAGTTAAAAGGGGTAGATAAAAAGTATTTTAATTAATCATTATTTTGGTTAATTGGAGGAATAAGGAGTTAGCTTTATTTTTAAATAAAGTATTTATGACATATTGGTTTATTGAAGATTAAAAGTGTTGGTTAAATTTTGAGAGGACTTCTTGCCATTGAGTTATTTTGAAAAGGAGATTATATTAACGTTATTTTTGGTATTGAATATTATTTTAATTGGGAGATTATAAGGTGTATTTGGTCAATTATTTTTGTATATGTTGATGGATGTTTTCTTCAAGATGGAGTGATAAGGTGTATGTGTGTTTTGATATTTGCATTGTATCTTTGAGAGAGTTTATCATATTCTAACTTCTTTGAGCTTGACAAAGAAGTGTTTGTGTTTGTGGCAGATTTTTGAGGTTCCTTCATCATCAAGAAAAAGGTATGGGCACATTCTTCCATAGTTGAGTTGATTTGTTGGTTTTCTGGAAAACAAGTTTGGATTGAAAAGGATTTAATTTGATTTTCTTATTGAGTGTGTTGAGTTAATGCTTTAAGGTTTTCTAAAATAAAGAGTTGTTAAAACCTTGGTTGATAAGCAACAATAAAGAGTTGTTGTTAAAACCTTGGTTGATAAGCAACAATAAAGAGTTGTTGTTAAAACCTTGGTTGATAAGAATTGTTGAAAACATTTTGAGTGAAGGTTTATATGCTTGGACTAGGGTTTGTAATCAAGGATTTTTTCATTGAATGATTGGTTGAGTAGAGTTGGTTAGGCCTAGTCAAGTGGATGTGTGAAGTGATAGTTCAAGTTCTATAAAATAAATTATTCTATATTCTAAATTGATTTGAGAAAGTGATTGAGCATTGAGGTGAATGTGAAGCATATTGAGTCTCTAACAATTATTTGTATGTTTCTGAAAGAGTGATTGAAAGTGATTGAGCATTGAGGTGAATGTGAATCATATTGATCCTATGAAAATTCTCTGTATGTTTATGAAAGAGTTATTGAAAGTGATTGAACATTGAGGTCAATGTGAAGCATATTGAGTCTCTAACAATTATCTGTATGTTTCTAAACGAGTGATTGAAAGTGATTGAGCATTATGATGATATAGAGCATATTGAGTCTCTAACAATTATCTTTATGTTTCTATGATATTGGACAAGTTCTAGTATGGACTTGTTGAGCAGATTTGAGGTAAGTCTTTGAGAAGACTTGTGGACAGATTTGGGTAAGCTTTTGTGGAAGCTTACAATATAGATTGAGAGTATATTTGGATAAGTTATTGTGAGAACTTATTGAGCAGATTGGACAAGTTCTAGAGAGGACTTGAGAACATATTGGTTTGAGCTTTTGTGGAAGCTTACAAGGTATTTTTGAGACAATTCTTTGTGAAGGCTTGTGAGCAGAGTTGATTGATTGATTTGTTCAAACCTTGAGTTAAGGTTTGGGGCAAATCCAACAAAGTTGATTTGATATTGAGTCAATCTTTGAGCTAAGGCTTGAGGAAAAATATTGAGTACATATTTGTGCTAGATTGAAGGACTGTGTTTAGTACAGATTCAAGGACATTTTGGTGCAGATTTGAGGACAGGTTTGTGCCAAACCAGGACAAAGATTGAGGACAAATTTGTGCTAGACCGAAGGACTGTGTTTAGTACATATTTGGGACAAAGATTTGGAGGTGATAGAATTGAGGACAAATATCTCCAGCTAGAGTAGGAAGGACATATATCTTCTGTGGATATAGTTCCATTTGCTAATGGCGATGGAGGCAGAGGTCTTCTAGAGGATCACCAGCCATAGCAGAGTTAGGATATTGGTGTCTCCTATGGATAGAGATCCACAAACTTTGATTAGGGGATTGGTGTCTCCTTTGGATAGAGATACATAAACATTGTAATAGGGAAAGGATTCCCAAAAGATTGATTGAGAAAATTTTAGTGAAATATTTTCTCCGTGGAGTAGCCCACATTGGGTGAACCATGTAAATTTTGGTGTCTCTATTGTGTGTGGTTATTTATGGATTGCTTTGATTACTGCTATTGATATTGCTATCTATACATTGCATAATATTGATTGGGAAAGAAAAGTAAAAAGTGGTCTTATACTGTTCACCTCCCCTCTCAGTATAAGCTTGTGTTCTTCAATTAGGGGTCACAAACTGAATCTGCAAGCGATTTGATGAAAATATTTGTTGGGGTCCACTGAAATTCTTCCAGGTCGCATCACAAACAAGTTTATCATCAGGTTCACAATAAAACATCATGATCACCACTAACATAACCATTAAAAATGGCTGCATCAACATTAACAATTCCCAAAAAAATTCCATTTCTTATCCCTCTCGTGTTACAGCAAGAGCAGTTTAGAAAACATAGGTGTTGTTATATATAGAAAAATGATAGGTTACCAAACTAAAAATGAGACTCAAGAATATGCGTTGATGCAGGGAGTCATAAATGGCTGAATATGGGGTATGTGGGCATCATAGCTTCACTCAAACAAACTAGCACTTTTTTGAGCATCAGAAGAAAGTGATGAATTGAATGAACGATGATAGTAGTGGAACATGAGCACTAAAAAATACAGATCTGAGGGTGCAAAATGTGGCATAGCTAATGGTGATCAGCAAACAACTAATGAAGGTAAATAAAACTAAAATACATCATAATTTCCACTATGCAACGAAAGGTTTTAGGTAGTAGAAGAAAAAATGTCACAATATCTTTTAAAAAAAACAACACATTGCACCAAACATTACAGCCTTCAGATAAGCATAGGTCCTCTCGATCTAGGAAACATGACAAGTGAAGCCCTCTATCACCATGGGATTCACAAAACTCTTCATTGTTTATGGGCGCATCATAGGTAACAGCTAAGGCATGGAGTTGTTCTCCTTAAATAGGTACAAAAATATCAACAGATTTGAAGGGTGCATGGTCTTCAATAAGGGCATGAATGCTTTTATTTATTTGAGATGTGTAAGGACTGAGGTGAAGTAAAAGGCCACATAGTGAATGTCTAAACTTCACCATATTTAGCTTTAGCTGAAGTGGCACCTACAAGATCACCCATGTGAATCTCACTTCTCTCAGTATCCATCATAATGGCACTGCAATGTCATCAAAAAAGTCAAGAAACTGAATGAAGAGAGAAATTTTATGAACTTTTTTACTGTAACTGCGCTCCAGGTAAACGTAAAAGAGGATAGATTTGAGGATCAATTAAAGTGAGAGCCAATATTTGATTAGAGCTAGAAATGGTCAGAAATATTCATACTGCATAAAAAAAAATAGATGTATACAAAAGTGTTCTCAAGCACCAAAATCAGATGCCCTGGTGCTGAAAACCATGATCTTGCTGCACCATTAGTACTCCTACTCCACCATAAATATTGCATTAATTCATGAATTTAGAGGGTGAGTTCCTTATTCACTAGATCTAGTGATTTCTCGTTGTTGCAAATGATGTGCTTCAGTGCAAACTGCTTGCTTATCTATGATGGATCCCTCATCACATACACACAAGAGAATCCTCCTATGCACCTACATTTTCATTGGCTTTAGGATATGACTTTTGAATCACAACAACTCCATCCGTGAGAAGATAAAAAGTATGTATAGGTTGGCAATAACATAGAACTTCAGCATATACGTCACTGCATCATTGCAGAATCATGGCCAAATATTTGATGTAAAAGCATTTTGACTCTGGAATCTCCTCATGATGAACATGACTAAAATTGCGGAAGATATTGTATCCCATTTTTCATTTCTCCGTGGAGAAATTGCTTCTACAGAAAAATACAAAACAAAAACTTAACTTCCCCAATAAATCTCTCTAAAAAAATGGTAGTCATTAATCTTCTTCAAATGTCTAGTTTCTGTTCCATCAATGATGGAGATCATACTCCCTCATTTGAAAATAAAAATGGTGGAAAAATGAGGAGGGGCACTCAAACCTATAGGATAGGGCAAGCCTGCTCTGATACCAAATGTTAGGAATGAAAAATATGTGATGATATTGATACAAGAATGATTACAATATATAGGCATGAGGCCTATATGAGAACATGACAAGTTTCAAGGACACATGTCATAAAATGCATAGACAAAGTACACATTAATATTCTAATAGGATTTTTACTATAGATTTGGCAACTCAAAGGGGATATTTTACTTGCAAAATATAAGGAACCCAAAAACAAAGGTCTTATATATTGGGTGTAGAGTGTATAAAGGAAAATCCAAGGAGCATATGAAGCTAATTGTTGTAGTCTAGTTTTTCATCAAGACAATGCTAGAACAATGATAATTATCCTGAGATATTTGTAGGCAAGCACTCGCTAATCATAGCCCAGACTAAACATTGAAAGAACCAAATTGCTTTAATTCAAAATATAGAGAAGGTTGGTATACCTTATCAACTTAATAGGTGTTGACTCTTTTTAGCTCAAAATGGTAAAGGTTTAGGGATAGGAATAAAAATGTTAGAATTGTATGAATGAATAATGGATGGGTGAAGCTAACAACATGAAATTCAAAAAGGTATCTCTCAACGAATCAATTTACAAAGATAATATTTGGGACTAACAACATTCAAAACTCAACAATACTTTGCATCTATGGTCTGACATACTTAAAGAATTATTCCAAACATCTAGCATTAATTATCCAAGTTAACAAAATAAGATCAATGCCTCGACTAATAGAAATAGAATTCTTATAAGCATACATACAAGTATGAATTATTCTAATTTTCTCTAAGTTAGCAATCCAAATTAACAGAATAAACTAACCATAGTAACAGTAGCAAAAATAACTTCACAATGTCATGATCAACCGATAAACACAAGGCGCAAGTTCGAGGTAAACATCCCTTGTAATGCTTCTTTGATTAATTACAAAAAATATACATAGTAGTGCAAGAAAACACTTCAGAGACAACATTTTGAAAGGAGGTCATTGCCTTTATTTATATATTTACAATGAATTTCATTCTAAGCATTATAGGGATTTTTTACTTTCTTGATTTCTCGAAAACTTGCCATTAATGATGCTAGCTAGTTGCATCTTCTTGATCAGTTATAACAACATACAATTTGGCTTCCATGGCACCTGGTTCAATTTTCATTTTTCTCTGTAACATTCAACCATGCAAAAATGTGCTACAGTTTTGAACTTAGATAAAGATTAACCCTCATTGATGATTAGTTGATGAACGATTATGATTGATTATCCCACAATCGCTTATAACTATGTTCTACTTTAACCCGTGCAAGATTGGACTTTCTCAGTCTTAGCTATAAAAATAGAGAAGCACACAAAATCAGGATTCTACTTATATTTCTTTAGCTTGCTAAGCTCAACACATTTCTGGTTTGTGCACCAACAATGAAGGGGATAAGAAATTGTGCGCTTCCTAACTCAGGCCCCTTGGTAAACTTTCTCCGTGAAATTGTGTTTTTTAGCAATTTTCTCTTTGTAAGTCTTTCCATTGCATTTTTGATTTGTGCACATCTAACAAAGGGAATGGAAAATCATGCTTTGGAGCTTTTTTCCAATTTCAACCTTTTCTCGTGAACTTGCATTTTTTTGGTGAATCTTTGATTTTAGCCTTTCTAAGTGCTTTTTTCATTTGCGCATGATGACCAAAGGGAACAAGAAATGACAACGCCTTACTAGCAATTTTAACTACATACCTTTTACTATGGAATCATGTTTTTCAATAATTTTGCATTTTCTTGCACTTTTTTGATTTGCACACGACTAACAAAGGGAACAAGAAATCACATACACTACTTTCATCCGATTTAGCCCATTTTTTTACGATTTCACAATTTTCAACAAAAATACATTTTCTAGTGCTTTTCAGGTTTACACACGACTAACAAAGGAGTCAGGAAATTGTGTCTTGGATATTCTTTCCCGATTTGAGTCTTTTCTTGTTGATATGCAATTTCAGTGGAAATGGGAAAATTAGTGGATTTCTGCTTGCTTTACCCATACTTAGCCAAATTTTGTAAAATTTGAGTTAAGTATAGATGTGGTCAATTTTGGCCTAATTTATTGGTGCCTCCTAGGGAATCTTACAAGATTTTGAGAACTTAGAGCTTTATCCATTGGGTTTATGGAGTCAAAAATAGATATGATGGATGATCAAGGAACGAAGGATAATGGAAGAAAATAATGAGATGAAGAAAATGACTTGGAAGAGAGCATGATGAATTGAAGATGGATGAAGTGATGGGATGAATGGGGAGTAGTTGAGAATGAATATAAGAATATGGAAGAGTTAACAAGACTTCAACTACTTTCTTCAAAAAAAGGTCTCAGAGCATTATTTCCTTATGAGTGGCACCCTCTTGATCATTTGAAGATAATTAGAGGATAATTATTCATGTGGAAACAAGATAAGAGCTAAAAATTCATGTTGCACCTAAATGACTTTCTCTTCAAGGTTCAACTACATGACCTTCAACTGTTTGGGGTATTCTGGCTTGAAAATGCTCCTTCACGACTGTCAACCTCTTGCACAAAAGAAAACTTTCTTTATAGGCTCAATTTGAGGTGTTTTTAACCTTTTCGTGGCTCCATACACATGAGGCCGTATGCAGATTCATATTTTTTTGTTTTTTCTAACACCCATTAGACTACAAGCTTTCACAAAACTTATGCATTTCTGAGATCTTTGTTATTTAGCCTGCTATTCTTCATGCTCTTCATATTCAATATTTTCTTCATCGACATGAATCACCTTTGTATTAGATTTTTCTTGCTCAATATCCTTAAATTATTCCTCTTCTTCTTCCTCTTTCACTTCTTCTTCTATTTGGTTCTCCTACTTAGATTCATCTTCCTCAATCTCTTCTTCACTTATGTCCTCACTAATATCATCCTTGTTGAGTAGTTGGACGACATCACTCAACACATTGGAAGCTTCTTCCTAAGATTTCTATGGAATTCATGGTACTGATAAAATATTTTTGTGAATCTGCTATAAGCTTAATAGTCTCCCATAAGATGGCTCATCTCTACCATTACCAAATTCAGCTATGACATCTATGATCTCTATCAAGTTTTTGATCAACTGGACTACTTGGTCGTGCTAAATTGGCTTAGACCATTCTTCCATTTCAGACTCATTATCCACGATCGAGTCTAAAAAGGCTCTTAGTGTTATCCGACGTATTGGCAATCTTCTCCCAAGTAATCAGGAAAGCCATGTTGTCTAATGTGAGATAGCTTTTGCATCATTTTATTGGTTTTGCTCTCCAACCTGTCTCACAGCTACTAACATTTTATTAGCATCATGTTCTTTGCTAGAATATATTTGGCTATATTTTTAGCTGTACACCACTACCTATTGGAGATGAGCTTAGCTATAGCTTTGAATTTTACTTTTACCAATTTACAATTTTTTTCACTAGGGAATTCTTGTGTTGGATTTCTCCTTGCACATTCTTGAGAATATTTCTTGCACTCACCACTTCACTAGTAGCTTCATCTAAGAAAATGAAGATCAATTTGGCTTCTAGACCTCTCGATTTGATATCAGACCATATTTTATTTCTAATATACTTCACTTTATATTTTGAGAATCCTGTAGATTTGGTATTTTCAATCAACAACTATTGCTACAATTTACTATTCTGATAAGTCAGAGTCCTCACTTGAGCTTGAGCATTTTAAACCTGCTCTTTAAAGTTGGCAACTTCCTAAAATTTGTCTTGCCACTTCTTCACTTTGTCCTTGAGTGTTTTTATAAGATCCTCTTGGTATCTGAGTGAAGTTTCTAGTTCTTCTACTTTCCTTTTTAGCTCATCATTTTTCTCTCTATGGATATCACCTTGCATGAAAACGGTATCCATATGATCTTTGGTCAATACGAGCTTGTAAACTGTAGATAATTACATGATGTCTACCATATTATCTATCACCAAATAATAATCAATGGTCATATATTTCCCTAGCTTGCTTACTTTGGGAGGGATGGTGAGCTTTGTTCTTTTTCAAGAAATTGGATCAACAATGACAGTCTTCCTTTTGTAAGTCATCTCTTCTAATGGTATTGCAAGTTGCTCATTCCAACAAGAGGCTACATTGAATGAAATTTCATCGATATTTTTTATATGGGATGGAAATAGGATCAATGGATTGAGTGGATATGACCACTAGAGAAGATATTAAGGGAAATGGTGTATGGAGGAAAGCTAAAACAATGACATCTTGATGAAAAGGGGTAGAAACTATAACTTTTATGAATGGAGGTATTGGGAGAGGTTTAGATAATTATGGCCCTATTGATACTATATAAGATTGTGTTTATTTCAGAGGAGGGTTCAATGGTGGAACATATGGAGGTTGGGTTTTGATTGAAATTGATGAAAATGGTGGAATCTTGGATGATGGAGTGGGTGACGGTGATAGTGATGTGGGGATTTGTAATGAAATGGATGAAGAAACCTCTATTATTTCAATTTTTTTCTCAAAAATGGAAGGGAGAGTATTTGGGGGACTTGGAGGAGCCTGATCAAAATAAGAAGGGGAATAATTCATACCTGAGTATCTCGATGAAGACTTTTATGTTGTTTGGATCAGAGCAGGCTACTCTTTTTGTGGAACTTGTGATTGTTCTAATGCTTGAGAAACCTATTCCATTTATTGTTTTCTCTTTATATTATATTCCTTTCATTGCTTCCAATATTTTTGCCAATGTTTGTGGTTGATATTTTCTTCTTGATCTTTTCGGTTATATTTGCTATGAAATAGGGTTTGGATGCACAAATTTGATTGTATAGGTACTAAAAATAGCCTGTTCAGGTCTAAACCTAGGTTTGATATAGCCCTATGAGAATTATACAAGGTCTAGCCACTTTGGTATTCATTCAACCTGAATTATCTCTGTATGTCCTGCCTCATTTAGGCATAACCTCCTTCATAACCATATCTTTGCATTAATTGAGAACCTGGCCCATATGTCTCCAACTAATCTATTGTTGGCTGAAATAATGGTTGTTTTCATTTTCTAGTAGGGACGACATTCGTGGTGGCCTTTATACAAGGAGAAGAGGATGGGAGAGTTCTGATGCTTACTCATTTCCATTTAACTCCTTTAATTTGTTTGGCATTTGTTGGTTCCTCTTGGCCTATAGGTTTTCTGAAACTTATTGCCAAAAACTTTCCACTACCTTGCCAATATCGTGAAGACTTATCATATGTTTTATCAAAATATATATCATTCTTAGTGGGATACTTCGACTTTACAATATTTGTTTCCACTCGCATTCTCTAGAATTCAAATATTTTTGGTGGGGTTTTAGTTTTATTTCTTTAACTTTTCTTTGAATTCATCTTCCACATAAATATGTGCTTGATTTTTCTTAAGAGTGTAATCAACAACATGATCATAGAAGTCTCTCCAAGGAGGTAATACTTCCATATGTTGAACATCCCATTCCAAATCAGAATTTTCATCATTATTTCTAAAATTTTCATAGTGAGGTTTAAGAGTTCTTTTGAATTTTGGGAATTTTCCTTTGTGAGATCATTCAGTCTCTCTATAAAATTATTATTTGGGTCATACTTCCATATATGAGGGAGTTCTACTAACCCCAATCCCCACATGTATTTTATAATGCTCTTATATTGCTGTTTTTTATTGACTTAGTATCTTTTTGTACAATGGGGTAGATATAGGTGCCCTTTCTACCTTTTTCTATTCCAAAGATGACATTGATGTAATATTTCTGATGATAATATTCAAGAGCAAATATCCTTTCTATGATGTAATGTGGGAGCAAAAATGTTTTTAGTAAAACCATACAAATGGATCACTATTCCTTCTGTCAGTATATACCAATAACCTTCTTCTTCCCCTTCTGTCCTCAATGCCTTTCTTGCCAATTTGGGTAGTCTAGGAATTTGTCCATAAATTAGCTTTAGAGAGGGCCCTAGAAACTCTCTATTAAAATTGTAATAAGATTCTATTTTGTAGAGTGAGCTCATCCAAGAGTAGTTTCATTTTGAGCCACAATTTTTACTAGGATAAATGGGAGTTCTAAGTTATTAAAGTAAAGTAAAAGCCATGCCATATGATAAAAATATCTAAAGGCTACCCCTCATTTGTTGGTTTTCAACCTTAATAGAAGTTCATAAATTGTATCAACCAAGTAATGGGTAGTAGCTATTTACTACTGAGACACACTCCTATCTGAGGGTAAACCTCCTATCATGGCTAACATTGAGTAAAGCTCTGGGTCTTTGAAATCATTGAGCTTAATTGGGATTGATGGCAAGGAACTACCACTCAACTTCCTCTTTAGTTGACATGCTATCCAACTTAAGAAATTTCTTCCCCCGTCAGCATGCTTGTTTAGGGAATAATATTTTACCTGATATTTTTGAGAAAATAATTTTGCTCTCTCTCCTGGATTCACTCATGAGGTGAAAGTGTTGTTGAAATATTTAGGTTTTACATGCATTAATGTTTTGCCCACAACACTTTACAATATTCTATGTTCTGAATCATAATTTTTCACTATTGCCTTTATTAACTTGAGGTAGGGATGTAAAAAATTGCACATGTAAAAAGATAAAAAAGAACTCACCACAATGGCATTTGGGCATGATATCTATATGCCAGTGGATACTCTCTTCTCATATTCTAACCTCATATGTGCTTTATTTTTATAGGTGATGGCGGTGTCCACAATTTTGCCTAAGGTGTCTTGAAAGTAGGTATCTCTTTCGTTCTCCATGGTGGCAGTTTTCCTCTCAGCAAAAGATGATGTGGCCATTATTAATTGCTAGCCAGTTTCACACTCTTACAAAGAAAACTATGATCTTTATCAATTCTCAAGAAATCTATTCTCTTCTCTGCACTATACTTCTCTAGTATCTCTAAATTTATAGAAAGTACATCTTCTTTTCCATATACCAGGGCATAAGGACATGTGCCTGTAGATTGTTTTGTAGTAATTCTATTTTCCCATAGGAATTGATTTATAAGCAAACGCCATGATATTTTGTTGTCTCAAAGAGATATTTTAATCATTATGAGGAGTTTTTATTGCTTGATTCTACCATGCCATTCCCTTAAGGGTAGTAGTTAGAATAATTCTTGAGATAGATGCCATATCTATTGCCAAAGTCAATGTACTTAGATTCTACGAAAGATGGGCCATTATCACTTACTAAAGCTACAAGGAAACAAAAATTGGTGATCAAAGTATCAAGGAATTCAATGAATACATCTTTATCACATCTCTTGGTTGGGATAGCCTCAATCCATATGGTAAAATAATCAGTGGCTATCATAAAATATCTATGGCCTACTAAAGAATTAGGATTGATCTCTTCCTCAAAGTCGTGCACATTTCAACATAGCTCTTCCCGTTTCATTTTCACACAAGAAAACAATAACATCAAATAGGTGCACACTCAACATAGCTCTTCCTATTTTATTTTCACACATGAAAAAAATAATGGCCCAGTTCAGTCATAATCCATTTTCTTTTTAAAACAAAAACAAACAAGAGTAAATCACTGTGAACGATCTACCTAGAGTTCTTCATAGTGCTTATCCCTTCCAAACGTTGTTTGGAACTTCTAGATATACCACCGCAAATACATCCATGTCGTTATTTTTCTCTTTTCTTTTCACAAAGTATTTCACCAAGCAACCACACACAGAACAAAGATGTCCTTCCCTTTATTTGAAGTTGGTTTCCTCCCAAATTGGTCCTCCAATATGTCCAACAAAATTTCTCTTAATTCCTTATCCTCTCTCTTCAAATATCGGTTATGGATAGGGTTAAATAATTATGACATCCAACACCTTGTGCTAATGCGGTTAAGCTACTCCACACCACAATCATCCGTTCCATGATGAAGAAAAATATTTCCTTTAATTTTACATATTTGCTACCATTTAAACATAGCTCAAATAATTTATATAAAATAAATTTCAAATATAATATTTACCTACTCTTTTAAGTAATTAATATCCAAAATAATACACTTGCATTAGGACTTATTTAAACCATGCATACATCCACTTATTTGCATTTCTATTTTATATCTATTTTATTTTAATTAAAACTATATGCATATTGAAATATTTAGTAGCTCCAATTATCATCGCCACTCAAACCAAATATAAAACTCAAACAAACATGGAATCTACATGATATGAAAGTATGCAAGCATCCATGTACTCATGAGTTGAATCATCACTTCTCTTATTACCTTTTACGTCAACTAACTTCTCTTCCTTGATGACTTTGAACCTGGTCCTGCATTCACAATAGCTATCAATAGTACCACAATTCACAAGAAAAGGTGGGGTTATTACCCATTTTCTTATCTACAAATATCCATGTGAGGAGGGTCGTTACATCCTCCCCCACTTAGGACAAACACAGTCCCTATGTTTTATGCAAAATTAAACAAGAAATATCTTGCATAAGGATTTAGTAAATGCCAAAGTAATCAAATAAATCTATGATTTCCATTTCACACATAATATCCCATTCATCATATTCATCATAAAATCACAATTACTTTTATTTGGCATATATCTAAATCATACAACATGTCATATTGTATATATTCAAAACATATACTATCACATGTACAAAATCACTTTGCTTAAGTAACACAAACCATATTCAAGCTACTCTTCTCAGTAACTCAAACCAACATAATCTACTCTACTCAGTATTTAGTTTCATATTTGATGCAAATATACATATATCATCAAATCACATAATTTTTTTGGAAATATTAAATCTACTCAAACAAATAGGGAAACTACTATTGCATTTCTGCCATGTTCTTCTATGTGGTATTCTTATCTGAGTAATGGTCCCACTAAACTCGATATTTCTCTATATTCCTCTTCCTCAGGTTCTTGGTCCTAAAACCAAGTAGGCGAACAGGTCAAATTTTAGAAAGAAATGGGAAATATGGCTCCCAAACTAAATCCTACATTGGTTGAAGACTAGAGTTATAGGAAAGAGATTAAAAATTACAAAATGAAATGGGAAATATAGCCACAGGCCGAATGCATAGGATTTGGGATAGACTAACAACACGAAATTCACCCAAGTTTTATAACATGTAAAAGAAATAAGGCAGCAAAATTCCACTCACACCTCAGCAGAGACAACCTACAGATTGCATTCCAAAACTCACTCACTTACCAACAATGTTTTAAATCCAGTGATAGAATTTTACACTTAGCAGCAGGAACATGAGCATAAACAAAAATGCTTAAAAAAAAAGGAAATCATACACAAGAATGCTTGAAAATTTAAAAATCCGAGTCTCTTCTATTAATATAGAAAACTTAAGAAGTTTTCTTGCAGAATGTCCCACCTCCTTTACAATAGAAATTTGAGTAGTATTTATAGAGATTTTCACATATTTCATTAAATACATATGAGGACAAAATGATCGTAGATCAGGAACAAGAGTGAGGAAATTCCTCCTTGAAATCATTAAAAATCCATCATTTTGGGGCAGTGATCCATCTTTCAGGGAAAAATTCCTAGGAAAACAACAACTTGGGTGTCAGTGCACAGAAAATTAGGGGTCATTCAATATCTAGGAAATGCACTCTTGCCTTGGAAATCATGAAAAATGCTCCCTGTGCTTCCATACAACTTCATACTTATCTTGGGATCTAAAATTTGAATTACTTATTGCCACCATTATTTAATACTTGCAAATTTGGTGCTCTTAAAATTTTTACCATACACCCCTTTTGCCCTTTTGCTCAAAAAATTTATTTGCCCAATATTTTGTTGCATATCATGCTTGCATGATTCCTTTTAAAGAGCGTGTTAGCCCATGGGAGGGGTAAACAGGATGTTTGACCCTCAACCAGGGCAAACGTAATTGCATTCAACTCATGAGGCATGTTTACCCATGGGAGGGATGAACGAGATGTTTGCACCTCAACTGGGGCAAACACGATTGCATTTCTTTTCGAAGGCACATTCGTCCATGGGAGGGGCGAAGGCAATCACACATAATTTTTGGGGCACGTTCTCCCGTGGGAGGGGAAAACAAGATGTTCGCCCCTCAACTGTGGCGACCGCAATTTCACTTATTTGTGCTCCTTTTAAATGATTACTGTTTGTCATTCTGTTCGCCCCATCCTTGGGTTAACGCGATCCCCATTATTTTGCTTCAACATTTTTGATAAATCTTTCAAAGTTCTTCCATATAATTTTGCAAGCCCAAAACACCTTCATTTTACAGTGCCCCTTGAATATGGCAAACTTAAATCCCAAACAAAGTTTACATTTATTTTTATTTTAAAACACTTATAATGCCGATGCTGGAAGAATACATATGCAAATAAAATAGTAACATATGAAATCATTTCAAAATAAATTCTACCATTTTATAATAAAAAGTACCCCATCAAAATGTTTCAACAAAATTCTCAATGTGGCAAGGTGCAAAATTGCCAATATTTCTAGCAACTCAGGGAGTATCCAACTCGCATGGATGCAAGTGATCCTAGGCCTTTATTTATTGGGCTACAGAGTCATTTTTCCTAGTTGCCTTGGTTGGTGACTTCATTGATGCTATAAATACCTTTTGATGTACCTCCTCCTCTGTACGCTCCTTCTCTTTTGGTTTAGCCGCTACCTTGAGCACTTTGGATTGCTCAACTTCTTCCACTACCTTCTCTGCTGCTGCGCGCTCTGCTGTTGCCTGCTCCTCTTGCTCCTTGATAGTTTTAGAAATGAATTTGTAGGCGTGGAACACCTCACCCCAAGCATGAGTAGTGAATAGGCAAGGAACACTGAGGGACTTATAAACAAAGTGAAGATTCTAAATATCTATCAAACTGAGGCACTTCTCTCATTGAGCCAACTCATACAATGATAGCTCTAAGCGCGTATATTTCTACATCAGTGGAAAAACCTATGCTTCTATGAGAGGATCTTCCCATGCATCAACCTTGGAGGTATCTTCAACAAAATTTTTCCATAGTGCCTCCAACTATTCCATGGGCAAGGGTTCACCCTAGTCATCTGTAAAGGTCAAAAAATCCAAATCGACAAAAGTATCAAAGTGATTCATGGAAATAATATGCTCTTGCTCGATAACATTGAGAATTTTCCATCCTTCCCTTACCAGGTCCATTATTTGGAAATAACTACGCAACGTGACCTTAGACTTGGACCAGGCATGATCCATTTCACTGAGAGATCGAATGTGCAAACTGGCATTAGCTAGGGCCTGGATCTTTACGACCATTTCCATGTATGGCGATAACGTCTCTTATGTGGAGTTAATTAACTGCTGCCCTAGCTGTATTTGTATATGTGCCTCCCATAAATAGTGTAATACTTTAACAACTTGTGCGACCAACTTCTCGTAGTTTTGTGTAGAGCGAAGATGGGTTTCTTTGACACTTTCTAGCAAAAAACTAGCAACTTGTGCTACCTTCTCAGCTAACTGCTTTCTCATATTCTCAAGCTACTGTTGGAGTTTGTGCATTTTAATCCTAGTGGCATCTTGTTCCTTCAAGTGTACTTTTTGACCTGTTGGTGCAAATATTCATTTTCAGTGGCAATCTTCTCTTATGCTCTGCTTTTTTCCAGGGCAGTTTTGAGCTCAATAATTTTATTTTCATTTTCAAAATACTTCTCTTTAAAATGCTCGTCGTGCAAGTATACTGAGCTCATATCAGCTTGAATATTACCCATTTTTCCATAGGATCAATCCACATGAGGTCTTCTGTTATGGTCTCAAAAATAAGATCGCTCGGCAACAATTCTCTTTGAGGCTTATCAACTAATGGAGTGATTGTGGTGATATGAGCCTCCATTGCAACATGATCAAAAGAAAATTTCTTAATCAGCCGAGCTGGAGCCAAGGAATCCTTGCACCGCATACTCTTCAACCACTGTGAAGAGCTCAAGTGTGTCCACTTGATATTCTCCACATTGAGCTGCTTGCGGGCCACTTGTACATTAGGCACTGTCTACAACTCCAAAAATGGAGTGAAGAGAATCAAAACATCTGAGTGACTGGGATTAGGAAGAGCATATGACACAAATAGAAGGGGCGTAATAAAAATGATGGATGGAATGGATATGGTAAACTAAATGGAGGAAGTGGAGGAAGTGGGTTCGACTGTAGTTACGCTCACTCTAGGAGGAGCTTGCGTGCTTACAACCACAATGGTGGTGGTGGTGGCAACAAAGGGGGAAGGGTGAGAAAAGGGATTTGATCTTGATGCATACGAACTAAAAGAAATGGAGGATGAAAGAATATGAATAGAATAAGGAGCAATAGTGACTTTGGGGGTGGAAGGGGATGGAAGTAAAACAGATGTAGATGGTATACCAAAAAAAAGAGAAACAAAAACAAATCATGACGAAAGTGAAACAGAAGAAATAAAAAAAAAAATCATTGCATGCCCCAAGGAGGAAGAAAGGGGAAGATAAGACATACCTTTAGGTGTGGGCATCGTGTCATGTGTAATGGGGGCAACTGAGAAACTACTTCTTCTTGTTGCACTCCCGTCCTCTCTTTAACGTACGAGTTCTCTTTCCCATCCATAACCTCCACGTGAGAGCTTTTTGACTGATGATCTCCCTTCGGTTCTTGAATCATCAGCAATATCTACCCAAATTTGGTTAGGAGCTCTACCATAGGGGAAGGATTTACAACTGCTATCGACATAGAAGTAATCATAGGAACCGCTACAACTAGCACTGTAAAAACTGTAGCAATCGAAACTACAAAAGCTACAACAATTGAAAAAAAAGGGCGATGGACTGGACCGAGTAAAAGGTATAATTTTTTTTTTTTGAAAATTTTTAATTATTTTTTAATAATTTTATTTAATAATTTAATATCTTTTGTCTAAAATCAATTTTTTTTTCATAAATTACATTGATTTTTTACAAAATTAAATTTTATTATTGATTAAATAATGATTAGATTATTAAAATTTTGCATTAAAATAGAGAATTAAGGATCTATTTTTGCAATCAAATCAAAAGGAGCTTTTGTTTTCTCCAAGAGGGGATATAAGACATAGAAGAGCACTTATTTTTCTTGCAAATTAGAAAGCCATAAAAACTCTTCTCAACCTTGTTAGTTTTGCAAAATCCAAGAGGGACAACATAAAAGAAATTTGATTCTTTCTTGCAAAATTAGAAAACAAGGAGACACAATTTTTGTAAAAATCAAAGTTCAAAGAGTGCATTTGTTTTCTCCAAGGAGATATAATACATAAAATTGCACATCTATTTTTTTTTGCAAATTTGAGAAGAAATTGTAACCTTGGTCCATAAAAACTAGGTCGTGTGTCGACTAGTTCTGGAAGCCTTCCAAATGCAGGTCGTGTGTCAACTTGTCTTGGAAGGAGTGCTAAAAATTGTTAATTTTGCAAAATTCAGGGGAGAAGACAACATTGTACTTCTTTTGCAAAATTGGAAAACAAAGTAGGAGACATAAAAATATCATTTTTTGCACAACACAAAACACACATTTTGTTGCAAAAATTAAAAAGTGCATTTTCGATTTTACTCGACACCTTTATTGGCAAATTAGGTGCATTTTTTGTTGCATCCGACACCTAGGTGATAAGATTTTTGTGGGCATTCTTGTTTGATTATTGCATTATTTATTTTGCAATTATAAGTCATAGAATAAAGAACACACTAAACCCCAAAATTTCACAAATTTGTGTAAATCTTTGCACAAATTTAAAGCCAAAATTACTTGATATTCTCTCCTAAATCAACAAAACCCCTAATTCACTCTTATTTGTTTGGCTTAATTTCCTCCAACTTCTCATCCTTCTTGAAGGGTGTTAAAGTAGGTGCCATTAAATATCTGTTTGAGTGAATTATATTTTGGTACTCTTTTAGGGTAATCAAAAGAAAGAACAAGTTTTTGAAAATAAGGAACCTTAAAAGTTGCAATCCTTTGCACTAAGAGGGGATAATTCCTTTCTTCCTTCAAACATAGATTTTGATAAGAGGGAAATAAAACTTGTAAAGGCAATCAGAAAAGTCCAAGTCATAAAAATTAAACCTTTTCTTTTAGACTTCATTAATAGCAATCATGCTTGAAGTACTTGCAATAAGAAAGGACAAATTGGTGAACTTTTTTGATCAAATTTCCTAGAAAGCATAGTTTTGCACAAATTGTAAAAATGACAACCAAGACACCATTCAGTGTTGGTTTCAAAACAAGCAAAACTAAAATGGCAAAGGCACAACACAGAAGCCATATTTCTTGTGAAGTGTCTCATTCTGATTCTGTTTTTGGTTCAAAGATAGCATAAGGAGTGCTAAATTGCTAAAATAGTTTTGTAGAGGAAAACACATGTGTCCCTTGGGCAAAAAAAAAAAACACCATATTCTCTCTCTCCTCTTTTTGGCTTCATAAATAACATAAGTATTTTGTTTGAAGACATTGTAATAAGGGGTGCTTGAACCTCTTTTAGGCTTCATAAATAGCAAATTCTAGGTGTTTGAAGTACTTGTAACAAGAGGAGCGACTTTTTGTGATGTAAAATTGTCTAGGAGGCAATATTTGTAAAATCCTTCACAACACTCTTGAGTTGCATACTTTTTGCAATTGAGGGGGATATCCATTTCTTTTCTTCACTGATTTTTGTAAATAGGGAAGAAGGCTTATAAGGGTGCATTTTCGACAGCGACCGACACCTTAGTATCACTTCCTTCAAAAATTTAATACACTATATTTTGCAACGAGAAGGGGGGAACTTATAAGGGTGCATTTTTGGCAGCGATTGACACCTTAGCTACCTTATATTTTGAAAATTTATATTGTAAATGAATGAACCTTGTATGAAGTGATCTATTCTACTACACCTAGCGATTGCAGTGGCTGGTTACCCATGCAATTCGGTTGGATGATGTGATTACCATAAAGACATTCGTTGGCGTGAAGATATAGTGAGGAATGACCCACTTTTTGCTTAGAAGCAGCCTGAGCACTGTGACAGAGCAAAGAAACAGCAGATCAACATCTTCTCCACTGTATTGGGATAGCTATATACTTTACCAAAATATTGTTGTATAGAGGGATATGTATGTATTACCCAAATAATGTAATAATGGGGGATGTTAGTGTAATATTCCATTACTTGGGATATTTACCATTTACTCCACTAGGTAAAAGAGTATTTACATTTATATTTTACTATCTAGATATTTATTCTTCTATCCTAGGTTAATCTCTAAATATCCTAGGTTAGTGGTTTGGTTAGACTTCTCTACCTAGGTTAGTGGTTAGCATCACACAACTCCCTACTCTATTGTTAGAGGGTAGTTAGCGCTATTTCCTAATGTTGTTAGTTAGTCTATATATTTAATCATAGACTTTCTATTGTAATTGTTAATAATTAATTGATTGTTATTTTCGCTCACTCTCTTACTAACAACTGCAACAACTAAGGCCTCAATGGTAGAAGTCACAACTGCACTGGTCCTTGGTATTTTGGCCACCTTTGGAAATGGAGGCATCTTCGGGACATTTTTATTTTCCAATGTAGGTTCCTCTTCCACCTTTCACTTTGTTTGCTAAGATCTCCATTTAAATATGTACTAATGTTCTTCTTCCTCTGGAGTCTCCTCTTCGATTGTTAGATGATCTAGTTTATTTTCACCTTCACCACTGTTAGAATGCTAAAAACTCTATGACAAAATATTGGTAAAGGCAACGGGCTGATATGAATCGACGAACTCATCATAATTTTCTAAAAACTGTTAATCCAATTTTAGCTCATAAGGAGTAGTCGGATTCCCGTGATGAATTCACATTATCCACCAGTTCATTATTTTTTCTTTGGTCCAGGTGGACTCACTTTTGTGAACTTAACTAAATAAAATCGATGGAGGAATTTGGGTTTTCTACTTGGCCAAACTATATTCTACCTCATACTCATAATAATCGTGACATGGTGGGAGTGTTGTCATCTTCTCGATATGCTAGTTCATGTCCGACCCATCAAAATTATTTTTATTCCTTTGGATATTTGGCTAAGGGCAACAATAAAAATATTTAACCTTCAAAATAGTTAAACATTTACCCAGAGGGTCATATCTCTAGCGTTGCGATAGTTCGATCAAACCCAAATCTTGTAATGCCACGGTCAGGAGCCGATTCTACCCGACTTGGCTCACATCGATACTGCCAAATTTAAACAACATGTTGCATGTTGTCTTCTTTTCATACCCAGATCCATACACATCATTGAAATAATTCAACTGGAGCACTAATTTTATGGCAAACACATACTCCATGGCAAAATATGGCAACAAAAAGGGCTTACCCATAAAACCAAAATTTCTCATAACTACGACCTGGGTAAGGAGGAAAATATCGCCCTTTTCTTGTGCAACAATTGCATCTCTCAAATTCCATGGCACTCTCTCACAGGTACTGTAAAGTAATTCTATTATCGGTCCCAAAAACTAGCTATTAAAACTATAAAAGGACTTCCTTTTTGACAAAACATGAGTCCACATATAAACTGACAGGGGTTCATTTTTCTCACCCACCTGTGTTACTACAATAAAAGAGAAGCATTGTTGTAACTGAAAGAAGAAAAACCATACCAAAAAGGAAGTATGCTTGAACAATTTTGATTCTATGATTTGCATCTTCTCCAATTGAAAATTTAACCTTCGAGAAATATAGTCTGCCCAATCAAAGAAAATGGGGTTGTTGCATTACCTCATAGTTGTGGGAGAATAAAATTTGACTTTACAAATACATTGTGCTAAGACTGCCTACCATTTATGCATAGTTTCATCTAAAGGTAAACCAGCAACCCATGCCAATATCGAATATATGTCCAAGCTCTTAAAATCTGAAAGTAGCTTCAACAAATTGGGAAGCTATCCCATCGACGACTCTTTAATTAGCCGAGTCTCCATAAACTGATGCATTTTCACCATAGAGATATATCTATCTTCCTATTCATTAGTGTGCAATTTCTTATTAACTACAAATGAAGGGGAATTAAATCCACAAGAAAATGCCTCCCGAACTTCATCTAGAGTTATGGTGAACAAAATTTCTCTTCTGGCATTTCTAATAGCTCTAGTAAATGGGTCATAGAATTGGGCAATGAGCTACACTAGCTCGGGGCATGGATGAACTTGCAGATATAAATACTAGAACAACTACGAATGATAAGGCAATGTCATCCAGTTTTTTGACATTACCCCTTGGCTCACCGTTGTTTCTACGTCCTTCCTTAACCTTTCCACACCTTTGTGAGTGATGAGGCAGTCACCAATTTTTACCATAGTGTCCTCGTATGGGTCCAAATCGACATAGTCATTTTTTCAAGCTCTTTTTGCTCTAGAACCTCCTTCCTTCTTATTTTAATTCTTGGGATCTATAGCCTCTGCAACATCCTTGGGATCCTTGCTTCATTTTCCCATTATTTATTTTATCTAGAAAATTATTTGAACACTCTCTGGACACTTCTGTAGCTACAGTTCAAAACATATGGCAGTAAAATGCAGAAAAAAATAATTTGCAGGCTTTTTACCTCATCATTTATATATATTCATCCTACAACTTCTGTAATAAATATTGATCTAATTTTGAGAACTTTAGGGAGAAAGAGAGTATTTATTCGCTAGCTCGACACCATTCCCAATGTTCCAACAGTTTACCCTCCGATTCGTGACCAAATGTTCCTGGAAAAGCATGCCCTTTTCGCCACATAATTTTATTGAAGATCGTGCCTTGGTGCCTAAATCTTGCTTGGAAAGCTAAATCGGTCGCTTAACAACCAATGATAAATATTTGCTGCTCCTTGGGAAAATAAACATTCGACACAATGCACATTTTAAATTAAATGCCCTTTTACCTGCACTTCAGCTCTTCAATTACTGCCACGTATCCAAGGGCGTGATTTGTTTTACAATGTGCTTCTAAAACTGATGCAACTGCTCCCTTCTATTTGGTGAAGTTACTTTTGGGCGCTGAGCAATTTTTTCCCTTCTCTTGGAGACATAAAAAAATCAAGGTGACATGTCTCGCTTTTTTTTTCTCTCTAGTCCAGGGCATCTTTGAATTGCTTGGAAAATTAATGGCAAATAGCCTTCTTAAAAATATTTATTTGCTTCCACTTTTTCACCCATATTTAGAAAATTAGATTTTCTAAAAACTACTTACGACTTTTTTTTTTTATAGCTTTTTCTTTACTTACCCTTTTCTCCAAGTTTGAAGAAATCATCCTTAAAGCGGCTTGGATTATTATTTTATATATATATATTAAATAATATATATACTTATTACTCCATCATTCAAACCAACACGTTCACCCAAACCAAGGGCGAACGACCCATTTGCCCAACATCTGGGGCGAACGTGATTTTAAACTCATGTTTACTTGAATAATGAAGCTCCCTTAAAATGACAAACTCCTTGTTGCTGCATCCGATGCGTTTGCCCAAAATAAGGGTGAACAAAATTTGCACTCATTGCATGAGGCGAACATGACTTGCAAATGGTGTATCACTTTGTTCTTGTTCTTTCGCCCAAAAAATCAACATTGTCTTAGCCAATGTGCCCATTACTCGGGTGAACACATCTCCTAAAAACTTGTTTTGTTTATTTTATTTACTCCAAGGAAGGAACCCATATTTTTGTATTTTTCTTTTGGGTGAAAACACCAGGGAGTGTCCCCTTGAGAGTGAACACAACCTACTCTTTAATCCTTGAAAGGCGCTTCCCAGGAATTATACCACACTTTTATTTTTCATGTTTTGTATATATAAAATAGCATCAACGATTAAAAACAAACCACATACTAGAAATAATATTTACATATGTACAGGGTAATACCTCATCAGAATGTCATCATTGAATATAGGCCTTCAGATGAAGACAATTTAATGGAATAGGAAGATCACAACCCTTCAGATAATGAATATGACAAGCATTCACTGAGTTCACTATAATAATTTGAAAAGGGCCTTCCCAGATAGCATCAAACTTATGGTGTTTTCTCGGCTTAGCCTTCTTCTCATTCCATTTCAAAACTAAATCTCCCTCTTGGAAACTGGGTTTAGTTGCTTTCTTCCCAAACCACTTATTAATTCCTTTTGTGTGCTTGACAAATGCTTTATAAGACTTCTCCCTATCCTCCTCTAACTGCAACAACTGTGCCAACCTTGCAGTCATAGGATCATATTCTTCATATTCATTCTGAAACAACTGCAATGTTTGAAGAACGGATAGCTCAATATGAGTAGGGAGAATAGCTTCTTTCCCATAGACCAAGGAATATGGAGAGGTTTTAATATATTTCTTCATAGAGATGCAATCCAACCAAAGCACTTGGTTCAATAACAAGTGCCAACTTCTTTTGTTGTTGCGCATCATCCTTTTTAGAATTTGCAACAGGTTTTTATTGGTATATTTGATCAATCCATTCCCTTGCAGATAATAGTTGGACGATGTCTTCTGGTAAATTCCATATTTGCTAGCGAACTCCGTGATCTTGGCCCCAATTAATGGAGTGCCATTATCTATTAAAATTGAATCTGGGACACCAAAATGGGTGATAATCCCTTCTAGAAAAGAGATAACAACTTGATCAGCTTTCTTGGTAGGAATGGCCTCTACCCATCTAGTGAAATAATCAGTCACCATTAAGATATACTTGTGCTTCATGGAATAATGTGGATCAATGACTCCAATGAAATCAAGACCCCACTATTGAAAAGGTGCTTCCACCTAAATTGGGCATAGAGGCAATGCTCCTTTTTTGATTCTGCCAATGTATCGCTTATAGCTATCACAATGTTGACTTATTTTATGAGCGTCGATGAACAAAGTGGGCCAATAATAACTTGCTTGGTTAATCTTCAAAGCCATGGGTTTTCCTGCATAATGACCACCAGATAGCCTGAAATGAAACTCCTCCAAAATTCTCTCCTTCCCGGACTCCTTCACACATCTAAGAAGAACCCCATCAATGTTCTTGTGATAGTCCATTTGGCAAAAGAATATATTTAAGAGCTTGCAACCTGAACCTCCTATGCTATGAAGCATCAAGGTGAGTTGGACATCTCCTAGAAGAAAAATATTCAACTAGCTCTTCTATCCAGTCCTGATCATTCATAGTATGATTTGCGCAAATTATTTTGCCAATGTACTCTTCATGTACTACATCCAATGTCTCAGAGGTAATATTTTTAGCTAACTCCTCACATAAAGCTCACCCACAGACTAGCTTTTTTGGTCAGATATCCACATCATATTCTTGAATTTTTGATATCCAACCTTCCCTTTTATCGCCTAGTTCTCCTTGGAGTATAAAATTTCAAACATCAGAATGAATAACATAAACAATAGTTTTGCTTTGGGAAACAAAGTGTTGGAACTTATTTAATGATTTCATTAATGCATACACCCGTTTCTTGATAAAATTATACTTCTCTTGATGTGGTGCAATAACTTGAATCAAGAAGGCAATTGGTTTCTCTTCTCCATATTCTTGCTTCTGTGTCAATACCGCAACGTAACTTTCTTGCTCACCTACTGCATAGAGAATGAAATCTTTTGAATAATAACGATTAATTAAAATTAGATCTTGTGTGATTCTTTCTTTGATTTCTTATAAAGCTCATTTCCTGGTTTCTGTCCACTTAAATTCAACATTTTTTTCAAGATCTCCATCATGGGCTTCACAACTTGAGCGAAGTCAACAATAAATTTGTGGATGAAATTTATTTGACCGAAGAAGGATTGTAGGTCCTTCTTGTTAGCAGGTAGCAACAATTTCATGAGTGCTTCAGCTCTTGCAGGATCAATCACTAACCCTTCTTATGAGATTACATGACCCAATAATTTCCCTTCTTTAAGAGCAAAGATTGACTTCTTTGGATTAATGGAGATCCTGAACTCATGACACTTCTTGAACACCTACCTCAAATGAGCAACATGGTATTTTTTATGATGTGAAAACATAGTCATATCATCAAGATATATCACAATAACTCTATTCAGTAACTCACTGAAGGTGATATTCATGGCTCTATGGAAGGTAGCGCCTGCATTTGAGAGCCCGAAGAGCATCCACTGATAGGAAAATATACCCACTTGGTGGTGAATGCTCTTTTATATTGATCCTCATATTTCACCCAGATTTGATTATATACGAAGAAACCATCTAATAGTGAGAACCTCTGCGCACTAGCTACCACATAAAGAATTTGATCAATTTGAGGTAGAGGGTAATGGTCTTTCAATGATGCTTGGTTCAGGTTGCAAAAATCAACACACAACCAAATGTCCCCGTTCTTCTTCCATACTAGGACTAGGTTCACAATCCATGTTGAGTGCTTGATCGAATATATTATCCTTACCTCCAACATCTTTAGTAATTTTGCCTTCATGAGTGTTTCGATATTAGGATTGACAGGATGCTGCTTTTCACAAAAATTCTTTACCCCCTCCTACAACTCAATGGTATGCTGGATCACGTTCTTGTCATATCCCTTTAAATACTGATAGCTCCAAGCTAAAATGTCAGGGTACTCATAGCATAAGTTTTTAATGCCTTCCAGTTCATCTGGCATGCAATCAATTCTGATTTTGATAATATTTTTAGGTTCCAACTGTAATTCTTTGTAATCCTTTGCATCCACTTTGATCCTATGTTTTTTAAACCTATCATTCTAGTCAAAAAAACTCTCTAGTGAAATCAGACCTCTAGGTATATGATTGTTCTTTAATTGGATCATTCCCTCTTTCTTCTTCAGCAAGCACTCTATCATCTGCACCAATAGCTTCTATGAGCAAGAAATTTACTATTTGTTTATCATTGTCAAATACTTACCAGTAAATATTCTTATCCGATATTGAAGGTCTATAGATCACCCTAACAGTCTTGGGATTTCGGACCACTTACTCTACGAGAGAATAATTTGCACCAAGGTAAGCTAGAATATTAGTATGTTTATTCTGCTCCTAGGAAATTGCCTGAATGTTCAAAGTTGTGAATGCTTCAAATAAATCCTAGAATTTGTAGTGATAGGATTTCAGGTAATGCTACTTTGATACACACTTATTAGTGGTATGGTTGACAATAAGCTTAGAGTCATCAAAAATCCGTAGTTGCTTAATACCCAACTTTTTTGCTTTCTTCAATCCAAGGCACAATGCTTCATATTCAGCTGCATTATTTGTGTAAATCCAAGTCAACCTATAAGAATAAGTATTTTGTAATACTTTGGGTGAGATCAATACGACACTAGATCCTACACCATTCTTACATCTAGCACCATCAAAACACAATTTCCATAACTAATCAGTGTCAAAATCCTGGGAATCGAGGACTTCTTCAGTTTGCTCAGGCTTAGTTATTGTATAACAACCAATATCTATCCCGATCATTGAATTAAAATCTATGAGCAAAAAATCATCTTCAAGGTGGAGCTCACCCAATGCTTCTTCCACCAAGTCAACCTCTTCCGGTTCCTTGATCATCATGTTTATTATGCCTAGAGATTTTTTTCTTCTTCCAACCTTTCAATGTGAAATGGTGAGGGCTTATCATTATGAATGTGAATACTTTTTCCTTTGAATGGTATCTCCAAATGTGAATAGTCTAAGAAAAGATATCCTCCAAGCTTAGCCATGAACTCCCTTGAGAGGCACATGCTGAAGTATGGCTCCAGATAAACTACTACCACTTCCTGGATGATCATGATTTATGGCATACTATGAAGGACAATAGGAATATCTTTGATCACTCCCACTGTATTGACTAGAGTCCCATACAACTATAACAATCCTAGGCTACTTCTTGTATATTCCATCCCCACCACTTCACACACTGCCTTTGGCGTGATAGTAGTCGTAGCTCCAGAGTCAATCATACAATTATGTACAATCCACCCCTCCATTATGAGTGACAAATAAAATGGGGGAGGCCTATTTTTTCCTATTGTTGAAGTTGGTAATGCTTGTGCTAGGCCTATTTGATAAGGATATTTCTTTTGATCTTTAACAGTATTCAAGGACTCTTACAACAAGTCAATTTGTCATGGAAACTACAACGCATAATACAAGCTGACTTTTATTGGAATCTTCTTTATTTCTTCTACAGTATTGTAACTTGGGATGGTTGAAACATTTTCTTCTAGAGCTCATTTGTACTTGTCTTGGTACTACTGAGTAGCTTCTACTCTTTGTATTTTTGCCAATGACAGATAATTGAGTTGTTCCCTGGCCTGCTATTTTGTTTCATTCAGTGTTTGAGCAGCTGCTATAGGTTGCAAAGTTGATGCATTAGTTTGTATCTTCTCTTGATATTTCTTAGGCAATAAATCTCTTAACTTAACCAAATATTGCTCTTTAGTCCTTACACTAGGAAATTTCACTAGAGGTTATCGTTTTTCATCATGCACCTTTGTCTCTATAGGCACCTTCAAGGGTTCAAGCTTAGTTGGATCTACAACTATTGGCTTCTTTTAAAACCTTGTGATGACCAAAAATTGTTCTAAATATGACATCATGAAATTATGATCAGCTTCTCTGATCATATTGACTTTTCCCCCGACCGAACTCTCTACTAGCATTTGCACATAATTCATATGCATCATGCAAGTTTCTTCTCCATGAGGATTATTGTAGGTTGAACACCGATACATATTTTCAATTGCATTAGTCTCCTTGTGTGCTAGCACTGTTGTGCTCCTCTCAGGGCCTCTACTGGTAGACACTTGTTCTCTAGTAATTTGTGGAGTTTGAAATCTCCTCGATCGAAATTCAGCCTCAACTTGTTTCTTCCTCACCGCCATAAGCTCATTTGATATCATCCTTAAGGCTGAGTTGTTATATTTTACATCTTGCAATAATACCGTAAGAGGATCTGGATTAGAAGATGTGGTTGGTGCTGGAAAAGGTAAAGGTGCTTGCAACATGGGTAATATAAAAGGGGTTGGAGGTGCTAGAAAATTTGAAAATGGAATGGATGTTGGTAGTTGGGGAACTTATCAGGTGGGAAACTATGGATAACCTAGAGCTGAATGTTGTGGGATAGAGATAAGAGTGATATGAGATAGGCTAGAAATCTAGGAGGAGATTGGATACATGGAAGGCATGGGCTGCAAAAATGTACTTGAATACAAATACTACAAGAGGTTAGGAAGAATAGGTATAGTTGTTTTCTAGGGAAGCCTACCTACATCAATCAAATTAGATTTGGCCTTTTGAGCTTGCATGTACAAGTTTGGAAATGTAGTTACATTGTCCTATCGTACTACCATACCAATTTTAGTGCTAAATACCCTGATATAGTAAAACACAACTTGCTCATGTGTGGACTGCAAGCTATCAATGAATCTTTGCCAGATTTGTGCGAATATGACATTAAAATAAACAATCTCCTCTTGCGAATGCCTTTGAATTTTTGTAAACTGATGCAAAAAGGAATATAGATCGACTTGTTCATGAAAATTTTTAATCAACAACTCTGCCAACTAGTCCCATGAGGTAATAGTGCCTAGTTGCAACAATCGATATCAATACAACAATTTCCCTCTCAATGACATTACCAAAAACTTTATCATTACATATTCATCTGTTATGTCATGGATGGTCACAAAAGAAGCCACATTTTGAATATGTTCATATGCAATTTTACCAGTACCATCATAGGTCGACAAAGCCTTCAAAGTTGCTTGGAACACCAGATTTTGTACTTGTAGGTTCAAAGCCCCTGAGATATTCCATGCTGGGAACTGCTTTGGTGGAGGATTCTAAGCCATATGGACTGATATATGAGGTGTAGTATGAGGAAGGCTAGTAGCTGTGTGAGGTGGAGGTTGAGGGAAGCTCATGGTAGTACTCACTAGGTTTACAAGAGCAGAGAATACACTAGCTAATATCGAATATGTGACAAATGGTATATGAGATATATGAGGTAATGAGGATGTACGTAAAAAAGTGGCTAATTGAGGATGTTTCCCTAGCCTTTGAATATTGAGTTCATAAAACTCAATTTGGTGATCTAGATTTTTGGCCTTCGATCTTGTATTCATGAGACACAACTTTTGTTGCCCTCACGTTTAGATATTTTTGGGTGTAATCGAGTTGCCAGATGTTCTAATTTTATAGCACAAAGGCAAACATCAAACCTTAATACTTTTTTAAGTGGAACTTTTAAGTCCCATCAGGCATGCCAAAAACTATTGGCATTGATGGGTTTGTCAATTTGGGATAATACTTGTTCCACTGACTATGGATATTATTGGAAGTCCCATCGGGCATGCCAAAAAATGTTGTTCAAATATCTACCTAATAAACAAAAACTATGTTTGTTCACCTTAGATACAACCAAAATTGAAAGGCCTAAGGAAAGGAATGTCCTCTATGTCAATCTCCAGAGAGGGTTGGCTCCCAAACTAAATCCTACACTAGTTGAAGACTAGAGTTGTAGGAAAGAGATTAAAAATTATAGAAAGAAATGGGAAATATGACAACAGGCCGAATGCATAGGATTTGGGGTAGAATAACAATAGGAAATTCACCCAATTTTTATAACAACATGTAACAAAATGAAGGCATCAAAATTCCACCCACACCTCAGCAAAGACAACCTCCATATTGCATTCCAAAACTTACTCACTTACCAACAATGTTTTAAATCCAAAGATAGAATTTTACACGTAGCAGCAGGAACATGAGCATAATAAAAAATACTTAAAATATAAGGAAATCACACACACAAGAATGCTTGAAAATTTCAAAGTCGAGTCCCACCTCCTTTACAATAGAAATTTGAGTAGTATTTATAGAGGTTTTTACCTCTTTTATTAAATACATATGAGGACAAAATGATCGCAGATCAGGAACAAGAGCGAGGAAATTCCTCCTCGAAATCATTAAAAATCCATCCTTTTGGGGCAGCGATCCATATTTAAGGGGAACATTCCCAGGAAAACAACAACCTAGGCATCGGTGCATAGAAAATTAGGGGTCATTCAATATCTAGGAAATGCACTCTTGCCTTGGAAATCATGAAAAATTCTCCTTGTGCTTCCATACGACTTCATCCTTCTCTTGGGATCTACAATTCGAATTACTTATTGCCACCATTATTTAATGCTTGCAAACTTGGCGCTCTTGAAATTTTGACCATACAACCCTTTTGCCCTTTTGCTCAAAAACTTCATTCGCCCGATATTTTATCACTTATCATGCTTGTGCGATTCATTTTAAAGAGTGCATTCACCCATGGGAGGGGAGAATGGGATGTTCACCCCTCAACTAGGACAAACATAATTGCGTTAGGCTCATGAGGTGCATTCACCCATGGGAGGGGCAAATGGGACGTTCATCCCTCAACTAGGGCGAACGCGATTACATTTATTTTTGAAGGCGCGTTCACCCATGGGAGGGGCAAACACGATCACACAATTTTTGGGGCGTGTTCACCCATAGGAGGGGCAAACGGGACATTCGACCCTCAACTAGGGCAACAGAGATTTCACTTATTTGTGCTCCTTTTAAATGATTGTTGTTTGTCATTCCGTTCGCACCATCCTTGGGCGAACGTGATCCTCATTCTTTTGCTTTAGCATTTTTGATAAATATTTCAAAGTTCTTCCATGTCATTTTGCAATCCCAAAACACCTTCGTTTTACAATGCCCCTTGAGTATGGCAGACTTAAATCCCAAACAAAGTTTACATTTATTTTTATTTTAAAACACTTATAATGCCAATGTTGGAAGAATACATATGAAAATAAAATAGTAACATATGAAATTATTTCAAAATAAATTCTACCATGTTACAATCAAAAGTACCCCATAAAATTTTTTCAACAAAATTCTCAATGTGGCAAGGTGCAAAATTGCCAATAGGAAGACATTGTGAATTTTGGATAGGCTTGGTGGTAGAGCAAGTCTATAAGCAACAAGGCTTATCCTAGCCACAATTTCAAATGGACCTACATATATAGAGTCCAGTTTAGAATATTTTATAGAAATTTTAGTTGGTTTCACCCTTAATAATACCCTGTCTCCCATAGAATATTCCCTCGATGTCCTTTTTAGGTCAGCATAGCTTTTTTGGCGATATACAACCTCTTTCAACTTCTGTTGAATTATTTTCAATTGTTCTTCCATTTATTTTATCATTTCTGGTTTGATCACTACCCAATCCTTTGGATTATCCCAAGTCAAGGAAATTTGACACCTCCTTCCATATAGGGCTTCAAAAGGTGCCATACCTAGTGATGCATGATAACTATTATTATATGCAAACTCCACTAGGTATAAGTAGTCTTCCCACTTTGTATGTTGATCCATGCAATACATTCTTAACATATATTCCAATACCTAGTTTACTATTTTAGTCTACCCATCAATATCAAGATGATAAGAAGTACTAATATTCAATTTTATTCCTAATACCTCATGCATTGCCTACCAAAATTTAGAGGTAAAACGAGAGTCTCTATTAGAGATTATGACCTCTAGAAAATCATGCAGTCTTACCACTTCCCTTCCAAACTTACTTGCTACTGCAGGAGCGTCATATTGCATATTTCCTGGTATAAAATGTGCTACCTTGGTTATATTATCCACTATTACCAATATTGTGTCATGTCTAAACCTTGTTTTAGGTAATCCCACTATAAAATCCATTGATACCACTTACCATTTTTGTGTAGGTATCTCATGTGGGTATAGATTTACAACTGGATGTTGATGTTCTACTTTCACTTTTGAAATTCTAAAAATATAGCCACATAGTGATATATTTTTTTCATACCCAACAAAAAATAAGTTTTCCTCAAATTCTCGCATTTTTGTCCCTCCTGGATGCACCAAATAAGGTGTATTATGCGCTTCCTTAACGATTGTCTCTTTCAACCCTTCTGAGCTTGGAACTACCAATCTATTATTATAAAGTAGCAGATCATCTCAGATCATAAATTTTGTAACTTTCCAAGTTATTTCTCAATCTGAACCTTACATGATTGGCAAAATTCATCCTTTGCTTGCAATACTTTAATTTGGTCTAACATATCATATTGGTATTTTGTCATTGCAGTAATGCGCCCTCTCCTACTCAGAGCATCTGCTACCTTATTATCCTTACCCTTAATATACTCAATACCAAAATCGTACTTAGCTAAAAATTCCATCCAACATATTTTTCTAGCATTCAATAAGGGTTGGGTGAATATGTACCTAAGACTCTGATGATCTATTTTCAATTCAAATGGTTTTCCCAATAAATAGTGTCTCCAAATTTTTAGAGCATGAACAACCGTTGCCAACTCCAAATCATGAGTGGCATAGTTAACCTCATGCCTTTTAAGTTTCTTGGACTCATAGGCAATAACCGCATCACCTTGGGTCAAAAATCCCCCTAACCCTTCAATTGATGCATTTGTGCACACTGTAAACTGCTTATTAAGATCAGGTAATTGCAAGATCGATGTAGATATCAAACAATGTTTCAAAACTTGAAAAGCTTCTTCACATTATTCTGTCCACTTAAAGGCTTTACCTTTTCTTTGGAGATTTGTAATAGGTTGGAAAATTCTTGAAAATCCTTTGATAAATCACCTATAATACCCTGCAATACCCATAAAAATTTGTACCTCTATCACACTAGTAGGTGTTGGCCAATCAATTATTGCTTCAATTTTCTTGGGATCTAATGCAAAGTATAAAACTCATATTTTGATAACTTTCTATAAATATTATTCTTTCTTAGAATCCCAAGTATAGTTCTCATATGTTGATCATGTTCCTCCTCACTCTTGGAATAGATCAATATATCATCCAAAAATATGAGCACAAAATGGTCCAGTTGCTCTCTAAAAACACTATTCATGAGATTCATGAATGCGACTGGGGTATTAGTCAACCCAAAAGGTAGAATAGTAAATTCAAAATATCCATACCTTATTCTAAATGTTGTTTTAGAAGTATCTTCTTCTCGTATTCACAACTGATGATAGCCAAATCTCAAGTCTATCTTTGAGAAGATGGTTGCTCCTCTCAATTGGTCAAATAAATCATCAATTCTAGGTAATGAATACCTATTTTTGATAGTTACCTTATTCAACATTTGATAATCGATGCACATCCTCAAGGTACCATATTTTTTCTTAACAAATAGAATAGGAGCTCCCCAAGGCGACACACTTGGCTTGATTAGCCCTTTTTCTAGCAAATATTGAAGTTGTGTTTTGAGCTCTTGTAGCTCTATAGGAGTCATCCTATATGGTGCCCTTGCAACAGGTGCTTCTCTAGGTAGCAACTCTATTGAAAAATCAAATTCCCTTTGAGGAGGTAATCCAGGTAGATCCTCAGGAAACACATCCTTAAACTCTTCCAGTACTGGATGTTTTTGGAAGAGGTTAGATTCCATTTCTGACTCTTCTTTCTTATTCATATTAACTATGAAGACCATATCCTTCTTCTTAATAAATTTCTTTATCTGCATTGCAGACAGTAAATGTGGTTTAACTTCACTTTTACCATAGCAAATTCTAACCCTTTGGTTAGATTCATCCATAAATTCTATCCATATTTCTTCAAAATTTAGAATAGCCTTATGCGCCTTCAACCAATCAACTCCTAGAATGATATCAAATGCATGCAAAGGTACCACATACAAATGCCAATTAGTTTTTCCTTATGGTAAAGTAATGTGGGGGTCAAACATACATTGGTTAACTTGGTAGGTTTGCCCTAACCCGTACTCTACCTTCCAACCATTGGCCAAAAATCCAGGTCTAACAGATATGTCCCTCACTAACTCAGTAGATATAAGGTTGTTAATTGAACCACTGTCTATCAAAATTTACACATTCTTGCCAAAAATTTTTCCATTTAATAAGAAAGGGGTAATTTGACCATCAAGTTTAGAGTTACCTATGGCTACAAAGATCTTGTGAGTTGCTTCATCTAGAGCTTTCTTATGTAGATCAGCTCTATGGGGACATTTACTGGTATAATGAGCTCCTTGACATACATAACATCCATTTGGTGGAGCTCTATTTGATCTGTTACTATTTTTATTTCTATCCAGAGATGCATTTTATTTGGACCTATATTGTCCTGCTGGTTTTTGATCCTATCTTTTGGTAAATTCTTTACCATCCTACTTGAACTTACCACCATGGTAGTTAGGTTTATTTTTTCCACCTTGCCTACTTTTCTCTCCCCCTTTGGGTTTCTTATTTTGATCTTTCTCCCATCTCATAAACCCAACACTTTTTTTCTAGAGTTCATATTTTTCTTTCTTAGACAAATTTTGATAGTTAAAATATGCCTTTCTAGTTTCCTGATTGGCTTCCTCTTTTCTTTCCAAATCAAAGGTAGCAAGCAAGTTATCAGGGTTGTGCATATTTACCACCATCATGATTCTAGGATGTAATCCCAGAATGAATTTATGAGTCTTCATTTCTTCATTACTTTCATATTGAGATGCATATTTCAATAATTGAATGAACTTTTGGTGGTATTCATGCACTGACACATTTTCCTAATGCAAATTAGAAAATTCCCTAAATTTCTCCATATAATATTGCTTAGTCAGGAATCTATCCCTAAATTCTTTGGAAAAATCCTCCCATTTGAGGTTTTAAGCTTCTATTATATGCCCTTTCTTATATGATTTCCACCAATCAAGGGCTACCTCAGTCATTTTCATGACTACTAAAGCAGTCTTAGATTTAGAGGATAAAACTACTAGAGAAAAATACGACTCTAGTTCACTTAGCTAGTTTTCTTTGAATCACCATCGCCCTTTCCATTGAATTTGGATATGACAACCTTTCTCAGGTTCTTGTCCAACTCCTTACTCACCCTGGCCCTTCCAACACTAGATCCCTTAGGCTCTCTTGATACTTCTTTAGTCCTGCCTAATCCAATGTCTCTTTCCCTAGCTAATTCCTCTATGACCCTCTATTGTTGGGTAATAAATTCTTGTTGTTGGGCCATATGAGTTTTTTGTTGGGCCATTTCTTCCCTTTGTTGTTCCATGTGAGTTTACAATAATTGAACAACTTTAGAAATATTTTTCCCTTCCCTGAAAGGTTCATTAGGAGGAGGTTCATTCAATATTTTCATCCTTATTTCACGCTAAGGACCTTCTTGTCTCAATCCTGACCTTGGTCCCCTAGTAGGTCCTTCGGTGGTTTCTTCCTCCTTGCCTCCCATAGGATTTCTTGAAGATCCACCTCGTAGCATTCATGTCATTTGACCTGTAGGTGAAAGAGGTAATTTATTAGTTTAATACAAATTCACAATTAGAGTCCACAACTCAGATCTACTTTTGCTCTGATACCATATGTAACAACCCAAATCTACTCACTTGGTTGTACCACACAATAATTCATAAATAAATCACTATAATATATATTTTTTGTTTTAATACTATAGTTTCACTCATAATTTTACCCTCAATTTCTTAGCAAACTTGCTTCACCCAATTATTTATTAGTATAAGCTTAACTTAGTACAAGCATATTACACCACTTTTGGGTTCAAGACTATTGTAGACAATCACCCAAGTGGACGAGATCAATCATATCCCATAAAAGTGCCATTAGTGGAATTGAATTATCTCATTTACATATGTCATGTTCTGGCATGAGGGTCAATCCATGGCAAGGGTTATCCTCTAGGTCCCATAACACCTAGAGGGTGGATGCTTGCTTCCCTATCCCTTACCATTTTGAACCTTTGACTATTCGTCGACCATGTTATTACACTAAATGAAAGGAAAATAGCATATTTATACCCAATGTCTAGCTTATTATCCTCTTCTTGAAGTTAGTTAGAGCCATGCCAATACACAGGCCTTGGTATTAATCTCACATGCTCTTTATGACCCATATTTGTATGTCCCATACCATACATCGAGGCTAAAACAACTAGGTCAAAAATGCACGGGATCTATCACAGGCTATTCTATAAGTAAACTTGAGAAGGTATTCCATATCACCCATTATTACCAGACTTGACCTAACCATTTAAAATTGACCATTCTTGTCAGTCTACAATTGCTCTAGATACTGTTGTGTGCCTACCCGCACCTCAATAGTCTTTGGGTGAATTTTGAGTATTCTTTACACTCAATGCTCAATTTCATGGTTTTTTAGGGCTCCTCAACCATTTCTAAATGTTTTGTTTTCATGCCCCACTAATATTTCTAACACGAGTTTTCCAACCCATCCTTATAAGTTTAAGTTTCCACATAAACAAAAACCTCTCAAGGAAACCTATGAATAACTCAGCTTTGGGAAATACCAGAGGATTACACACATATTTGTTTTAATTAAAATAAATGATGTGAGCAAATTATTTCATCCTATGGATATTACTAGCTCCAAATTTTAAAGGGAATAAACAAGTTTTTAACATAATACCCTATCTATCTATCTTGAATTCTTTCAATCAAAAGCATAAGCATAATAATAAAATTTTCATCTAACAAATAATCCTATCTCATTTCTCATATTTTACTAACTTAAAGAATTTGGATTAAGCATTCTTTCCATAAAAAGAAATAATATTGTAGCCAAAAGAACTGAACACAAAAAAAGTATGCAAAATAGAAAAGAGAACTTGCAAAATTGATCTTTTTGTATTAATATAGGGGAGCCTGAACCTCCCGATTTTACAATGCTTTTTTTAAATTATCCCAAATGTGATGGGAAATGTTACAATGATTTGTCTCATACAATTATTTTATAGGAAAGGGGAGGTGTCTTACAAGCTCTCCAACAGATTATTGTGTTTTCTTCACTCAAATACAACTCCAAAGGGGTGAGTGGGCTTCTGATATCCAATAAGAGGGGCCACTCCAACTTCAATAGCTTTCCAAATACATGTTTATTGCACTTATGATAAAGCACACAAGGGGTTTAGTAGAACCTATATACAAGAATAAAAACCATGCAGTAAAACCCTCAAACTAAAGTTGTAGAAAACATAGAAAATCAAACTAAGTGCCTTACTAAAATTAAACTTACTGATCTATACACATCATATTTTCCTGGTTCTGAGCAACCATGGATGCACGGTTATAGCTATTCAACCATGGACGAGCGATGAGGAAACCATGCGAGGGTGGTTTCCAAATACTTATTTCCTATTGGTGGGGTGAAGGTGCCTTTATAAGACCCTTAAGGTTTTAGAGGGGAAAGGGAGGTGGCAAGCTAGGATTGCCAAGTGGCAATCTAGGGCTACCAAATGGAAGGGGTAGTTAGAGTGAGTCACCCAAGGTGTCTCACTTAATGAGGGTGATGTGGCTGCAAGTGGAGTGAGGTATGAGGGATAACCCATGTGAAGGGACAAAGGGGACATGGGTGTGTGAGATGTGGTAAGGTGGGGTAGTGAGGTGGCTAGCAAGGTTATGCATAAGGGGTTGGCCTCGAAATATGTTTATAAAATCAAAGAAAATTGTCTTAGAATCCCAACAAATTATATCCAAGGATACATAGCAAATTGCATTCATTTTTCTCCAAAAAATTCAAACCGTGGTAAATTTTTTTGTGTTTGGGGACATCAATATCAATTTGCAATTTCTAAAAATGTACGACAAAATTAAAGGCTTTAGGTCGGCATGAAAGGCTATCAACCTTTACGCTTTATGACGATCGGTCTGAGACATCAATGTCGATCAATTGCAGATATGACAATCAACTACAAAAATGAAGATCGACCGTAGGCATGATGATCTCTTGCAGGCATATCAATCGACTGCATGCATGATGATCAATTGTAGGCATGACGATCGATTGCAGGTATGACGATCGGCTGTAGGCATGACAATCGGCTGTAGGCATGATGATTGATTGTAAGTATGATGATCAGATATAGGTATGTTGATCGACTACATTCGGTTGTAGGCATACCGATAGATAGTATGCATGATGATTGATTGTAGGCATGCCAATCGACTGCACGCATGACAATTGGTTGCAGGTATGATGATCGGGTACAGGCATACCGATTAACTGCATGCATGATGATCGATTGTAGGTATGATGATTGACTGTAGGTATGAAGATTGATTTCAAGCATGATGATTAGTTGTAGGTATGATGATTGGTTGCATCTATGCCAATAGGTTGCAACTATATCGATCGACTGTAGGCATGTCGATCGTATATGTCGATTTAGTTGCAACTATACCGATGTGTAGCAAAGATAAAGATCGATTGTAGAAATATTGATCGGATGCAGGAATGACGATCGACAGTAGATATACCGATCAGTTGTAGGAATGTTGACCGGTTGCAAGAATGATGATTGATTGTAAAAATATCAATCGGTTGTAGTAAAGTTGATTAATTCCTAAAAAGCCGATCGGTTGTTATAGTGCCAATGGGCTATAAGAATGATGATCAAGTGTAGCAAAACCGATCGATTGAATAAAAGTCTATCAATTGTAGAGTACCTAGTCAGTTGCAGCACATCCAATGTGGTGCATCTGTACCATGTGTCAACCATCGTGAAATGATTGTATGCAGATACCATGTGTCACCCATCCATAAGATAGAAAAGTCTATATAAAGGGATAAACAATAATTTTTCACATTTTCTATCACAATTTTATCTCTTTTCCTCCTGTTTTAATGTAGTTTTAACCCTCTTCCTCCCATTTTATCTTAGTTTTAGCCATTTACCTTTAGTTTTAATCATTTTCCTCTCATTTGAACCCTTTTCTGTCAAGTGTCAAATACCATCCACTGTATCTTCTGATCCATACTCTTGTGCACAATGACATAACCCTATGGCATCCCCTATCACCCCTATAATATCTAAAATTAATTTTAAACACCTAGTTTGCTACCTGATTTCTAAAATTTTATCAACACCAGGTTACAACATGTCATGGGTCACAGGGTATAGTGTCAATGCCATAGTTTGACATGGACACCAAACTTCTGGAGAAGATCATTGCAAGTTATAATATTGATTATGGCAAGGTAAATGTTGTCATTGACAATAAAAACATAGTTTTTTCCTTCATAGCCTTCGACGTCGCCAGATTGTCTGCATTGCCCCATGCTGGTTGTGAGCCAATCACATCAAAATACACATTAACCGATGATGATAAACTCTACCTGAAGACCAACTTCAAAGTGTAGCCGAAATATTTTCAAGGTATAACTACTTTTTTTATTTAATTGAATTTAAATTCTAATCACTAGTGTCTACAATTACTATTTTTTTTTTGCGATTTTGACCATGAAGTCAAGAAGGGGTTTGACTGTACCAATGATTGAAAATAATTTTTTTCGAGCATATTGTGAATTCTTCCTTGCAAGAATCATTCTGTAATGAAGACCGACAAAAATTCTAATGTGGACCTTAGCATATTTGGTTTATTGTGTTGCATACCAACAATTCGACTGGTCCAGCTGTAACTCACATCGGATCAGAATGGATATCCAAAATGGCATAACCCATTATTCATCGTCATCGACAGTCAGCACAGGCAATTATATTCTTGCTTTTTTTTTATGAATATTTTTATCATTTGTAAAACACTCAAGTACTGACATCTTGGCACTCTACCCTAGCCAATGCAGCCATGATAAAAAAGTAGGTTCAAGTAATTTTTAGTTAATATTGTAGTAAATTTTTTATTTTTCATATGTTTGTCTTTTTTATAATTTGTATATTTTATACAAAACACAAAAAATGGCATCCTCTTCCTCTTCAAAGCGGGATGCTACTTTTAGAGGTTATAATCCAAAGGAATCGGGAGACTCCAAAACACCTGTGGAGGAAACAATGCCATCGCTAAGGAGAAGATCAACAAGGGAATGTATAAGATCTAGTTCTCCTAATCCTAGACAACCTCCACCTACGATTGCACGTCCACTGCCAGCGGGCGTAGTTGCATAAGAGGTTTCATCTTCGAGGAGTAAGTTTTAATGACTTCTAAAACAAAAATTTTACAAAATTTTTACTATTTTTATTAAATTTTATTTTGTTTTTTCAGATGTATGGCACACCCACATTCTATTTGCAACTATAGCTATGCAAGATATATCTTATTTTATCGATAAGTGTTATAACAAGTTTTGTAACCAATTTTCATAATTCACCTTCACAAATTTTATAATTAATTTTTATTTTTATGTTTTAATATCCTATACAACAATCTTGTCATCAAAATCAACAATCGATGCCGCCCCCTCCTCCATCACACCAACACCAAATTCAAGGTCAATGCTTCCCAATTGGGAAATACATTCTTTCATCTAGGCCACAAAGAAAAGCAACAATTCAATTTTCTAAGAAAGAAGCATCAAAAATATTTTTAGTATTCAAAATGATTCTCTTGGTAATTTTAATTTTGGTAGTGTATCGGAAGCTTCTGGTGTTGGGTTGGATGAAGTTCCACTTGATCCGGATTTCTTTTTGCAAGGCAACACTCCCACTACTTTCCAAGTATCAGAACTGCTTCGAGATAATTAAAATGAAGGAGCAACATGTTCAAGCAAATCTCCTCCGAGGGAAACCAACACCCCTCAGGCTCATCCTTGAGTAGAGGATGAAAGATTAAATATTTCTAAAAAATATTTGGTTTCTGATAACATTGAATCAACCATTAAGAATTTACTACTTCTAGATGTAAAAAAAATGAAAAACTAGGAGTATCAGGCCAAAGTGTTGATAAAGGAAATCAATGTTCGATACAATAATTTAAAAAAAAAGAGAAAATAAATATTTTATTATTGAAAATGAACCTAAAAATATGGAGGCTCTGCTACAACAAGTAAAATTTGGCATTGTGAAGGTAAATACATCTTACACAGATGAAATTTTGAAGTTTATGTTGAACAGATTGGAAAACATAAATGGTGAGGCCCAAGCTTATTATAATGAATGGGCATGTGATAAGAAAAAGATTGTTGTTGCTATAGCTGCAAAGAATGTTGCTGAGGTTTGACTTAGTCACTTATGTGTTGAATAATTTTTTTGTTCTCTTTTTTCAAATGTAATTATTTGCTGACTTATTATTTTTTCTTTTTGTAGGTAAAGTATGATAATCTCAAGAAGTAGGTTCAAAACCTACAAGACTATCTTCGGATGGCAAAAGAGTTCTTAAATGCTTCTATATCATTAAAAAAAAAGAACTCAGGAAGCAATTCGATAAAAAATATTTTGTGAAAAGTTATTATCGAAAACAGACTGGATCTTGATGTTTTGCTAAAGGAGAAGGGTAAAGAAGTTCATGGACCAATATTTGAAGATGTTGGAAAAGAGGAAAACACCTTTTTGAAGGATTGGAAAGTGTTGAGAATATCCTTGTCAGATCTGGAGCAATTGAGAGTACTGTTACCCAGCTCGAGGGAGGAGCCATTGGAATGCAGAATGTGAAAGTTATGGAAGTTGTGGAAGAGGAAAAATAGGTTGAAAAACGTAAATATGAGGGGGGAGCTATTGCTTTGTAGAATGTGGAAGTCATTAAGAAGGAAAAAGAAGTGGTGGAAAGGGGAAAATATTCTGAAGTTGAAAACTGAATTTCAAAATTTGATATTTGAAAAAGACTATTTCATGATATTTCATATGTTTTCATTTGAAAACAATATACTTGCTTTTATTACTTTACTATTATACTATTTATATTTATAATTGTGTGTTATTTTCATCTCTTGAGTATTATGGTGTTTCAAATATGCTTGATTTTACGAAGAATATATGTATGCATAGGTTTAGATTTTCATTTTATTCAAAGTTATTCTTGTTGTGATATAAAAATGAGTATTGTCTTATGTATTATGCTATGTTGTTTTTATATTTCAGTTTTCAAATGAGTTTACGAAGGATATATCTATGCATGGGTTTAAATTTTCAGTTTATTGATAGTCATTCTTGTTGTTGTATAAAAATGTGTTTTGTCTTTTGTATTATGCTATATTGTTTTTATATTTCAAAGTGAGTTTATGATGGATATATCTATAAATGGGTTTAAATTTTCAATTTCCATGTATTATGCTATGTTGTTTTTATATTTCAATTTTTAAGTAAGTTTATAAAGGATATATATCTGTATGGGTTTAAATTTTCATTTTATTCATAGTCATTCTTGTTGTTGTATAAAAATGAGTATTATAATTTGTATTATGCTATATTGTTTTTATATTTCAAAGTGAGTTTACGATAGATATATCTATGAATGGGTTTAAATTTTTAATTCCATGTATTATGCTATGTTGTTTTTATATTTCAATTTTCAAGTAAGTTTATAAAGGATATATCTATGTATGAGTTTAAATTTTCATTTTATTCATAGTCATTCTTTTTTTTTTGTATAAAAATGAGTATTGTCATTTGTATTATGCTATATTGTTTTTATATTTCAAAGTGAGTTTACGATGGATATATCTATGAATGGTTTTAAATTTTCAATTCCATGTATTATGCTATGTTGTTTTTATATTTCAATTTTCAAGTAAGTTTACAAAGGATATATCTATGTATGGGTTTAAATTTTTATTTTATTCATAGTCATTCTTGTTGTTGTATAAAATAAGTATGGTCTTTTGTATTATGCTATATTCTTTTTATATTTCAAAGTGAGTTTATGATGGATATATCTATGAATGGGTTTACTATGGATATATCTATGAATGGGTTATATTTTCATTTTCCATATCTAGAGAATGTTATTGACTTTCTATGTTGAGAAAATTTTATGATGGATATATCTATGAATGGGTTTACTATGGATATATCTATGAATGGGTTAAATTTTCATTTTCCATATCTAGAGTAATATGCTACATGCATTTTTCCTTCTAGAGTCAAATCATACATACTAATGATACTATACTAATGATACTAAGAAATTTTTACTAGTTATGTATGCATGCATGGTTTACTCAATGATAAAGCATAAATCATAAAATTTTCTCAACATAGAAAGTCAATAACATTTCTAGAGTCATACCATACATACTAATGATACATACATACATTCATACTAATGATACATACATACATTCAAAGTCAAAGCAAAAATCACTATATTTTGTCAACATATACAATTAATTAAATAACATAGCATCATTACGTATGCATGGTTTTCAAATTTTTAGCTTACTCAAAGCTAAAGCATAAATCATAAATTTTTGAAAATAGAATGATTATATGATTTTTTTCAAATCATTGAAATTTTACAACTAATCAAATATGAAAACTCATTGATAATATAAATTTTTTCAAATCATTGACATTTATAAATGATATCAAATATGGAAAATCATTGATAATATGAATTTTATCAAATAACTAAAATTTTACAAATGATTTCAAATATAAAAAATCTTTTATTATATGAAATTGTCATATAATCATTAATTTTTTTTACATTTCTAGAAGCTGATACAAAGCTTTATCGATTTATCCAAAAGAACCAAGAATCATTTGTGAATTCTATGTTTCCATAATCTCATCATCACTCCAAGTTGAATCATTTTCATTATTATCAACAATATTAGTGAAACCTCTCCTTTCTTCTAGGGACTTCCAATATGTCAAAGCTCTGTCATAGGGAAACTTACCGACTTCGTACAATGACACATACATTCTCAAACAATTTTCCAAGTTTTTGTCCAACCTGTTACAAAATTTTGATTTAACAAAATATAATGCACTAAAAATCCTTTCATCTTCAATAGATCCCAAAATAGTTGTCTGACATAATTCATATAAAATAAACTATTCACTCATATTTTCTTGTAAGACACTACTTCGATACAATTTTTGCCAAAAACACGTGATTGAACCAGTCACATGTGGATTTTTGAAATGTGCAATTTGATTATCCATTGTTATTCCAAAATTGGTTGATTGTTGTCTTAGAAGATCTTTGTTTAGAATACCATTGATTTCAATACCATTTACTTCCATATTTTTAGAGAAATGTGTCATAAGATTACCCATATATTTTACAAACAACTCACTTATACTACTATGGTCAACACTAGGATTCCAAAAGATGGTATTAACAATAGCCATGGCCTCAAGTGTCTCATCTCTCTTAAAATGATCTCTTATTTCACTTGTTAATGTATTTGCAATTATTTTCAATTTATTCTTAGTGCTATCCAAAACCTCATCGAATCCAGAATGTGTTATGGACACTTGTTCAACATCATCTATTAGTGTATCTAACCACTTTTCATAATGATATAAAGGAATCAAATTTCCATGGATAGCAATACAAAGATTATAATTGATGTTGAACTTTAAAAAGCTGTTAGAATCATTGACATCAATTAACATATTCCAACTATCAAACTTGGGATTCTAAAATTTTTTCTTAGATAAGTAAATCCATTCAATAATCATACATATTTATTTTCTCATCTTGATGAAATCAACAATATAAATAGCCCTTTATTGTGTGAATTTAATCAAACAATTCATTTCTTCCAATAATGGAAGAATATCACATAATGTGAGAAGAGTTTCCACACCAGTTATATCAAATAACAAATATTTTGCCTTGTCAACATCCCTATGATGTGCATACATAAACCCAACGAAGGATTGATATTATGAAAAAACCATTTTTGTAAGAAGAAACAGTGAAATCCACCTAGTATCCACATATTTTAACATTTTTTTGCCTTCTGTTACACCTAGAGAAAATTGTTGAAACTCTGCAAACCTTTTTGGACTGCAAGAAAAGTATGAGTGTATTTCACGGACGAGTTCTTCCACTCTAGCTACATTATCAAATTTGCCCATAATTTTGTATGCAAGATTCATTCGATGAGCCATGCAATGAATGTAAATCACATATGGGGCAATTGATGTCTTAAGCCTAACACAAAGACCATTCCTTTGTCCTTGCATTGTAGCTGCACCATCAACTCCAACACAAATTAACTTTATGGCAATTTCCTTTTCATCCATTTTGGCAATATCCTTTAAACTGGATACACCAAAATTATAAATGTTTTTTGCATTACAATTTTCAATCATCTTATGTAGTGCTAGTAAATGATGTTGTCTCAAATGATTTTTGACTGTGTAAACATTTATGCAAATCCAAGATGTGTTGTCAACAACTGTTACCTCGTTAATAGAAAGTGAAATAAATTTGGCTTGTTTCACATTCTCTCTCAGGTCTTCCTTCTCAACCAGTGATAGACATTTTGCCATTTCCCAACCCCTTCGATCTGACCAATGTGAATTGGTAAGGTTTTGTACATTGGCTAGTTGAATATTTGCTTAAAATCAATAAAATCAGACATGGGTTGACATTTTTTTAGAATACTATATAGAAAAAAAAATTGTAATTTCTTTGAGTCTAATACAGTCTTATTAATTTTTTGAAATTGGACCTCGATTGTTCCATCCTTCTCAATGAGAGTTTGTTGTCGTTTCATTGTTTTTTTGTATTCAAGTGCATATCTCACATGCACACATTCTGATGCATCCTTCCACCTATGAAATTTGTTAATTGTTCCATCACTTCATATTTTAATGAATGCTAATTTATCATCATGAGGTAGGTCAAACTAATAAATTGTAACTTGCACCAGTAAGCTAGCTCATCCATGAGTGGCCATAGGTCCGTACAAAAGAAGGTCACTAATATGACAAACATGGCACCATGTGTAAGGATACCCCATTACCAGGCAGGTTTCGTTCAACCCATTTCTATAATGAGAATCACCCCATGGTTTTTGAGACACTAATAGTTTCAGGGATTCAAGCTCCTTTCCCTTCTTTTATTGCATTGGATTTTGGGGGTTTTTTTCTGAGTTTGCTCATTTTTGTAATGGAGCAACATGTATTTTATTGCTTTTTGGCTACTTGATCATTTTGAGGAGGAGAAAGGGAATTTTAGTGGTTTGGGATGCTTTTTGGGATACTTGCTCATTTTGAGGAAGAGTAAGGGAATTTTATCACTTTTTGAATGCTTTTGGAATACTTGCTCATTTTGAGGAGGAGCAAGGGATTTTTTATTTTTTGGGAGGATGAAGGTGGAGCTTGTCCTTTTGTCAACTCTATAGTATTATAGACCATGCACATAATTGGATGAAAAAGGAAAACCCTTGAATTTATGGCAATAACAACTCATGACTTTATTGTTACCAAGGTTCACATTGTCTTAATGTGCTTTTATATGCATGGTCCAAGAGGAAACTTGATTGACCAGGAATAACTTATCGCTTCTACAGATTGTTTGAATTTCATTTGAGGTTGCTCAAAACACTAGGAGTGGCTGAGTGATTGAAAACATGTGGACTTTACTTTTGGATTGATGTGGTGTGTAAGATTTTGTGATTCTTTCTTTGCAAGCTTTTGAAAATTAAAAGCTACACATAAAATAGTCAATGGCCGCATAATCATTATTTCTAATGATTATACGGTATCTATCCTACTTTATGTGAACTCCTTAATCATCAAAATATCATAAGGAAAGCTACAAATTATTGTGATTTATGGATTGATGAGTTGTGCTTGATGTGAGGTGCCCCTGATAAGGCAAAAAGACATAGAAGATTAGCAAATATCAAAATTGACCAAATTATCCCTTATATGATGAATGGTATGAACAAATTCCTAAAATACATATATGTAATTTAAGTGGAATTCATGATGGATGTGTGAAATGCAATAAAATTTTATGTTTTTTTTAGCCATGTATATGTACATATGTATAATATGTATTATGCATAAAATACCTTTAGGTGTATTATGTTTAATGGCTTAGGTTACAATTTTACCTCTAAATTGACAAGTCGATATGTTATTGACCCCAAATTCTACTTAAAAATGTATTGACCCAATCAATTAGCCACGAATTTATCTCTCAAGTGCGACAATGCATTGGTGTTCTATTGATTCTATTTAAGAATGAGATCTCCCACTTGGAATTTGTGAGGATGGAATTTGGCATTAAAGGTATGCTTGATGTGATCTTGATATACTCAAAGATGTTCTAAGGTATTGATTCACATTTGATCAAGGAGTGTGAGTCGATCAAGACATGCTTGTCTAGATGTGTCATCATCCATGAATTCTTGTAATATAACTTATAAAGAAGGGATATCGAGCTCAAAAGGTATGATTGCTTTGGTGCCATAAACCAATGAAAAAGGTGTTGCCTCAATTGGTGTTCAGATGCTTGTTCGGTAAGCCCATAATACCAAGGGAAGTTGAGTATGCCAATCTATATGATTTTATTTGACAAGTTTCATGAGAATGGCTATTAATGTCTTATTGGTCACTTTAGATTGTCCATTTGCTTGCAGGTAATAAGAAGTCAATAAACTGTGTTGGATATTGTACTTGTTGCATAATGATAAAAAATCCTTATTTTTAAAAGAGTTGCCATTATCAAAATGATATTGGAAGGAATCCCAAAATGACAAATAATATGTTGAAGTATAAACTCCACAATTCGAGGTCCATTTGTAGTGGTCATTGGAATTGCTTCGAACCATTTGGTAAAGTATTATGTGGTAGTTATGATGAACTTATGTTGTCCCTAAGAGGTAGGTGAAATTTTTCCAATCTAATATAGACCCCATTGTGAAAAGGGCCAAAGGCTTTGAATGGGTTGTAATGCTTGTGATGGTACATGAGTCAAATTGATATGATGTTGAAATTTTTGATATTTCTTGACGTACTGACAACAATCATTTTTCATGGTGGACCAATAATAACCCATGCACACCATTCCACTAAAGTGAACCACCACAAGTACCATCATGGAATTCAATTATGGATTTTTGTGCCTCTACAGAATATAGACATCAAAGTAAGGCTCCATCATAGCCACATATATACAAAACATCCCCCAAGAGAGTGTAATGAGCTACTTTTTATTTAAAAATTCTCTTTGCAGTCCATGTAAAATCTGATGGGAGGGTCCCAAAGTTGAGAAAGTATCTTATTTGATCAAGGTAAGATTCGTAAGGTTTCATGTGGATTAAACAAACACTCTTCTCACCTTTAGATTGTGCTCGTGTGATTGTTGATTTGGAAATTATTGTGATGATAAGCGGTTGGACTTATCCATGTTTATTCTTTGGAATATAGGATCCTAAAGAAGCCATTGCATCCACAAATATATTAGTTGAACAAGACAAGTTATCAATATCGTACTAATCAAATTTTACTAGCAACTTCATTGCTACTTTGTGATATTTTTTCAATACTGGTTCTTTACATTGGTAATTTACTTTCACTTGAAAAACGATAAGATGAGAATCACCAAAGATGCTTATACACTTAATGATCATAGCTAATGCTAATTGAAGTCCCAAGATCAAGGCTTCGTACTTTGCATTGTTATTTGTGCATGGAAAGTCAAGTTTGAATGATAAAGGAATTGATATTCCTTTGGGTGTATAAATTATGACTCCAACACCTTGTCCTTTTTGTACTTTGATCCATCAAAGAAGAGAGTGCTGTCAACATCATCCTTGAGAGGGACTAGTTCTTCTTGTCTAGTGAAATAAAATATTGAATCATCTAGAAGCTCTATAAGAAGTGGTTGATAATTTGGAAGTGGAGCTTCTATGAGTTGATCGACTATTACCTAACCTTTGATGGATTTTTGGCTAATAAATTTGAGATCAAATTCTATTAAGAACATTATCTATTTTGCAGTTCGAATATTATTGTATGTGTGGGTCATATTGCAATGTAGAGTATTTTCTCTAGCTATGACATAGGTAGTGTTACTTAGCATATAATATCTGAGTTTATTAGTGGTAAAAACCACTGCTAAGCACAATTTCTCAATGTAAGCATATCTCGTTTCATAACTCACCAATGTTTGACTAATGTAATAAATTGCTTGCTCCTTATGATTTTCATTCTTTTTTGCAAGAATTGTCCCTAGTGCAAACTATGTTGCAAAGATGTAAAGGTGAAAATGGACTCCTAGATGAGGTGAAGTTAGTACTAGTGGTGAAGCTAGATATTTATTTATGTCATAAAAAAACTCTTGATATTAGACTGTCCAAATAAATGTCACCCCTTCTATAGTAAGCGATTAAATGGTCTACATTTGTTTGAGTTTTGCAATGAATCATCGAATTGATTGAATATTTCCTTGCAAACCATGCAACTCTTTTAGATATTTTAGAGGTGGCATCTTGATGATGGTATTGACCTTATCAGGGTCCACTTCAATGCCTCACTTAGAGACAATGAATCCTACAAGTTTACCTGATGTGACTCTGAATACACACTTCGTAGGATTTAACCTCACTTTGTGTTTAAGCAATTGATCAAAAACCTTTTCTAGAATCTCAATGTACTTAAGACGTGTTTTGTATTTTGGAATTAGATCGTCCACATAGTATTCAATGATTTTGTGCATATAGTCATGGAAGATGTACGTCATGGCATGCTGATAAGTAGCTCCTACATTCTTAAGACAAAATGGCATCACCTTGTAGCAAAATGTCCTCCAAGGTGTGGTGAATGTTGTTTTATGATGGTCCTCAAGATTAATTCAAATATGATTATATCCTAAAAACAATCCATTAAAGAAAGTATTTCATTGCCTGTATAGGAGTCTACAAGTTTATTAATGTATAGTAGCAAAAAATAATCCTTGGACATGCTTTTTTTAAATATTGAAAGTTTGTGCATATGTGTACCATACCATTTAGTTTGTGAATGGGTACCCTGTTAGAGAGCCACTCTGAATAATAAATTGGTACTATGAAGCCCACATCTAATAATTTTTGTAGCTCTTTCTTGATGATTAATGCTATGGTAGGATGAATTTTCCTTAGTTTTTGCTTGAATGGCTTAGATTTAGGAGCTAAGGTAAGGTTATGGATCACCAAATTGAGGTCAAGGCTAGGCATGTACTTGTATGACCACAAAAAAATATCTTTCTTTCTTGTTAAAACATTGATCATACGCTCTTTCTCTTCTATGGATAAAATTTTTACAATTTTTGTGATTTGTGGATTATTCGCATCTTGACTCAGGTTCACATCGATTGATTCTTTGATAAGCATATGAGAACCTTCTTCCAACTAATGTGGAGTTTGGATAAGATGGATATCATAATACACATGCTCAAAATACTTGAGTAGCACCTACTCTAATTTAGTTTGAAAATAGAAGCAGATGAAGGTGAAGGTTGTTGAGGGATATAAGAGTTTGAAGCTCTTAGAAACTCTTCAAACATGATAAATTTGATAATGGATGGTGAGTATGAAATCCTGTCCATGGTGATAAGGCTAGCATCAATCAAAATTAGCTTTGCCAAATTGTACGGGTTACAGAGTGGGGCAAACAAGTCAATAGAAATCATGTTAACTTGGTGGAAATGAGTTGGATACAATTTGCGGAGTGAACTATCTTGCTCACTCTATCTAGGTTGCAAATGTCCTAAGGTGGGTGAATAGTGAATCTATGAGTGCAATCAATGTAGTGGTGGTGGATTTGGCTCAGGTCACTTACACTATTTATTGATGCGAAAGATGGTATGATCTATGGAAAACATTATGGTGTAGCACTCATATCTCTCTGTGGGCTCTATAGGGATCACATATTCTTGAGGACCATAAAAAATATGAATGATCTAGTCTAGGTTTGCTCTCATTTCATTACAATCCTCAAAATTCTCATAAGAGATACAATCATTATAAATGTAATCAATCATGGTTGTATGTAATGTAATCTCTAAAAAATCCTCATTTAGATAAGGCACAAAGGTAGGGTCCAAATACTCATCATCACTATCATCACAATCATCACTCTCCTTATCCTCCTCTTTAGAATCAAGGGCGAGTTATTGCAATGTATGTTTGAAAGAAGAGTTTGAGGCAGATGGCCTATATCCTAAGCCAAAGAGATCATGTACTTCTTGATATTCAAGCTCAATGATGTTATGTGGGGCCTGTTCACATCTTCTAAGGCCGAATCCCTACCAGTTAACCCTATGAAAATATCACAAAATAAAATTTGGTTTGGATATATATTCTAGATTGGCACAAAAATCTTGAATGGGTTCCTTATTAGGGGGAGGTGGATTGGACAAGGAATCCATTCCCCCATATACAAAGTTGATCCAATTAGTCTCAAAATCCATTATGTATATTGCACCTATATCTAAAGGTGGATCATGTGGGAGACCATAATCTCTGACTGATTGGATAGGTGGTGTTACTGTGACACTTTCAACTATGTACTCACCAATACCTAGATTAGCTAGATGAACTACAACTTGGATTGGTTGGGATGTGGATGGCTTAGGTGTTATGGTCAATGCTTCTTGTGGCTTATATGGAGGTAATGGTTCACTCGATGAGGGTTCTTATCAGATAGGTGACCCTATATGCGAGATAGTGAGCAATGAGGTTTGATGTAGATTTTGTTTTATGGGGTTTTTAGTAGTTGGTGGATTTGGTTGGGCTGAAAATGTGAATGGGGTTTGTGAAGTGGGGGATGCAGCTAATGAATATGAAGGTTGATTAGTAGGGTGATTAGGAATGGTTGAAAAATAAAATGATGTGGATGAGGGCTTACTTGAGTTTGTGCTTTTGGATGCAAAAGTAGGATCGACTATCGACAAGATCTCTAGGATGGGTGCTTTGGATGAAGTGGTGTTAGTTGGGGTGGTTTGGATGATGAGGGGCTAAATTGAAATATGGATGGATGGAAGCAATGAATCAGATATTTGATATCAAGCTGCAATAATTAAAAGGCTCAATGTTGACTTGAATGCAATGAACTTTACCCTCGTGTACATATTTTAGATATTGGTGTAATATCAAGGGCACACACTTCATTTATCTAATCCAAGGACATCCGATAAGTATGTTCTATTGAATATACCTTTCCAATATGTGGAAGAGTACATGGATGGTCTTAACCCCCACTGTTATAGGTAGAACTACATTCCCCATAGTGGAACACAAAGTATCATTAAAGACCCATAGGATGAAGGTGGATGTGGTAATATGGGATAACGGTAGGTTAAGATGCTTGATGGCTAGTGTGGTGATGAGGTTGATGGAGGAGCTAGTATCAATGAGCACTCTCTTAAATGATTTTCTATCAATATGGGTGATAATATGCAATGGAGGATCTGGTAATTTTGATGATACAGTCTTTTCCTCAAAGTCATAGAATGGTATTGAGGGCTCCATACAATTTTGGACACTCCCCATAAAAGTTTTGAAGGTGTTAGGGTCATCCATTTGTAGTTCGATGGATTTTAGAATTTCCATCAATACCTCATAATGTGGGGGAAATTTTTGTATTAGATTATATATTAATAGTTTAGCTGATGCTATTCTCAAGCTCTGTGTCAATTGGTTTCTCAAGGTGATGATTGGTTGAGATAGAATATTTGGATTATGGACAGGTGGAGGTGGAATGGTTGGGCCTAGTTGTATGGGCACACTAGGTTGTGCTATAGGATATGGCACTACTTGGATCATCTCATTTATGTGAGTCATTTTTATTTGCTCATGGGTGACTACACTAATAGCCTCCACAAAACCTTGGTATAGTTATGAGACACAATTAACTTGATTGGGAGGAACTGTGGAATTTGATTCTCTTGCTACTTTTTGATTTGCCTCATGATGAGGTAAAGGTGTCTGATATATACTAAGGTTTTTATTTGGTTGGGCTAAGGGATTGTCAACTTTGATCTTCCCAATTTATAATAAATACTACATAATATTTTTAAACCTATTGCAAGCCTCGATGTCATGCCATTTATACCGATGAAAGATGCAGTATAGATGCTCTCTATAGCTTCTAGGTTTTATCTTATTCGGATCTTCAAGCTTCATTTTTGATATTGTGAAAGCCTATACATAATACAACTTCTGGAAAATGAATGAATAGGGTTTTGATTAATTGGGTGTAAATGCATTTAGGCCTAGAATGATGTTGTTACATCTTTATAGGTTGAGCTTGGTCCCACCGTGATTGCCATTTCTGTAGACAAAATAACTGAACACAAAAAAAGTATGCAAAATAGAAAAGAGAACTTGCAAAATTTATCTCTTTGTATTAATACAGGGGAGCCTAAACCTCCCGATTTTATAATTTTTTTTTTTTGAATTACCCCATATGTATTGGGGAATGTTACAATGTTTTGTCTCTATTTTGGATACAATGATTTGATAGGAAAGGGGGGGGGTCTTCCAAGCTCTCTAGTAGATTATGGCATGTTCTTTGCTCCTCAACTATAGCTCCAAAGGGGTGAGTGGGCTTCTGATATCCAATAAGAGAGTCCACTCTAGCTTCAATAGCTTTCCAAATACATGTTTCCTATTGGTGGGGTGAAGGTGACTCTATAGGCCCCTTAGGGTTTTGGAGGGAAAAGGGAGGTGGCAAGCCAAGATTACCAAGTGGTAATCTAGGGCTACCAAATGGAAGGGGTATTTAGAGTGAGTCACCTAGGATGTCTCACTTAACTAGGGTGATGTGGCTACAAGTGGAATGAGGTGTGAGGGATGTTCAATATGAAGGAACAAATGGGACATGGGTGTGTGAGATGTGGTAATGTGGGGTAGTGAGGTGGCTAGGACACATGTCTAGTGGTTAGGTAGGATATCCTAGGCTGATTTTCTATATTTAATAAATATAGAAAATAGATTAATGTGCAAATTTTTATACACCTAAGTTTAGACTTAGGTATATAATTTTATTATGCAGGATTTGTGATGTGGGATGCAAATGGGGTGTTGTGAATGCCTAAGTTTTGGTGTATGCAAATAAATCATAGAATTTAATGTAATTTTCTAGGTAAAAGAATACCCCTGTATTCATTTCCATATTTACTGCTAGTAAAGCTACCCCCATCGCACTAAGGTCTTAATATAAAATTCAAGTTTAACCAATGTTATTTATTCTTTTCATGGAATTCGGTATACTTTCCACTTGAGAATTATGACCCACCTCAAGATAATAGACATCCCAATAAAGGAGCACTATCCCCAACACTAAACATTCCTACGGTAGTATTTAAAAGACATTAACCAAACAAGAAACCCAATAACCATTTTTCCTTCACGTCAGCTACTCATGATGTCTTGACAACAAACTAGGTAACACAACAAAGTTTTTAGAATGAGTGCTAACAAGTTTGGTATAATTTTTTCCATACTTTTACTATTCTAGTTTAGCCCCTTGGCATATGAGATACACAAAAGTCTTATTTAAAAGATAACAAGGTGTATGATTCTTTCCCAGAATCACTTATACTATGAGAAATTCTCTTTAACATATTTTGGGAGCATGGCAACCCAGGTTTGAGATGTTTTTCCAAAATAATTTACACCAACACCTAAAGTATAATTTAACTTTGTTTTACAAGTATTGAATGCATAAATTACTAATTAATACAAAATAATTCCCATTGCTTAAACCACCATACACAATATTTAAACCATTGGAATAAATTTTATCAACATTATATTAATTCCCTTGCACAAAATTCACACAGGACATAATACATGCTTTCACTAGCCTCTACTAGAACTTGTATAATATATTTGAGATATTCTAATCCAAACTTAAACTTATAACCTTTCCTTGGATACATTGCTCATAGATATGGAAAGACACAACATAGTTTCACTGGTTTGTCAAACCTATCATAATCCATTTTTTGCATTATAAATAGGCATCACTCTCAGGTATAACAATAGGATTTTGGGTTCTAACATATACAAGGAGAAACTCTAATACTGAATAGGGTGTTACTCCAAAACTTTTCCCACACAACACAGGCATGTCCTATGAGAAGTTTAATGTGCTATCATATTTTAATCAGGCAACTAGGTGGCTACAGTCCTCCACTTGGTTGCTGTCATCCTTGTTGGCCATTTCCACACTGCCACTAAAACTTCAATCTCTATCATGATGGTTTGAGGCTTAGGGATGAGGGGATCATATTCCATCTCTTCACTACATGAATGCATTCCTACTACATACAACATGCATATACATAGATATTTATTAGAAATCACACTGCATACTGTAATACTAATGCATGTGGTTCAACTTAAACATCATCTCATTTTGAGATAACAGTAATATTCATAATCTAAACAAGGCATATATCTAAATATGAAATTATGAAGCATTCACACAGGCCAATAATAACTTCAAATAGGTACACATTTCAACATAGCTCTTCCCATTTCATTTTCACATAGGAAAACAATAACATCAAATAGGTGCACACTCAACATAGCTCTTCCTATTTTATTTTCACATAGGAAAACAATAACAACCCAGTTTAGTCATAATTATTTCTCTTTTTAAAACAAAAGAAAACAAGAGTAAATCACTGTGAACGATCTACCTGGAGTCCTTGATAGTGCTTATCCCTTTCAAAATATGTTCGATACTTCCATATCTACCACTATCAATATGTTCATGTTGTTATTTTTCCCTTTTCTTTTTGTAAAGTATTTCACCAAGCAACAACACACAGACCAAAGACGTCCTTCCTTTTTTTTGAAATTGGTTTCCTCCCAAATCTGTTAGCTTTTGAGGTAGATCACAATAAGAGATGACAATCACAAGATGCTAAAATATAAAAGAAAGTAAATTCACCATATTTTTGAAGTATGCTATAAATAGAGATGTCAAAAATGAATACAATATTGATATGGAGGAAATGGAAACTCCATGCAATAAGCTAGAGAACCCTAATGTGCTCCATCACTAATGGAGTACCTACTACTACTACTACCTACTGAATTGCTTGTCAAACTCTTACAATGAGGGCTTCTTATAGTGGAACATAGATTGCTTTCCCAACACTCTAACTAGATGTACAAGGGACACCTTGCACTTTTACAACTTGCACATTGACACTTGTACATTTATTACATTGCATGAAGTAACTAGATAAATTTCTCCTAAATTAATCTAATTTCCTAAGTATGTACCTAGGAAGGTACATTTACATGATCCAAATGATATAATAAACTCTAAATATAACACCCCCCTGTATTACATTATTTGTGTATTGGAAAATTTTGGTCTTCAATATACATCTTCATATTCATCCTTAACTTTATATCCTTTCTGTGGATTCTTTGTATTTAGGTTTAGCAGGTAATATATGTCTTCATATGATGCAAAGTTAGATAAGGCTTCTTCCTTCATTGGATAATACTTGTCTTGTTCATATTCATATTTCTTGTCTTCTATCCAACCACTTTTGCAAGTATCTCCATTTAGTTTTGATTGTTGATGAATGAGTAGGGCATGATGCAATTGTCCTTTCAAATTTCTATTTTTTATCCTTTTGTGCTTGTATTTTTGGTGTACATGTTCTTAATTTTATTCAACCCGCTCATCTATAAATATGTTAGTATCATTTTGAAACATCACAATGTCTTGTGAGTTTTTCTTTGAGTCTAGGATGTAGGTATTATCATGAATTGAACCTGTTGCTTTTATGCCTTATTGATTCATAATAAGTGTAGCCACCAATTTGGACACACCTACAAATTACTATTGTTATTAAGACATAATAATTATCCTAATAACAAATAAATCACCCTAAAAAATCCTTACCTCTATATTCATGCTAAAAATATAAAAATAGCTCAATTGTACTCTTTACAAAAAAATCGGATGATCCCAACGAAATCAGATGTATTTGACAAAATCGGATGTGTTTGATTTCATACAAATCCCACATGCACCTAATTTAGGCGCCCAGTTGGATTTTTAATCTAATCTGGGTATTACTAGATTCCTAAGAAAATCGGACAATCCAATAAAATTAGATACAATCAATTTCATCCAAATCAAGCCAAAAAACCTAATTTGGCCTAACAACCTAAATTTTTCTACCTAATACCTCAAATAGAAACAACTATTTAATCCCTTAGATCTATAGTAATCAACCTGGTTGATGATATTTGTAGAAGATCTTGGAAAAGAGAAGGATTTTTGGAGCTTTTTTGCAGGTTGTAGTGGGAGATCTTTCTATCAAATCATCATTCAAGGAGCATACACCCATGGAATCACTTTCAGTATACTCAAATTTTTCTTTTACTTAATTTATACTTCATTTTCTCAGGATTTGTATAAAATTGGTTGCGTTCGATTTTGTCTCTGTTACATCTAGTTTTGTTCTTTGTCTTATTGTTGGATAAATCCGGTTGCGTATAATTTCATACTTTGTGTATGATTTCGTATCTATGCCCCTCTAGGGGTAAAATTCCTACATCTTAGATCTTTCATTTTGCATTACTAGGATTATATCATCTTTAATTTCCATAATTTCATATTACATATCTCTGTTATTGCTAGATCTAGTGTTTTCATTTTATGATTAAAATAATTAACTTTTTACTTTCTTCACAGTTGGCTAAAAGAACTAAGGGGATTTTATTGTCACAAACCATGACCTACTATGGCATATGCAGATCCCCCTTCCCTAAATACAAAATCTAGTGTTATGCTATGAAATTGTAGGTTTTGAACAAAATCATATGCATCCAATTTTGTCAGACGAAATCGTACATCCGGTTTCATCCTATCTGCATTTTATTTTCGTACAGTGAAGCTGATTTCATCAAAAATTAAATTTTCGGATTAGGTAAGTGCTCAAAAATTTATTCTTTCACTATCAAGTCTATATTTCCTGATCTGTAAGCATTTGTAGTTAATCAAAAAACAAAAAAACTTCAAAAACATAGATTTATCACAAAAAAACAAAATACAAAAGAAAACATGCCAACTTAGAAACTTTGCATCATAGTTAAGTTATATAATGCTTTTTAGATAAGACTTGTGTGCCTTGTCTTCATTTTAAGCCAAATTACATATAGCTAGGTAGAAATTGCATTCTTGCCAGACCTAGGTTGTATATGAAACAATCAAATCAAAATAGTACCTCACCTAGGTATGGAAATCACCATAGCAAGTATTTCCCAGTGAACCCCACCCCATTCATCAAAAAATACCAAAGAGAGTGCAATAGAAGCACTTATCATATGAGGTGTAGATCCTTCATTTTCCCTTCCCATTTTAGGTGCAGATCCATTAGCCTGGGAGAAAGGGATGCAAATTTTTTGGGTCTACATTCTTTGGTGAACCCAACGTGAACACACTTCTATTATGAAATTGTTAAAACTTTACTTTGTTTAATAAAAATAAAAAATACAAACAAAAAAAAAATAAAATCTCATTAAATGGTAGAAAATGCACTTAACGAATCATTCTTCATAAACCTTAAGATAACACTTATTGAATAAGAGGTTAATATCTCCTATGAACGTGATGGAACAGAACGCCAAGTAGATTTATGAAAATAATTTGGCATCCTTGAAAACAAATCCCAAGAAATTAGAGAAATTAAGAGAATTGATGTTGCTAGAGCCTTAGGACCTAGTTATTATTCTCCTTACTTTGAAATCAAAAGAGGGTGTGAGTGTTGGCTTGCAAGCAAACAAGCTGGTGTCCACACATACATTTATCCTTGGGATAATTAATTGGAAGAAGCCTTAAACATCCAAAAATTATTGGCATACTAAGATAATAATGAAGTGACCCTAGAACAAAGAAGAAGATTTCAAAAGGTACCTAGGGAACTATTATTTTGAGAGTATTGTTACGAGTTACAAGTTCAACTTGTTAACTCAGAAACTAAAGGATTTACATTCGTTCATTTCATTCAACTCTTGATAGAAGATTTCTCTTTTGAGGAAGAACATTACATGAGCCCAGGATATTTGGAACCTATCAATGATATTCATAGGCTCTTTGGAGAATATTGAAATCATTTAATTCCATTTTCAAAAATCTTGTAAATATTTGGGTTAAAGCATAATAAATTGTTTGCTTAAAACAACAAAAACAACAAAAACAACAAAAACAATAAAAACAATAAAAATTAATCTTTTTAGCATCGCTAGGAAAGATGCCTAAACACCTAAGGAATGGAAAACAAGTGGGAACTAGCTCTGAAGATGATCTAGATACTGAACCTAACATGGGAGTTGAAATAGAAGAAGTTTTAGAAGAGCAAGAACATCAAATAGGACAAAGTGAAGAAGATGAAACCATCAATGATGTGGACCCAAAAGTAGGACCTCAAGGAAGTATTCATTTTCAATCCATGCAACATCTATGTGATTTTCTAAATCAAAATTGAACAACCATCACTAATGTATTGGAAATAGAAGATCAACTTATAAAGGGTGATTTTTCAATGGAGGTAGCCTTAGAAGCAATATTTCAACTTCACCCACAACCTAAAATATATATGAACACTTCATTACAACATGCCATTGAAAATGATCCTCCTTTAGATAATACTAAAGATATGCCTCCTCCAGAAGATAATTCCCAAGAACAGATACCTAAACCACCACCACAACAAACCATTGGTGCAAATACTACAACTACTTCTAATAAAAAGCAATCATCTTCTTCTAAAAACCCTAATTTTATTTCTCAATATTTTGAACATGTGTTTGCTCTAAATTCTTCATCTCAAAAAAATAAAAATACACAAGTTCCAAGTTCTCCTCGACCAAATGTTCAACAAAACACCATTCCTTATAAACTTCAATATCCTCCTCATAATTCGAACCCTATGCATAAGAGTGTTCCCATCACAACTCCTTATATGGCAACACAAAAAACCTATTATCCACCACATGGAAACATAGTAAACAAAAATAAAATCAATGATCCATCACATCATCTCAAAGTTATAGTGAAGCAGTTAGCTTCACGCTTGGATAAAATAAATCCATATCGTCCTATGTGTAGCTATAAAGAGATGTGTAATAAACCATTGGATCCTACGGTTGCTGCTAAGCCATACCCTAAATGGTTCCCTATGCCTATCCTTCCTATTTATAAGGGAACAAAAGATCCCATAGAAAATATTCGTATGTTTAGGAAATCATACCATGACATCTCTCATGATGATATGCTATTGCTAAAAATATTCTCGAAAAGTTTATGAGGAATGGCATTAGAGTGGTATTACCAATTGCAAACACATTCCTTAAGGAATTTTGAAGCAACCATAGAAATATTTGTACATCAATTTGGTGCTTACATAGAAAGGCATGTTACGATAAAAGACTTATACAACCTTAAACAAGGAAAAAAAGAAAGTTTTGGAGAATTCTTAGCCCAATGGAGGAAACTTTTGGGAAAATTACATTTTTCTTTACCTCCAAGAGAAATGCTAGACATATTTATTGGAAATTTTCAAGAACAATTGTCTTATGAGTTAGCCATGGCTATCATGACTTCCTTTGACCAAGCTATAGATTTAGAAATAAGGGTAGAGGAAGCCCTAATCAGAAGGGGACAATTTAAAAAGAAATATGAAGATAAATCATCTAAGAATAAATACAAAAACAAACATGTGGTAGGAGATGGGGTCATGGATAGTAGACCTCCTGAGAATGTTAATACCATAGATACTACAAAAATTTTTATGTTGAAAGCACCCCAAAAACCTCCATTGTAGAATTTTACAAGATTAAATCAATCCTTGACAATGGTTTTACCACAATTAGTAGAAATAGGCCTAATAAAATTATCTAGAGATATGACAACCTGATCCCTCTCAACCATGGTATAGACTTGACCAACATTGTGACTACCACCAAGTTGATGGACATCCAACAAATACCTGTAGAATATTAAAACATGTAGTGCAAGACTTAAGTAATGAATGGAAATTGGAAGTGGAAAGCCCTCCATCAAATAAAAATCTTAAAGAAAATACTCAACCACAAAAAGCACGAAATGTAAAACAAAATCTGGATATATTCCAAAACCCATTGCCAAATCATGGCAAGGAAGCTGTAAATAAATTAGACTACAAAAATACACCTCATCCGACAAGATATGTGGGAAAAATTGAAAATTATTTACCATCTCAACCTCCACCAAATATTTTTGTGCCTACTCAATCCAATATGACAATCAAACAACTTCAAGGAAGAAACCACAACTATCATCTTTGGATGAAATGAAAAGTGAATTAGAATCTAAAATAGACATTAGTTCACAACACACTAATAGTTTAGAAGATGAGTCCAAGCCAATATTGCCCATTAATGATTCGCTTACACCAGAAGAACCATGCATAAGAATAATAACCACTCTTCCTTCATCACAACAAATTCTTCCTATCGAACAAAGTTCAACTACAAGACTACAAGTTGTGCAACCAAACAATATTGTAGGTACAATCGGGGTTGTCACTCAAAAATAAACCCAAACCCAAAATTCTCAACCTCAAACTCAAATAAATAACATGGATCAACCACCTGTTGTTCTAAAATTACCTCATAAGGAAAATAACATAATTAGATCCCAAAAAAAGACTCCATTTGATATCAATGATCAACTAGCTAATACAACAACTAGGATTTCCCTGTTAGACCTTCTTAGAACTTCAACCATCCATAGAGAGGAATTAATGAATACTTTAAGCCAAATGATGGTACCTCAAGATATAGAGCCAACTGCTATAGTCGACGTTGTAGCTTCTCATGAAATCGACTACATTGATTTCCATGATAAAGACATTCCTACCCAAAGTATGTTTAGAGATAATCCTATTTATATAATAGCTTTAATTGGGGATTTTTGCATCAAAATATTATTAATTGATAATGATTCATCCCTAAACATATGTACCTATTAGCTTTTCAAAATATTTATATTTAAGAAGGAAGATTTAAGACAAACTAAAATGATCATTAAATCTTTCAATGATGAAACACAAGAGGCTTGTGGTGTAATATCCATTCCACTACAAGTTGATCCCAAGATTATAGATACATCTATATTTGTGGTACCATGCCCAACATCATACAATATCCTCTTGGGACATCCTTGGATCAATGACATGAGGGTAGTCCCATCTACTCTGCATTAATGTGTTAAATTTAAATTTAAAAACTAGTTGGTCACTATTCATGGTGATCCTAGACCATTTGAAATGTGTGCAATGGTAGAATCTATTAACCTGCCCTTTTATCCCGCTCTTTCATCATCAAAAACTAAAACTTCTAAAACTTATTTACCCAAATCAGAACCATCACCTTCTTCTGAATTATCAAAACATTCTAATGAGAATAATCCCTCTACATCATATCCTTTGACAGATGAAGTTTTACAAGACTTATCCACTATATTGGAACCTACAAAATGGGATGGTTATAATGTACAATATTCCCTTATTTTATCTTAGTTACCACCATCCCCGCATACATCTGGGTTACCATAAAAACAAAGAAGAATCTATCATGTTGGAAGTTGTACTTTCATTGTTGTTGGATGTGCTTTAGATAAAATTAATATCAAGTAAATGAGCTTTACCTGTGATGAAGATGGTTTCGCTTGATGCTTCTTTTCTAATAAATATATAAAATCTAAACAAATGATGTGTAATATGGGATACAAAGGTAAAGGTTTAGGTCCCCTGGAAAATGGGATACTTGAACCAATCGAAGTAGAGGAATGACATACCCGATGTGGCGTAGGCTATATCCCCACAAAAACTCAACCTTTTCCATTTGATGAAGATGATCATCTTATAACATATGAGGAATATTTAGAAAAACAAGAACAAGTAAAGAAACGTAAGAGATCTTATGAGTTTTCTTGCAACATGTTATCAGTGGTACACCCAGAAATAATAGCTAATTCAAATGAATGTGTAGAAAGGGATATATTTTATGATATTCCTCATGAAGAAATTATGAGAAATATGTTCTTCTTCGATGGGTCTATCCCATGTATAGCCCACGTTCAAACAACTACACAGGAAGAATTAGCTAACTTATCTTTAGAAGAACTTCAAGAAATGGGTGTTTCACCCGCACCTCCTAACTTTAAAAGAGATCTAAGCATTGAAGTAGAAGCCATCCTAAAAATTAATATCAAAACAAAAAGTAATCCTCGTATAGTTAAAATTAGGACTGATTTAAATAAAGAAGAACAAAACAAATATATAGAACTTCTCATAGAATATCCTAACATATTCGCTTGAACATACACAGATATGCTACGCCTAGACCCTTCCATGGTTATGCACCACTTAGTGGTTCGCCCTGATGCTAAACCCGTCAAACAAAAACTTAAGAAAATGCATCCTAAGGTAGCCTTGTTGGTTAAAAATGAATTACAAAAACTCTTGGATGTAACTTTCATTCAAGCCATAGATTATTCCGATTGGATATCTAATGTTGTTCTTGTAACCAAAAAAGAGGCTACTAAAATCAGAGTTTGTACAGATTTTAGGGATATCAATGCTGCATGCCCCAAATATGACTTTCTCCTTCCCAATACGGATCAAATTATTGATTTCACAGCCAGGTGTGGAATGTTATCACTTATGGATGGATTTTCAAGATATAATAAAATTCGTATAGCACCAGATGATCAACCTAAAACTGTATTTATTACACCCTAGGGAAATTTCTATTGGAAAGTCATGCCCTTCGATCTAAAGAATGCAGGGGCAACTTACCAATGAGCTATGACATATGTATTTCATGATATGATGTATGACATCCTGCATGATTATGTCGATGACATCATAGCTTGATCCATAAAATGAGAAGATCATATCCCTGATTTACGATGAGTCTTTGATAGACTCCAAGAATATAAAGTCCGATTGAATCTAGATAAATGTGTGTTTGGAGTAAAATCAAGAAAGTTACTAGGGTTTATAGTGTCCATGTGTGGCATAGAAATATACCCTACCAATATCAAGGCTATCATTGATATACCACCACCTAAAAATATAACTGAGCTAAGGAGTCTACAAGGTAAGCTCCAATCCATCCATCACTTTATTGATAAACTAGCAGATAAATGTAAACCCTTTCTTAGTATACTTAAGAAAGATACACCTTTTTTATGGGATAAGGAATTTCAAGAATATTCAAAAACCCTTAAGACGTATTTACTTACCCCACTGGTGCTTGTTCCACCTAAACCAGAACACCCATTCATCTTATATATTTCTGCCTCAAAACTTGCGTTAGGTGCAATGCTAGCACAACATGATGAGGATAAGAAAGAACGAGCCATTTACTACATAAGAAAAACTTTAATAAGTTATGAAACTCGGTACACTCCTTTAGGAAAAAATGTTTAGCTATTGTATTCTCTACACAAAAACTACGTCAATACATGCTTAGTCAAAAGACTTACATCATTTCTAAATTTGATCCATTGTGATATTTAATGAGTAGGCCTTATTTATTAGGACTAAGAGAAAAATGGGTTCTTGCTTTGAGTGAGTTTGACTTGAATTTTATTGGGCAAAAATCCATTAAAGGGTAAGTCATAGCAGATCAACTTGCTATCGCCCCTCTTGAATCTACTCACCCTTTGATGATAGAATTTCCTGATGAATACCTTAATCTAGATAATGATTCCTTAGAATCCTAGTCTCTATTTTTCAATGGAGCCCATTGTATGAGTGGTGTTAGTGCAGGTATCATATTGGTATCCTCACAAAAATAACTTATCCCATTATCTTTTAAACTCCAATTACTTTCACAAACAATACAACAGAATACGAAGCTATAATCCTTGGATTACGAGCAACCTTAACTCTTAATATCAAAATACTCTTAGTTTTTGGAGACTCACAACTCATGGTAAATTAAGTCAATGATATTTATCAAACCCGAGATGAGAAACTTTGTCCTTATAAAGAATACATTTTAAAACTTATTTCTTTATTTGAGAAGGTTACTATAGAAGCTATCCCATGTACCAATAATCATTCTATGGATGCTATGGAAACTGTTGCTCTCTTATCCCTCTGGAGTTGAATGATGATCATGCTACTATTATCATTCATCAACTTTGAGAACCCGCATCATTAGAGTCATGCTTAGAATCTTTAGAAATATTTACAATTGAAGAAGTAATTTCAGAACCATGGTATGGAAATATTTTAAAATTTCTCTAGGATGGATCATTCCTAGATGGCTTCGATAGAAACCAATGACGAGCATTGCGCAAGTGAGTTGTTCGCTTCATAATTATCAAAGGTAATTTATATAAAAGATCTTTTGAAGGCATCCTTTTATGATACCTCAATCTTAATGAATCCAAGAGAGCTCTAAATGAGGTTCATGATGGATCTTGTGGAGGTCATTTTAGTGGAGATGCCATAGCCAAAAAGCTCCTAAGAATAGGATACTTTTGGCCCTCCATGGAAAAATATGCTCATGAATATGTACATAAATGTGACAAATGTCAGAAGCATGCAAAACTTGTTCATGCTCCTACCCAAGAACTTCAAGCTAGTTCTTCTCCTTGGCCTTTCTCAAAATGGGATCTAGACATTATTGGGAAAATCAATCCAATTTCTTCATATGGCCATAAATTCATTATTACCACAACATAATATTTTACAAAATGGGTAGAAGCTATACCATTAGCTTCTTGTATAGGAACCCAAGTCTCAAAATTCATTTTTAATCAAATTATCTGTAGATTTGGGATTCCATCCACACTTGTTTCAGATAATGGAACATGTTTTAAAAATAAAGACATCAAAAATCTTTGTGCCAAATATAAAATTCAACATAGATGGTCTACTCCATATTATCCGCATGGAAATGGTCAAGTTGAAGCATCTAATAAAACTTTAATTAAAATCTTAAAAATGTTGGTTAATAAATCGGGCCAAGATTGGCATACTCAACTTTATCCAGCACTATGGGCTTATCGAACTAGTGTTTGAACCCCTACTGGTGCTTCACCTTTTGTCTTAGTATATGGCACTAAAGTTGTATTTCCATTTGAGCTTGAAGTCCCTTCTTTAGGTCTTTTACTTCAAAATGCTAAAGTTAGGAGATGAATATCATGCTGGACGATTAAGCCAATTGGAATTATTAGATGAAAAATGCATAAATGCCTTAGAGCACCTTTGCTCATATCAAGATAAACTCAAAATATCATATTCTAAGAAAGTCCACACTCGATCTTTTGAGATTGGTGATTTAGTTCTTAAAGAAAATAAAAAAAATACAAATGCTCGAAATGATTTAAAAGGAAAATTCCAACCAAATTGGTTGGGACCATTTATTATTACTACAAAATTTGGATCTGGTGCATATCGATTGGCAACTTTAGATGGAAAAGATCTTAAGGAACCCATGAATATAATGCACCTAAAATGATATTATGCCTAATAATAAACGATATTATCACTGTACATATTTGTAAATACTTTGTACTTATATTTCTTGCATCTAATTTAAAATTATCATATTTAAAAATCATACATCAATTAGTGATATTTATCCATATATCTATCAAAATAATTTTTATTTTTTTGAATTCAATTTCATATGCCATATGGTCACATCCATTTATTATTCTATTTGACCGTCGTTGTCAAAATTCATAGTTAATTTTGGTTTACTTTAGGAGAACTCAAAAATTATCTTGAACCACTCACCAAAACTCACATTTTAATAAAATATTGATTTTTTATATTGATTATAAATCTCTCGTAATCCAAAAACACTATTGCTTCACTAAATAAATTTTGAAATTTTGGGAACTGATCTTGCCACTTTTTGAACCAAGAATCACTTACACATTAAAAATGATTTTGCACAAGGGAAGATAACACTACATAATAGTCTTAGCTCCTTAAGTGAAAGGTTTCCCTTGCTATCCTATTATGTGCATGGTTTAGAATACTAAGAATTGGAAAAAGGACAAGCTCCTCCCTACCCGAATAAAATCCCTTGCTCTTTGTCTAATATGAGCAAGTATCCCTTGAAAAAAAAAAAAAAAAAAGAAAGAAAAAAAAAAAAATCAAAAGCAAAATGACTTTTACTACAAAGCAATAAAAATACCCTTTTTCAAAACAAAAAGTGAACAAGAATCCCTACTCAAAGAAATCAAAATAAAATAAGGGGTAATGAAATTGAATCCCTGTAGTTCCTCAATTATTTGAACACCATGGGGTGATCCTCATTACAGGTTAGGTGACATCAAGACGACTTGGCAATGGTGGTATCCTTATGCATGGTGATAGGTATGTCACATTAGAAACCTTCTTTTGTACATACTAATGTCAACTTGTGGATTGGATAGCTTTTGGTAGCTTGTATTACCTAGTAGTTAATTCCAACTGAATGCATACAATCATGATAAATGAATACATATTTTGCACACCAATAGGTTCTTAAAATTGGCTTGCATCATTACCTTACTCAAAATTGGTAAATGAACTTCATTAGCACACACCTTTGATCCTTGAGAGATTGTATCATAATTAAAGTTAAGATGAAAAATGAATACACAAATCACACAATGGTTCTTGATAAATTTGAAATCATCTTGAAATCATCTTCAAAATAACAAAAATTCTCCTTGAAGGTTGATTAGCAAACATCATCATTTCATCATGGATTTGTATGACTATTAGCATATGTAATTGATTCTAAAAAACAATTAACCTTACATTTTCATTTATCAACATTAATTTATCAATTTCATTATATTTTATGATTTTTCATCATTCATCGCAAAAATTACATTTTGATCATACATAATCACTCTTTTATAACAACTACAATTTGACTTTGCGATGATGGCATGAAAAAACCCTAATAACAATCTCATTAGGAACCTTATGCCTAATGCAAGTCTTCTATCCAAATTTATCATGCTTGATTATTATCATTGTTTAAAAACTTATTTTAAGATTAAAATAAAATTAATCTTAAAGTTATACACATTACTTATCATCAACTACATTACTTTCAATCAATTACATTCTAAACTACTTTTGGATCATAACCCTTTGAGGTTAGCAATATAACAAAACCTCACACAAGATCCACTTCACGACTAAAGCGAGCAGACAACCTCCATAAATAGTCATAAACAAGCACACATCTTCAAGGTATTATTGCTAATTGATCAAAATCGTAAGGGTATATTTTCCAACACAATTATCTTTCTTTTACAAATAATTCAATCATACTACATCACAAACATCAATTACTTCAAATTACACTTTACTACACTACAATGATATTTTGATTAAAGCATGAGAAAATAAACATCAAAAACCATAAAGAAAATAATTAAAAGCATGATTATGTAGATTACCAAAAACAAACTAAAATTACATCACACATCATCAAACACATTAATAGACCATAAGCATATGTATATATATATATATATATATATATATATATATATATATATATATATATATATATATATATATATATATATATATATATATATATATATATCATCAAAAAATACAACGAATTAGTCGATTGGTATACCATAATAATGAAATTAGTATACTCAATCACTAGGGGGTACACTAAAAAAACTAGCTCAGTGTATCATCCCCTAGAACCCATAGAACTCTGAGCATCATCACCAAAAGGTGGTCTGGAATCACAAAATGGAGGAGCCCTAGATGTTGTCCTAGACTCTAACCTTGTAGGCCTCGGAGGAGCACACTCTGGGGGTAAAGCAGCCCTATGACCCTCAGGAACAAGCTGATAATATAAAGTCTGATAAAAAGAGGCCTACTGTGAGGCCGCGACTAACTCTACCACTACAATCCTACTCCTTGAAGATTGGCCTAAAGTCACACTCTGTGACTATCGGTACTATGACTGAGAATAATATTATGGTCCATGTCATTGCATATGATCTATCTAGGCCTGAGCCTGGATCACAAGGCTCTGTGTTTATGAAAGATGTTCCTCTAGTTGCTGAATGTGGCTAGCCTAAATGGTGATCTATCTCCTCAGACCATCATTCTCCACCTAAAGAACAACTACATCTCCAGTGCTGCTTGAATCTCCTGCCTCTATCGCCATGTCCTTCCCAGGTGAATATGGTCTAGGGCCTGTAGGTATCTCCCACTGAGGAGAGGGTGCTATCTATCCTAGAAAAGGCACATCCTACCATGAGCCCCCCTCTTGTTGGCGTTGTCTCCTACCCCCCTCAATCATAAGTTGTTGTTGATGGAAACCTGGTGGTCATAAACCTCCCCTCATATGAACCCCATGGGATCAAAAGCCTCCCTGTATCTAAGGTCCCTCTCTCTATGATGGCCCCTGTATTTGTCTTGCTCCACTTGATTTGGTAGAACAACGCCTGTGAACCTCTCGGTATGCCTCATACAACTGCCCAACAATACCCCAAACCTGAGTGAGTCTCATGGGGAAAATAGTAGTATACCATGTGGAATATCCATTTGCAACCCTTAAATCGTCACCCTCTACTAGGAAAACATCATCATCATCCTCATCGATCTTTAGAAATTGAGTGAGATCTAGTCTCCTGCTTATGGTGGTTGAATTCTATACTACTTGGGAATAAGTGAAGTCTTGAACCTCTAAAATCCCTTGTACCACATCAAATTGATGTAGTACCTGATAAACACAATGAAGCTCTATCTCCCTTCACTCCATACAGAGTCATCACACTCGCCTCACATGATCCAAATCTGACTAATCATCCTCCCATACACGGTGTCCTTTTTAGGGTATCCAACAAATATGTGTTACGGTCAAATCATCTAGTACTCACCTGGCCTCCTCTAGGCCACCTCTCCTTTGTAACTGACCACTAAAAGGACCCCATCGAAAGACTATGGGTCACCCATCCTTAATATCCTATAGAGGAAACCTCCTAGGCCTCCTCACTACAATGTGCTCCCAACACCACACCTGTAGGAACATCATGAAAACCAAACTGGTACCCTCCTTGTACACAACCCTGAACAGGGTACAATACAAGTGACATAAGATATAGGGACCCCATGCAAATTGCATCTAGGTGTCCCACATTTTAGCCACAACCTCGACTAACCCCTACGATAAGTTTTTACCACTCTGATGGCACAATAATAATCTGCCCACTATCTCTTATAGTACCACTGTCAAAGCAAAAACCCACTCTATCGCTATTAGGTGATCGATGCTCACGCCACTCCACTCAATCACAAATGATGGATCTCCTATCAACCTTCGCATGGCCTAACCCTGAACTAAAGGATTAATATACATAATACCCTTTGATGGGCACTCTCAAAATCCTCCATACATCCTCTAACATAAGAGCCATATCCCCAATCAATAACTAAAATATCGATGAGCTAGGATACTAGTGCTCCACCAATGTAGTGAGAAGACTGTAATCCACCTCTATACATGGCATCTCAGCCACGCGATTGAGCCCCATTGCGATGAGAGTATTCCTCTCATTCGCACTGAGAGATCCCACCTGACCCTCAAAGCTAGTATGGTGCCACTCGCGACCCTTAAGAGTCCCTCCCTACAAAAGAGAAAAATAATACACAAATTAGTCACAAAATTACACAAAAAAAAATAAAAATTATGAATTTTTTTCTATTTTAGACTACTATCCAAAATCAGACCTAAAGTACAAAATCGGATGCACGAAGACAAAATCGTATGTCTGAATCTGCAAATTTGGATGCACAAAAAAATAGTACATCCAAAATTGCTAAAAATAGACCTAATATGTACAAATCATATGTACAAGTTCATCACTACGTCTGATTTGTCAAAATGAGATGTAGTTTTTGATGAATTTGGACGTTCAATTTTTTTGCGACAACCCAATTTCGTTGTTGTGGCCATGTGATGACAGACCACGATAAAAATCCTAAAATACTAAAAAATCAACTAAAAAAATCCAAATCAAAATGGATAGAATCCATTACCCAGATGTTACCACCACTACCATCACTTCTGATGCAAACTAGGTCTGCCCGATGTGCTGTGGTGGATATTTTTCTCATTTCTCTAGAGCAAAATCTTCTAAAAATAGGAAGAAAAATGAATTAGGGTTTTTGCCCTAATTTCTAATTTATACCCTATTTTTACCTCGAATTTTGAGTTTTGCAATAAATCACGGATTTCTTACAAAACTCGAAGGGGGTATCCTTGATAGTAACTATAAAATAAAAAATTGATTTTTTTTGCAAAATACCATACCTTTTTGCTACTTTTCTTTAACGCATTTATTGCTCATAAATGTGCTAAAGAGGGGGAAAAATGTAGCTACCAAATTTGGACACACCTCCAAATTACTAATATTATTAAGACATCATAATTATCCTAATAACGTGTAAATCACCCTAAAAAATCCCTACCTCGATATTTGTGCCAAAAAATATAAAAAAATAGCTCAATTGTACTCTTTATGACAAAATTAGATGATCCCAATGAAACCGGACGTATCCAAAAAAATTGGATGCATCCGATTTCTTCCAAATCCCATGTGCACCTAATTTAGGTGCCCATTTGGATTTTGAATCTAGTTTGGGTATTGCCAGATTCTTGACAAAATTGAACGATCCGATAAAATAAAATACAACCGATTTTATCCAAATCAAGCCAAAAATCTAATTTGGCCTAACAACCTATTTTTTTTTCCACTCACCTAATACCTCAAATAGAAACAACCATTTAATCCCTTAGATCCACAATAATAAACTTGGTTGATCATATTTGCAGAAGAGCTTGGAAAAGAGGAGTTTTGGAGCTTTTTTGCAGGTTGCGGTGGGATATCTTGTTGTCAAATCATCATCCAAGGAGCATACAACCATGACATCACCTTTAGTATACTTAGATTTTGCTTTTACTTAATTTATATTTCATTTTCTCAGTATTTTTACGAAATTGGCTATCTAATTTCATCTCTATTACGTCTGGTTTTGTTCTATATTTTGCAGAACTAGCTATTGAATAAATTCGGCTGCGTATGATTTCATACTTTGCGTATGATTTAATGCCTAGCGTACGATTTCATATCCGTGCCCCTCTAGGGGTAAAATTCCTACATCTCAGATCTTTCATTTTGCATTACTAGCATTATATCGTCTTTAATTTCTGCAATTTCATATTACAGATCTTTGTTATTGCTAGATCTAGCATTTTCATTTTATGATTAAAATGATCAACTTTTTACTTTCTTCACGGTTGGCTAAAATAACCAAGGGGATTTTACTATCACAAACCATGATCTACTATGGCCTATACATACCCCCCTTCCCTAAATCCAAAATCTAGTGTTCTACTATGTAATTGCAAGTTTTGAACGAAATCGTATGCATCCGATTTTGTTAGACGAAATCATAAGTCCAGTTTCATCCTGTCTGCATCCGATTTCGTACAGTATAGGCAATTTCATCAAAAAATCAAACTTTCGTATTAGGTAAGTGCTCAAAAATTCATTCTTTCACTGTCAAATTTATATTTCTTGTTTTGTAAGCATCTATAGTTAATTAGAAAACAAAAAACCCTAAAAACATAGATTTATCGCGAACACACAAAATACAAAAGAAAACATACCAACTTAGAAACCTTGCATCATAGTTAAGTTTTATAATGCATTTTAGATAAGACTTGTGTGCCTTGTCTTCATTTGAAGCTAAATTACATATATCTAGGTAGAAATTGCATTCTGGTCAAACCTAGGTTGTATATGAAACAATCAAATCAAAACACTACCTCACCTAGGTGTAGAAATCACCATAGCAAGTATTTCTTGGTGAACCCCACCTCATTCATCGACAAACACCAAAGAGAGTGCAATAGAAGCACTTCTTGTTTAAGGTGTAGATCCTTCATTTTACCTCCCCCATTCAGGTACGAATCCAATAGCCTGGGAGAAAGGGGTGCAAAACTTTTGGGCCTACAATAAGACATGTATTGATCCCATCCATATATCTAAAGTTAATCATATAGTTGTTTTCTACTAATTCTATTACTAATATGAGATCGAATTTTAATCTAGGAACATACAATACTTTATGTAGTAGAAAATTTGGAAATTATTTGCTTGGTGTTATACATACAAAACCATGTACAAGATATGTTTGGCTATCTGCAATTCTTAGTTTGTAACCTTTAGCAATTTCAAGATAGTCAAACCATTGTACATTTCCTATCATATGATGGTTGGCTCCAGAATCAATAAACCACATGTGTTCATGACTTGTGAACTGGTTTCTATTGGAGCAAGTTTTACATTCATTGTATGAAGTTATTTTACCCATTTGAAGAGAGTAATAAACCTAATAAATTTTAGTTTTTGTATCAAGTTTACATCTACTCAATAAATTCAGAACTTGATAATTTTGGTTTGATGCTAATATTACCAAGTTTTGTAGAATACCTTATGACCCCCTATGATGTTTTTGGATAGAATGTATTATCAATATAGTGCTTTTGTAAATTGTAGTTCAAGTCTAAGTTGATTTTGTAAATTTTATAGATACAAAAAATAACTTTTTAATATCCTTATTACTCCTATTGAACTAAGCACTATTTTCAATTTTGAAGAGGTTTTGAAGTTGGTATATATTTTCTTTTCTTTAAGCGTTTTGATACAACACTATAAAAAACCAACTTTTGAAGACTTTTTAATAAACCTCTTTTAATACCCTTATTTGATTGATTTGATGTTTTCTAATTTCCAATTCCTAAGTTGATGTTGTATTCCTTATAACTCCCAAGTTTGGAAAAATTAGAAAAATAATATTTGCAAGTCATTAAACAATTATAATATCCATTATTACTCTTTGGTACCTTTTGCAAATAATTATATGTAAAGAATGCTTGTTTAGTAAAAATGTATTTCCTTATAACTCCACATACCTTATGTTTAATCAAGCATAAATAACTTTGCCTTAATAGCTCCTCACTGTTGTACACCAGGCATATCTGTTGCTACATGTTGCATAACATTTTTAGGTAATTCAAAGCCCTCTTTGATTGACGTAAATCTTCCTATGAATGGCGATTGAACACCTCTACAATCTGACGACTTCAAATATCTTTCACTGGTCTTCTCTAAATGACGTCTTTACTATCTTCCCTGCATCGTATGTACATTTCACCTTGAAGAATTAACTAGTTTTTGATTGCTCCTTGCTTAATTGTGTTTTGCTACTCTGTCCTTCACTCTCTCAAATTTACATATTTAAGAAGGATGGGCTTCATGACAAGTCTCACACAAAGTGTTATTAGCTAACTCTCTTAGAAAATAATGACCGTTCTTCTATAGTGAGCATTTATTCAATAATGAGCGTTTCTTTAGCAATGATGAAGTTGGTGATAACATCCAATGAATATCAACTCCTTACAACTGTGTTTAACTCCCTTTAGGTAAGTTATCGAATGTTGGTAGATGTAGAGAGTTTGTGCCAAGTGGTTTGTGCATGCAATATTTCTTTCTAATGCTCCAAGTAACCCTAATTCCTCCTTTATCTTTGCACCCTACGTGAGCTTGCTTTTCCTTGGTATGCAAGCTTTCTTTTGCTAGCTAGCTTGGAGAGGGTGATGGATAGCTGCAGATGGATAACTTCTTGACACACCTTCTATCTCTTATCTTGGTGGATGCTTGCTTCAATGGAGGCTTTAGGTATAGCTTCCACTCTCTTTCTGTACTTCTAATGTTTATTTCCTCCTTCCTTTACCACTGGTTAGAACACCCAATGTTGGTTCTTTTACGTAGATGTTCCTCTACTAAATACTATCCTCATTTCTACGTATGCAAGAGTATTAAACTCCTTCCTTTGTTGTTGGTTAGAACACCCAATGCTTCTTATTTTATATAGATATTCCTCTATTGAATATTGTCCTCCTTTATACGCACACATGACTATAATATCTTCTTCCAATGGCTCTTAATGATGCAGGTAATGCGCTACCTTATAGGGCTTATTTTGAAGGCAAGAATGGTAATTTTAAATACCTTAGCTCCTGGACGTGTGAGCTCTTTGGTAGATCCTTTTGTGGCTTCAAATCTACTGTTTGTATGGGCTCATTAACTTGGTTGCAACTCTGTTGAAATGAAGATGTGTGGGCTATTTGATAGATATTCCTTTTGGTCATACATGTATTGCTTATGTGAGCTTTAGATAGCTCCTTCACTTGGCCATAGACCTGCTAGATAAAAAATATCCTTTTTCCCCCTTGTAAATGGTAAAGCCTTTGTTATTCCAAGGAAAAAAGGAGGTGCCTTTTGTAATATATAATTTTGTACCTAGAATGAAGAATATTTATAACCCTTCTTGATTATTTTGTATGATAGTCAATCCAAGCTTTTGAAAGTAAGGATTCCTGCACTTTGTGCTTGAAGAAAGAATCCTGTTATTCTCCTTGAGTCTTGAGACTACCAAAGTATCTATTTGAGGCTTCCTTTAAGGATTTCAATGGTGGTTTTTCTACTCCACCTCTTTGATTATAATGGTGGCTTATTTTGGTCACTGTAGTGCTGTAATTTTTTGTGCTTCTTAATCAACACAAACAAATATAGAGCAACTAGTTAAAAAATTTAACTAGAATAGTGCTTCATGGATGCACTAAAAATGGTAACAATAAATTCACCTTATTGCTCCACTAATTTCTTAAATATGCTCTTAATAATCCCACTGCAAATTTTCAAATATAATCTACAAATTTCACTACAAACATAGTTGTAGGATCCAGTATTCTATTCCAATATGTAAGATAGGTAGTTGATAGATAGATGTAATTTGTAATCTAATCAACTCCAAAAATAATGTGCAAATGAACCTTAAAATGAACTTTCCTTTTTGCACTTCTATGAAGACTTATAATGCAATCTTCCCCTTTGCAATTTTTGATCTAGCATAAGGTGCTTTAACAAATATGCTGAGTAATAATGAATTCACTTGCACCAATAGTTGCTTACCTTTTTGACAACTTTTCAAGCAGCTCCTCTTTCACCAAAATGAGGTCTCAAACTTGCTTTCATGAGCCTAAAGTTTGGTGATTTGGTCTTCTCCTTTCTATTGTGGATACAAAGGATTCTTTGGGCAATTCTCTAGTCTCTCGAATTTGACAAACTCCTTTCATCTTTGATTCTTCTTGTTAAATTCTGAATTCAAGCACGATATTCTTCTTCTCAAGACTCTAAATGTATTGAAGTCTTCTATATCTTCTTTGGCACTTCTTGCCAATTTGTATTCTCCTGATTGGGCTTGTTGTCGAATGATAATAATTATCCCAAGTCTTCCCTTGTGAGAAAGTTTCTCCTTGATGGAGAATTTATACAATGAGTTCTTCTAGGAACTCTTTGATGATCTTGCTTTAGCAAAAAGACTTCTCCAATATTTTTTCCTTGAGACCTCTCCTAGGTCTTCGATTCTGTAGCTACTTTGGTCTTCCTTGAGACCTTCTTCTTCTGGAGTTGAGATATCCTTCCTGGATCTCTTGATTCTACTACTTATGGATCTAAAAAAGTTCCTCCTGGTCCTTCTTTTCCTTCCAATAATGGAAGCCTATTCAATGGGATATTCTCTTGATCTCTTCACCTTTAGGTTTGCTTCAGGTTCTAGATGATTCTGAAGTAAATACTCTTCCTAACTTTGAATTTAGGAAGTTTCTCAACTTCACTCGAAATCCTCTTTTCCTACAACAAATTATTAGTACTAAAATATAAATCTAATTCTAAATTAGGTACTTGCTTTTGGAGTCTTGTTGGAGCAAAATCTACCTTTGGTTACGTTTGTGTCCAAGACTTTGCCCACATTGAAAGACCAGGTTAGAAAAGAGTCTACCTAGTTCAATCTCTAGAGGAGGCTGGTTCCTTTGTTTCGTTTAGGAAAAATGAGAAAGAGGGAAATGCATAAATAGAGGGAAATATAGCTATGGCTAGAGTATTAAAATGGTACATATTAAGCAACAACAACAACAACTACTACAACCTTTTGCAAAGAAGCATAGTAGAACCAAAACATAGAAACTAAAACTCTTGGTAAAATTTATTGGCCCAAGATATAAATGATGCCAATTTATTAGCCTAGTATAGTGGTAGAGCAGATCATTGGTCCGAACCAAAAATGACAACTCAAGGTTGGTAGCCTTTTAAATACTGGCACACAAACTGAGACTCTCGGCAATATTTGAAATATTTATTGAGATGTGTACCACCAACCACAATTGTTCCACATCAACTTGACAGTTATTGCATGTCATGTTGGCATGAGTATCCATAGCCATTTATGTTGCTTATTTCCTATTTTCTTCTTCATCTTCCACTTACCTAGGGTCTTCCCTACTCACTCTAAAAGCTTTGCAAAAACACTGCTAAAAGTATACCCCAGATTGTTCCTAGTTGCAAGCATACGAAATACTACCATGGCTTTCACACCCCTAGTTTATGCTTCTTTGGCAACACCCTCAAAGAAAAAAATAAGCTCAAGCAAAAAGGAAAGCAACTTTGTGTATCCCAAAAACCACATTACAGATGTAAAATTAATGTGGAAGGAGCTAGAGTAGATGCAAAAGGATATAGCTATCAGGATGGCCACAAATGTTTCTCTATCTAGCCTGAGCACATTTCCCTACCATTCTCTACTCTACTGGTACATCTACCCCCAGTTTCACTCCTATCCCAAGCCAATTTAGGCAATGGCAAGAATGTACAATATCAAACATAGGGTAGTAAAAAATTACAAGGGAGAATCCATGTTCACACTCAAATCAGACACAATTAGGGTCGTCTTCAATTGTGGAAGGAATCTCACCAATTCTACGAATTACTACATCAATACCCTGAACATTAGGGTATTCTTGCAACAGAATCTACCAGACACCCTTTCTAAGAAATCTATACCAAAATCCCCCATTACCTTGTCTAGGTTCAAGAACAAAGAATTCTTTTCCATGCTGGCCATGGTAGCAGGGTTAGAATATGATACCCAGGTCCACGGGTGGTAAATCACAGTGGCACAATGTATGTCCAACCCCATGTTCTACGACAAAGCACACATGGATTCGGGTAGAGTGCCTCTCTTTTTCGACTGGTCAACGTACCTAGACCAAAATATGCATAAAAGCCTTTTCGAGATACAAAAGGAGATCCCATATGCATTCAGGTATTCTTCATATCTAGTATGGATCTTTTTATTTTTCAGTCCAAGAATTTGGTTTCTATTTCCACCACCACAAAATATCAAAAAGGGGAGCACCTACCTGTATGCGAATGGATGCTGCTTATTTCAAATGCGGGTTAATATTACCACTTCAACATAGAATTCTTAGGCCCTACTCTTAAACTCATAAATGACCACATGCAAATAATTCCCAAACTAATGCAAGACACTTTGAGACACCCCCATGCAAAAGAAGGGTACTGGTTCATCCTGACATAGGGGGTAGTCATTAGGATCTATGGTTTCATAGAGAAGCCTTTCTTGTTGCCTTAGTACATCACCAAGCAAATTTTTGCTTTGGAGTATGTAAGTCAAATAGAGTTCATAAACAACAAGTTTGGTATAGGCACTCAGAGGACACATACTTACCTCATGCCCTTCTAGTATGAGGGAGTAACAATGTCAAAAAAGGGAGACCACGAGCAAATCACTCAAGTTCTAAAGGGTCTGAAATTGATAGAGCTGCAAAAAAAATAGAAATATGACCCTGAGGAAAAATTCTTCCAGAGGTAAGCCACCCTAAATAAAGCTCCTTTCAAAAAATTCCATGCCTTTGATAGGCAAATCGACGAATAGGGCATAAATAATAGTGAAGATCAGTCGCTAGAATGACATGTCGAAAGAATGCAGCCACTTCCTCCATGGCAAGATTTTTATGAACATTTGGCAGATTGGAGTTCTAGTTCAAACCTGAAACATTAGCTCATAGATGAAATTATCAAGAAGATGAAGAATAAAGGAAACTACTAGGATTGCGCTAAAATATTAGCATGGTGGCAAATGAGGTGCCACATTCAAACATTCACCAGGTATGGTTTAAATATGGACACAAACTTTTCTACAAGATATGACACAAATCATGATGAATGATCTGAAACCCTAGCAGACAAGGTTCCCCTAGGAATCGATGGCATTCCCATAAAGCAAGTTTAAGGTAATATAGAACAAGACAAGGGGAAATCAGTAGAATTTGAACAAGTAGAAATCCCCAAAAGAAAACATCAAGAGTTCATCCCCCATTCGAGATCAGACACATAATTAGATGATAGTGCTCAGCTTGAGCAGAGGAGAAATATATCACAATCAAATAAAATAAAAGCAAATTTGGAAATGGGAAGGGTCCAAAAGAAAAGAAAAGAAACATCCTTTAAAGAATCAAAAAATGAAGAATTGGAACAGGAAGAAGAGTCCAAGGAGCGCATAGAAACAGAGGAGCACGAGGAGACTGATGACCAGGAAAAAATAGGAGATAGTTTTGAGTAAGCTTCTGAGAAACAGAAGATAAATGAACATATGGTAAAAATAGCTAAGGAGCCTCCCAAAAAGGAGACCCCTGACAAAGAGAAAATCCTGATGAAGGTAACAATAAACATTGATGACTCAAGCCTAAAGCATATTACAAAAGTATATACTAAAAATTCATAGGGGACTGAGGACATCACTCCACCAAAGGCCTTAGGTATGTATCCCATTGATCCTGATTCTCCTTCTTCTTCTCCTCATTCCTATAGAAACTCCCATTCCCATTCTGAAGGTCAGGGTAATCCATCATCTTCCCATCAAACTCCACCATCACCTCCTCATCAATCTCCACCACCACCTCAAAAAACTCCATCGACTGCACCATAAAAATAGTAGACCCCACCAACGTCTCCCCCAACTCATAAAGGGTCCCCTTCCAAGTAGTTAGGGATGGAAGCCTCTCTAACCACCACTCCTTTCCCTTATTCCACCAACCTACTAAGCTTTCGGGCCATGCAAACCGCTTCTTCCACAAGCAATCCTACTGTTGATAAGCTCAATATATTGAAGAAAGCCACCATAAATGCCACCACATGGCTAAAGTTGCGGAGCTCCCTGAGTTCCATAGATATAGCCCACATTTGAGAAGGAACAATGCTGAATCCCATCAGCATGTAGTGGTCCACAATAAATATGACTCCACTTGTGCAGAAGCTTGAAAAAGAAATGACTCTAGAAGACTATTAAGCTGATGTGACCATAAAAGATATGACTCAGATACCCATGGATGATGAGTGGAACAAGGCTCAGACCCATATAGGGATAATCTATCTAAATGAAAAATACTACAAAGATAAATTCCTTCAGGCAGAGCAGTCAAGGAAGCATTTATAAGAAGCCCTTCACCATCAGAAAACCATAGATAAGGCTTTGAAAAATGAAGCCAATAAATAGGAGTAGAGGTTCAACGAGGCCACCCCTTACAAAGAGAAAGCATCGAAGGCCGAAGAATAGGTTTAAATATTGTAGCAACAAGTAAAATACCTCAAGAAGTAGTTATCTGACAACACGATAAGACCAACGGGCTATCCAAAGAAAATGCAAAAATAGTACGTAAAGGAATGCTTGAAAAGGTCAAAAAAATAACCTTGAAATCTAGGCCCATGATAGCATACCTCCTCAAAATCAAAGATACACTGGGCTAGGTAGAAGATGAGTTCAAAGCATCAATCAAGCTCTTGGCAACAAGGGTGTCAGCTACTAATAAAATTCAAGTCTTGGTAGATAGCACTCAAGCAATAGCTGGATATAGAGCTCATAATAAAAATTGGTCCCAGGCCAAATTGGTTGCCAGGAATTTCTTCAAAAGGCACAAACTGGTAAAAAAATATGCAAAGGTAATGCAGGATCTGAAAACAAAAGCTAAAGTAATTATCAAACACGTAAGTATAGGTGAAAATCATGGTATGCCTAGCTTCTATGATAAAAATTCAAAACTCTTGGCAGAAGATGAGTTGAAAGCCACTTGGAAAAAATTCTTGGAGGATGAATCTGAGATTGATAGTTGGGAAGAGCCATTTCAAGAAGATCCAATATTCACTATAGCTCAAAATATCACCTAGATGAACGTTTGTCTACATGAATTAAGCTTAAAGGTAAAAGCTCTATCATATGACAAGATCAAAGAGTTGGAGTACCTATACAACACCTTCAAAGAAAATACAGATATAGACGAAGAGACTTAGAAGAAATCTTGCACCACCTATAATGAGGTTGTTCAAGAAAAGAACAAATAATAAAAGGTGAAGCAAATAAAGGCTAAGAAAGCCTCATCCAACAGCGCAACACCTCCAGGTCAAAGGAAAATAGAAAATTCGGATGAAAGTACTCCAGAAGAATGACCGCCTCAAAGCAAGATTTTTGTTTAATTTTTGTCCACTTGGTATCTTTCCCCTTATTTCCCTTATTTTTATTATTTTTTGCTCTTTTTTCGACTCTGTTCCCCAATGGATAAATGCTCTAGGTTCTAACATTCAGTTAATAGAATTACCCTAGGAGGTTCCAAGAATGTTGGTCAAAGTAACCACATCTAGGGAAAGAAGGAATAAAAAGAAGGAATAAATCTCCTAGAGATACTAAGTGTATAGAAAAGTCATGATGGTATGACATTTTGAAGACTAGGGACCAAGCTGAGAAAGAAAGTCATGATGGCACAACATTTTGAAGGCTCGATGATAGACTAAGTCCAAAAGTCATGATGGTGCGACATTTTGAAGACCACGGAGCAGACTAAGACATATTGTCACAATGACATGGCATTTTGAAGACCTGGTGATAGAATAAGTACAAAAGTCATGATGGTGCAATATTTTAAAGACCATGGAGTAGACTAAGTCTAAAAGTCATGATGACATGACATTTTGAAGACCATGGAGCAGACTAAGTCCAAAAGTCACGACGGCATGACATTTTGAAGGCCAAGTGGACCTCGAGATCTAAAATATTGGAGAAAGATCAATGCAACAAGAATATACCAACATCTTTCAGTTAGAAGCTCCATCACTTCTTAACCTTCTTTTGTACCAGAATGAGCCTACGGACATACTATTGTAACACATTTCAGTTTTGTGTTATGTAAAACTTATATATAGAATGAGTGACCCAAAAAAATGGCCGGCTCTTAGGTTTTTACAAGGCTATGTATACAGACTTCTAAAATATAAATAAAGATCTCTATTCTGGTTCTTGGCTCATTGGTGTTTTGAAATCAAGTATGTATGTGTTGTCTATTGCTAATTAAATCTAGTTTGAATGTAACCCACATCAATTCTTACTCTGAATTCCTGCATTAACGTTCTGTTAGATATATAATTTAACTTCACAAATAAATCTGTATTTTCATAAAGCATTCACCAGGAGTTTTAGTTTCTATGTTTTGGTTATGTTATGCTTCTCTGCAAAATGTTGTAGTAGTAGTTGTTGTTGTTGCTTAATCTGTACCATTTTAATCCTCTAGACATAGCTATATTTCCCTCTATTTATGCATTTTCATCTCTCTCCCTTTTCCTAAAAGAAACAAAGGAACCAACCTCCTCTAGATATTGAACCAAGTAGACTCTATTCTGACCTGGTCTTTCAATGTTGGCAAAGTCTTGGGCGCAAACATAACCAAAGGCAGATTTTGCTCCAACAAGTCTTTTTTAGGATCAAGGCTTCTATGGCCCTTTTTAGATTAAGGCTTTTGTGGCCTTATTAAGATCAAGGCTTATGTGGCCTTTTTAGATTAAGGATTCTATGGCATTTTTAGATTAAGGCTTCTATGGCCTTTTCAGATTAAGGCTTTTGTGGCTTTTTTTAGATCAAGACTTCTATGGCCTTTTCAGATTAAGGCTTCTATGGCCTTTTCAGATTAAAGCTTCCATGGAATTTTTAGGTTAAGATTTCTGTGGCATTTTTATTCTGTGAAGTTGATTTTACCAATAGATATCTTCAATATCTAGTCTTCACTAACTCTTTATCCTAGAGTCTCTTATATAGTATTCATGTTTTATAACTAATTTCTGCACTATGAAGGCACTCTAAAATTTGGACAATGAAGTTGAAATATCCTAGATTTCTATTGTAGGAGGTGTATCAATCATCTGAGAGTTAGTTCCCTGTAGTAAGAAGAACCTTTAGGTAATAATTACCAAGTTCCAGATATTTTGGATGATCTTCACTAGATGATCTGTCAATCTAGTGGGTTGAATATTGAGTCCTAGTCTTCATGAGTTTTCTTGTAACTCTATGGAGAGACTCCAGTCAAATACAATCTTAGTACTTTATGAACCTAATATTTCTTTTAGTCCTCTCTTGTGACTCTCCCTAATTCTACCACCTAGACTCTTCTGAGAATTTTTGATAGTGACTAGTCCAATGGTACATCAAGTTGACAAAAAACTTAGACTCGATAGTAATGGTGGTATTCCTATTGATCTACTATGACTAGATCTATCGTGGCTCTGATACTACTGTTATATTTTGAGGTAGATCACAATAAGAGATGACAATCACAAGATGCTGAAATATGAAAGAAAGTAAACTCACCAGATTTCTGAAGTATTCTATAAATAGAGATGTCAAAAATGAATACAATATTGCTATGGAGGAAATGGACACTCCATGCAAGAAGCTACAAAACCATAATGTGATACATCACTAATGAATTCACCTACTACCACTACTGCCTACTGACTTACTTGTCAAACTCTTACAATAAGGGCTTATTATAGTAGAACATAGATTGCTTGCCTAACACTCTAACTAGTTGTACAAGGGACACCTTGCACTTTTACAACTTGCACATTGAGACTTATGCATTTATTACATTACATGAAGTAACTAAGATAACTTCCTCCTAATAATATAATGTCCTAAGCATGTACCTAGGAAGATATATTTACGTGATCCAAATGATGTAATAGACTCTAACAAAATTGGTCCTCCACTACGTCCAAAAAATTCTCTTAATTCCTTATCCTCTCTCCTCGAATCTCGGTTATGGAGAGGGTTAAATAATTATGACATCCAACACATTGCACAATGCGGTTAAGCTAAACGCTACTCCACACCACAATCATCTGTTCCACGATGAAGAAAAATATTTCCTTTAATTTTACATATTTTCTACCATTTAAACATAGCTCAAATCATTTATATAAAAGATATTTCAAATATAATATTTACCTATTATTTTAAGTAATTAACATCCAAAATAATACACTTGCATTCAAACTTATTTAAACCATGCATACATCCACTTATTTGCATTCCTATTTTATATCTACTTTCTTTTAAATAAAACTATATGCATACATAAATAATTAGTGGCTCCCATCATCATCGCCACTCAAAAAAAACACAAAACTCAAACAAATATGGAATCTACATGATATGCAAGTATACGAGAATCCATGTACTCACGAGCCGAATCATCACTTCCCTTATTACCTTTTATGTCAACTAACTTCTCTTTCTCGATGACTTTGAACTTGGTTTTGCATCCATAGTAGTTATAAGCAGTACCACAATTCAAAAGAAAAGGTGGGGTTATTACCCATTTGCTTATCTACAAATATTAATGTGAGGAGTGTCGTTACAAAATGGATGTGAAGATTATCCATCAATTTTTTTTTAAAAGTAATTTCTTGGAAGCAAATAGGTTAGTATATTTAACCAATCATCAGTCTTGATCTCCATTATAGAAAAATCCAATATTTGAAAAGGAATTAACCCAGGAAAATATTATCTATTAATGAAAATGATATCAAGAAGTAGATTTTAGAAACAAAACAATTTAAGGAAGATGAAACATCTATTTGATAAAAATCTAGATGAAGAATATCTTTGAAAAAAATATAGATGTTTCGATTGACCCAACAACAAATATAATAATTATTTAAAAAAAAAATAGACCCCTTATGGAATCCATCCGAAAATAAAATTTTGTATTAGAAAAACATACTAATCATGAAATATTATACTTGATACTTAGACCTTTACACCAAAATATAAGTTATAACTTCATATTTAAATAAAATGTAAAGCAAAAATATAAAAAATTATCTCAAATAGACTTTTTTTTTTTTGGTGATTTTTTCCTCTTATGACAAAGTTTAATATTGCAAATATTTCATTTGATTTTTATTGAATAATAGATAGGGTGAAATGATATAAATATTTACTTTATTCATAGTGATTTAGATGGAAATAATATGAATAATTCAAAAGATTATTAATAAAAATATGAAGTATATTTATTTTAAGTAATTTAAGAATCATATAAATTTTGATCAATCATCAATACAAAAATATCATAATTATAATAATATTTCTATAAATAATAATTTTGCAAAACTTGATATATAAATATTTATTTATTATTAATTTTGTACAATATATGAATTATATAATTGGATATAGTGCTAGTAGATAATTAAAAGAACTAATATCATATTTTTCTTAAAACTTAATATGAAAGATATTAGTGAAGTTAAATGTTACTTAGAAATAAGTTCAATATTAGTACGATTTATTCCCAGAAAATCATAAAATGTGGATCTTAAGTGATGTCAACAACAAAAACAATAGAGAAAGTTCTTGGGACCTGATTGGCAAATTCCAGGGTAGTAAGCCGAAGTTGGAGTTCATTAAAAAATGGGCCTTGGCCAAATGGAAACCATTGGGTTCTATAAACATTGCAATACTTCTTAGGTCTTTTTTCTTGTCAAACTCAACTACGAAGAAGACTCCAAAAAAAATTTAGAAGGAAGACCATGGTTTTTTGGTAGGAGGGGTCTATTTCTTTGCAAGTGGGGTACGAATTTCAACCCATACACTAAAAAATATAACCTTCTCCCTCTTTGGGTTAGAATGCCAAGTTTTCCTATGCATTATTGGTGTTATGATGTTCTAAAAGGAATTACCAAAGACATTGGGGAGTTGGTTTCCCTAGATGCGGCTACGATGTCTAAATTTCGGATAAACTATGCGAGATTGTGCATCTTGACCAACATTGAAGTGGAGCTACCAAACTCATTAGAGATCAAATCTGATTTGGACTCTTGGATTTAGATGGTGGAGTATGAGAATAGGCCTTCCTAGTGTTATTTGTGTGGTATCTGGGGTCACAATCAGAATATCTGTTCTTCCCAGAAGGCCCTGACTACTCCTAGAAGGAAAATAAAGGGTAAGGAAATTTGGATAAAAAAATGCCCTCTTCAAAGAAAAGAGCGAAATTTAACCCTCTCCTTCCAGATTAGAATATGAGAAATCTCCCCTTTATCCTTCAAGGATGTCCTTACCCTAGGGATCATGTGTGGAGATTGACCCTTTGATAGAGGTAGGCTTGGATGAAAATGGATAGTCATCCGAAGTGATGTCATATTTATGTAAATATGGGGAAACTCCTCATTTGGTGTTTGGATAGACTAAAGTTGAGGAGCCTCCTCAAGTGGAGAAAAAACCAGGTTGAGGATGGGGAGCCCCATCAAGAGGAGACTGGCTAGGTCGAGGATGGGGAGCCTCCCCCACTCTCCCCACTAAGTCTTGCAACAGACTTAAGGGGTAGTCCTAAGGAGGTTTTGCAGAGTTTAGCTTTGGAACCAGTTCAAAAGGAGGTCACTAGGATTCCTAACACGAATACCAATCATTTCTTGGAGCCTTCTCTAGAGGAGGTAAGCCATAAAGATCTAGTTTTGTTCAATTCCTTTGAAAGTTTACATATGGAAGAGCTAGTACTGCAACAAATTTTACTCTCTATTTCAAAGAAACGCCCCTCTTCCAATCCCATCATGAATAGTTATCCTAGCCCCAAAACTAGGATCCACCATAAAAAAGTGGATGTCGGGGCTAAGAAAAATGTGGGTAAACCATCAAATAAATATTTGAGGAAAAGGAAAGTAGATTTAGAAATAGCCAATAGTTCTTAGACACAACTGAAGGTTGAAAATAGCATTGACTCGAGAGGCAAACAATTGAAGCTAGAAGCCTTCAGTCAATCCTCACAAATCTACAACTTGTAAATAAATTTTCTTTGCTGGGATATTAGAGGATTGAATGAATCCTAAAAAAAGTAGTTACTATCCTCTCTTAGAAAGGCTTACTTCCCAAACATAAATTTCATACAAGAATCTAAGATTGAGAGTAACAACATTGATTCGGTAAGAAATTCCATTTGAAAGATTGCTGGATTTATTGCAAGCTCAGCTGATGGATCTTCTAGAGGTTTGTTTTATTTTTGGGACCTACAAATGTCAAGGGATATGTGATCTCCTCTTTCGAGCGAGTTATCAATTTATTTATTTTTGTTAGTCGACTAACTAGAGATGGGTTATGTCAAATATTTATGCTCCAAAATATGACCATAGTAGGAAAATTCTTTGGTCCTCACTTCTACAAATGAGAGAAGGATTCAAAGAGGAGATCTGGGTTTTAGTAGGTGACTTCAATTCACCTCTATTCTCATTCGATAAAAAGGGGGTAATTATCCTTGTGAAAGTAGCATGAAGGACTTTGCAGATTTTGTTAGCTAAGGAGAATTGATGGATTTGGACTTAAAAGGTGCCCGATTTACCTGGAGCAATCATCGACTTAGGGAGCAACTTATTTTGACCAGGCTAGACAAAGTGTTTCTTTCAAGGTAGAGCCTCCCATTTTTTGGTGATGCCATTTTGAATGCTTTGTTGAAGATAGGGTCTGATCATATCCCCTATGGATGGAATCCCCTCAACAAGAAATTTCTTCCCTATACCATTTCACTTTAAATCTATGTGGTACTCCCACTCAGGCTTAGAAACAAAGATCAAATACTGGTGGGCAGAATCTACCCAGACGTCGGACTATTGAAAATAGCAAACAAACTCAAGTTAGTAAAAGGGAGACTTAAATGCTGGAACAAAGAGGTTTTTGGAGATATCTTTGTGAAGAAGCAAGATTTAAAAAATCAACTCACAGACCTAAATGCGAAAATTGAAAATAGGGGTTTGTCGAGTGAGATACTATCTAATGAGTAGAAGCTGCTTTTAGAACTTCATAACACCCTTGGTAGGGAGAAAAATTTATGAAGACAAAAATATCGTGCCCTTTGGCTTAAAGAAGATGATAGGAACACCAAATTATTTCATGTCTCAACTTTGAAGCACATGAGTGCAAATCATATTTGTGAGATAGACAAGGAGGAGGGGATCAAATATGTGGATATATTGGATATCAGAATTGAGGTAACTTCATAGTTTAATTCCTTATTAGGTTCTAAAGATAGAAGAGACTTTGGGGCTGAAAGATTTTTGCTTCAAGCTATTCCCAAGTTTATAACATGATATGAATGAGTTCCTTGAATTTCCCTTCAAAGATGAAGAAATAAGAGAGACCATATTTGTTATGGGTGTGCTAAAAGCACTGGGTCCAGATGGTTTTCCTCTATTATATTTCTTGAAATTTTGGCATATAGTTGGGAAGGAAGTTTACGACGCAATGAGAGAAGCTCAGTGTTCTAATTCATTGTCGTATGGGATGAACTCCACATTTTTGGTTCTCATCCCTAAATCTGCTAAAGCCAATAACTTTGGAGAGTTCCATCCTATTAGCCTCTACAATACTATTTACAAAATTTTCTCCAAATCCTTGGCTAATAGGTAAAGACTTTCATGCCCTTAGTGATTGAAAAAGCTCAAAGCGGTTTTATACCAAGCAAATAGATTATGGATGGGGTTAAGACTGTGCATGAAATCCTCCATTCAACATAGAAAAGTGGAAGGTCAGGAATGTTTCTCAAGTTAGATATTGTGGTGCTTGACAAATTTTATTTTAGCCAAAGTTGGATCAAGTTGATTAAAATCTATGTCTCATCAGTAAAATTTTTAGTGTTGGTTAACGGGGCCCTAGTTGGGTACTTGCAAAGCCTTAGGGGGCATCGCCAAGGAGACACACTCTCCCCTTACCTCTTTATTCTCATGGTTGAGGTATTGGGGAGATACTTTTCTCATAATTTTGTGATTAAAGGTATCAATCCAACCCTTTCCTTGGACTCACTCTCCCACCACTAGTTCATTGATGATACACTCTTGTCACTCATTACCTCTGTTGTCCAAGCTAGAGAGGTGAAGTCCATTTTTTTTGTCTATGAAAATACAGCTGTTCAAAGAATCAATCTTTCTTAATATCCCAAGGAGACAACACAATGTTGTGGGCTTTGACTCTTCTTCAGAAGGTTCAAGGTTCAAACTGCAACATGGGTGAGTGTGTGAGGGGGTAGGTGTGTGTATGATTATATGTTTGGATCCTATTAATATGTTCATCAGAGATCATGGTTAGAATGAGAATTCCTAAACCTAAATGTTAGTTGTAGGAGTTTCTTACAATAACCTTAATAAAAAAATCTATCTTATTAAAAAATTATAACTAAAAAATAGTATTAAAAAATTAATCAATAAATATATATTTAAAAAAAAATTACAAACTTAACGTGTTTCACCAAAAGTGCATTTAAAGTTCTTATATAAACATGCCATAAGACTAAGACTAACTAGAAAAAGAGATTTAGGAATGCTAAAGCCATATGAGAATTTAAATACATCTAATTGTATAAATTCAACCTACATCACACATTCAATAGTTAAATATATCAATAATTGGATGCTAGCATTGGGTTTTATGTTACATCACACATTCAATAACATTCAAAGAATTTAAATACATCTAATTATACAAATTCAACCTACATCACACATTCAATAGTTAAATATATCAATAATTGGATGCTAGCATTGGGTTTTATGTTACATCACACATTCAATAACATTCAATAGTTAAATATATCAATAATTGAATGCTAGCATTGGGTTTTATGTTAAAAGATGTGAACTTAATGTGTTTCATCAAAAATGTATTTAAAGTTATCAATTAAATATATCACAAAAAAGAGAATTGGGAAGAATTTAAATACATCTAAATGTGCACTAGGGTATAGTGCAACGGTACGGGTTTTGGCTCTTCTTTGGAAGGTTTAAGGTTCAAACCGCGATGTGGATGAGTGTGAGGGGTAGGTATGGCACAACGGTTCGGGTTTTGGCTCTTTTTCGGGAGGTTTAAGGTTCAAACCACGACGTGGGCGAGTGGGTGTGTGGTGGTTTTGTGTTAAATTCTGTATTAATAAGTATAGCTATAGACTTTACGAGGGGTCATGGTTGAGAGGAGACTGCTCAACCTACACGTCGATCATAAAGGTTTCTCACAGTAACCAAATAAAAAAAATACATCTAAATGTATAAATTCAATCTACATGAGATGTTCTTGGTTTTATGTTAAAAGATTTAAACTTAATTAAATATTTATTATGTTAATTAAAAATTATTTTATTATTGTATTTATTTAATTTAAATAAATAAATGTGAAGTAGACATAGCAAAATATAAAATTAAAACATTAAACACAAGTATAAAGATGCAAATAAAGTTTTAAACAAACGCTTTAGCTAATTTAATTATTTATGAAAATTACAACATATTAAAAAATAAGTATTATTGTGTTAAAAAACTTAATAAACTTAGTAAAGGTAAAAAACATTGCTAAAGCATAGACCACTTGTAAGAGATATTGTTAAATACTTGTAATTGTAACTATTTAGTGGGAGAATGCATAGAGGAAGACACATACACATAAAACGAAAACGAGATAAATCAGAGATATTGTTAAATAATTGTAATTGCAACTATTTAGTGTGAGAATGCATACAGGAAGACACATACACATAAAACGAGATAAATCAGATGCATTTTAATTATAGGATATATTAAAAAATAAATAATTACAAAAGAAACAAAAAGAAAGGGCTGCCATATGAGAATCTAAATACATCTAAATGTATAAATTCAACTTACACACATTCAATAGTTAAATATATCGTATGTTTTTTAGGACAGTTGGTCACAATCACACGCATAAAGTTTAAATTATAGGGTTGTTTCTGTTTTGTTATTATTGATTTCACTCAAGGGGATTATTTGTTGCTTGGAATTTATATCATTATTATTGGTTTGGCACTCACTCAAATGATTCAGTGCAAAATACTACCTTTGCAAACAAGAGCCCATGAGGTTTGAACCTGAAGTCAGAATACTACATTTGCACAGTTGTTAACTCCCCACCCACCACCCTCAAATGAGGGTGGTGGGTGGGGAGAGGTTTGAACTTGAATGTCTTTTTGATAAATGCTTGACCAAACAAACACTTACCAATCCACTAACTCTTATTAAAAAACTATAAAAATTACTACATATTATAAAGGTTTTATTATTATATTCATTTAATTTAAATAATTAAATGTGAAGTAGACGTAGCATAATGTAAAATTGAAACATCAAACACAAATAATTTTTTAAACAAATGCTTTAGCTATTTTAATTATTTATGAAAATTAAATCATATTAAAAAATTAAATATTATTGTGTTAAAAAAATTGTTAAACTTCGTAAAGGTAAAAAACATTGCTAAAGTATAAACCACTTGTACGAGATATTTATGTGGTTTCAAGACTTTATCTTATCGTTAAATAATTGTAATTGTAACTATCTAGTGGGAGAATGCATAGGGGAGGACACATACATAAAGCGAGATAAATCAGATGCATTTTAATTACAGGATATATTAAAAAATAAAAAATTACAAAAAGAAACAAGCCCTTTTGATTACACAAATACTTCAATTCTGTACGATCTTTCACTCTAATTTGAAGAGAACAAGGCTTGCCTTTCAGTGCCACAAATTTTAATGTGCATGAGGGGTGGAATCTATCACAATCTATCACATATCATATTAAAATTTTTAATATTTATATGTATAAGTTACCTGCAAGGTTTAGTTTTTCAATACTTCCAATTAAAGTTTTGCATGTGAGGCTATTAATAGTATTATAATGTTATGCTTAATATATTTAAAAATAAAAAATAAATTATAAAATATGCTTTTATAATTATTCATATTTTTTAATATATTAAAATATATTTATTTATTTTTTATTTTTTAATTTACATGGTGAAATTCGTAGCAGTCAATTCGGATAGGTTGTCCATCTTTTATAGTCGCCATAATATTCTGTGCTATCCACCTTAGAAACCACCACACAGATCTTCGCGCAGTCTGTCCTTATAACCACCATCCCACAATCATTATAAACCTTTTACACTATTAAAAGTCCAAAGTACCTGGAAAGAGACAAGACAAAATATATTATTTTTAAAGAGATTTAAAGAGGTAAATTGATAAATATTATTCATCATGGTTTGAATAAGATCGCATTTAATTTTGTAACAACTTTTAGGGGTCTCTGGATGATAGCTTTCTTTCTGCTCTATGGGATAGCTTTATCTATGTGGTTGTTTCATATTCTTGGAAAGTTTTAGATTCTTCCTCTACGGAGACTAATTCCAACACTAAGTACCTTCTTGATCTAAAAGTAGAGCTGAAAATCCCTCTATCAACTAGTTTATAGAGTGATTCTCAGGATTCCTCAAAAGGTTTATCCTCTCCAGTGTTCGGTCCAAATTCTGACCAGGTCTCCTTTTCAAAGCTGACCAAAGCTCAAATGATTCTTCCTGTATCTAGCGTGGGGATGTAATACCAACGTGAGGAGATCCAAAAGGCTGATATCTAAATCGACTCCCTTGTTTTTTGCCAAGGTGTCTGGCCCTCGGATTCTCCTATTTCAACATCCAAGAAAGTCAAATTATTGGATAAATTGGATTGTAATTCCTCTCCAACTTTTGAGGTTGATTTGAAATTAAACGTAAAGGTCACAATATTCATCCTATACTTCCCTCAAAACTTCAGCTTTGAATCTTTAGAATTCAATCTTTGAGCTTATGAAGGCGACAATTTCCTGTGCTAAAACATCCACAACTATTTTTAATGTTGAAGATACTAGCGCTACTACAGATCCAAGCAATGACCCATCTTTTTAATCTTTATAAAGATGTGTCTTTTGTAGTTTTATGGATTAGCAATCAGGGTGTCTTGCTTCCCTGTGTGGAAGGCCTGTCCAACTTCCCCTAGTCTGTTACCTGTGGTTGGACTAAGGGTTGTTGGTCTCCGTAGCTGTTTGATTTTACGTATTTTTGGCCTTGGTCTAAATGGTTTGAGAACCATTTTAAAACCCCTTCCACATTTTATATATATATATATATATATATAAAAAAAGTTTCTATGAAGTGAGAGAACAAAAAAGACTGACTTCATATTTTGGATTGAAATGCATTTTATTTCACTCGCTTTATATAAATTACTTTTATATAATTACAAGAGTCTAATTTGTATAATTTAGAAAATTAGAATATAAAATATTATTTATATATATATTACACTTTATTTTAATGGTATTATAATGAATAATATTCACAACTATAAATATATTATTTATTAGAGCTTATAATTAAGTTTTCATTTTGGAAGTATAAATTATCTACTTGATTTAAAGAAATATGTAACAAAAAGGGGAGTTACATTGTAAAGAAACCAAAATGTTATTTAAATTTATTTTTATTTTTATTATTCAGGGTAATTTATTTAATGGTTTATATGAGATTGAAATATATCCTACCTAGAGAGGTCCAAGGTTCAAACCTCACTTAGTATGAAGGGATTGGGACCTCTCATAAAATGTGTGTAAATATATGTGTTGAGGGGGGCTCCCGCTTCAGATCTGTCATGCTGATCCGTTTGAGCGAGAGGCCCTCCTATCTTTCCTTGTTTTGAAATGACTGTTCCTTTTGGTTTGTATGCTATGCTTCGATGGTGGGTGGTGTCTTTTGCTAACCGAGGGATCTTTCTAGTTTGTTCTAGATTTATTGTGCACTCGGTTAGCCATTGTAGATCTGGCTGAGGTCCTTGAGGAGGATAGAGCTATATGCCGACCCAAACTGCGGGGGTGATTTGGAGCTTTTGTCATGGTGCTGAATATTCTGGTTGATGATCCCCTGTTTGGCTCTGGATATGCATCTTGGTTTGGTGAGTGTCAAATTTTATTGGATTAGTTATCAGTTAGGGTTCTTGACCAGTCAACTTTGCATCTCTTATGGTTTCAATTTACCATTATATATTTGGTTAGGGTCCCTAAAGAGAATAAGGTCAAATGTTGACCCAAACTTGTTGGGGATGATTTTGGGGTGTTGCTGGCTACTTTCCTTGGCTGGCACCAAGTTAGGGTTTTAGGTGCTCGCACAGTTTGGTGGTGTTTATGGTTGCAAAGTTTATTTCTTTAGATCTTTCTTGGGTGGAGCTACCGACATGTGAGTTTGCTGTTTGACATTCTGGGTGGTTCCCAAAAGTGTTTTAGTGACCTTCTATGCTTTGAAGTGGTTTTCGTTACAGGTCCTGGCTTCTAAATTTTGCTAGGGGGTTTTTCCCCTTTTCGAGTGGAAGTTTTCAAGTTGCAAAATTCTCCTGCTCGCTCATGGTTTATACTTGTTCGAATGGCCTTTTCAATTTTAAATCTTCTCTCGTTTGGCCTTGGATGTCTTTCTTGGAGCCCCGATTATGCATGTTTTTTTGGGTTTCTTCTCTCGTATCAAAAGAGCTGGTTCTTTTTTTGCAGGATGGTTTGAACACGATGTAAATTTTCTTTTAAAAACTTTGCTACTCTTTCTTATTTCATTGTTGGTTCTACTAGTGCGTGAGATTGTTAGATCTATAAATATAATAGATGATATGCTCCTACGAGAGCTATTGTGAGCGGTTGTTATTTTCAAAAGAGTTGCAGGGGACCTTAGTGTTGTTGGTTGGTTTCTTCTGTAGGGGTCTCGGTTTTTGGTTTGAGCTAGATAACATTTTCAAATTTTCTTTTAAATTTATGCTGCTCTTTCTTCCTTTGCTGGTTGGCTCCACGGGTGCATGGGTTTGATAGATCTATTTTTTTTAGTGGATGGTTTTCTCCTGCGAGAGTTTGTGTGAGCTATTGGTGTTTTTAGAGGTGTTGCAGGGGACATTTTTGATGAGTTCTACTATAGGGATCTCGGTATCCGATTTACAACTTTCCCTTTTATAGGCGGTTTGGGCGGGCTTTTCTAATTTCAAAATTTAAATCCTTTCCTGCTTGTTGTTCTTTTCAGCTGGTACCTTCATTGATATTGTTGCTCTTTTCGTTTGTTGTGTTGGTGGCTATTTACCCTTTTGGGGTGTGATTTGCTCCTATTGAATTTTTTGTTAAAGGTTTATGGATGCCTTTCAAAACCCCCATTTCTTGTGCTGAGTTGTCCTCATTTTGGAGATGTCGTAAAAGATTATGGGATACCTTTCAAAACCCTCTTCAAATTTATAATAGTATAAAAAAATGGATCCTACCTATATTATACCATGATTATCTATTGACATTACAACAACTTTACAACTATATAATTATATATATGTGCATTTTGATAAGATTTAAACCTAAGCATTTTTTTTATTAGAATAGATTAAAAATTTGATCTATATTCTTCACTCATGATAATTTGTATTAAATTATAAAAAAAATATATTTTCTAAATTATAGTATTATATTGAAATATTTAATATATAAAAACTATAATCTTAAATTACTATCTATATTATAAATAAAAAATAAAAAATATATAATTAATTTAATGAACAAATAAATATTTTAACATTTAAAAAGAAAAATAATCTAATAAATACAAATAACATTTAATAAAAAAGAAGGAAATTTTTGTAAAGTCAATGAATGGATGTTTGACACACATAAAGTACTACCAAGATCATTAATAGAATAACATACATTCCCTCTTTGGTATATAAAGAAAAATCTAGTGGCATATAAATTTGTATTAACATTGATAAGTTGATGTGAAGACATGTAGTAGCCATTGTTCCAATTATACTAATATGGATAAGTGATATAGGTCAAGGTGGATACAAGTTGTAGCTATGATCTCAAAACTAAAGGATGGAAATTCAAAAAGAAACGTGAGTGATTTTGTTTTAAAAAATGTTCAATGACTTTTTTGAGAGGATCATGAAATATTTAAAGAGTATGATTATACCTCTATTTTGAGAAGACATTTAGAGGAATTTAAAGAGAAAAATCAAGGATGAATAATTTTAGTGTATCGTCAATTATTGTACTAGAGAAAGAAATATATATGAGATGAGCTCAATTTGGTCATACATGTAAGAAAGTCGACTTACCATGCATGGAATGCTGAGGGTATACGCATGAAGGCTATATTTACTATTATGAACCACATTTAATGGATAATGTATAATAATGAGGTGTCTTTTAAAATATGTTTCATGTGAGTATTCTATGAATATAAGGTATACAAAATAGATGTAGTATTGTTGTAAAGAAAAAGACTAAAGATTTGGAGGAAGAGAATTTTATGGAGGATTTAAATAGAGTTAATTTTTATAAATAAATAATGGTTGTGAATAATTTTTTTTTTTGAAAAAATTGAAAAAAACTTGTATTAAAACATTGATCAGTTACAATTGGGATAAGACACATCCCAGCCGAAAACAATGAAAGCACATGATTACAAGAGAAGAGGAATATTTGCACTGGATCCAAATCTCTTGAACCAATACCAAGCTAGCTGAGAGAGCTGATAGGTCTGTTACAACAACTTATCGTGAAAACACGTAGCAAACACCAACTTCACCTCTGTCCGCGAAAAGCTACAAGTTGCGAAATCGTGACACAAGACTCCTTTGACCACAAAAAGTCAACCTATCGCAAAATCGTGACATGTCACGAAATCACGACAAAAATCCATCCTTGGCCGCGACGGAGCAACATGTCGTGATATCGTGACAAAAATCCACCAGCGGCCACAACGACGCAACACGTCGCGAAATCATGACAACTTTCCTCCAGCGGTCGAGACGGTGTAACATGTCACGATATCGTGATGACTTTCCTCCCTTGGCCGCGACGGTGCAACATGTCATGATATCACGACAATTTTCCTCCCTTGGCTGTATCGGTGCAACATGTCGTGATATCACGACAACTTTCCCTCGACGGCAGCGACGACGCAACATGTCGTAAAATCATGACAACTTTCCTCCCTTGGCCACGATGACGCAACATGTCGTGAAATCGTGACAACTTTCCCTCGGTGGCAGTGACGGCGTAACATGTCACGATATCGTGACAACTTTCCTCCCTTGGCCACGACGACACAACATGTCGCGATATCGCGACAACTTTCCTCCCTTGGCCACGACGGTGCAACATGTCACGAAATCGTGACAACTTTCCTCCCTTGGCCGCGACGGTGCAACATGTCATGAAATCGTGACAACTTTTCCTCGACGGTCGCGATGGTGCAATTTGTCACGATATCGCGACAAATTTCCACATCAGCCGCGACAACGCAACATGTCGTGATATCGTGACAAATTTCCCTCGGCGGCAGCGACGGTGCAACATGTCGCGATATCGTGACAACTTTCCTCCCTTGGCCGCGATGGCGCAACATGTCACAATATCGCGACAACTTTTCCTCGTCAGCCACAACGGCGCAACATGTCGCGATATCATGACAACTTTCCCGCATCGGCCGCGACAGTGCAACATGTCACGATATCGCGACACCTTTTCTCCAGCAGCTGCGATGACGCAACATGTTGCGATATTGCGATAGCTTTCCGCCAATGGCCACGATGGCGCAACAGGTCACGAAATCGTGACAAAAACCACCCTTAGCTTTTTCATTGATCATTGTCTCAAGGATATTTCAAGGCCCTGCCTAATCACCTCATCTTCAATAGGCATGTCACTATGCAACTACACCCCTACCTCTTTCGCAGCACCCATCTTAGCCAAGAAATCGACCACTTTGTTTAAATCTCTGCTCACATATACTGGAATCACATCATCTAATTCCCTCCATAATTTCTTGATTTGAGAGACCAGAATCCTCAACCTCCAAGTGTTCAATGAAAAGTTCCTCATGCAGTCTAGAGCTCCAACCAAAATTTGAGAATCAGATTCAAGAATTATCCTCCTGTGACCCTGAGTAATTGCCCAAATAGAGGTAGATTTGATAGCAATGGATTCTGCTTCATTATTTGTGGCTCTACCCAAACCCTGTAGTTCCCAATAAAGCACTGATCCCTCATGATTCTGGCAGACCACACCAATACCGGTGCTACCCGGATTGCCCTTTGTAGCTCCATCAGTATTGATTTTAATCCAGCCTTCTGGGGGTGATTTCCAACTGGTTCTATTCTGTCCCTCTCGCTGGTCAACTCCCTCTTCCATTGGCCCAAGAACAACCTGAGTTTCCTCTTTAGCGTAGACGACAACAGTTTCTGTGACTTTGCTCTAGATGACCTGCCAAACTCCATCTAGCGAGGAAAAGGTTTCTCTAAAAATTCTAGCGTTTCTCTCCAACCACACTTGCCACCAAATGAAGTATAAACCAAGCTCCCACCCAATTTGAAGATCTTTGGATGTAAATCTACCCCGCTTCCATCTTTCCCAAATATTAGTCCGATTCATGTCACCATTAACCTGGATTTTATAATGAGAGAGCCAGTGCTTCCAAATCTGACGCGTGAAAGGGCACTCAAACATCAGGTGATCAGCTATTTCTTCGTTCTTGTGGCATAAAACACATTGAGAAGGGCCGATGATTCCTCTACATCTGAGATTATCAAAAGTGATAATACCATTGTGCATAAACTGCCAAGCAAAAAAGTTTACTTTCGGCCAGCCCTTAGAGTTCCAAATCTTTCTCCAATCCTCAACCGAAAAAGAATGGGGGGAGGGTCTGGGAGGATCTTGTCATATCCGTACTTCACTGTATAAACACCAAGGCTCCCATAGCCCCAAGCTAATTCATCCTCCTCGTCTCCCCGTGAGAAACCTTTCTATCAAGATTTTGGTTAAGATGGGTGCCAACTCCGGGGGGATTGGAATTGGCCACTCCTCCAACCTCTTAAACTTCTTAAACCTATACTCCCCCAGCTGAGAAGTGTTGAAATAACTTTCAATTTGGACCCAACCCATGATTTCTATGGTAGATTTTATTGGAAGTAACTCGGGGAATTCAACAATGATGGGTGGGTACTGATCCCAAGAATCAATCCAAAAACGGGCCTTCTCCCCTCTCCCCACTTTCCAAAATAGCTGATCTTTAATAACCTGAGATCCTAGCTTGAGAGCTTGCCACACTAAGGATCCAGTACCATCCAGAGGGAAACGACCCACCTCATTGGGGTTAACTTGACCCAAATATTTACTCGTGAGAATTCTACTAAATAAGGAAGTTGGTTGGGAAATCCACCTCCAGTACAACTTTCTAGCCAAGGCTTGATTATTTAACTTGGATCGTCTCAGTCCCAACCCACCTTTTACCTTGGGCTGAGTGACTTTATCCCAACCCACTAAGGCCCACTTTCTTTTTCCTTTAGCTCCTTCCCACAAAAACTTCCTAGCCATCCTGTCCAACTCTTTCCATATTGTAAGCGGGGCAGCCAGGATAGAAAATTTGTAGATTGGCATGGCTTGAATGACTGATTGTAAGAGTATATTAAGGGACACAAAGGAGTATATTATTACAACTAAATATAACTCTCAATGTAGGTATAAACCTATAAAATAATGCCTTTGTTATTAAATGAAAAGATAAAGGTTCATAAATGAGTGAAATCTAACATATTTATTGTCTTGTGTGTTGATGATTTTATGTAAATTTATAGATTTAACAACCACAAACTCTAAAATATAAAATATTTAGAAAAATATGAAATCATTACAATTTAGATTATGTATAATCATTGGCAATGTGATCACAACTGGAATTAGAAAATCTCTCAAAGATATTTTTGACCTCATACATAAAAAATATAAGATATACATAATAAAGAAAGGTTTTTTATAAAATTTTAGATAGGTTTTTAATGTCTAAAAAACTCATAGCTGAAAAAATAAAGGCTGAGGTCTTATATAGATCAAGGTGGGGGATTTGATCATTCATCAATTTTATTTTAATAAGAAAAATATCAAGAGAAACCAGTATGACCTTTCAAGTTCAATGCTATCTAGTTCAAAAATAAGGAATTTATAAATATAGTTAAATATGAGTGGAAAAATGTAGACCTAAAGATATAAGAGATAACTATGTTTTAGTTTTCTAAAAATATGAGGAGAATAAAATTTATTACACCCACAAGTCAAAGGTAAGTATTGGGAAGTAGAGGTAAAGATAGTGGGCATAGAATATAAATTGAATTATATATATACTCTCAAAAGAAATGAGGTCTTTTTAGACAAAGCAAAATTTTAGATTAAAGAATTGGAAAAAAGAAGAGGGAATTGTTAGAACATAAATATGCAAAGTGGAGGATAAAAGGTAAAGCACTTTGGCTACAACAAAGAGATGAGAATACAAAATTATTTAAAAAATAATCAAAATAAAGACAAATGATAAATACAATATGGGATATGAAAGGGGAGGATGGAAGAAATATAAGAAGGTTTCAAGAAATAGTAGGATAAGGAGTATCCTAATTTAATAAAATTAAATTAATCAGGAACCCAATAGAGAAAATATTGAAGAAATCATTAAGCTAACACTTTATCTACCTAAGATGGTCAATGATGAAGTTAAAGACACTTTGATGATAGAAGTCACTAAGGAGGAGCTACAAAAATCAATTATATCTTTTCATAAAGGGAAGAGTTGAGGACCATATTGTTGGTCCATTGAATTTTATGTGGGTATTTATGTGTTATTGGAAGAAGATCCTCTAAATGTGGTTGAGGAATAAAGGAATTTTGGGTAGGTAATTTGGTATATCAATACAAATTTCTTGGCATTGATACTTAAGAAGGATAACCCAAAATATTTTGAGGAATATAGGCCTATATATTTGTGTAATACTCCCTAAAAAATCATTTTGAAGATTATTATTAGGAGGTTAAAAGAGGTTTTTTTAGATACTTTCTCAGAAGAACAATTTGGTTTCTTGAGTAAAATATAAATCCATGAAGCTATAGGTGTTGCTTAGGAAGCACTTCATTCAGTCAAATCAAGGAAGGAACAAGCAATGATAATTAAGCTTGATTTACCAAAAGCTTTTGATAGATTAAGTTGGATGTACATTATGCTTATATTAATTCATATTGGTCGTAGTGTGCCCTTTGTAAATTACATAGCAAGATGCATTAATTCTACTTTCTTTGTTGTTTTAATTAATGGTTTAGCTTCTATCTTCTTCAATATTTCTAAAGGGATAAGACAGGGGTGCCCCCTATCACCCTTATCATTATTACTTGTGGTTTATGGGTTAAGTAGAATAATTAAGGAACAAAAAATACATAGCATTATCAAAGGTATTGAATTGGAAAACTCTCTGGTTAAGACTCACTATTTGTAGATGATGTACTCCTAATTAAAAATGGAACCTTAAGAGAAGCACTAAAATATAAAGAGCTATTAGATCTATATTATGTTGTCATAGAAATAAAATAAACCTCCACACGATAGATATAGGTTTTAACACACTATAACTAGAACAAGAAGAAGCAGTAGTAAGGATTTTTGGTTTCAATCTAATTGAGTTTGAAAAAGGTATTAAAAATTCAGAGTTTATACTAAAGAAAAATAATTATGGATACAAATATTGGATTTAGTTATACAATAAAGTGGATAAAGGGTAACTTCATGTTGCAATAAATAGTTATCATTAAGAGGTCATTTAACACTAGTTAAATCAATTTTGGAATCCATTCTAGTATTTTGGCACTCTAAAGCTTATATTCTTGCTAAAATAGTGGAAAAATAAGGGATAAATGATTCCATTTCCTTTGGATAGAAAAACAAGAGAAGGATGCAATACCTTTGGTTAAATGGAGTAAGACACAAACCTAAATCAACAAGATGATGAGGTCTTAAGAATATACATAACTTTGGGAAAACACTAGCTACCAAGAGTCTTTAGAGATAGATAACTAGTAAAGGATTATGGCATGAGGTTTAACAAGGAGAATATTTGGATTTCATGTCCTTTGAAGAGTGGATTATACTTCCTATAAATCTAGTGGTCAATGCAACTATCATTTGAAAAGCATTAGTGAAAGCTTTTTCATTCGTAGGTAATTTTTTTGGTTTAGAAAATAGAAAACAAGAAGAAAGAAAGTCCAAGAAAAGAACCTTGTTTAGGGAATGGAGGAAATTACAATTATCTCAAAATTTAATAGAACATTTAAATAGACAAGAGCTCATCTATGGATATAATAAATTTTTGAATCAAGGATGGATTTTAGTAGAAGAATTACTTTTAGCAACAAATAAAGCTAAGCAATGGAGCAAGTATATAAGGGGTTTGACAAGGGCTTTTATAATACTGAGACAAGAAGAAAACTCTTTAGTATGGTCAAAGAACCCAAATAATAGATATTTTATAGCTAAGAAAACTCTTTAGTGATCTTCTTTCTACGTGCCCACATGCAAAATGGGCGGGCCAAAGCGTTGCCACCGCTGGTGTTGATGGGTCTTCGATCTTTGCTGCTCCTCCTGCGTTCAAAGAAACAACAAAAAGAGTTAGTAGCACCTGCTGCAAATAGGAAAAGTTTGTTCCTTGAAATTAATAAAAGATGCATGTAAAAGGTTAGCTGAATCAATGAATAAAATGAATCTAAATCACCTGCAAACTTGACAGAGAGTAGAAAACATTACCGGAGGGCCACTGCCATTGAAACAGTCGGCCAATCTATGTTCAACTGGAATTCGTCCCTGGTCAGGACGAATTCTACTGTAATTCGTCCTCGGGTAGGACGAATTCGACTGTGTTAAGACGTCGAGTTGATGCCGCTCCAATGTCACACCTCGGGATCTCCAAAACACCTGCAAACAGAGGGGTTAAGTAATTGGGGCCATTTTGGGATGACCCAGATGGTCGGATTCTCCCAATTTGACCTCCATCATCGAGAATTTTGATGTTGTTACCTGCAAGTTAGTGGGACAACTAAAGCGACAAAAGCATGATAATATTTGATAAACGTCTTCTGAAATCAAGATTGTGAACTATCTAAACAACATAGAGTGTAATGTAGGATAAACAAATAATAACCGAATAGATTAAAATGAAACTAACAAAAAGGTGCGGGGTGCCCAAGCGGGCCGCCCCCCGTTGGAACTTGATTTCGACGCCAATCCACTAGGGAAGGGCCCAAAATCTCTTGGAATGTGGTGTCGGAAAATTGGTGGATTAATGTGGTGAAATGTTGGGTTTGGGTCCGGATCCACACTTCCAAAAGCCACCCAATAACCTCTCTTGCGAAAGATATTAAGGATGTGGAATAAATGAATTGAAAAAAGGGTGCAATGGGGTGTTCAATTTGGCAGCACTTCGTTGCTTGAAAATGCCTCCCACTTCTTGTCTCCTTTTGGGTGGGAAAGTCCACCATTTTATAGACCCAAGGGGTCTCTTTGGAGGGGCATGCAAGGGTGCCATGTGGCGGCCATGCCTTCCCAAGAGGGAGGAGACTCCTCCCTGACTTGGGCTTCCATGACTGCCTTTGTGACAGTCCTCCAACGGCCAATCTACCCACCTACACGCGCATGCACGGCAGGAGGCCATAAATGACTGTCTTCGGCTACCACTTGGCGGCATTCTTATTTTTGCCTGTTAAACCTAGAATTCGTCCTGACCAAAGACGATTTTAGAATTCGTCCTTGGGTGAGATGGATCCCAGTTAGTATTCGTCCTTGGGTGAGACGAATACTGGGCAAAGTGCCTGAATGTGCCAAATTGCTTCTTGACCTTACAAAATTGCTATAAAAGTGGTTAGGACCACTGTTTAACCTCTGAGGGCTGCCCTGGGGGCTGTGTGTGTCAAAGCGATCAGTGTTTGCAATCACATAATCGGATTGGTGCTGTTTTGGTGTCTACAGATGCCCCTTTTTGGGATGCGATGTGCATGGCACAGCGTCAAGCAAAAATAGATAACCAAAGCACTAATGATTAGGGTTCTTGGTAACCTAACCAACTTTTGATGCCCCAAGTATGGAAAGGGCATGCATTCTTGAATCCTTGCTTCTGACGAGCTAAGGAATTTGATTTCAAGTATTAACCTATTTTGGTGAGGTGTGACTTGAGCTTGGACATTGATCGGTCATGATTAGGCAAAGGGCGCAACCTTTTGTCCACAGGGGAACCTTGTGTTCATGCTTCGGGAATGCCAAGTGTTTGATCAATTTGTGATAATTGCTTGTTTACTGCCCCAAGCAGGAGCGTAATTGTCTTTGTCAATGATTCTTTGAATGCATGTCGTTTTCTTTAATTGGGTGTGTGCTTGTTGATTGGTGACTAAGTGTGACTACCCCCTCAAGCGACGAATCGATGAGGGAATGACCTTCATGAGAAAAGCGACGAGTCGCTTGACCCAAGATGACTTGTGCAAGGGTGCCTTTAGATGGTTTATCATTAAGCATGTGCAATTTTTCCAACATTTAGACCTATTTTTGGTGGGTGTTAACCCTTTTTGCGATGCTGTTTGGAGCTGAAATTGGCGAAAATCCGTCTTCCCGTGGAGCGGTCCGGCTAAGATAGCCTTCTTAGGGAGTAGGATAGTGACAATTTGTGACCCCAATGTCTGTTTTGTATGCCCGGGATGTCAAGTGCAACAACACTCTCATCGGGCAAGTTTATTGTCTATTTTTAGTGCATTTTTGTTCAATTTTTAATGTTTTTTGAATTTTTGGCCTGAATTCGTCCCAGGGTGGGACGAATCCCAGCTTTAGAATTCGTCCCTAGGTGGGACGAGCGCTAACTAGAGTGCTCATCCCAGTGAAGGATGAATTCCAGCTCAAAAGCCTATTTAAGGGCCAAAACTAGGGTTTGGGCTCATTTGCATCTGATTTTTCTTGCGATTTGGAGCTCTAGGGAGGAGGAGGTTAATTCTACGAAGTGAAGCGCTATCGAGATTTTCCCTGCCATCATGAGTACACAAATTGGTTCGAGCGGCAGAGCCAAAGCCAGACCAGTAAGTGCTTCCTAGAGTTTATTTTTGTTTTAAACTGTAAGTGTGTTGTTTTTCTATACAGTTCTTTTCCATGATTTTAATTTTTTTGAGTTATTTTCTTTTGTAGGTTGTTAGGAGCCGGTATCGTGTACCCACTGCTTTCACTGAGGCATAGGGGGCACTGACTGAGGCTGACTGGGAGTGGCTTGATGCCCTTGGGCTCAAGCAGGTGGCTCGACTGGAGCCTGTGGTCGCGGATCAGGCCTATTTGATGGCCCCGATCAATCTTTGGGATCCGCGGACCAATACCTTCCATCTCCCAACAGGGGAGATGACTGTGACTCTGGAGGATATCTATCGGCTTCTTTGGATTTCGATAGATGGACTGCCCATCAAGACATCTCCGCGTGATCAGCGGACGGCTGTACTGACGAGATGCTTCGGGCATGGGGAGCGGTTGGGCGTAGAGAGCCCAGTGGAGACGGCCGAGGTGGACTGCCAGGTTGGCAAGATTTTGGTTGGATGGTGGCAGGAGAGGGGGGTGTTGGGAGTGAGGCACGCATTCCTTATGGGCCTCATTTCCAACATGCTATTACCTGACTCGTCAGGCGCGAGGTTCCCATGGAACCTGCTGGATTTGGTGTGGCAGTTGGTAGAGTGCCCGATAGAGGCATCGCTGATCCTGAGATGGGGACAGACACTATTGGCACAGCTCTACGGGGAGCTGTATGGGGTCCATTGTCGGCAGCAAAAGGGGATCAGCTACAGTTATCTATTGCAGTGCTAGGGTTGGCAGCACATAGTAGTTGAGAGGCCAACCGGGTTACCATGGACGACTCGGGTGGCGATGGAGGATAAGGAGATAGGGTATGCAGTTTTGTGGCGGCGGTCCGAAGAGCAGGGGCGAGTCGACGGTGGGCAGGTGTCGTAGGGCACTATGCTGATGCCTTCTCTTGGCTCACTCTAGGGGATGTGGTTTGGCACCCTTATCGGGATTGTCCCGGCTTGGTCGGAGGCTAGGAGAGTGGCTCCAACGGGTACGTAGGGAGCGGTGGCTGATTGGGCAGCACGGGACCGAGCATGAGTTCTTCTCATATAGCCGGGTTACACGATAGTTTGGGGTGCGCCAGGGGTTTCCTGGTGAGCCCGTGGTCTATCGATGTCGGGGAGATGAGAGGACTCTAGACCGACCGGTCATCGTGCCACTAGGCAAGGATTCGGATGTGGTGATCGACGTCCCGGATGTGGATGACGTCGGGACTACCATTGAGTATGACTCGTGGTGGGTACTACGGCGATGGCGAGGAGAGGGGCCACTGGGAGGCATGGAGGCGGCAATGGAGGGTGTTGAGGCACTAGGGGATGATTGGGGAGCTCCTTTGGAGGATGCGAAGATGGTAGAGGTGGAGGGTGAGGATGTGGATTTGGGGGCTCCGGATCAGTCGGAGATGCAGGACATGGCGAAGCAGTGGGAGCCAGGGCAGGCTGCTGTTCCGGAGAGTCCCATGCCTCAGGCGGGTGTGGAGGAGATGGAGTCCAGGGTACGCATTGAGAATGCACGGTTGACAGAGCTACTGCAGATACGAGATCAGGAGCTGGGGGATGCAGTGTGGGAGAGGGATCTCTTGCGGGCTCAGCTAGCAAAGCGGGATAGGGTTTTGGCGCAACGCGATGATGCAGTAGCTTACTACCATCGGCGGGAGGCAGAGTGGTGCCGGCATCGGCTAGATTTGGAGAGGGAGGTTATCCGCCTTGGTGGGCGGCTACCTGAGCCGTCGGGAGGTGGATCTTCATGCCGGACGAGGGACGGTGGTGACGAGCAGTCAACATCATCTCGTCGTAGGCGATTGGATGAGGGAGGTGGCAGTAGGCATGATGTGGGGGCTAGCAGTAGCCGCCCTGAGGGGTCCCATAGGACCCACACCATGGGGGGTAGTTCCCGTCGCACCGATCCTACGTGATCATGGTGGTCGATGCCTTAGGCTGGGTGGTTTTGTTATATGATTGCGGGGTCAGAGGACCAGTTTTGTAGCCTACGGGCATTTTTTTTTGACGATATATATATATATATATATATATATATATTATTTTTTTCCGTTTTATTGTGGTTATGCATATGTGATGATTTGAGATTATGCATTATGGTTGATGAATATGGATGTATGCATGTTTATTTATTTTGATGAATGCATATGTTATGATGAATGCAAATGTTTTTTATTTATATGTGATATGCAAAATGAAATGGATGGATGGAATTTGTGATGGTTGGTTATGGCACCATAGACTGTTTAGGACTCTGTTTATTTCATTTTTAGGCGATTGCTGTGGTAAATGACTTTGTATGTATATGTGATGTTTGATAGTATTGTAAGGATGAAAAGTGGCACAGTTGGTTTAGAAATGTAGCTAAGGTTTTCTGAGACTCAGATGGTTTTAACTCACTAGCCACGACTGTACTTTATCTTACAAGACTTTTGAACAAGGTAAGAATCGGACTTGTTTTTGACCAAGTTATTTCACATCCCTGTGTGTGCAGATGAGTTCATTTATGTGGTATTTGTTAGGATACCGCCAGTGCCAGATGGGCTTTCAACCGAACTTGTACTGAGGATCACCTAATTAGCTCCACTAACTCCTTTATTGTATTTAGTCGGATTAATTTGTGATGCTATCTAGGATACCATAAGCTAGCTCATCCACATGCAAACATTGATCTCGTACACAAGTTAATGTGACGGATATATCGTCATGCGGGAGGTTTACCGCCGAGTGACCGATAGGCTATCAACCAAACCAGTATCGAGGCTTGCCTCATGACCTGTCGAAATGCTGAGAGTTCCAGGGATTCAAGTTCAACTCCCTTATTTTCTTCAATTGTATTGGGATACTTGCTCGTTTGTAGTGATAAAATCACTGTTTATTTTTATTTGTTTTTCTTTTGAGCAAGGGATTTGGATATGGAGTGACGAGAATCACTATTGTATGTGCTTTTTGATGTATGCACTATGGGGTGTCAAATTTTTTTGGAGTTTTGACGTTTGCAAATTTTTGATGTTTTGCAACTATTGAGAACTTTGGGATTCTTAGGGAATTGGGTAGGGAGGATGCTTGTCCTTTTGCCAACTCTCAGCATTCTTTGGGTCATTCGCACAGGGGGATGAGCAAGATAACCGTTTCGCTTATGGTGAACTGGATTACTGTGCAGGTTTCATCTTTCGTTTACACAACTTGGGAATTTTTATGTGTTTTAATTTGTGTTGGGATGCTACGTAACAAGGCGTACTTCAAGTAGAACTCTACCTTTGTAAAATCTTCCTGACTTGGTACAGTACATGGCTAGAAAGCAAAATTACAACTGAAAGACGAAAACTCTTGATACATTAGAAGACCACTGACTCTTAGTGTGGTAAAAAGCGGTAAATGGCGTTTGTTTTTTTTTTATTTATAAGATGGAACAATGTGGAACTAGATGGACTAGCAGAGCAATTACAGCCTATGGTGCCTTTGACTTGTACGACCACAAATATGCAATGTATGGATGTAATGCTTAATGCAGCTATGTATTTTTTTGTATTTTTGATGGATTGATTTTTGTGAATATGAAGATGAGATGCTCTATTGATGAATTTGAGCATGCCTAGAAATGAGATGCAAAAAATTGTTGTTTTTGATGATTTTTGGATTTTGAATTTCTTTATTTTTGACCAAGCGATTGTGAGAATCCTTGGAGCATTTTGGGGTTGACCAAGCGATTTTAGAGATCCTTGGAGCATTTTTGGGATTGACCAAGCGATTTTAGGGATCCTTGGAGCATTTTTTTGGATTGACCAAGCGATTTTAGGGATCCTTGGAGCATTTTTTGGATTGACCAAGCGATTTTAGAGATCCTTGGAGCATTTTTGGGATTGACCAAGCGATTATAGGGATCCTTGGAGCATTTTTGGGATTGACCAAGCGATTTTAGGAATCCTTGGAGCATTTTTGGGATTTGACCAAGCGATTATAGGAATCCTTGGAGCATTTTTGGGATTTGGCTCTCTTAGATATGAAATGGGCACAAATGACTGATGTTCAAGGGTTCTGTTTCCTTGATTCCATCAAGAGAAGCTAGCCGGTATGTCCCGGGTCCTATTTTGCTATCAATGACATATGGACCTAACCAATTTGCCATGAACTTGTCCCTTAGGTGGGACGGCAAACTAGAATTCTGTTGGTTTTCCTTCAAAACCAAATCACCAACCCGAAAGTCTCTCAGGTGAACTTTCATGTTGTAAGCTTTCTTAAGTCACTCTTGATAAATACGTAAATGCTCGAGAGCATTAACGCATCGTTCATCAAGCAACGTAAGCTGGTCTAACCGGGCCTATTGCGCAGAGTCATCATCGATGAACTCCTGCATTGATATGCGCAGGGAAGGAATCTCCAACTCTAGAGGCATGACTGCCTCGGAGCCATACACGAGCAAAAATGGAGTGGCCCCAGTGGGTGTCCGAATGCTAGTGCGATAGGCCCATAGGGCAAGTGGGATTTGAATGTGCCAATCCTTATGATCTGTCTACAACGGTCTTTTTGAGGATGGCAACTAGCATTTTGTTTGACGCCTCTGCTTGCCCATTCGCCTGTGGATAATAGGGTGTCAAAAAACTATGCTGAATTTTGTACTTTGTGGTCAAAGCACGCACGTCTTTGTTCTTGAATGGCGTCCCATTATCCGAGACTATTTTGGATGGAATACCAAAACGACATATGATGTTATGCAAAATGAACTCCACAATGCGGGGTCCTGTCGTAGAGGTAAGCGAAACTGCTTCCACCCACTTGGTAAAATACTCTGTGGCCGTTATGATAAACGTGTGACGACTTGACGACGCAGGGGAGATCTTTCCGATTAGATCGAAGCCCCACTACGAAAATGGCCAAGCAGACTGGACTGTCTGCAAGGCCTAGGAAGGTACGTGCATCAAATTGGCATGATGTTGACACTTCACGCACTTCTTGACATAGGCACAATAATCTCGCTCTAAAGATGGCCAATAATAGCCCATGCAAAGAATGCGCTTTGCGATGGCCATACCACTAAAATGGCCACCACATGTACCATCATGCGCTTGGGCGACTGCCCAAGTGGACTCTTGCTGGTCCAAGCAACGAAGGAGGATTCCTTCATAGCTATGACGATACAAAATGTCTCCTATCAAGACATACTTAGCCGCTTTTTGCTTGAGTGCTCGTTTTGCGGCATGCGTCAATCCAAGCGGGAGATTACCTAACTTGAGGTAGTCTCTAATGGGTAAATACTAGTCCTGTTGATCAGAAACCTCGACAGTATGAATAGCCAATCCCTCTTGAAGTTCATCCCTAGCGAACGCTGAATGGGATAGAACCTGTAAGAATAGCGTTGTGTTGCTATTAATGGGAGTAGGGGAGAACAAGGACCCCCAGTTGGCACGTTTTAGATGATCTTGGATTCGAGAGAACTTATCCGAGGATGGTTCAATCTGGATCATGTGGATTCCTGGCGTCAAGTCTGAGCTTGCATGCTCCATCATGGATTGCGATAAGGTTTTGACTTGAATGGTTGTCATATCATCGAAAAGGTCTTGCGGGATTAGTGACCCCAAGGAGGCCATTGTGTCCACAAAATGATTCGATGACCGAGGGAGTGCCTCGATGTCATACCACTCAAGTTTTGCCAGGAATTTGTCCACAAGGGCTTTATAAGCCTGCAAAACTGGGCATTTGCATTGGAATACCCCTTTGACTTGATTGAATATTAACAATGAATCACCAAAGATGTTCAGTCATTTGATGTTCATGGCGATTGCTATTTGAAGACCTATGAGCAAGGCTTCATATTCTGCATTATTGTTGGTGCATGGGAAGTTTAATTTAAATGACAGGGGCATTGGAGTGCCCTGTGGTGTGAAGAATACTATTCCCATGCCACCACCTTGCTCACATTTAGAACCATCGAAGAATAGGGTTATGTCAGCCTGTGACTCAGGCTCATCAGAATCTGGCGATTCTGAGACATGGAAGACCCCATCATCGGGTAGTTCTATGACTAGAGGCTGATCGTCTTCAAGAGGAGCCTTTGCTAGTTGATCGGCTATGACCTGTCCTTTGATAGATTTTTGTCCAATAAACTCTATGTCAAATTCCGTCAACAACATGATCCATTTTTCCGTGCGACTACTATGATAAGTACGACTCATCATGTATCGCAATGGATTCTCCTTAGACACAACATACGTAGTGTTGCTCAGCATGTAGTGGCGTAGCTTTTTGGTAGCAAACACCACTGCCAAGCAGAGTTTCTCAATGTATGCATAGTTAAGTTCATAACTGACCAGGGTGCGGCTAAGATAATAAGTAGCCTATTCTTTATGAAGTTCATTCTTCTAGGCTAGCATGGCGCCCAGTGCCACCTCAATAGTTGAGATGTATAAGTAGAATGACACTCTTGGTCTAGGTGGTGCCAATACTAGCGACGAAGCCAAGTATTGTTTGATTTCATCAAAGGCTAACTGGCACTCGTCATCCCAGTGAAATGTAACCCCCTTGTGCAATAATTTGTTCATGGGTCGGCACTTGTCAGATAGCTGTGCTATAAAGCGTTTAATCGACGTGACCTTTCCCTGTAGACTTCTGAGCTGCTTAATGGTAGTTGGGGGAACCATTTCAAGGATTGCCTTGACTTTCTTTGGGTCCACCTCGATACCTCACTTTGAGACTATGAAACCCAAGAGTTTTCTAGATGTGACGCCAAATACGCACTTCTTGGGATTTAGTCTAACTTTATGCTCCATGAGGCGATCGAGGATCTTGCTTAAGTCATCGATATGATTTGAGCGCAAAAGAGACTTGGCTAACAAATCATCCATGTAATCTTCCAAAGTTTTATGCATGTAGTCATGGAAGATGTACGTCATGGCATGTTGGTAGGTGGCACCAACATTTTTAAGGCCAAAAGGCATGACCTTATAACAAAATGTCCCCCAAGGCATTGTGAACGCCGTTTTTAGTTGGTCTTCAGGATTGATACGAATCTGATTGTATCCTGAGAAACCATCCATGAGGGAGAGCATTTCGTGACCTGCTGTAGCATCTACCAATGCGTCGATGCTCGAAAAGGGGAAATCATCCTTAGGACTCGCTTTGTTTAGATCTCAAAAATTGATGCATATGCGAATCCTCCCATCGAGCTTTTTGACGGGCACCATGTTGGACAGCCATGGCGGATAATCCACGTAGATGACAAACTGTGCATCCAACAGCTTTTGCAATTCGTCTTTGACCATCAAGGCCACTGTTGGGTGCATCTTACATAGTTTTTTCTTAACTGGCTTGATTGTCGGATCAAGCGTTAGATTATGCATGACTAGCTACGGATCTAGCCCTGGCATGTCTCTGTATGACCATGCAAAAACCTCCTTCTTCTCTTTGAGAAGGGCAATGTAGTCGGCTTGCTCTTTAGGGGATAAGACTTACCCCCAACTTGAGAATCTATGGATTCATTGGATCTGTGTCGATATCTACGTCAGTCGTCTCCTCGACTGACATGTGGGATCCGTCCTCCAACTGATGTGGAGTCGGGATCAAATGGATATCATTAGCTGAATTTAAATCTACGTTGGGAACCTTGGGTTCCTCTTCAGCCTAAAAAATATCTTGAGTTGTCCCTGGGGTAAAATGAGGCATCTTACCAAAAGGCCAGTACTCTGATGGTGATAGAGGTGAATTGACGTGATCCCAATCGATGGCATCTGTGTCTAGATGCAATGACCATGCTGGATCGGCCGAATTGCGGATGGGTGCGGTCAAATCAATGGAGATCATGTGGATGAAATGGATTTGGTCTCCATTACCATGGGTGTGATAACTCGAACATTCTGGATGCTCCCTATTCTCTGGATCTGGCTCTAGAGGGATGGGCATGAACGGATCAGCCCTATGTGCTAATAGGAGGACAGGGTCTTCCCTCGGCACTGATGTCATTATAGGGTCTTGGGGTGGATGGTGCTCATCGTAAATTTGGAGCCATGGATCCAACACTTGGTCCCACCCCATCGGGTCTACATACCACTCATGCCCTGACAGTATGCCCATCTATGCAAATAAGTCATCAATCCCTAAGGGACGTCGTTGTTGCACTTGTTGCCTTTGTTGCATCTGTCGCATGTGGTTGAGATAGGCCATCTCAGTCTCATCTTCCGAATCACTATCGGAGATCCAAAAATGTTCATTTTCTTCCACAACTACTTGCGACATTAAGGGTTCACCTTGTTCTAGCAAATTAATCTGATCCCATTGCGGTTGTTCCACTCTTGGTGGAGGGACCTGATTCTCTTGACACTGCATTGGCTCAACTGGAACCTCTAAAGGGAATAGTTTCAAAAAGATCTCTGGACACCATTTATGCTCTCTTTGGGAATTAGTGTCCAAACTTTCACCTCTCTCTAGCAAAGGAGAGGGATTACTGATGTTACCAAGGGTGTTTGTTGACCATGGGAGGTAATCTCCCAATGTATATTCTGTATTTGGGTTGGCATAAGGATCTAATGCCAATCCACCCTTGTTGCCTATTCCTAGGCCTTGCATGTTTTCCACCAAGATGTCTAAGGGCAGGGGGTGGTTGAACCCTACTCCCGACTTATCATATGGCATTTGGTATCTTGGCTGGCAAAGGACACGCACCCCTTGCTCATACCTGCCTAGCCTGTATCCATGCCAATTGCATTGGCCGAGATATCTCAGAGCGAAGTTCGGGTTCGATAGATAATTGACATTTTTGGCAAAAGGCTCTTCGTCCTCATCCTTTTGCTTGCATGGTTCAGTACCATGATCAAGGCCCCCATACACAAAATTAGTCTAGTTTGGTGGGTAACCTAAAGGAATAACTGTCCCTATGGGAAGGCAAGGTCTCCTTGTATCGTTCCAAATTTTTCGCATCCTTACCTTTAGGCTATTGAATCCATGCCCAGAAGGGGGATGGGAAAAGGATGTTGCGGTACCTCGAACTGAGAGGACTTTGTGAAGGTCCCACATCTCAAGGGAGGTGTATTTTGATGATTTTTTGACGGATGGTGGGTTCACCAGGAAACATTTAATGGCAGTTTCCACACCTAGGTTTGGAATGTGTTTTGATGTGTTCATTTTTAGTCTTAAACATTCAAGTCCTAGGTTTGGCCAAAATGTGTCTAAGCTATGCTATATGAAGATGCAGATTAAATGAATACAAAAAAAAATTAAACATAAAACATAGAAAATATGCTAGATGAGAAAAGCCATACCTGATTTAAAATGTTTGATGGAGATTCTAATTTTTGAAGTAGTCCAGATCGTCTGGAATTTGACAGGATCGTCCCTGATCTACTGATCTGACAAGATCGTCTCTAATCTGACAAGATCGTCTCTAATCTGACGATATCATCTCTAATTTTACAAGATCGTCTCTAATTTGATGAAATCGTCTGACGATTTCGTCAGAGACCTGCAACTACAAAAATGGATACCAAGAACAAAAAATACAATTGCAAAAGCAAGGGAAAATGATATAAATGAAAGTATGAATGTTAGAATGACAACTTTAGATAACATATTAAGTAAAATGCATTGTTTTAATGATTAACTTTGACTTTATTATGCATCTAGGCTACATGAGGTGAACTCCAAGATGCAAAGCAGTAATAAGCTTAACTAATGCAAAGCAAAAACAGTAGATAATGGACATAGAATGCAAACTTAGGGCACAGATTGCCCCCAACATTGGCTACAGTCGAAATCGTCTACAAAATGAAGAATCGTCTTGAATTGTGGCGTGATCATCCAAGATTGTACGAGATCGTCTGAGACGAACTGAGCTTGCTCCGGCTGAAAAACAATGATGTTCCTGCAAACAAACTTGAAAAAATGCAAATGCAAACAATGATTTAAGATGGTCTAGTGCGTGTAGAATTCGAGTTACAGGGAATTTCAGCCAGGGGTTGGGAAGGGAAGGTCCTAATGATTAAATAGGCTTAGGGGAGTAGTTAGGAGGTTGGAGATCATCCCTATTTGGGAGATCTCCAACGGGGGAGGGTCCCTAAAGACGTAGACACGCTTCTGCCTGGATTAGAGGCCCGTTGGAATAGAAGCTAATTGTGCAAAATTAGTTTTGCGACAAGATCGTCTGGACGTCCTAGTATAGACGAAATCGTCAGATCTGGGGTGATATCGTCTGATCAGTGACGATATCGTCAAACGGTCAAAAAAACCTCTAAAAATGGCATAGAAAAGGGGGAAACAGATTTCCCGACAGTTAACGGGCGGTTTGGGAGGTTAAATTTGAATTTTAAATTATTTACTAAGGTGAATGTAATTATTGTAATTTTACTGCACCAATTTTAGGGTGCTACACTCCCCATGTCCTGCACGGATTCTAGCGCGGGCGTTGCCACAACATTCTGCACTAGATACTCCCCTAGGCCCGTACTAGCCATTTCAACAGTAATTGTTGATGCTTGGGAGGGAGGGAACGGGAGGCCTTCCTGAGTCCATTCCATGTTTTGTGGGTTAGGAGTCTCAGATTCCGTTGTGCTAGGTATTTCTTCTGTTGAGACAGTTGATATCATTGGCAATGCCTCTTCCAAGATCTGTTTTCCTTTGTCCTTCTGTTTAGCCATGACAGGTGGCATTGGTAGTGAAGGAACAAATGATGAAGATTCACCTGGTTGGGATTTTGATGGTTTAGTCACCAATGGTGCTCGCGGTATTGGACCCTGTCTAGATGGATTTAACTGGAAATCCAAATGCATTGAAGGGAGGGTCGATTGAGGCATTAATTACATCGCATTGCAATATTTGAAGGGTTCTAAGTCCATCGGGACTACATGTACTTCTCCTTCAAATGCATACTTTAGACATTGGTGAGCAATCGAAGGGACACACTTCATGTCCCTGATCCATGGCCGCCCTAGCAATATGTTATATGCCATCTCGCCTTCTAGAACATGGCACAATGTAGGTATCATATTTTGTCCTACCTGGACGGGTAGAACAATTATGCTGACTGTCGAGCATATCGCATCGTTGAATGCTCTCAGTGTTTATGTGGAATCCATGATATGAGAGGCTGGAAGCTTCAAATGTTTTAATGCTGTGGTAGTAATGATGTTACTAGATGAGCAAGTATCTACCAACACTCTCTTGTACGGGATCCCGTTGACCCGCATGATAATGTGCAGGGGTGGATCTGTCATGTCATTCAATATTGTTTTAACTTCATCCTCTCTGAAGGTAATGATCGGCTCCGTACATCGTTTCACATGTCCCACAAAGTTATTGAAAGAATTCACTTCGTGAGGCTGTAACTCGATGGCTTTCAAAATTTCCATGAGAGCTTCTCTATGGGGTGCTGACTGCTGTATAAGCTCATAAATGGAAAGCCTAGCCGATGTGGTCTGCAAAATCTATGTGAGTTTGGTCCGTATCGTGACCTCGGGTCTAGGCGGAGGCAACTGCACAGAGTGTTGTTGAGGTTGTGATGTTGTTGGAAATTCTCTTGTGGTTGCCACGGGTGCAACTCTTGGGTACTTTTTGTTCCTAGTCACTATGCTGATCATTCCCACAAATCCTTGCATGGGAAGATTTTGTCGTACCTCATTGACCTAAAGAGGTTTTGCCTGTGCCTCATGGGCAAGCAAAGGGTCCTTGAATACCCCCATCTATTGATTATTTGGTGCTATGGGGTTGTCCACTGCCAATGTTTTGTTATCGATCAAATCTTGTATTAATCCCTTGAATTTCCAACATCCATTCAGGTCATGTCCCCTTCACCTATGGAACCTACAATATAATTCCTCTCTGTATCCCTTAGGTTTGGGAGCGTTGGGATCTATGGTTTGGATTTCTGGAAGGGTGACTAAATTTGCTACTGACAAGCAGTCAAATAGGGAGTCCTTAGACTCCGTATAAGGGATGAATTGTCACCTAGGGCGACGCTGCTGATTTTGCTCCTATTTTTTATTTTCTCTTTCATAATTAGGAGGCATTGCCTAATAATTAGCCTTTTGAGGCTGTATTTCTTGCACAGGCCTGGGGACATTTATAGCAACTTGATTAACCTCAACGAGTTTTTGTTGTGCATTCCCTGTCTTGGTGTTTTTATTCCACTCTTTCTTTTTAGGCTTGGCAATTGTGCCTTCCCCTATTTTGATCTCTTCTATAACTTTGGCTTGCACCAAAGCTTCTTCTAAGCTGGCATATTGTTGTAGCTACAATAGCCAAGAGATCGATCTCAGACAACTTCGTGAAAACATTTGTGTGAGGTCAGACATAGGGGGAAGGTAAGGTAGCTTAGAAAGAAAAGCCCTCCATCGGTTCCCGTACACTGCCATTGTCTCTTCCTCATATTGCCTGAGGCTGGCCAGATCACTTAGTGATGCCTTCTTCTTGGTGTTGAAGGTAAAGCGTTCAAGGAATGCGTCTACTAATTGATCTAGGTTATTTATGCTGTGCTTCAGTAACTATGTGAACCAATCCGAGGTAGGGCCCATGAATGTGGTTATGAATTTCCTAAGCAACAATGCATCATTATCTTGAATGCCGAAGCATTGGCTCAGGAATCTTGTGACATGTTCTTGAGCATCATATTCACCTTTAAAGACTGCCAATTGAGGCAACTTGAAATGTTTGGGGTAAAGAGGTGTGGGCACTGAGGGATGCATTGGAAGACTACAAAGTTGACTTAATGTGGGCTTTTGATGCCCAGAAGCTTTGGTATTTATAGACTCCAAATGCTCTAATAACACTTTGTATGCATCGAAAGATTTAATTTCTTCCTCTTTTGTTTGCTTTCGCTATGAGTGGTGGGAGACTGGAGGCCTATGGGGGGGTGGCAAAATGGCAGCCCTCTCGCCTTGATAGGGCATTTCAGACCGTTCTATTTTTGGTTCATACTCCTCATAAACTTCTTGAGGAGTCTCTGGGTGAGACCTATGACCCTGAGTGAGTCCCCACTAAGGGTACCCATCGTTGTTTTGGGGAGTGGCCTCCCTCTCGGGTCTATGAGGTCTCGGAGGCAAAGCTTGACGAGGTCGCGGAGACCTGTCCTACACCAAAGGGTTATGCCTCTCATATTGTTCTACTTTTTGGGTGTGAGGGGTTGGCACCCTCTCAGGTAGTTTATAACGTAGCTCATCTGCTTCATGCTACATGCACTCTTTATTGAGGTGGTATAAGTGCTCTAACTGCTGATGACGTTGCTCAAGCTACGTGATGCATGCTTGGCGAGCGGCATGTATGGCGACTACCAGGTCAATTTGGTTTGCCATATTTTGCTTAGGAGGATTTAATGTTTCTCCTATGTATTTGCCTCAGTCTTGATGATCTGAAATTTCAATGGGTCGCTTCCCTCTGTCAAGGTCGACGAAATTTACTTGAGGCTCTGGCCTCGATGGGTGACCATGATATCTAGCAGGTGCAGAAACGCAAGGTTCCCATGCTATATGTTGTTCTTTAGGAATGCGATGGTCTTCCTCGTACTCCCTTTCATAGGTGTGGAAGGGGCAGACAGAGTTAGCTCGCCCTATGTGGAGAGCCTTGCGCTTTGGATTTTGTCTTTCAGTTCTAATGGGAGGTAAAGGAGAGGTGCCATATTCATACTGTCTCTCCTCATGGAAACTGTGCCTCTCTAGCACTTCATTGCATTGTGGCCACTCATATCTAGCCTCAAAAGGCGGTTTTCTATTTAAGTTGAGTGCCACATGTAAAACTTCTTCCCGAAAGGGGCTGTGTTGAATGGGTGTATACCCCAGAGGGGTGTCCCTATAATTCCATCTTGATGTGGCCTGATGTGGACTCTCTTATAGGCCAGACCGCCAAGGCGGTATGGCCAAGTCCTCAGGGCTAAAGCAAAGGCGACCAGCGCCTGCTCATTGTACACCTTTCGCAGCGTTTGCCCTTGATTGGGCTTGGCTACGGGTATATACCATTATGGTGTTCTTCTACTAGCTAAGAAGATTTTTATCTCGTTTATGATGATTTTTTTGTTACACTAAGCAGAAATGAACACACACATACACAAACAGTGATTATCTCTTTTAAAGATTAATGGTGTGTCCTAAACTGGTTTTAGTGCATTTTGATGATTTTGTTTTGTTTTGCAAGTTTTGAAGAACATTTAAATGCAGAATGTTGGCTCATATGACTCCCATAAATGGTCGCCCCTTCAATATACCATTGCCAGACCGATATACCAAGCTCTTTATATACCCGCCCTTACAAGAGGGAAACTATGGGTACATGAGAGCAAATGGTACATGGAACATAGGCGATACGAAAGGGAGATTGTCCTGTTAATGACACCTACCATAGAAGACTTATCCTCGCACGCATGGGAATCACCCCAGTGACACTTGATTAGCTTTCATTAGGATTTACGCCTAACAACAGTGACAATTAGGGGAAATGGATGCAAAGTCAAGCCAAGGTGGTGATGAACCCATCGTTGGTCTTGCTCAAGGGCTAGGGTCTTACGACCAGCTCCTTGGTTAAAAACGTGCCACATGATGTGTGTGTGGTTTATTTTACTTAAAATTGAAACATGCAAGCAACCACTACTTTCCCTAAGCACGCAAGAATTGACAGAAAGTGAAAGCAAAAAATTAGAAAATGACAAAGACAGTTTGAAACCCTTACCTTTCTTTGCCCAGACCTGCTGTTTCTGATCCTCGGCTTTGAAAATTTATAGACAAAAATTCATCCCTCTGTGAGACGAATTACAAAATAGAATTTGTCTCTGTCTGAGACGAATTAGAATTCGTCCCAGGGTCAGACGAATTACAGTAAAGTAATTATCATAGGCAAAGACAAATTACAGTTTGCTTTTTAAAAAATGGTACCTGTCAAGCACAAAACACAAAAATGGATCAGTTACTTGATCTTAAAAACCAGGGGATAGAAAGTCCCACCGTGATCGCCACTGAAAGCACGAGATTTCGAAAATAAAAAGAAACACTAATTGCTGCAATGTAAACTAACTAACTCGATGCACGAAATAAAGTGAATATAATCAAATCAAAACCAAACGTAAAAAGAGAAAGCAGGAGCACAACCCTTTTTATTAATGTGATTCCAACTCGGTTACAATACATCTCCTCCCTTTTTAGGGGCTAGGAGAGTTAGCATGTTTCCATTACAAAAGTGAATAGTGATCTTCTTTCCGCGTGCCCACATGCAAAATGGGTGGGCCAAAGCGTTGTCGCCGCTGGTGTTGATGGGTCTTCGATCTTTGTTGCTCCTCCTGTGTTCAAAGAAACAACAAAAAGAGTTAGTAGCACCTACTGCAAATAGGAAAAGTTTGTTCCTTGAAATTAATAAAATATGCATGTAAAAGGTTAGCTGAATCAATGAATAAAATGAATCTAAATCACCTGCAAACTTGACAGAGAGCAGAAAACATTACCGGAGGGCCACTACCATTGAAACAGTCGGCCAATCTATGTTCAACTAGAATTCATCCCTGGTCAGGATGAATTCTGCTGTAATTCATCCTCGGGTAGGACGAATTCGACTATGTTAAGACGTCGAGTTGATGCCACTCCAATGTCACACCTCGGGATCTCCAAAACACCTACAAATAGAGGGGTTAAGTAATTGGGGCCATTTTGGGATGACCCAGATGGTCGGATTCTCCCAATTTGACCTCCATCACCGAGAATTTTGATGTTGTTACCTGCAAGTTAGTGGGACAACTAAAGCGACAAAAGCATGATAATATTTGATAAACGTCTTCTAAAATCAAGATTGTGAACTATCTAAACAGCATAGAGTGTAATGTAGGATAAAAAAATAATAACCGAATAGATTAAAATGAAACTAACAAAAATGTGCGGGGTGCCCAAGCGGGCCGCCCCCCGTTGGAACTTGATTTTGGCGCCAATCCACTAGGGAAGGGCCCAAAATCTCTTGGAATGTGGTGTCAGCAAATTGGTGGATTAAGGTGGTCGAATGTTGGGTTTAGGTCCGGATCCACACTTCCAAAAGCCACCCAATAACCTCTCTTGCGAAAGATATTAAGGATGTGAGAAGGTGAATCAAAAAGGGTGCAATGGGGTGTTCAATTGGGCAACACTTCATTGCTTGAAAATGCCTCCCTTCTTCTCTCCTTTTGGGTGGGAAAGTCCACCAATTTATAGACCCAAGGGGTCTCTTTGGAGGGGCATGCAGGGGTGCCATGTGGCGGCCATGCCTTCCCAAGAGGGAGGAGACTCCTCCCTAACTTGGGCTTCCATGACTGCCTTTGTGACAGTCCTCCAATGGCCAATCTACCCACCTACATGCGCATGCACAACAGAAGGCCATAAATTACTGTCTTCGACTGCCACTTGGCGGAATTCTTCTTTTTGCATTTTAAACCTGGAATTCATCTTGACCAAAGACGATTTTAGAATTCGTCCCTGGGTGAGACGGATCCCAGTTAGTATTTGTCCTTGGGTGAGACGAATACAAGGCAAAGTGCCTGAATGTGCCAAATTGCTTCTTGACCTTACAAAATTGCTATAAAAGTGGTTAGGACCACTGTTTAACCTTTGAGGGCTGCCCTAGGGGCTGTGTGTCAAAGCGATCAGTGTTTGCAGTCACATAATTGGCTTGGTGCTGTTTTGGTGTCTACAGTTCCTTTAGGTAATAATATAAGTAGGGGAACAACAACCCTTAACCCCTTGTTTAAATTGAAATTTGGAAGGAAAAATAAATGAAGGAAGTTCTAGAGCTTTTAGGGCTTGATGAGAGCCATGATATTTTACTTCCATAAGTGAACAAGAATGTGGGTGACTTGGGGAACTCTGTTGTAGCTTACCCAATTTTGAAGGAACCTTTAGTTCCTTATACTGGAAGAGGTGGAAGTGGTGCACCCTGAATAAAGTCTATCATCATTCCTAATTCCAATTTTAGTTTTGAAAAATTGCTAAAATAGTTGGAGATTTTGAAAGCTACTAGACTCAGAGTGGATAATCTCCCCACGGGTGCTAGATTTATTTTTAGCTTGGGTCTCTGGTTAAACCCCTGCTAGATATTTCTTCCTTAGAGGCTATTTGGAACCGATATTTCTCTTAGATTTAAAAATTTTCTTTGAGCATAAAAAAATTGTGAATGGTGATTTGGTTGTACCTAAGATTTTTAAATTTTCTTTGAGTGGGAAAAGGATTGATAATGGTGATTTAGATGTCCCTAAGGTGAAGGTAGACATTAAGGTAAAGGCAAACATTGTGAGTGTATATCCAAATAATTCTCTTTAGGATGTTGTCCTTAAGGCGATCATAGATGCTACAATTGAATTTCCCAACAATTACCTTAAGGTGTTCCCCCATTATTTTTTGATTCAAAATATTTTTTCTCAGAGTTAAAATATTTATTTGAGTGATATTTTAGATGTTTATGGGATTGTGGTCATTCTTGTTAGTGTTTGGTCTATGGGGAATATTTATTTTGGGCTAGAGGGGTATCCTCTCCCCCATAGTGTCTCTATTGTATCCCAACTACCTCTAGATAGGGCCATAAATATTTTGTAGAGATGGTTGTGAATACTAGGAAAAAGGATTCTCAGGTTTACTCCTTTGATATTGAACTAAACCAGAGTTCACTTTCTATCCTAGAAGATCTATTAAAGCTAATCATGGAGGAGGGATATTTCAACTTGGTTGGAAAATTCTTAGGATCCTAGCTAGATATTGATTCCATCAGGAAATGGGCTATTTTAAAATGGTCCCCACATGGACTCATGGATTTAGTGGCCCTGCCTAAAGGTTTCTTTATGGTTAAGCTTTCAAGTGAGGAAGACATGAATCACATCCTTGGTGGTGGCCCTTGGTTTTTTGGTAAGAGAAGTATGTTCCTCCGTAGATGGGGAATAAAATTTGATCTAGATACTCAAAATATTAATATTGCTTCTATTTGGATGAGGCTCCCTAGTATTCTATTTCAATTCTAGAATGAGGCTATCCTAAGAAGCATCATAAAAATTCTAGGAGATCTGGTTTTGATCGATGCTACAACCTTGAAAAATCTAGAATGGTCTTTGCAAGAATATGTATAGCAGTGGACCTAGATGTTGATTTCACTAGGTCTATTGAAATTCTCTTAGATTTGGGTTCTCAGATTCAGTCTATTAAATATGAAAACAAACCTTCTTTTTGCTTTGAGCACAAAAACTGTGGGCATGATCTGGTTTACTGCCCTTTCAAGAAGTGTAAAAAAATTGAGGCTTCATGTCCCTCAAATATAAAGAATGATGGTCTACATTTTGGAACTTCTTCCAAGCTCTTTGATGGACCAGTCTCTAATGAATATGAGATTATTGAAGATGGACCTCCTATGGGTGCTGCCATTCAAGTTTGTGTAGTGGACCCTTCCAAATATTCTCCTTCTTTGAGCCCTCTTAAGAGAAATTTAATTGAGAGTTTAGCCTTAGGGAAGGACTCAAGTATTGTAGAAATAATTTTTCTTAAGACATTTGCTTCAAGAAAATGTGCCATAACCTCTAGGTATTCCCTGCCTTTGGATTCAAGTAAGAAATTTTATCTTTTAGATAGTTTGTAAAGTTCAAGAGGCTTTTTGAGGAATGGTTTATTATTCTCTAGGCTGATATCATTAGATCAATCTAAAGGGGAAAATGTTGTTGATTCTAGGATGAAGGTGAGAAGGACTCCTAGTAAAGTTTCTTGATTTCACAAGTCTGATGTAGATTTTATCTTTAGATCTCAAAAGATCTTGCAGTTTAATGGAGGTAAATATATTTTGGAGGTTTGTACCTCAATTTCTATTTATCAAAACCTAGTTCTGGGTTAGCAAAGGAAAGCCCTATGTTGGTGCTTGGATGGTTAGAATGTTATCTAGAACCCTTCAAGTCTAATTATCTCGATGTGGATCTTGCTCACCCTCTTTGAAGTTATGTTTCTGGTTTGTGCAATTTTTTATTTTTTTGTAAGATGGATGATGTGGAGGCTCCTCACCTCTCTATTTTTCTTTCTGATGGTGGTTTTCCTATCAATTGTAATTTTGGATTTACAAGTGCACTGATTGTCTCTAACTTTTCTATATTATTTTGTTCCTATTGCCTTATCCTTTTGGATTGGGCTCTCCTATTCCTTATGGTCTCTATTCTACCTAGTTGTAGTATCTTATTTTATGGTCCTATTTTATCCTTGTTAAAGGTTTGGTGATCCTCTTAAAACCCATTTTTTAATCTAATAATAATAAAAAAAGCCTTAGATATTCTAGTTGGTACTTGGTTAAAGGAAGGAGTAGTGCATGGGACTATGATTTGACGATAGTTTGTACCTTTTTGATAGAAGCCATGGTTTATGACATATTTTGTGTTCTTTTTGATATATTTTGATAATTAAGGTCATATTTGTAATATAAATAATGGCTAGAGGGCTGAAATACCAAAATGGAACTCTAAAATATGATTGAAGGCTTGCAATAGGATATTATTGTAATAGGTTTGATAGATTTCTTAGAGATATTTGAGTCATTGTTAAGGGATTCTAGAATAGATCTAAATAGGTCTATTTTAGTAAAGCTTATATGAGGGTATAAGGTACCCATCTCATTGTAATATTTTTTGAAATTTGAAATAAAACTCATAGGTTTTTTCCAAGGAAATATATATATCTATATCTATATATTTTGAAATTATAAGGTATTTTACCTAGGTGTTGTAGGTGAGTTGGAGAGGAGAGGGCAATCCTCCAAGGGAGGTCCCAGGTTCGAATCTCCACCCTACCAAACTGAATTGGGTACCCAAAATCCAATTGATAATGTTGGTGCGGGCAGGGCTGGGTGGAACCCCCGGGTGACTTTGACGGTGTAGAACCCCTTGTTCATGGTCTCTTAGACCAAGGCGGCCCCGCAAGGAGTTTTTCGCTAAAAAAAAAAAAAAAAAAAAATTATAAGATATTTTGATTATTGTGTTTGATTTTAAACTTTATAGTATACATACATAAATCAAGAAATATTTTCTTACTATTATCCTAAATACTAGGATAATAGAGCTAGCAAGTCATGGGAACAAGAACTATGGTTAGGATACTTTTATAATTATGATTATGCACATTAATTAAAGGAAATTCTATTTTTGTTTTTATTGTACTATGTTTAGTTTAATTTGTAAAAGTCTAAAAGATGATGTTTTAATTAAATATTATTTTTAATGAATATGGTTTTAGTATAATTTAATTGTAATATCACTATTTTGAGTTTCTATAATATTTAAATTTAGTTATACACTTGTTCATTAATATATATATTAGGATAGAGGGTTTGTTTGATTTAGAAGAATTTTAAATGATTTTATTTTAGTAACATTTTATATTTTTGGGAGATAAATATGCAAATTTTTAAATACAATATTAAGTTTTAAAATGTATTCTTAATTTTATTTATTTATTTAATAATATAGAAAATATTTTTTAAAACTTGTTATATTGGATTGAAAGGGAACCAATAGTATTACATCATTACTACTTAGTAGTATTACAATAACTTGTAATTATGTATGTGTTGTTTAGCAATATTTGAACTTAGATCTCCTTTGGAGCTTCATTGATTGAAGATTTAAAATATCAACCATAATTCTAAATAATACTTTTGTAAATGATAAAAAATGTTTCAATTTAGTAATTTAATATATAGATAATAGTAATTTAAAATAATCCAATAAATATATAAAGAATGAATGTGGTTATAATAATACTTTGAATACATAAAAAGAATATAAAAAACTAAGAAGATATTAACTCATATAAACTATCACACTTTTGAGGCTCCTTCAAAGATTAGCCCTCATTAGTAACTAGGGTTTCCAGTGTGTGGTTAGGACACATCACAATAAAAATAGATTTTTTTTTGAAATTTGATATATTAGGTTGAAAGGACCCACTAGTATTACATCATTATCATTGAGTAGTATTAAAATAACTTGCAATTATGTATGTATTGTTCAACAAGATTTTAAGAGAAATTTAACATACCAAAAAAAATATTTTTTGAAATTTGTTAATTAGATTGAAAGGGGTCCCACTAGTATTACATCATTTTTTTTATTTGGTTAGTGTGAGAAATCCTACCCGAGTAGTCTCCTCCCAACCATGACCCCTCACAAAGAATAGAGCTATGCTTATCAATAAGGAATTTAAAACACAACCACCACACATCCACCCCTCACACAATTGCCCACACTAGTATTACATCATTACCACTTAGTGGATTTACATTAACTTGTAATTGTGTATGTATTATTTAGGAAGATTTAATGAGAAATTTAATATATATATATATATATATATATTAAATTCATTATCAGATTGAAAGGGGCCACTAATATTACATAATTATGATATTATAATAACTTGTAATTATGTATGTATTACTTAGCAAGATTTAAAATATAAAACATAATTCTAAATAATACTTTTGTAAATGCTAAAAAATATTTCAATTCAATAATTTAATACTTAGATAATAGTAATTCAAAATAATCCAATAAACATATTAAGAATGAATTTATTTATAAGAATACTTCTAATGCATTAGAAAAAAAACAAAGAAGATATTGACTCATTGACACTTTATAATTTAATCGATAAATATGATAAACATATTTTTAAATGGTACAAAGTTTTTATTGCTTTTAAGGTTTTGTCTTTATTAAGCTACAGTGGTAAGAGCTTAAACCTCTCTTTTAAAAATCTAAGACTCAAACCTTACTAAGTATGAAGGGACATAAACCCCTCATAAATAAATACTTATGTAAATTCATTGAATTTTTTTTTATCCCTATCTTATAAACTACCAAACTTTTGAGGATCCTTTCAAGTCTAGTCATCACTTACATGATAGTGACTAGGGTTTCCAATGTGTGGTTAGAACACATCATAGATCCTTCAAATTATATAATGAATGATGGACTATTTAGTTACCCTTATAGTTACTCTAATAAAATACATGAATAGAACACCGAATATATATTATTTTTGAGTTTTCGAAGGCCTTTATCTATGATTTATAAATTTTGTTAATGACTTTGATATTAGTTCACTGCTTTAAATTATGAAAAAATAAATAGTGGAGATAAACAATATTAACATGTATAAAAAGGTTGTGATAGGAATAAAAACCAATAAGACCACTATCAATAGTAACTAGTAACAACAGCTTTACGCAAGGTTCTCTTTCATTTGTATTACTTAGTTTATTTATAAATAAAAGTAGTTTAAAAAATGAGAAGTTTTATTGGAGAATATATTTTATTATTATTGATTCATATATTTAAATTTAAATTTGAATTTGTATTAATGTTCATTGGTGATCAAAAGAGGTTAATAAGACTATAAAGTAAGACATATACAAAGCAACGTGAGTGTCTAATGTAATTCCAGAGAAAATAAAGTAAAAAAACATAGTAAACAGGATGATATATGATATACAAGATATGTGGATCAAGGATTACTCCTAAAATTCAAGGTTGAAGAAAAGTGAGTGATATAAGAGTTGGATGCTGTCGTAGATGTTTTTTGTTGGAATCGATGACAAGTTGATCTTGTTGTATCTCTGTGATCACCCTGGTGCTTCCTGGTCATGGCCTTTGGATACTGGAAGAATGAAGTGATAAGCCATGATCTTGTTATCTTCTTCAAACTATTACTAAGTAGTTCTTTCCTTAGGTTGAATAATTATCAAATGAAAAGGGTAATGCATCTCTATCCTCATAATTAATCTAATATTTTAGTGTATGGGTGTCTTTGAATAAGCAATAATATCTACCTTGTATCTCGTAGTAGATAGCATAGGTGAAAATGAAATACTCGGATTCCACATCAAGACTGCACAATCTACAAATACGCTGATCTCTAAGGAGGTGATGATCTGTCTCAATACGCAACTAGTGGAAGCAAACTTGTAGTTGAGCTTGAGAAAACCTAAGGCTGTGTGACATCTGTATCAAGTTATATTTTTGAGTAGTGATCAATCCATTATCTAGTTGGAGATAAAAGTGAGAGTAAGATGATATTTTACTACTAACAAAAATGTGTTTAAATAATATACAAAGTTATTTGATATTCTTCTTCAAAAATAATTGTAATAGTTATAAAATAAAAAATAATGTAAATAAAACATAGGTCATCTTTATGATTTTAAAAATAAATATATAATTACTACATTTAAATGTAATTGTTTTGAGGTAATGTAGATTTAAATTTGATTTTAACTACTATTATAATTATCCCAGAGAAAAACATGCAAATTGGGTTAGAAAATTCTTTAAGCCATGCTAAATAAAAGCTAACAATTAAAAATTAGTAAAAATCATTTTTAAAATATTATTATAAATATTATTATTTTTTAATTTACATGGTGGAATCGGTAGCCACCATGAATCCGGGTAGGCTATCCGAATTTTATGGCCATCATAGTATTTTGCGTTGTTCGTTTTGGAAGCCGCCACACAAATCTTCATGTAGTCCATCCCTATAACCACCATACCATAATCATTTTAAACTTTTTATGCTGGTGAAAGCACTAACAAAAGGACAATCATTCAGTCTGATGAGGCCCAAGATTTGAACCTTGGAGCTCTGCCCCCATTACGAGGTTTGGTTGAACCAATTGGTCTACACCTTGAACCTATAAATATTAATTTATTATGATTATTTTATTGAATTAATATTGGGGTTATGAAGCCCTATCTCTGAGTCGAAGGTCTCCCACACTTCTTTGCTAGATCTTACCTCTTAGACTTTTGGATATTGGTCCTTAGACTGTGTAGTTGGTTGCATTTTCTAGAAAGTTCAGTGTCACTTTATGGGTTTTTTTAAGTCTTACCATCCCATCCCAAAATTTAGGGAAGACCTTTGCACCTTCAAATGACTATGAAGTATTCCTTGCACTATTAGTTTCTTCTCATTCTTTCTTCTTGTTGGCTATGGTGGACTATGTATAAACGAAGGTGGCTTCTTATGGATTCTCTCTATGTCTTAATGTACACTACAAAGGAATCATTCAATTGGCCTTTGTGTTTGGTGTGGTCCCTTTGCTTTGATGGGTCATTGTGGGTGGTTTTGATCTCTTTGCTATATTACCCTATGACTAGGGTTTTTTGCCAATTACAGGGTGTTGTTTGGGTTACTTCTACATCTTCTTGTGGGTTCTCCCCTACCATCCCAAATCAATGGGGTGACCTTGGGCTATTGTCTTGCTACAAAGTAAGCTGACCAGTGGCTCTTTGGTCTAGTGGTGTCCTTGCTCTAGTGGTTTGCTCCCATTATTTTTTGGGATCCTCCTTTTTATCTCTCTAGGGTTTTGTTGGGTATTTTTTGTTCTTTCTTCTTCAAGGACCTCGAGGTCTGGGCTTTGGTTGTTCTCTCCTTTGAGTTTCTTGGGTGCTTCTATTGCTATTTTCTTAACACATTATTCTTAGTTGGTTCCTATTGGGATTTGGCCTATTTCACTGCTTGAAATATGAATCCCCATTTTTTATTTGAATTAGAAACACTAGTTGGGATTTGGTCTATTTTACTGCCTAAAATATGAATCCTAGATTTTTATTTTAATTAGAAGCACTAGTTTTGGATGAAATATATAAATGGTTTATGATTCTAGTGTCATGCCTGTTCCACCTATGCATTGTAATGAAATTTGCTTCTCTGGTGGGTGGTTCATATTTCCCAACTATGGGTTGGGTGGGTTCTCTAGGATGATAGTCTTTGGATGATGGTTTGCAATATTAGTTTTTTGCCTCAATGTTTAGTTCTCCTATTAGTCTAGTTGTTTCAATTTTAATTTTTTTGCTATGAGTTTGTGACCTTTGGGTTTGGTGGTGTTTACTTCAGTTTGGGTGGTTTTTATTAGTAAATCTATTTTCAATAGGTAGCATTCTGCTTTTATTCGGTGCTTTAGTTTCCTAAGCATGCAATGTTTCCTCTAGGTCTCTAATTGTTTTTGATATTTGGGGTCTCAGCCTTCGGTTTGTGTTGAATGGTATTATGATCCTAGGACTATTTTGAATTTTGAATATTACATTCGGATGGGATCTTTTCAAAATATGGAGCTCGAGTAGGACCTTCAAGTTTTAATTCCCTCTTCTGCTTGTGTGTCTAGTCTTTGTTTAGGTGGTTTTTATTTGTAAATCTATTTTCAATCCGTAGCATTCCACTTTTATTTGGTGCTTTAGTTTTCTAAGCATGCGATGTTTCCTCTAGGTCTTTGATGGTTTACAATATTTGCTTCCATGCTACTTGAGGGGTATCAACCTTTGGTTTGTGTTGATCCTTAGGCTATTTTTAATTTTGAATATTTTATTCGGATGGGATATTTTCAAAATATGGAGCTTGAGCAGGACCTTCAAGTTTTAATTCCCTCTTTTTCTTATGTGTTTGGTATTTGATTTATGTTGGGTAGCTTATGATCCTAGCACTATTATTCTAACGAGATCTTTTTATTTTTTTGGATCTTGAGTGGGTCATTAAAATTTTAAATTTCTCTTGGCTCGTGTTCCTTTTCCTACTCTAGTAGCTTCATGTTGACTAGTTTGGGATCTTGGCCTTGTTTTGAGTGCCCCTAGGGTCTCACACACTATTATTTTATATGATTATTTTATTTAAAATCTTGGTCTATGAAGTGAAGTTTAAAAAAAGTTCATAGAGTAAAAAAATAATTCTTCCTAGAAAAAAAACTAGGGGTTAATGTTCAAATTCTACCTTATATTATTAGAAGAATTAATATTTTACCTATAAAAACAAAGATATTAGAAGAATTAATATATTACCTATAAAAACAAAGGCATGAAATTGACCTATCCAAAAAGTGTGCTCCTATCTAATATATCAATTGAAATCAACATGAAAGCATGAAAAGAGAAACAAGATCACACATGAAAATAAAATGAATGCTTCTTTTATTAATATTGGAAGTGAATCTCAATTACAATCATACCCCTCTTAGGGTCACCCAAATGTTGATACAATCAATACAATGCCAAAGCCCTCAATGGGGTAGGCGCACTATTATTGCTTTTCCAAATAGTCACAAACTGCTCTAGGGTGGAGTTGACCCTCTTCTACGTGTTGAGGAAGGAATGTGATGATTGAAGCTCATTTGAACCTATTCCCTATGATCAAGAAACAACACAAGAACGTTATACAAATAGGCAGCATCTTGTGATGAGGCCTTTTAAAGCATGAAAACATAAATATGCCATGAATAACATGAAATCAAGAAAGCATGTAAAATGTGTTAATCATATGCAAAATTCATCAAGATTGCTTGAAACATGTAAACAAGAGGTATAGATACCAATCTAATGGACCAATTATGAGAAATGAAGTATTACAAATTGAAATTAAGTTATTTAAGTTCTACTTGCTAAAATGAAGTAAACCTAATAAAATCCTTAATCTAGTTAGTTAGGGTCTCTAAACTACTAAAAAATGCGTCCAAATGATTAATATGATCTAGCTGAATAAACTGTAAAAGGAATAGTAAGGAAATTTTACACCTGTTGCAAACCACAACTCTAATGAGCGGTCTGCAATGTAAACCATGGCTGAAAGCCATGGTGAGCAACCAAATATGTTTGACCTCCAATTCTAGGGTAGTGGGTTTGATATTCCTTATCAAATTGATGATCAAGGATCGCCTTAGTGTCCTCTGATAGGTTTGGTGGTTGAATTGTTGAATAGGGCCCCTGTTTGCCCAAAATAACGTTTCTTATCTATCCTAGGCTCCTAGGGCATCCATGGCATAATTTGACATGATGCTTGATGAATTATAAAAGAAATTGATAACAAATCTCTCTCAATACTCTCAAGTGAGGGTATAATTTGATAGGGCTTCGCTGCTATAATATCTCATATTTTATTAATATCTTTGCCCTATTTTTGAGGGGTACTTATAGGGTTCTTATAGGAATACCCAAGGGTTAGGGGTGGCTTCATGGAGAAGCCAAGAACAAGAAGAGGTGGTTAGGAAAATTGGATTGAAAACTTCCATCCTTTAACTACCTTCTTCTAGATTAAATGGCCGTTTAAATCGATTTGGCTCGGATGAAGCCAACTGAACTTCAGTTGAGACCGCATGTGATAGCTATAGTTAAAATTGTAAACCATAGGTGTCAGCTGTGGTTCAGAATGTAGACCATAGGTCTCAGCTATGGTTTAGATTGAATAGGCCAAGGAGCCCAAATTGAGTGGTTAAAACCATTGCTCTATCTTGGATTCTATCCAAGATCTTCCATATGGTCTTGTAGCATGTCCATATGAGTAGTCACCATCAACATGATGCATTTTCGGTTTCTACAAAAATTTAAAAAAAATTGAAAGATTTCAAAAATAATTCTTAGTACAAAAACTAGGTGTTAATGTTCAAGATCCTACCTTATGATATTTTTTTGGTAATATTAAAATCAAAGAGGATTTTAAAGGTATCCCACAACCAGTACAAGCAAAATCCACCAAGACAAGATAAACTAGAACAAAACCTCACCAAACAAACATGAGGTAAACCAGAAAAAAGACTGCTAAGACCAATCCCCCAAGATACATAAGGAGGTAACTGAGGTAGTTCTACACCAACATATCCAAACCATGAGCAACATAAGCTATAAGACGAGTCACATTTTCAAATCGATCTAGATCCAATTTAAATGAGCTCCAAACATTTATTTGATTGATGTCAATTAACTTCAAATCACAAAAAATAGAATGTTTAAACTCCTCAGAAGCCTTCAGAGTATAGACTAGCTCAACCGATTTATCCCGATGGCAATCCTGAGGAAGAACATAAAAATAAAGGAGAGCAAAAAGATTGGGGAAATCGTCATCCTCACCCCCTTTACAATGTAGAAGTTTAGATTTACATCAACCACTAACATCAATAGAATGAGAGGGCTTCAGGTCCAAATTCATAGAATCCTCCATGATATATTTAGGGGGTAAATAAAATTTGATAGTGGGGCTAGCCACAGGAGTAAAGGTATACAAATCATAAGCCTTACCCATAATTATTTGGTAGAAACTTGAATCTTTCTAGAAATATTCTCAGGACCCATACCAAAATTAAAGGAATAGATATCTTCACTATAGTAAGAGTCCATATCCAAGACCATCCTAGAGCCACCGCCATGAGAACTAGGAGAATCCACCACCAACTTAGTGCCACCAACCAAAGAACTAGAAAGATCTGCAAAAGGCTTGAGAATATCATTGACATTTAAACCATGTTCAAATGCATCCTATTCAAACACTAGCAACATAAGACCTTGATGAATGGGGGCCTATCCATGACCACCTTGCACATTCAGAAAGGACTTCTTCATTGATTGGAAAATAAATAGAGGAATATTCATGCTAGCTTTACATCTTAAATGATTTAAAAATATTGCATGGAAGCTCCTAATTATCTCATAAGAAGAATCAAGGGTAAAGTAGTCCATAATGACCCTCACAACCCGATACCAAGGCGAGGGCAGGGCCATAGTGTAAAAGTCATTCTGTATCCTAGGTATGAATTCCTACTTATCCAAAAAAAGACTAATATCCTACAACATATAATGTCTATCATGGTTGTGATAGGCACCATATAACACCATATAGATGGTCCTGATGATGAGATCTACTGTGACCTAAAAGGACCAAGAACTAACTCTAACCCATCCATATTTCCATGAAGAAACCATCTAGTTCATCAACATCGGGTTATGACCATGAAACTTTTGAATACACTGTAGAAGAACTCCATCCACCAGGATAGCTTTAACTTCCTCATCAAATGATATGGACATAGACTCCAAATAAGGTTTACACAATTTAAGCTTAGACGAATAGATCTTCACCTTACTCATACTCTTGACAAAGTAGAACTTCCCTAACACAGATAGGAGGGAAAAAAACCAAGCAAAAACACTCAAACTAATAAAGAAGCTGTGGTGAAGAATATCTTAAGACATAATGAAGTACATAAATAGAAGCCTCGCACCCAAAGTAAATAACCAAACACCAAAAAAGGGCTTGGTGGGTACAAACGAGGAAAAACAAAGAGTCCTAGGAATAGGCATCAAGAAAAATATACCGTTCCCATAAAAGGAAGCAAAAAACCATACAACAAGCTGCAAGACCAAACCCATCACGATGAGGAACAACGTAAACTGCAAGATCAAGTGACCAAGACAACCAAGAAGATACCCAGAGGATGAGGGAAAGAACCCCACAATCCAAAAATCAAACTCTAGGAAGTTCTTCGTGAAAGGGATAAGTCTCCTCAAAATGAACATATCTTCCACAGGTGTAAAGATCAACCAAGACACCCTGGCCAGAAAACTGCCACACAAGCACCATATCAAGGTAAAAAGGAGAGTATTGAAAAGGGATTCAATTCCCTCGAGATTAGAGATGCCATAAAATGGCCAACAAAACGAGGCAACCTTCCCAAGAAAATCAGACATGAGCATCCATAAAGAATGTTCGAGAGACTGATGAAGATTCAGAGGACTCTCCAATCAAAAATCTGAAAGGACGTTGGGAAGGGAGTTTTTAAAATTTGAAATTCAAAATGCAATAGAGGGAAAGGGACACTCTGACCACTCATTAAGTTAAAAATGAACCAAGAGGGCTCAATAGAACAATGTTGTAGTCTGAAGTAACTCCTACCTTATGATATTATAAGAATAAAAAATAAAATTTTTACCTATAATAACAAAAGCATGAAGTTTAGAAAAATGTTGCGAGATTTAAAAACTAATTCTTACTAGAAAAAATAAGGGTTAATGTTAAAACTCCTATCCTATGATATTAAAAGAAAAAACATTCTACCTAAAAAACAAAAGCATTATCTCTCTATATTTATGGCATCATGCAATTCTTACAACTCAAGAAAAGGAACAAGAATTACATAATATAAAAGTTGAGAACTCAAGAAAAGGAACAAGAATTACATAATATAAAAGTTAGAGATTTCAAAAATATTTTTTCCTAAAAAACTAAGGGTTAAGTTCAAACTCCTACCTTATGATATTAGAAGAATTTTTTTATTTAAAAAATAAAAGCATTTTCTCTTTCTATATATAATTATGGCATCATGCAATACCTACAATTTAAAAATGGAATACAAATGCCATAATATATATATATATATATATATATATATATATATATATATATATATATATATATATATTTATTTTTTTTTTTGGTTTTTCTTTGTTACATAGGAGAGTTGGTGACAACCACATTATTTTTAGCAACTAATAATCACATGGTTTAAACCATAGGGGCTGTCTCACCAATTGTGTTCAAACCATAGGGGCTGCTCCCACCAAACCTATTCTACCTTGTTATTGTTGATCCAACCTAAAGACTGGTCGCTGATTCATACCATCATCATCTCGATTTGATAGAGGATTCAAATCATACTACTACCTTTGTAAACATATAATTAATAAAAGTGATTTACCAAAATAATAATTAATAATTTAAAACTTTAAACATATAAAATATGTCTTGACAATAAATATTTTATTAACATGGGATCAATTTTATAATAACCTATTGCAAGAGATAATATTAATAAGAAAATAAAAATATGTCAATTTATACTAAATTTTAGTCACTTTGTAATCAAAATATAAGAATGATAAATATTCATTAAGAAGAACTTCTTCATATTGTTATAAGTATACAAGCAATAAAAAGTTGAAAATATTCTGCATAATGAACTGTTTATTATAACAAACAAAAATAAATGTTGAGAATGAAAAAGACGTCATTACATATTTTACATAATAAACTATTTATTATAACACGATGGTGTAAATTTTTTTTAAAAACAATTATTTATACTATATATAAAAAATGTTGAAAATGAAAAAATATCATGTTACATATTTTACATAATAAACTATTTATTATAATATGGTGTAAAAATATTTTAAGAATAATTATATATACCATATATAAGAGTAAATGGATCTCTTAAAAATATTATAAAATATCACAACAAAAAACGTACACTTATTTTTATAAATTAATATAACAATAATACTAAATCAATTATAATTTACCTTTAAAAATATATTTTTCTTTTATATTCATAATTATTATAAAGTTTTACATAATTGAAAAAAACAAAACACATTTCACTCATCTATTTAAATGTCAAAAACTTTATAATTTATTAAATTTCAAAACAGGTTTTATTTTTTTTTAGTATTTTATAAATACATTTTTAAAATACTTTTACTATAAATTAAAATATATTCTATTAAATAATTTAATATTTAAATAATAATTAAAAACAAATTAATATCAATTTATTATTCTTTTAAAATACTTCTTACATATATAAATAATAACATAAATCAAATTAAATTATTAACCTTTTATAAAATAAACCACACTTAATTTGAAAAAAATAAACAGTATATATAATCTATTATTAATCAAACACTATATAATCTACTATTCATATAAATGAACATAAATCGATGATAAACCACACATGATTAAACCAAAAAAATTAATCAATATGCATAATCCACTACTTCTTCGGGACCTGATTGTCTATCTTTTAAGCCACTATCTTGCCGACGTTCCTCTAGAGCTTAGCCACCTGCCATAGAAGGGGTAAGCTATACCAGATCTTCTATAGGCAAAGCAACTAAAGCGAGCTTTCTTACGTCCTTTCACTTTTACTTATTCCGACTCTTACTTGCTATTTTCATTCCCTTTCATTTATATTCTCTTTTATCTATAAAAAGCTTATCAATAAAATATGTTTAAAAAACAATTAATTAAATGATTTAAAAAAATATATCAACACTATAATTTTTTTTTGGATTGAATTAGCCAGAAAACAGACTACTTATTCTACACGACTAAAGCGATAAAACGGTGCCTACAACGTGAAACGAAGTGCCTGATCGTGTACATGATATCTATATATACATATAGGGAACCACTAAAATATATATATATAGGGAACTACTAAATAAACATTTCACAGTGACAAAAGGCATAATGCAATCCAATTTAATTTGTAGATCTACAAGGAGAAGAGCCCTGAAACATTCCTATTTTATAGATTCTGAAACGAATGAAAGCCATAGTCCACGCCCATGCCAAGACCAAAGTCAAAACGGGAGTTTCATTCCCCATGGGTCGTTAGGTGCTGCTATAGTCTGTAGAGAGTGGATGGAATCTAAATGCCCCCACAACAAATCTTGCATTTTGGGTGTCCATAAATTTGACTTGTCCAAGATGCCTGTCTGCCATTACAGTGAAAAAATCAAGATTGCCCAGAAAGATACCGTTGCGTTTATAATCACTTCCCTAATCTAGAGTGCAATCGCTATAAATTTGGCCACTGTCCAGATGGTCCTGTTTGCCCCTACAAGCATGTGAAGCATCAAGGTCCTCCGCCATCTGCCAGAGAAATCGCTGCCCTTTTTCTACAATCAACTCAAAATCAATATCCATCTCAATATCATCAACCACAGGCATTACTACCTCAATTCTTTCGACCTCCAGCAACAAACAGGCAATCGCCAGAAGGATCTTCTTATCCTCCAATTCCACGTCCTTTCAGGCTTCTCTTCAAACCCCAAGGCTCTTGTAGGTTAGTTGATAAGAGTGATAATAACCTTATCTTTAAGTCTGCACGTTACTTCTGGTTTCTCATGTTTTTATTTCATTGATGTAGGTATATTGTGATGAAGAGCATCAGCTTGGAGAATGTAGTGCATGCTTTAAAGCGAGGAATTTGGGCACCTATGAAAGAAAAGGAAGCAATCCTGCGAAATTGTTACCAGAAATCTGATCATGTTTTTCTCTTCTTCTCAGTCAACAAAACTCATCACTATCAGGTACATTTTTCTCTCTTTTATTAAATATAAAACTAAAACTAAATGCAAACAATAAATTCTCTTTTATCTCTAGGAACATTTTCTGTTTGAATTTCTTTTATTACCATCGTGTGTTCCCAAGATTTTTAAATGTAATTTTTGAACCTCTAACTGAATGATGAATACTGAGCTATATTTTCAACTGATTATTCTATGTGTTATTCGTTTTTTTTAGGGCCTTGCAAAAATGACGTCCGACGTTGGGGCTATGGGTTCACATGAATGGCGAAGAGCTGAAGGCATTGGACAAGAAAACATACGCTTTCATAGTAATTTTTCCCTCAAATGGCTCAAGGTATAGTATTATAAGCCTTTTAAAAATAGATTATAAAGCTTTTTGCTCCCTAAAAGGCACTATTAGCCTTTTAAAAATAGATTATAGAGCTTTTTGCTCTCTAAAAGGCACTATTAGCCTTTTAAAAATAGAGTATAGAGCTTTTTGCTTCCTAAAAGGCACTATTATTCCTCCATGTTCTTCTAGGTTTGCGACTTGCATATGAACAAGATACGTCATATGCGTATGATGAATTCATTAAGCGAAGATGGACGTGTAGTGGTATGGTTTCTATCTCCTTTGAGTTATTTCAATTCAACTCTTATGTATCATAATTTCTACGTTGTATTAAAGAAAAAAAATATATAAAAGGTTTACCGCACCTCGTAGTTAATAGGTGGTAGGATATGTTGTAATACAGAAAAGCAGAGATGGACAAGAATTAGATAGCATCTGTGGGGAGACTCTAGTTACAATGATGTTCAACGAGGAAGACGCTTCATTAGCGGTATGCTTTTATTATACAGTATTTATTCATAATACTAAAAGTTTTCTTCAAATATTTTCGTTATAACGTGCATTACTTGTCTATTTTGCAGAGGGTTGCATTCAAGAATGGAACAATTATGCCACAGAGGGAGGTGGCCTTGTTTCTAAGAGAAAATCCTGCATACCAGGAAGGAACAAGTATGCCACATAGGGAGAGCGCCTTGTTTGTAGGAGAAAATCCTGAATGCCAGGAAGGAACAATTATGCCCGAGAGGGAGAGAACCTTATTACTTAGCGACAACCAGCATGCGACAAACACAGCAAACGAGCAATATTCCTTTTCTTGAATTTCTTCTTCGAGGTTAACCTGAAGAACCTGAAATCACCATGGAATTGTGAAGAGTGTAAGGGTTTCGACCTTTCTCTTAGAAACGAGGCCCTCTCCCTAAACATATTTTTGATTTTATGTAGTCATTGTTTTAATAGTAGAACGTGGAACGTATAAATGTGTCATTGTGTTAAAACATTACTACGTATATTAAGTTTTTATTATTAATAATCCTAGTAATTTTTATTATCAGGAAATCATCGAGAATGAGAGATTGCTCTATTTCAGTCAAACTACTTGTAATTTTTATCATTAGGAAATCATAGAGAATGCGAGATTGCTTTATTTCAGTCAAACTACTGACTTAAAGATAGCCTTTTGTTAGGAAACCAATGTGAATGTGAGATTGTTCTATTTAGACAACAAACTTTGTATTTATATTGTTTTTATTATTTTAAAAATTGTTATTAAGTCAAGTTACAAAGGTGTATCATAATTTTTGAGTTACAAAGGTGTATCATGGATGACATCTAATAATTTAATTTTATATAGGGAGTTTTGATTAAGGGGAAAGTCTTGTTTATTCCTCATGGACAATATAATGTTGATTAAAAAGTATGATAGGTAATATTATTTCATACATAGCAAGTGAAGCTTAAATTGTTTTTAATATAGAAGGATATTATATGCTTATCTACATTACATATATCTCTTAAATATTGTAAAAGAAGTTTGAGAGTCTCTCAATTTTTTGTTCGGTTCACAATCATGAGATGCAAAGATGATACTTAAGCATAAACTATTCTAATTAAATATGAATGAATATGGCGATATCATCTAACACATTAGTAAGATTTGCTCCTTGATATCTTAACTAGTTGAAATCAATGCCAAGATAGAGAGTGATGATGTAAAATATATTTTTTTAAACAACATACCTTTAAGTTATGCCAATATATTTTTTTAAACAACATACCTTTAAGTTATGCCAATATTGTGTTCACATTGAAAAAAACTAGGCCTACCTTGGAAAATGTAATCTTAAATTTGATTGAAGAAGCAAATTGAGTTAAGAAAATTTACTCTGTAAATGAAGATGAGGTATTTTTTATAAATAAGGGACAATACAATAAAGGTTATTCATCCATGTATTGAATTATATGCTTATACTACAAACAACGAGGGCATATAATGATGAACTACATCCAATGAGCCAAGGACATAATAGATGAAAAGCTGAAACTAAATAAGGTAATGGTTGTAAATAAAGATAATGATGAAGAATAAGATCTTGTAGCATGTGATAAAGAGCCTTCCATCGAGGACATAGAGGAGTATATTTTCTAAACAATATATAGTTATTAGTAATTTTTTGTGTATATCCCCAATCACACATGTTGTGAATGGTAGTGTATATCTCTATTCACAACTTTGGTGCAGGGATAGGGTTTGTATCCCTATGCAATTGTTCATGATTGGTTGTGTATGTCACCAATTATAGGTGTGGTTAATAATAGTGTGTGTCCCTATTCACAACTTTGATATTCAAATAGCATGCATATCCCTATCCAATTATGTGTTGAAAATCATGGATAGCTAAGTATGTCCCTATCCATGGTTAAGTGTTAATTGTGTGTTTCTCCCTATGTTTAGATCATGAAAAATAAGCTTATAATGATCCATAAATGCTAAAGTAATATCAAGAAGAGAAGTCAACCTACCATGAGAGACTTGAATAGCCTTGATCTACCTTAAATTGAAGAGACTTGAAAAAGGCTTTGGATGGGCGATCACCAACCCTCAGCCAGTGCAGACGAGTTCAAATTTGAGCCCCCTGGCTTCATGTCGTTCATGGACTATAAGCTGGTGGTAAAGACAAGTAACCTTGGTTTGCAATTTTTGATCATACGAATCATTTTACAGCAATCATAAATTTCATTGATACTCCTTTGTAACAACCAAATGTGTATATTTTCTGATATGTGCCACATATTTTCCAAAATGTAGCATGAAAGAGGTAGTACGAGAAATTGCTTCATTCCACCAAGAAATCCAACTGACATCATAATGAGGTTGAGGTAATAAATTCCATATTCACTCAATCGCAGCAATGGTACCAAGGTGTTGCAATAAAGAAGTATTTAGATAAAATTGCTTGTACAAAAAATTAAATTGGTGACCACTCCACTCAATATGAAAGGAGATTGGAAAATGATATGATAATAGGAATTGATCCCAGACTATCACAATCTTGTTATTGATGGAGGAGAATAAAAAAAATTGTTGCTCTGACATCATAACTCGATCAAGGCCCTTGCAGAATCTATCATTACCTACACAAAAATTTGACCATGTGAACTAGGGTGGAGGCGTACGATTACACTGACAAAAAAAAGGATCTAAAAGACCCCATTTGCATTTAAGAAAAAACCAAAACTCATGCTCTTCAGCACACCAACGCATCGTGAGGTGACCAAATTTGTATTCAACATGTTCAACCATATTAAAATCACCACAAAATATCTAATATGCCATGGATAGGTGATCAACCAGGTATCACCAAAGGGTAGAGCGACTAGACCCATTATTAGGTGCATAAATATTGGTAATGCCCATGGTGTTTCTATTAATATTCAAGAAAATCTATACCACATGATGAGAAGGATCCTCACTAGATCTAAGCAAAAAATCCTCAACTTTGGAGGAGATAGAAATAGAAATACCACCCCGACCATCTTCATGATGAGTAGTGAAGTGCATAAAAGAACCTACAATACATTTGAGAGAAATATCTAACAAAAAACCAAAAATCTTAACTTCTTGTAAAAAAATAACATCAACATGACCAATACTTTGTAGAGCAGATCGAACAAATTTTTTTCTTGAGGACTCTATAAGTCCTCAAACATTCCATGAAAGGAAATTCATGGAGGAGGAATATCCATGGAGCCATCTCCCATAGGGATGCCCCCAGTATCAACCATCATTGAAGGATTATTAAATATAGAAGTCTAATAAGGTTGAAGTAAATCATCAAAAAATGAGGGACTACTCACACTATCGGCCAATACTGAAAACCTATTGAATAAAGAGGTTTGAGAAGGTTGAAATATATAGCCAAAAGTTGAAATATGATGCTTAGCCTCTTGTCTTCCCCTCGATGATGGTGAGCCATCCTGATATGGACTAAGCAAATTCCTACAGGGTGGAGGTATTATTAGTGAATTTCCTTCTCATCAGGTGAAGCCTAAGGAGCCAAAACAAGATGAATAGGAATAATAGGAGGTTGAGATAGTGGCTTCACAACCTTATATCCATCATAAAGCATCAACTTAGGGTTGGTCGACCCCTTCTTATTAGAAATTGTAATCCAATCACCCTCAATAGAGGGTTTGGAAGGTGTAGGTGTAGTCTAAGGAGTAGGAGCAACTATTGAAGGTTTTTGAGAAACCAACGGATAATCCTTGATATGATGCATGGTGGATTGGCATTGAAAACAAGTATTAGGTAAATTATAGTAAATAATTTTTTGCATAAAATGCTCTGTTCCAACCTGAATATCCATAAATTCTCTAAGATCTTGTGTGAGGTCAACCTCAACACAAGCTCTCTTAGGCTGTGCTGAGAAGAATCGCTCTTGTTCTCGATAGACCACTCAACCAATGGGTTTAACAATATTGGCAATAGTAGAACTTGGAACATATAAATGTGTAATTGTGTTAAAAAATAATAGTTTAATTTTATATTTTTTAAATTATTAATACATTAAATTAATATTATTAATATTAACTAAAACATATTTTGTATTTTTTCTCAACTGATGATCTAATGTTATTGGTAAATTACATAGTTTTTAAATTAACATTAGAGTATCTCTATAAGTGAATGAGAATGTCCATTGTATAGCCAATGCCATTGTGAATAGTACCCTAGATGTCATAAAGCATCTTGTTAGAAACTTTATAAGGACTTTCATGATGCACCCCATGCAAACACAAAAGAGATATTCAATCAAGTGGGAGTGAGATAGAGAAGATTAGTTGATAAAGAGAGTATCTTTTAAAGTATATTCAATTAAGTGAGAGTGAGATAGAGAAGATTATTTGATAAAGAGAATATCTTTTAAATGTAATAGGATGGTTAATTTCATCTATCATCCCAAAAAATAGGTAGAAGTAAACATACATTTTTAATTTTAGTAAAATATACTAAGGTCAAGCAAGAAAGATGACATAAAGACTTTAAATAATTTAAATATTTACATCAATTAGATGATTCAAAAAAAAAAATTATAAATTATTTAAATATTTAAAAATATTAAAAAATATATTACATCAAAATATAGTTGAAGTTAACTAAGTGATTCAAAATACTTACTTAAAGATAATCCTCGTAATATTCATTGTTAGGAAATTACAGAGAATGAGAGATTGCTCTATTGTAGTCAAAGTATGTGAAAATTCTATGAATATAAGGTCTACAAAATAGAGGAGTATTTTTGTAAAGAAAAAGACTAAAAATATAGAGGAAGACAATTTTATGGAGGATTTAAATAGATTTTATTTTTATAAAGAAATAATGGTTGTGAATAATTAAGGGACACAAAGGAGTATATTATTACAACTAAATCTAACTCTCAATGTAGGTATAAACCTATAAAATAACACCTTCGTTATTAAAAGAAAATATAAAGGTTCATAAATGAGTGAAATCTAATATATTTATTGTCTTGTGTGTTGATGATTTTATGTAAAGTTATAGATTTAACAACCACAAAATCTAAAATATATAATATTTAGAAAAATATGAAAGCATTACAGTTTAGGTTATGTATAATCATTGGCAATGTGATCACAGTTGGAGATAGACAATCTCTCAAAGATATTTTTGACCTCATACATAAAAAAATATAAGATATACATAATAAAGAAAGGGTTTTTCTACAATTTTAGATAGATTTTTACTATCTAAAAAACTCATAGCTTAAGCTGAAAGGCTAAGGTCTTAGATAGATCAATATGGGGGATTTGATCATTCATCGATTTTCTTAAAATAAGAAAAAAATAAAGAGAAACCAATATGACCTTTCAAGTTCAATGCTATTTGGTTCAAAAATAAGGAATTTATAAATATAGTTAAAGATGAGTGGAAACATATAGAACTAAATATAGAAGATATAACTATGTTTTATTTTTCTAAAATATGAGGAGAATAAAATTTGGTACAATCACATGGGTCAAAGGTGAGTATTGGGAAGTAGAGGCAAAGATAGTGGACATAAAATCTAAATTGAATCATATATATACTCTCAGAAGAAATGCGGTCTTTCTATACAAAGCAAAAATTTAGATCAAAGAATTGGAAAAAATAAGAGGGAATTGTTAGAACATAAAGATGCAAAGTGAAGGATAAAATGTAAAGCACTCTGGCTACAACAGAGGGATGAGAATACACAATTATTTAAAAAATATGTAAAATAAAGATAAATGATAAATACAATATGGGAGATGAAAGGGGAGGATGGAAGAAATATAAGAAGATTTCAAGAAATAGTAGGATAAGGAGTACCCTAATTTAAATAAATTAAATTAATCAAGAACCCAATAGAGCAAATATTGAATAAATCATTAAGCTAACACTTTATCTACCTAAGATGGTCAATGATTAAGTTAAAGAGACTTTGATGATAGAAGTCACTAAGGAGGAGCTACAAACATCAATTATATATTTTCATAAAGGGAAGAGTTGAAGACTGGATTGTTGGTCCATTGAATTTTATGTGGGTTTTTATATGTTGTTGGAAGAAGATCCTCTAAATGTGGTTGAGGAATAAAGGACTTTTGGGTAGGTAATCTGGTCTATCAATACAAATTTCTTGGACTTGATTCTTAAGAAGGATAACCCAATTTATTTTGAGGAATATAGGCCTATATATTTTGGTAATAATCCCTAAAAAATCATTTTGAAGATTATTATTATGAGGTTAAAAGAGGATTTTTTTAGATACTTTCTCAGAAGAAAAATTTTGCTTCTTGAGTAAAAGATAAATTCATGAAGCTATAGGTGTTGCTTAGGAAGCACTTCATTTAGTAAAATCAAGGAAGCAAAAGCAATGATAATTAAGCTTGATTTGGAAAAATATTTTGATAGATTAATTTGGATGTACATTAGGCTTATATTAATTCATATTGGTCGTAGCACTTTGTAAATTACATAACAAGATGCATTAATTCTACTTTCTTTGTTGTTTTAATTAATGGTTTAGCTTCTATCTTCTTCAATATTTCTAGAGGGATAAGATAGGGGTACCCCCTATCACCCTTATAATTATTACTTGTGGTTTATGGGTTAAGTAGAATAATTAAGGAACAAAAAAGACTTAGCATTGTCAAAGTTATTGAATTGGAAAACTCTCTGGTTAAGACTCACTATTTGTAGATGATATACTCCTATTCAAAAATGGAACCTTAAGAGAAGCACTAAAATATAAAGAGCTATTACATCTATATTATATTGTCATATAAATGGAATAAACCTCCACAAGATAGATTTAGGTTTTAACACACTATAACTAGAACAAGAAGAAGCAGTAGTAAGGATTTTTGGTTTCAATCTAATTGAGTTTGATAAAGGTATAAAACATTCAGGGTTTATACTGAAGAAAAATAATTATGGATATCAATATTGGATTTGGTTATACAATAAAGTGGAAAAATGGTAACTTCATGGTGCAATAAATGGTTATCATTAAGAGGTCATTTAACACTAGTTAAATCACTTTTGGAATCCATTCCAGTATTTTGGCACTCTAGGGCTTATATTCTTTTTAAAATAGTGGAAAAATAAGGGATAAATGATTCAATTTCCTTTGGATAGAAAAATGGGAGAAGGATGCAATACCTTTGGTTAGATGGAGTAAGACACAAACCTAAATCAACAAGCTGATGAGGGCTTAAAAAATACATAACTTTAGGAAAGCACTAGCTACCAAGAGTCTTTAGAGATTGATAACTACTAAAGGATTATGGCATGAGATTTATAAAGGAGAATATTTGGGTTTCATGTCCTTTGAAGAGTGGATTATACTTCCTATTAAGCAAGTGGTCAATGCAACTATCATCTGGAAAGCATTAGTGAAAGCTTTTCCATTCATGGGTAATTTTCTTGGTTTAGGAAATAGAAAACAAGAAGAAAGAAAGTCCAAGAAAATAACCTTGGTTAGGGAATGGAGGAAATTACCATTATCTCAAAATTTAATAGAACATCTAAATAGACAAGGGCTCATCTATGGATAGAATAAATTTTGGAATCAAGAGTGGAGTTTAGTAGAAGAATTACTTTTAGCAAGAAATAAAGCTAAGCAATGGAGCAAGTATATAAGGGATTTGACAAGGGATTTTATAATACCGATATAATAAGAAGACTCTTTAGTATGGTCAAAGAACCCAAAAAATAGATAATTTATAGGGAAGAAATGATACAAGACAATGTTTGAAGATAGTATTGAGGAGGTTCTTTGTTCATAGAGCAGGATTTGAAAGGTGAAAGCACACTTGAAAATAATTTTTTTTCATGGTTAGCTTTAGCTAAGAAGGAATTAAAATGGTACGTACAAAATAGGTCTTGGTAGGGTCCAAGTCACTACAATTTGTGTAAAAGGGAAGAATAAACAATAGATCACCTACTAGTTCACTATGATTTCTTGAGAGAAGTGTATAGGTCTATTCTACCCATTACTAATGGGAAGGGATAATGACCACCAAGGAATCTATTGGAGAATATTGTAATAATGGTTCAAAGAAAAAGGCTTAAAGAAATAGAAGTGCATTCCATTAATAGTGGTATGGGGTGTATGGTTGGCAAGAAATTCTTGTTAAAGTAAATAACTATATAAAATATAGAAAAGCAATTATAGTGTTTCAAACTTTAACAACAGAATTAAAAAAATAAGACAAACACACAGTAGAAGAGACAACAATTTTAACATGGTTCACCCAATTTGGGTTACATCCACCAAGAATTTTTAGTCCTCCTTTCTCAATCCAAGCAATAGAGGGTTACAACCTACAACAAACATCTGCTGTAATTTCCTCTCTATATTTACAAGGAATCCAACACAGTAATTTTTTTTCATTGTATTCTCTATTTTTTCTCACAACTATATATAAGAAAAAAATAGAAAAACAAACTGCTTTTCTTAATGCATTCCAAGATTAACATTGAGTTCCCAGCATCTAATTTTGGGATAAAAACAAAAAAACTTTCCCTAGCTGTCCTGTTGTAAATCCGAAAACTTTCTCTGGTAGACTAACAAACTATAAATCTGGAAACTTTCCCTACCCGTCTTGCAGTAAATCCAAAAACTTTCTCTGTTTAGCCTCCTCATAATTAGGCTCCATTCCTAACAATCTCCCACTTGGAGACTAATTTCATTGCACCATACTGCAACCAAGGACTGAAAAATTCTCATCATGGCCTCTTATTCCTTAAGGCCAACTAAAGTTGAGCAAAAGGTCAACTTTTCTCTTGACACCACTTTTGTAAGCATGTCAGCAGGATTTTGTGATGTGTGAACTTTCCCTAATTTCAAAGATCCATCTTCTACTACTGATATAATGAAATGATACCTAAGTTTGATGTGTTTAGTTTTTGAATGGAATGTCAAATTCTTTGCAAGGTGTATAGCACTCTGGCTATCACTCCACAACCTATTATCATCTTGCTTCTGCCCCAGTTCTTCCATTAGTCTTTGCAACCAAACCATCTCTTTGCTTGCTTCTACAACAACAACATATTCAGCTTCAATGGTTGAAAGGGCAACTACGTGTTGGAGTTTAGAAATCCAACTAACCGCTCCTCCTCCTATAGTAAATATGTAGCCAGTAGTGCTCCTTCCACCATCAAGATCACCTGCCATATCAGAATCTACAAAATCTTTCAAGCATATATTAGAGCCTCCAAAATTCAAAGAATAATTTGAAGTTCCTCTCAAGTACCTAAGTATACATTTTACCGCTTGCCAATGTCCTTTTCTTGGATTACTCATAAATCTACTCACTACTCCCACTGCGTGGGCAATGTCTGGTCTTGTACAAACCATTGCATACATCAAGCTTCCAACCGCCGATGCATAGGGAACCTTAGCCATATGATCTTGTTCCTTTTGTGTCTTGGGACACAAATCTTTGGTGAGTTTGTAATGCTTTGCCAATGGAGTAGCATCAGAGTTTGCATTGTTCATGTTGAATCTCTTAAGCACTTTTTCAATGTATTTTGCTTGTGATAATTTCAGAGTGTGACTCTCCTTGTCTCTTGTTATACTCATACCAAGGATTTGTTTGGCTTCTCCCAAATCCTTCATGGTAAAGGATTTAGCCAACTTCTTCTTGAGCATGTTTATATCTTGCATATTTGTTCCTGCAACTAACATGTCATCCACATACAATAGCAAAATAACATAGTTACCATTTCCAGTTTGCTTAAAATATACACAATGATCACTTTGACATCTTTCAAACCTTTGATTAGCCATGAAATTATCAAATTTTAAATATCACTGTCTAGGAGCTTGTTTTAACCCATACGAGCTCTTTTTCAGTTTACATACCCAATCCTCTTTACCTTTCACCTGAAATCCTTCTGGTTGGTGCATATAAATTTCCTCCTCCAAATCATCATGAAGAAATGTTGTCTTCACATCCAATTGCTCCAGATACAAATTTTCTATAGCTATAAGACTCAAAATAGCTCTAATAGAGGTCATTTTTACAACTGGAGAAAAAATCTCATCAAAATAAATACCTTTTTTCTGATCAAATCCCTTGACCACTAGTATTTCTTTGTATCTCTTATGCCCTTCATTCTCCTCTTTAATCCTGTACACCCATTTATTGGTCAAAGCTCTTTTACCTTTGGGTAGCTCAACCAAATCCCAAGTTTTGTTGTGGAATAAAGAATCCATTTCTTCATTCATTGCAAGCTCCCACTTATTCCTGGTATCCATCTGTAATGCTTCTTGAAAACATTCTAGCTCACTAGCATCAGTATATAAAACATAATCAGAGAAACGTTGAGGAATTTTACTTATCCTGGTAGATTGTCTAACAACACATTTTGGAGATTGAGGTGCTTGTTGCTGCTGCTGTACATTTTGATATTCTACCACTTTTGGAGTTACCTTTTCTATGTGTCCATCAAGGTCTATGTATTCAATAATTTCCTCTTTCTATTTCTTTCCCTGCAACCGATCTTTATACAAGTTTTTTCATTAAATATGACATCCCTACTTCTAATGAATTTTTGGTTATCACAATCCCATAATCTGTAACCCAAGCCATCAATACCATAACCAATAAAATAGCACTTTTGGGCCTTAGCATCTAACTTATTTCTGTTCTCTTTGTCTATATGCATAAAAGCCTCACATCCAAATACCTTAAGGAAAGAATAATTTACTAGTTTACCTGTCCAAAGCTCTTCCGGAATTCCTCCATCCAAGGCACTAGACGGTCCTCTATTAATAAGATATACTGTAATATCAACAACATGAGCCCATAAAAATAATGGTAAGCCTGCATGTATTCTCATGCTCCTAGCACACTCCATGATGGTTCTATTCATTCTTTCTACAACCCCATTTTCTTGAGGTGTTCTTGGAACTACCTTGATTCTTCTAATTCCATTTTTAGAACAAAACACATCAAATTCTCTACTGCAATATTCTCCACCATTATCTGACTTTAGAACTTTAACCTTTTTCTAGTTTCATTTTCAACTAATGCTTTCCAATTCTTGAAGGTATTAAAAACATCACTTTTATTCTTAATGCAATATATCCATGTTTTCCTTGTTGCATCATCAATAAAAAGTACATAGTAAGAGGAACCTCCAAAAGAAGTTACCTAAGTTGGGCCCCAAACATCTGAGTGCACAAGCTCCAATTTCTCTTTCTTCCTTTCCTTGCCATCCTTGAGAAATCTAACTCTCTTTGCTTTACCATAAACACAATCCTCACAGAATTCCAAATCAATCTCTTTTAACTTAGGCAATAACTTTCTTGATTGTAAAATTTCCATACCTTTTTCCACTCATATCACCAAGTCTTTGGTGCCACAAAGATGGACTCTCACCTGTAGAAACTAAATTCATGGAGTAGTGATAAAAATCAGTAAGTAAATAAAGAGTACCCACCAATTTACCTCTAGCTACTATCAATGAACCTTTAGTAACTTTCCAAGCATTTTCTCCGAATGCAACCATGTATCCTTCACCATCAAGCTTACTTGCTGATATAATATTTCTCTTTAAATATGGTATGTGTCTCACCTCTTTAAGATCCCATTGACATCCATTTGGGGATTTAATCAAAATCTTTCCAATACCCATGATTTTACATGGTTGGTCATTTCCCAACAAAACTTGTCAATAATCTCTAGAAACATAATCTATGAAGTATTCCTTATGTAAGGTAGCATGGAATGAAGCACCACTATCAATTATCCAATAATCACTATTTCTATCAAGAGATAAGATTAAAGCATCTTGTAGAATTTGTCCAAAGAATATTGGCTTATGAAGTGTTACCATTATTATCATTACCTTCATTTCCATCACCCTTTCTTTCCCAACAGTCCTTCTTGAGATGACCCTTTTTGCCATAGTTCCAAAACTATATCTTTCCTTTTCCACATGATTTGGATCTACCTTTGGATTTGCCATGATGTGAACTCTTACCTCTTTCTCTTCCTCTTCCTCTATTCTCAATAGTTAGGACGATGCTAGATGATTCTCCTATGGTTTTTCTTCTCATGTCCTCACTAAGTATCACACCAACCACATCATCAAATTCTAATTTATTTGAAATCGAAGCAGAGTTAATTATCGCCATTACCAAACTGTTCCAAATTTTTGAAAGAGAACATAAGATTAATAAGGCCCTAAGCTCATCATCAAAATCCAATCCCACTGAATGCAATTGATTAGTGACAGTAGTAAATTCATTTAAATGATCATGCACATATCCTCCTTCACTCATTTTCATGTTAAATAACATTTTCATTAAGAATACCTTATTTGATGCTGATGGTTTCTCATATATCTTGGCCAACTTATCCATGACTCCCTTGGTAGTCTTTTCATCAGAGATGTTGAAGGCTACGGTGGCTCCCAAGCATAGCATCATAGTATCCAATGCCTTTATATCAAGAAGACTCCACTCCTCATCAGACATAGATGAAGGTCTCTCTGTTTCTCCCTCAAGAGGCAAGTAAAGATCCTTTTGGTACAAGTAATCCTCCATCTGCATCTTCCAAAATTGAAAGTTTTGGCCATTGAATTTTTGAACTCTAAACCTCCCTTCTTTCGCCATTGCTCCCACTTGATCCAAAAATTCTCCTTCTGTCAAGTGCACCCAACAAAACAACCACTCTGATACCACTTGTTAGAGTAAATCACTATATAAAATATAGAAAAATAATTATAGTGTTTCAAACTTTAACAACAGAATTAACAAAATAAGACAAACACACAATAGAAGAGACAACGATTTTAACGTGGTTCACCCAATGTGGGTTACATCCACCAAGAATTTTTAGTCCTTCTTTCTCAATCCAAGCAATAGAAGGTTACAACCTACAACAAACATCTGCTGTAATTTCCTCTCTATATTTACAAGGAATCCAACACAGTAATTTTTTTTTCATTGTATTCTCTATTTTTTCTCACAACTATATATAAGAAAAAAACAGAAAAACAAACTGCTTTTCTTAATACATTCCAAGATTAACATTGAGTTCCCAACATCTAATTTTGGGATAAAAACAAAAAAACTTTCCCTGGCTGTCCTGTTGTAAATCCGGAAACTTTCTCTGGTAGACTAACAGACTGTAAATCTAGAAACTTTCCCTACCCGTCTTGCAGTAAATCCAAAAACTTTCTCTCTTTAGCCTCCTCATAATTAGGCTCCATTCCTAACAATTATATCTTTTTAGAGCAAGGAAATCCTACCTATACAAGTTCAAGCACAAATTAAATATACTTATGAAGACATAAAAAGCCCTAAAATTAAAGGTTGTAAGATAGGTTGGTAGTTTAACAATGGATATTACAAAGTCTTAGGTTTTTTTGATGGAGCTTGTCAAGACAATCTAGATATATGTGGGGCAAGAGGAGTGTTATATCAAGATGAAAATCATAAATTCACTTTCAAATTAGGTCTTGGTGAAGGTACCAATAATATGATAGAGTGGAAGGATTTGATATTTTTATTGAAAATGGTAGTGGAATAGGGAATAACAAAACTTTATAGTGGAAGGATTTAATTTTTTGTTGAGAATGATAGTGGAACAAGGAATAACAAATATAATTATTTGATGGCTCAAAATTGGTGGTCGATTGAGCTTCAAGTTTAGTAGGGATGAAAAATTTGATGCTTAGGCCTTATTATGAGCAAGTGAAATTGCTAGAAGCATCATTTGTAGAGATATCATATTAAAATATATATAGAACTAAATGAGGAAACAAATGGTCTATCAAAAATGATCTTAGATGATGTTAGATTTCATTAAGGGAGCATCTATAAGAGGGTTAGAAAGTGAACCATAAGAGGGTTCAGGTATAGATCTTCCAAAGGGAGAGAAATATTGAGGGGGGAGACATGGTGATTCTCCCTTAACCCCTTCTTTGAATTAAAAATAAATGAAGGAATTTCTAGAGCTTTCAAGGCCTGATGAGAGCCATGAGATTTTACTTTCATAAGCAAACAAGAATTTCGGTGACTGTGGGTACTCTATTGTACCCTATCTAGTTTTGAAGGAACCTTTAGTTCCTTCTACTGGAAGAGGTGGAAGTAGTATGCCCTAACTAAATTTTGTCATCATTCCTAATTCCAATTTTAGTTTTGAAACATGGCTAAAAGAGTTGAAGGCTTTGAAAGCTACTAGACTCAGAGTGGATGATCTCCCTACGGGTGTTGGATTTTGTTTTAGCTTGGGTCTTTGGTTAAACTCTTGCTAGATGTTTCTTCCTTAGAGGCTATTTGGAACCGATATTTCTCTTAGATTTCAAAATTTCTCTGAGCAGAACAAAATTGTGAATGGTGATTTAAATGTACCTAAGATTTCAAAATTTCCTTTGAGCAGAAAAGGATTGATAGTGGTGATTCAGATCCCTGAGGTGAAGGTAGACATTAAGGTGAAGCCAAATAATTCTCTTTAGGATGTTGTCCTTAAGATGATTAGAAATGCTACAATTAAAGTTCCCAAAAATTCCTTTAAGATATTCCCCCTTCTTTTTTGATTCAAAATATTGTTTCTCATAGTTAAAATGTTTATTTGAGTGATATTTTAAATGTTGATGGGATTGTGACTGTTCATATAAAAGAACATAAATCGATGATAATTAAAACTCTCAAAATAATGAGAAGAAACCAACAAATAGACTTACCAACAACTGAACTTATCAATAAAATATGTTTAAAAAAATGTATTAATACTATATATATATTTATATTTATATTTGGATTGAATTAGCCACAAAACAGACTACTTACTCTACACGACTAAACCGACAAAACGGCGTCTGCAACGTGAAAAGAAGTGCCTGATCGTGTACATGATATCTATATATACATATATGGAACCACTAAATAAACATGTCACAGTGACAAAAGGCACAATGCAATCCAATTTAATTTGTAGATCGAGAAGTAAAAGAGCCCTGAAATATTCCGATTTTATAGATTCTGAAATGAATGAAAGCCATAGTCCACGCCCACGCCAAGACCAAAGCCAAAACGGGAGTTTCATTCCCCATGGGTCGTCAGGTGCTGCAATAGTCTGTAGAGAGTGGATGGAATCCAAATGCCCCCACAAAAAATCTTGCATTTTGGGTGTTCATAAATTTGACTTGTCCAAGATGCCTATCTGCCATTACAGTGAAAGAAATTTAGATTGCCCAGAAAGATACCGTTGCGTTTATAATCACTTCCCTAATCTAGAGTGCAATCGCTACAAATTTGGCCACTGTCCAGATGGTCCTGTTTGCCCCTATAAGCATGTGAAGCATCAAGGTTCCCCTCCATCTGCCAGAGAAATCGCTGCCCTTTTTCTACAATCACCTCAAAACCAATATCCTCAAAATCAATATCTACGACCAAACATTCACCCTAACCATATGAATATGAATATTTTACCATCTCAATATCATCAATCACAGGCATTACTACCTCAATTCTTTCGACCTCCAGCAGCAAACAGGCAATCGCCAGAAGCATCTTCTTATCCTCCAATATCACCTCCTTTCAGGCTTCTCTTCAAACCCCAAGGCTCTTGTAGGTTAGTTGATAAGAGTGATAATAACCTTATTTTTTAAGTCTGCACGTTACTTCTGGTTTCTCATGTTTTTATTTCATTGATGTAGATATATTGTGATGAAGAGCATCAACCTGGAGAATGTAGTGCTCGCTTTAATGAGAGGAATGTGGGCACCTATGAAAGAAAAGGAAGCAATCCTGCGAAATTGTTACCAGAAATCTGATCATGTTTTTCTCTTCTTCTCAGTCAACAAAACTCATCACTATCAGGTACATTTTTATCTCTTTGATTAACTATAAAACTAAAACCAAATGCAAACAATAAATTCTCTTTTATCTCTAGGAACATTTTCTGTTTGAATTTCTTTTATTACCATCGTGTGTTCCCAAAATTTTTAAATGTTATTTTTGAACCTCTAACTGAATGATGAATACTGAGCTATATTTTCAACTGATTATTCTATGTGTTATTCGTTTTTTTAGGGCCTTGCAAAAATGACGTCCGACGTTGGGGCTATGGGTTCACGTGAATGGCTAAAAGCTGAAGGCATTGGACAAGAAAACATACGCTTTCATAGTAATTTTTCCCTCAAATGGCTCAAGGTATAGTATTATAAGCCTTTTAAAAATAGATTATAGAGCTTTTTGTTCCTTAAAAAGGAGCTATTAGCCTTTTAAAAATAGATTATAGAGCTTTTTTTCGCTCCCTAAAAGGCACTATTATTGCTCCATGTTCTTATAGGTTTGCGACTTGCATATGAACAAGATACGTCATATGCGTATGATGAATTCATTAAGCGAAGATGGACGTGTAGTGGTATGGTTTCTATCGTCTTGAGTTATTTCAATTCAACTCTCTATGTGTCACATGTATTAAAGAAAAATATGTATATAAAAGGTTTACCGCACCTCTTAGTAAATAGGTGGTAGGATATGTTGTAATACAGAAAAGCAGAGATGGACAAGAATTAGATAGCAACTGTGGGGAGACTCTAGGTACAATGATGTTCAACGAGGAAGACTCTTCATTAGCGGTATGCTTTTATTGTACAGTATATATTCATAATACTAAAAGTTTTCTTCAAATATTTTCGTAATAACGTTCATTACTTGTCTGTTTTGCAGAGTGTTGTATTCGAGAATGGAACAATTATGCCACAGAGAGAGGTGGCCTTGTTTCTAAGAGAAAATCCTGCATACCAGACAGGTACAAGTATGCCACATAGGGAGAGCGCCTTGTTTTTAGGAGAAAGTCCTTGATGCCCCAACCAGCATGCGACAAACACAGCAAACGCGCAATTGTTTTTTTCTTAAATTTATTCTTCGAGGTTACGCACGCACAGGAACTCCACAGCACGAGGGGCAAATCATGCAGAAGAACCTGAAATCACCATGGAATCGTCAAGAATGTAAGGGTCTCGACCTTTCTATTACAAAAGAGGACCTCTCCCTAAACCTATTTTTGATTTTATGTAGTCATTGTTTTAATAGTAGAACGCGGAACGTATAAACATGTCATTGTTTTAAAAAAAATAATAGTTTAGTTACTTTTAAACATATTTTGAAATTTTCCTCAACTAATGATCTAATGTTATTGGTAAATTACGTAGTTTTTAAATTAACATGAGAGTAGAATGTCCATTTAACATGAGAGTATCTCTATAAGTGAATAAGAATGTCCATTGTATAGTCAATGCCATTGTGAATAGTATCCCATATGTCATAAAGCATCTTGTCAGAAACTTTATAAGGACTTTCATGATGCACCCCATGCAAACACAAAAGAGATATTCAATCAAGTGGGAGTGAGACAGAGAATATTAGTTGATAAAGAGAAGTATCTTTTAAAGGTAATGGGATGGTTAATTTCATCTATCATCCCCAAATAATAGGTAGAAGTACAATTTTTTTTCATTAAAATATACTAAGGTCAAGCAAGAAAGATGATATAAACACTTTAAATAATTTAAATATTCAAAAATATTAAAAAATATATTACATCAAAATATAGTTGAAGTCAACTAAGTGATTCAAACTACTCACTTAAAGATAACCCTTGTAATTTTCATTGTTAAGAAATTATAGAGAATGCGAAATTGTTCTATTCGAGTCAAACTACTGACTTAAAGATAGTCCTTTGTTAGGAAACCTATGATAATGTGAGATTGCTCTATTTAGGCAACAAACTTTGTATTTATATTGCTTTTATTATTTTAAAAATTGTTATTAAATCAAGTTAATTTTGAGTTACAAAGATGTATTATTGATGACATCTAAAAATTTAATTTTATATAGAGAGTTTTGATTAAGGAGGAAAATCTTGTTTATTCCTCATGGGAAATATAATGTTTATTGAAAAGTATGATGGGTAATATTTCATACATAGCAAGTGAAGCTTAAATTGATTTTAATTGAGAAGGATATTAGATGCTTACCTACATTACATATATCTATTAGATGCTTACCTACATTACATATATCTCTTAAAGACTACAAAAGAAGTTTGAGAGTCTCTCAATTCTTTGTTCGGTTCACGATCATCAAGTGCAAATATGACACTTAAGCATAGACTATTCAGATTAAAGATGAATTAATATGATGATATCATCTAACACATTAGTAATATTTACTCCTTGATATTTTAACTAGTTGAAATCAATGCCAAGATAGAAAGTGATGATGCAAAAGATTTTTTGTTAAATAACATATCTTTAAGTTATGCCAATATTGTATTCACATTGAAAAAAATTGATCCTACCTTGGAAGATGTAATATTAACTTTGATTGAAGAAGCAAATTGAGTTAAGAAAATTGACTCTGTGAATGAAGATGAGGTATTGTTTATAAATAAGGGATAATACAATAAATGTTCTTCATCCATGTATGGATTTATATGCTTCTACTACAAACAACGAGGACATATAATGATGAACTACATCCAATGAGCCAAGGACATAATAGATGAAAAGCTAAAACCAAATAAGATAATGGTTACAAATGAAGATAATAATGAAGAATAAGATCTTGTAGCATGTGACAAAGAGCCTTCCCTCGAGTACATAGAGGAGTATATTTTCTAAACAATATATAGTCATTAGTGTTTTTTGTGTATATCCCAAATTACACATGTTGCGAATGATAGTGTATATCTCTATTCATAACTTTGATGTAAGGATAGGGTTTATATCCTTATGCAATTGTTCATGATTGGTTTTGTATATCACCAATTATAGGTGTGGTGAACAATAGTGTGTATCCCTATTCACAACTTTGATATTCAAATAGCATGCATATCCCTATCCAATTGTGTGTTAAAAATCATGGATAGCTAAGTATGTCCCTATCCATGGTTAAGTGTTAATTGTGTGTTCCTCCCTATGTTTAGATCATGAAAAATTAGCTTATAATGATTCACAAAGGTTGAAGCAATATCAGGAAGAGAAGTCAGCCTACCATGAGAGACTTGAATAACCTTGATCTAAATCTTGTCCTATCTAGAATGAAGAGACTTGAAAAAGGCTTTGTATGGGCGATAACCAAACCTAATCCAGTGTAGACGAGCCTGAATTTGAGCCCCCTTGGCTTCATATCGTTTGTGGACTATAAGCTGGTGGAAAAAACCAACAACCCTGGTTTGTAATTGTCGATTATATGGATTATTTTCCAGCAACTATAAATTTTGTTGATACTATTTTGTAACAGCCAAATGAGCATATTTTTTACATGTGCCACCTATTTTTCAAAATGCCACATGAAAGAGGTAGTACAGGTAATTACTTCATTCCACCAAGAAATCCAACCGATAGAGTTAGGAGGTCGAGGTAATAAATTCCATATTTACTCAATAGCAACAATGGTGCCAAGGTGTTGCAATAAAGAAGTATTCAGATAAAATTACTTGTACGGAAAATTGAATTAGCAACCACTCCATTCAATCTGAAAGGATATTGGAAAATGATCTTATAACAAGAATTGATCTTAGACTGTCACAATATTGTTATTGATGGGGGAGAATAAAAAAATTGTTGCTCCAACATCATAACTCGATCAAGGTGCTTGCAGATGTTGTCATTACCTACATGAAAATTTGACCATGTGAACCAAGGTGGAGGCGTGCAATTACACTAAAAAAAATGGGATAAAAAAGACCCCATCTATGTTTAAAAAAAACCAAACCTCATGCTCTCCAACACACCAATGTATCGTGAGACGACTAACTTTATCTTCAACATGTTCAACCATATTAAAATCACCACAAAAAATCCAATATGCCATCGGTAGGTGATCGGTCAGGTACCACCAAAGAGCAGAGTGACTAGGCCCATCATTAGGTGCATAAATGTTGGTAATTCCCATGGTGTTTCTATTAATATTCAACAAAATATAGACCACATGATGAGAAGGATCCTCACCAGATATAAGTAGACAATCCTCAACTTTGGAGGAGATAGAAATATAAGCACCACCTCGACCATCTTCATGATGAGTAGTAAAGTGCATAAAATAACCTGCAATACAGTTGAGAGAAACATCTAACAAAAAACTAGAAATATTAACTTTCTGTAAACAAATAACATCAACATGATCAATAATTTGCAGAGCATATCAAACAAAAAACTTTCTTGAAGACTTTGTAAGTCCTCAAACATTCCACAAAAGGAAATTCATGGAGGAGGAATATCCATGGAGCCGTCTCCCATATGGATGCCCCCACTATCAGCCAACATCGAAGGATTATTAAATGCAAAAGTTTGAGAAGGTTAAAGTAAATCACCAAAAAATGAGGGACTACTCACATTGTCTACCAGTACTAAAAACCTTTTGAATAAAGAGGTCTAAGAAGGTTGAAATATATCACCAATAGTTTAAAGATGATACTTAGCATCTTGGCTTCCCCTCGATGATGGTGAACGATCCTGAGATGGACTATGCAAACACCTGGAGGGTGGAGGTATTGTAAGTGAATTCCCTTCTTCTAAGGTTAATTTATGCTCAAGATATTTCTCAGTAGGTGGAGCCTAAGGAGACAAAATATGATGAATAGGAACAATAGGAGGTTGAGATGGTGGCTTCACAACCTTATCTCCATTAGAAAGCATCGACTTAGGGTTGGTTTCCCCTTCTTATTAGAAACTATAATCTAATCACCCTCAATAGAGAGTTTTGAAGGTGCAAGTGCAGTTTGAGGAGTAGGAGCAACTACCAAAGGTTTTTGATCAACCAACGGATAATCCTTGATATGATGTGTGGTGGATTAGCATAAAAAATAGGTTTTAGGTAAATTAAAGTAAATATTTTTTTCATAAAATGCTTTGTTCCAACTTGAATATCCATAAATTCTCTAAGATCTTGTGTGAGGTCAATCTCAACACAGACTCTCTTATTAGGCCATGTTGAGAAGAATCACTCTTGTTATCGACAAACCAGACAACCAATGAGTTTAATCATATCATCAATTAACTTCCATAAGGGTAGTGGAAGACCACGAAGTTCAAGCCAAACTTACACTTTCAAGGCAACTTGATCTAAAACTCAAAAAGGAGTCCAAGGAGAGATGACCATAAAAGTATTGTGAAGAAACCAACAACTGGACTTAGCAACCACAATTTGCACTTGCGAGGGTTCTTTAAAGGAAATAAAAAAAAAAACTTAGTAAGATTGTGAATACCTACAACCACAATTCCATAAGCTTCCCAGTGAATTTTTAGCCAATTTTAAAAATATTCTTGTGATGGGATTCGAACAATAAAATAAGCTATAAGATAATGATTCTCATACCATTTTACAACTGGAGAAACAACATCAAGAAAGAGCACAACATATGGAGAAGAATCATTACTTTGACCACCACTTTCAGAACAAACTTTCAAGGTCGCTTCGGTGCCATGAGTTCCACTATATGTTACGCTCTTTACATCTATGGATGGTGAAGCCATAAAAAAGAAGAGTGACCATCGAATTGATGATAATATTAGTATCCAAAACTAGAGCAACCAAATTTACAAATGATAGCAGATCCAAACCCTAGTAGAACAACTTTCCTCATCAGACCCTAGCCAATTGATTTTATTTCTAGAACAGACTACTACCTTTGCAAACATATAATTGGTAAGAGTGATTTACCAAAATAATAATTGATAATTTAAAACTTTAGACATTAAAATAATATCTTTGACAATGAATATTTTATAAACCTGAGATCAATTTTATAATAACCTATAGAGAGCAACATCACTTGCAAGAAAATATATTAATAAGAAAATAAAAATATGACAATTTATATTAAGTTTTAGTCATTTTGCAATTAAAATATAAAAATGATAAATATTCATTAAGAATAATTTCTTCATGTTGTTATGAGTAGACAAGAAATAAAAAGTTGAAAATATTCTACATAATAAGGTGTTTATTGTAACAAACAAAAAAATATTAAGAATAAAAAAGATGCCATCTTACATGTTCTACATAATAAAGTGTTTATTATAACATGATGGTGCAAAAAACTTTTAAGAATAATTATATATACCACATATATAAGAGTAGATAGATCTTTTAAAAATATTTTAAAACAAAAAAACATACGCTTATTTTTATAAATTAATATGACAATAATACTAAATCAATTGTAATTTAACTTTAAAAAATATTTTTCTTTGATATTCACAATTTTTATAAAGTTTTACATAATCATAAAAAAACACATTTCACTCATCTATTTAAATGTCAAAAACTTTATAATGTATTAAATTTCAAAACAAGTTTTTTCTTTTCTTAATATTAAGATTTTTTTAGTATTTTATAAATATATTTTTAAAATACCTTTTACTATAAATTAAATTATTAACCTTTTATAAAATAAACTAAAAAACTAAACAATATATATAATATACTATTAATCTAACACTATATAATCTACTATTCATATAAAAGAACATAAATTGATGATAAACCACACATGATTAAAAAAAAAAAGTAAGCATAATCCACTGCTTCTTAGGGACCTGATTGTCTATCTTATAAGCCACTACCTTGCCGAGGTTCCTCTAGAGCTTAGCCACCAGCCATGGAAGGGGTAAGCTATATCAGATCTTCTATAGGCAAAGCAACTAAAGCGAGCTTTGTGACGTCCTTTCACTTTTACTCATACCGACTCTTATTTGCTATTTTCATTCCCTTTCATTTATATTCTCTTTTATCTAAAATAAGCTTATCAATAAAATATGTTTAAAAAATAATTAATTAAATAATTTAAAACATATATTAATATTTTTTTTGAAAAAATTGAAAAAACTTGTATTAAAACAAAGAACAATTACAAAAGGGAGTAAACACATCCCAGCCGAGAGCAAAGAAGCAAGATTACAACAAGGCACGAAAACGCGACATGTCGCGAAATCGTGACATGTCGCGATATCGCGACAACAACCCAACCGAGGCCGCGCCAGAGTAACAAGTCGCGAAATCGCGACATGTCGCGAAATCGCGACAGCCAAACCCCGAGGCACCTAAACACCAAAAGCGTCGCGAAATCGCGACGACACAACCTCAAGGCGCCCAATCACCAAAAGTGTCACGAAATCGCGACGAGATTTCCAAAAGGCGCCTGTTCACCAGAAGTGTCGCGATATCGCGACGAGTTCTCCCCTTGGCGCCAGTGCTTCAAAAGAGTCGCGATATCGCGACGAGTTTTCCCCATGGCGCCAATTCTCCAGAAGTGTCACGAAATCGCGACGAGTTTTCCCCTTGGCGCCCAAACTGCAAAAGTGTCACGATATCGCGACGAGTTCTCCCCTTGGCGCCCATTCATCAAAGGTGTCGCGATATCGCGACGATTTTTCCCCATGGCGCCAATTCCCCAAAACTGTCACGAAATCGCGACGAGTTTTCCCCTTGGCGCCCAATCTTCAAAATTGTCGCGATATCGCGACGAGTTTTCTCCTTGGCGCCCAACCTTCAAAAGTGTCGCGATATCGCGACGGTTTTTCCCCTTGGTGCCAGCTCTCCAAAAATGTCACGATATCGCGACGATTTTTCCCCTTGGCGCCCATTCAACAAAAGTGTCGCGATATCGCGACGACTTTTCTCCTTGGCGCCCAACCTTCAAAAGTGTCGCGATATCGCGACGGTTTTTCCCCTTGGTGCCAGCTCTCCAAAAATGTCGCGATATCGCGACGATTTTTCCCCTTGGCGCCCATTCAGCAAAAGTGTCGCGATATCGCGACGGCTTTTCTCCTTGGCGCTCAACCTTCAAAAGTGTCGCGATATCGCGACGGTTTTTCCCCTTGGTGCCAGCTCTCCAAAAATGTCGCGATATCGCGACGATTTTTCCCCTTGGCGCCCATTCAGCAAAAATGTCGCGATATCGCGATGAATTTTCCCCTTGGCGCCTATACTCCAAAAGTGTCGCGATATCGCGACGATTTTCCCCCTTGGCGCCCATTCTCCAAAAGTGTCACGAAATCGCTACAACTTCCAGCCATAGGCCCCGACGGCGCAACAGGTCACGAAATCGCGACAGCCTCCCTCCAAAGGCCGCGATGGTGCAACATGTCACGAAATCGCTACAGCTTCTCTCCAAAGGCAGCGACGGTGCAACAGGTCACGAAATCGCTACAGCTTCTCTCCAACGGCCGCGACAGTGCAACATGTCATGAAATCACGACAGCTTGCCTCCAAAGGCCGCGACGACGCAACAGGTCGCGATATCGTGACAAAAACCACCCTTAGCATTTTCTTTGTTCATTGTCTCAAGGATCGTTCCAGGCCCTGCCTAATCACTTCATCCTCCAAAGGCATGTCACTGTGCAGCTGCACCCCTACCTCTTTCTCAGCACCCATCTTCGCAAGGAAATCGGCCGCTTTATTTAGATTTCTACTCACATAAACAAGGATCACGTCATCTAGTTCTCTCCATAGTTCCTTGATTTGAGAGACCAAAATCCTCAACCTCCATGCTTTCAAAGCAAAGTTCCTCATGCAGTCAAGAGCTCCAACCAGTATTTGAGAGTCAGATTCTAGAATTATCCTCCTATGGCCCTGATTAACTGCCCAAATAGAAGCAGCTTTGATAGCAATGGCTTCAGCTTCATTATTTGTGGTTCTACCCAATCCCTGCAGTTCCCAGTAGAGCACGGTGCCCTCGTGATTTCGGCAGACCACACCAATGCCAGCACTGCCCGGATTGCCCTTAGCAGCTCCGTCAGTATTGATTTTAATCCAACCGTCGGGAGGAGGTTTCTAGCTAGCTCTGACCTGTTCCTCTTGCTTTTCAACTCCCTCATCCATTGGCCTCGAATCAACCTGAGATTCCTCATTTGCGTGGACGGCAACTGTTTCAGTGACTTTGCTCCAGATGACCTGCCAAACACCATCAAGCGTGGAAAACGTTTCTCAAAAAATTCTTGCATTTCTCTCCAACCACACTTGCCACCAAATGAAATTTAAGCCGAGCTCCCAACCGATTCGAAGAGCTTTAGATTTAAATCTACCCCTCTTCCATCTTTCCGAATTGTTAATCCGATTCAAATCACCATTAAGCTGGATTTTATAGTGAGAGAACCAGCGCTTCCAGATCTGGCGCGTGAAGGGGCATTCAAACATCAGGTGATCAGCTGTTTCCTCGTTCTTATGGCATAGAACACATTGAGATGGACCGATGATACCTCTACACCTGAGATTGTCGAAAGTGAGAATTCCATTGTGCATAACCTGCCAAGCAAAAAGTTCACTTTCGGCCAGCCCTTGGATTGCCAAATCTGTCTCCAGTCCTCAACCGGATAAGCAAGGGGGAGGCTCAGGGAGGATGTTATCATATCCGTCTTTAACAGTATAAACGCCAAGGCTCCCATAGCCCCAAGCTAATTCATCCTCCTCGTCTCTCCCAGTGAGAAACCTTTCTTTCAAGATTTTGGACAAGATGGGTGCTAGCTCCGGAGGGATTGAAATTGGCCACTCCTCCAACTTCTTAAACTTCTTAAACTTATACCCCCCCAACTGAGTAGTATTGAAATAACTTTCAATTTGGACCCAACCCTTGGATTCTATGGCAGCTTTTATTGGGAGTAACTCGGGGAATTCAACCATGATGGGTGGAAACTGATCCCAAGAATCAGACCAAAAATGGGCCTTCTCCCCCCTCCCCACTTTCCAAAATAGTTGGTCTTTAATAACCTGAGATCCAAGCTTGAGAGCCTGCCATACTAAGGATCCAACACCCTCCAAAGAGAAGCGACCCACCTCATTGGGGTTGACATGACCCAAGTATTTACTAGTGAGAATTCTACTGAATAAGGAAGTTGGCTGGGAAATCCACCTCCAGTACAACTTTCCAGCCAAGGCTTTATTATTTAACCTGGATCCTCTCAGTCCCAGCCTCACCTTTTACCTTGGGCCGGGTAACTTTATCCCAGCTCACTAAGGCCCACTTTCTCTCTCCCTTTGGTCCTTCCCACAAAAACTTTCTAGCCATCCTGTCCAAATCTTTCCGGATTGTAAGCGGGGCAGCCAAGATAGAGAATTTGTAGATAGGCATGGCTTGAATGACCGACTGTAAGAAAGTTACTCTGCCACCATAGCTTAACCACTTGTGAGACCAGTGATTAATTCTTTCCTTGATACCCTCAAGCAAGTGCCTCCAAGTGTCAAGTTTCAGCTTCTTGAAGTGCAAGGGAATCCCCAAGTAAACCACAGGGAGAGCAGTCCTAGTAAATCCCAAGATTTCTAAAATTCTGTTCTGAAGCCTGTGCTCCAGATTGAAAAAGACCACTTTGGATTTCTTGTCATTAATGACCTGTTGAGTAGCCCTGAGATATACATTAAGAGTATCCCTAATCGATCTTGCTTCCCCGAGGCTGGCAACTCCCATCATACCAGTGTCATCCACAAACTGCAGATGCGATAAAACTTCGTCCCCCACCCTAACACCCAATAATCTGCCTTGCTGTCTTCTCCTCAAGAAAATTCTGCCAAGACCTTCAGCCATAATCAGAAACAGATAAGGAGAGCAAGGATCCCCCTGGCGGAGACCCCGAGAGGCTCCAAAAGGCTACGAAGGAAGGCCCTTAATTAGAACAGAGTAGGTCGGGGAAGAGACACAGCTCATGACCCACTCAATCCAGTCCTGAGAGAAACCAAAGGCAGCCATCATTTTGGCCAGGAAACTCCATTCAACCCTGTCATAAGCCTTGGACATGTCCAGTTTTATGAACATCCCTTTATTCCCAGAAGTGTGCATTGAATGAATAGCTTCCTGAGCCAGAACCACCCCATCCAGAATCTGCCGACCCTCAACAAAACCCCCTTGCTCAGAGGAGATAATGTTGTGAAGAAGGGGTTTTAGTCGCTCAGCCATTACCTTGGTGATTATTTTATACAACACATTACATAAGGCAATAGGCCTATAATCTGAAATATGGCTCCCCTCCTCCCCTTTTGGAATCAAGGTAATGAAAGTGTGGTTTAGAGCTTTAAGCATTCTCTTATTTTCTCTGGATTCTTCAACCACAGCTCTAACATCTTCCTCTAAGAAATCCCAAAAGGCCTGGAAAAACTCAATGGGGAAACCGTCAGGACCTGGAGTTTTACCAGTACTCATTCCAAAGACCACAGCTGTCAGTTCATCTCTATCAATGGGTTTGAGGAGGGCCTGGTTTTCATCCTCAAAAATGAGAGCAGGAATGACAGAAATAACTTCATTTTGGGCCTCAACATCTTGAACCGCACTTTCCTTAAAAAGCTTTGAGAAATAATCCATAGCATGGGAGTGTATATCTGGAAGAGTGTCAAAGGAATGACCATTCTCATCTTGAAGGACCTCCATCTTGTTCATCCGTCTTCGGGCACAAGCAGTCCGATGAAAGAATTTTGTATTTCGGTCCCCTTCCACTAACCAGGTAGTTCTTGCTCTCTGCCTCCAATAAGTCTCCTCCTGGTTGTCAATGTCCTCCACCGCTCTACGCAAGGCATCATCCTCATCCTTGAGCTGATCTGTAATAACTCCTTCTCTGAACTATTTCTGGACCTCATCCCAATGGGCCACCAACGGAGCTCTTTGGGCCTGGAAGTCAGATTTATTAGAACGCCTCCAATATTTCAACTGAGTTTTGACATATTGAAGTTGTTTGTGAATTCTGAACATTGCTCTTCCATAAGTTGGACGGCCTTCTTCCCACCATTGCGGGATTTTCTCCCGAAGTTCTTCTTTCTGCAGCCAAAAATTCTCAAATCTGAAAGGTTTGTGATGGTGTCCCCTCCCAGCCCCACCTTCCAACAGAATAGGGCAGTGATCAGAAACAGGGCCTGCTAAAATCTAAAAATTAATGTTCCATTTTACAAACGTCTCTTCTGAAAGCAGAAAGCGATCTAGTTTCACCTTCCTACTATGTGGCTCCCTCCTTTTATTAGTCCAAGTGAAGTTATTGCCAGGACATTTGATGTCCACTAGGTGTAAAGCCTGGACTTGAGCGATCATGAAACGGTCCCCTGGATCCAAAAAAGGTGTTCCCCCTTCCTGGTCTCTAGAAGATAATTTAGCATTAAAGTCCCCCGCTACAATCCAGTCTAGATCTTCCCTAGACGCTCTCATGTCATGCACAACCTTCCACTGCCGCCTCTGGCCCTCCAGGGTTTGAGATCCATAAAAGTTAGTAATTAGAACGACTTCCGCCGAGACATTATTCCTAAAAAGAGAAGTGAGAACACCCCTCCAGGCAAGGTGATCTATTGCAGACCATTCCAGAGAGTTCCACAGAGTAACAATCCCCCCGAGGCACCTTGGGCAGCCACATCCATGTGACCAAAGACCCTTCCGGATTCTCGTTGATCTGTTTTAGACATAAGATCCAAAGACATCTTAGTCTCTTGTAAAAGCAAGAAATCAGTATTGCTATTTTCTAATAACCTTTGAACAACAGATTGATGGGTTCTGCTGTTTAAACCCCTCACATTCCAAGATTGTATAATCATGGGTTACCCTGAGAGCAATAAGAATCAATTGTCCTCATTGATCCTCCCATGATCAATTTGTCTCCTTGAGCTGCTAGCAGCTCCTTATTGGATCTTCGACCTGCTCCCTGAGAATTGCTATTTTTTGGTCTTTTTTCAAGTCGGGTTATCCCCAAAGATGGCCTTTCCCTGTTCTTCTCTTCTATCCCCATGTGGACATCCCGAGATACTGACTGCTCCGGATTATGGACTACTAAGGCACCAGAAGACACTGGTTGTGATACTTCACAGGGATCAACTATCTGCTGTATGACAGGAGAAGGTGAGAGGGGGGGCTGCCCAGGAATATTAGAAGTTTCCTTGAAACCCTCCAAGCCCTCCATAGAGTGATCCTCTTCATCAACCAATGACTTAAAAATCTCATACCTATTGGCAGGCCTGAGATTAGATTGCTCCTTTCCCTCCTTTTTCTTTGTCCGTCTTCTTCTTCTGGGTTGTTCAAAACCCTCTCTCGGAGCGTTCTGGCCCTGACCAGAGCTATTAGGATCTGTATTAGGAGCAGCCTTATCCTCCTTAGGTAGGTTTGGCATATCTGAAGGGGCCTCCATTTTGGCATTCATATTAATAGGACAAAAACGGGCTAGATGCCCATGCTTATGGCAAACCCGACATCTGAAGGGTAGGGCCTCATAGTCTAGCTGTTGGATCCAGGTATGACCTGCCAGTTCAATATCCAACTCAGCCGGCAGAGGCTGGCTGAGATCCATCTCAACATAGATTCGAGCGTACACTGCCATGCTCCCTTCAATAGTGTCTCTGGCAACACCAATATGTCTACCAATCGTATTACCAATCATGGCCAATACCTGCTCACCCCATAACTCCATAGGAAGGGCGTATAATCTAATCCACACTGGTACAACAATAGGTTCAACACGAGGGTCGAAGCCCACCCGCCATGGTTGTACAAAAAGCCCTGCCGGGCCATGGTTCTTCTTTTTCGACTCAAAAGCCTTATTTCTATCGGCCAGAGCCGAAAAGCTGACAATAAAATAACCATTACTAATAAACCACAATGAGTACTCACCGTGGGGTTCCCAGTTTTGACGGATCCATGAATGCAGGAAGTTCAGGGAGGGGCGAATGCCCATGAACTTGCAGATTAGGTCATGGTTCGCTCTGTAGAGAACTGATTCTTCAACCATGCTGGGCTCAATGACGATTTTTGGCCTGGATTCGGCCTGCGGCAGACAACCATTCACCCGATGAGCTGACGGCCGATTCCCAACAGCCGTGAAGATCTTCTTGTATGCCATCTTTTGCGCTTCAGCAGTCTTCGGGGAAGAATCGCCTTTAAACAGATCAGCGTAAGAGCTGGTGTTTCCTGAGTAAGGAGCCGGAGAAGTCCCCATTGGACCCTCCTGGGGCACCGATCGGATCTTCAGATCCCCCGTACCCTAAAGGCACTTCAGCAAGTCAGCAGAAACCAGAGAAAATTCGAGGATGCAGAAACCCTGGTTCAGAGGAGAAAATCGCCAGAGCTCGTTTTCCCGCCTTTTTTCTTCCTCTCTTTTCAAAACATATATTAATATTATATATATATTTTTATTGAATTAGCGAGAAAACAGAATACTTATTCTTCACGACTAAACCGATAAAACGGCGCCTGCAACGTGAAACGAAGCGCCTGATCGTGTACATGATATCTATAGGGAACCACTAAATAAACATTTCACAGTGACAATAGGCACAATGCAATCCAATTTAATTTGTAGATCGAGAAGTAAAAGAGCCCTGAAATATTCCGATTTTATAGATTCTGAAATGAATGAAAGCCATAGTCCACGCCCACGCCAAGACCAAAGCCAAAACGGGAGTTTCATTCCCCATGGGTCGTTAGGTGCTGCTATAGTCTGTAGAGAGTGGATGGAATCCAAATGCCCCCACAAAAAATCTTGCATTTTGGGTGTTCATAAATTTGACTTGTTCAAGATAGCTGTCTGCCATTACAGTGAAAGAAATCAAGACTGCCCAGCAAGATACCGTTGCGTTTATAATCACTTCCCTAATCTAGAGTGCAGTAGCTAGTGAAGCATCAAGGTCCTACAAATTTGGCCACTGCCCAGATGGTCCTACAAATTTGCCCCTACAAGCATGTAAAGCATCAAGGTCCTCCTCCATCTGCCAGAGAAATCGCTGCCCTTTTTTTACAATCAACTCAAAATCAACATCCATCTCAATATCATCAACCACAGGCATTACTACCTCAATTCTTTCGACCTCCAGCAACAAACAGGCAATCGCCAGAAACATCTTCTTATCCTCCAATTCCACCTCCTTTCAGGATTTTCTTCAAACCCCAAGGCTCTTGTAGGTTAGTTGATAAGAGTGATGATAACCTTATTTTTAAGTCTGCACGTTACTTCTGCTTTATCATGTTTTTATTTCATTGATGCAGATATATTGTGATAAAGAGCATCAGCTTGTTGAATGTAGTGCTCCGCTCTAATGAGAGGAATGTGGGCACCTATGAAAGAAAAGGAAGCAATCCTGCGAAATTGTTACCAGAAATCTGATCATCTTTTTCTCTTCTTCTCGGTCAACAGGTACATTTTTATCTCTTCTTTTTAAGTAATATTTTTTATACATATTCATTGTGAAAATCCAACCTTAATCACATCACCCATAATGTAAGTGGTATAATATATAGAAGTCATCTGCCTCTCAGAACTCTTGCCCAGCAGCTTGGTCATTATAAGATTGAAATTTTAAAAGTATAAAACTAAAACTAAATGCAAACAATAAATTCTCTTTTATCTCTAGGACTGTTTGAATTTCTTTTATTACCATCGTGTGTTCCCAAGATTTTTAAATGTAATTTTTGAACCTCTAACTGAATGATGAACACTGAGCTATATTTTCAACTGATTATTCTATGTGTGATTTGTTTTTTTGTAGGGCCTTGCAAAAATGACGTTCGACGTTGGGGCTATGGGTTCACATGCATGGCTAAAAGCTGAAGGCATTGGACAAGAAAAAATACGCTTTCATAGCAATTTTTCCCTCAAATGGCTCAAGGTATAGTATTATAAGCCTTTTAAAAATAGATTATAGAACTTTTTGCTCCCAAAGAGGCACTATCTAGAGCTTTTTTTTTTTGCTCCCTAAAAGGCACTATTACTCCTTCATGTTCTGCCAGATTTGCAACTTGCATATGGATAAGATACGTCATATGCGTATGATGAATTCATTAAGCGAAGATGGACGTGTAGTGGTATGGTTTCTATCTTCTTGAGTTATTTCAATTCAACTCTCTATATATCATAATTTCTACATTGTATTAAAGAAAAAAAAATATATATATATATATATATATATATATATATATATATATATATAAAAGGTTTACCCCTCTTAGTTAATAGGTGGTAGGATTTGTTTTAATACAGAAAAGCAGAGATGGACAAGAATTAGATAGCAACTGTGGGGAGACTCTAGGTACAATGATGTTCAACGAGGAGGACGCTTCATTAACGGTATGCTTTTATTATACAGTATATATTCATAATACTAAAAGTTTTCTTCAAATATTTTCGTAATAACGTTCATTACTTGTCTATTTTGCAGAGTGTTGCATTCAAGAATGGAACAATTATGCCACAGAGGGAGGTGGCCTTGTTTCTAAGAGAAAATCCTGCATACCAGACAGGAACAAGTATGCCACATAGGGAGAGCGCCTTGTTTTTAGGAGAAAGTCCTTGATGCTAGAAGGGAACAATTATGCCCAGAGGGAGAGACCCTTATTTCTTAGCGACAACCAGCATGCGACAAACACAGCAAACGAGCAATCTTAAATTTCTTCTCGAACAGGAACTCCACAGCACGAGGGGCAAATCGTGCAGAAAAACCTGAAATCACCATGGAATTGTCAAGAGTGTAAGGGTCTCGACCTTTCTCTTACAAACGAGGCCCTCTCCCTAAACCTATTTTTGATTTTATGTAGTCATTGTTTTAATAGTAGAACGTATAAATGTGTCATTTTGTTAAAAAAAAATTAATAGTTTTATACTTTAAAAATTATTAATATATTAAATTTTTATTATTAATAATAAAACAAAATTTTGAAATTTTGTTATTGGTAAATTACGTAGTTTTTAAATTAACATTAGAGTATCTCTATAGGTGAACGAGAATGTCCATTGTATAGTCGATGCAATTGTGAATAGTACCCCAGATGTCATAGAGCATCTTGTTAGAAACTTTATAAGGACTTTCATGATGCACCCCATGCAAATACAAAAGAGATTAGTTGATAAAGAGATGTATCTTTTAAAGGTAATGGGATGGTTAGTTTCATCTACCATCCCAAAATAATAGGTAAGCAAGAAAGATGATATAAAGACTTTAAATAATTTAAATATTTAAATCAATTAGATGATTCAAACAATGATTTTTATAAATAATTTAAATATTTAAAAATATAAAAAATATATTACATCAAAATATAGTGAAGTTAACTAAGTGATTCAAACTATTCATTTAAAGATAACCTTTGTAATTTTCATTGTTATAAAATCATAGAGAATGCGAGATTGCTCTATTCCAATCAAACTTCTCAAAGATAACCCTTTGTTAGAAAACCTATGAGAATGTGAGATTGCTCTATTTTAGGCAACTTTGTATTTATATTACTTTTATTATTTAAAAATTGTTATTAAGTCAAGTTACTTTTGAGTTACAAAGGTGTATTATCGATGAGATCTAATAATTTAATTTTATATAGAGAGTTTTGATTAAGGGGGAAAATCTTGTTTATTCCTCACGAGCAGTAAATGTTGATTGAAAAGTATGATTGGTAATATTTCATACATAGCAAGTGAAACTTAAATTGCTTTTAATTGAGAAGGATATTAGATGCTTACCTACATTACATATATCTCTTAAAGACTGCAAAAGAAGTTTGAGATTCTCTTAATTCTTTGTTCTGTTCACAATCATCAACTGCAAAGATGACACTTAAACATAAACTATTTGGATTAAAGATGAATTAATATGACAATATCATCTAACACATTGAAATCAATACCAAGATAGAAAGTGATGATGCAAAAGATATTTTTTTAAATAACATACCTTTAAGTTATGCCAATATTGTGTTCACATTGAATAAAATTAATCCTACCTTGAAAGACATAATCTTAACTTTTATTGAAGAAGTAAATTTAGTTAAGAAAATTGACTCTGTGAATGAAGATGAGGTATTATTTATAAATAAGGGACAGTAAAAAAAAGGTTCTTCATCCATGTATTGATTTATATGCTTCTACTACAAACAATAGGGGCATATAATTATGAACTATATCCAATAAGCCAAGGACATAATAGATGAAAAGCTGAAACCAAATAAGGTAATGGTTGCAAATAAAGATAATAATGAAGAATAAGATCTTCTAGCATGTGACAAAGAGCCTTCCCTCGAGAAAATAGAGGAGTATCTATTCTAAACAATATATAGTTATTAATGATTTTTTATGTATATCCCCAATCACACATGTTGCAAATGGTAGTGTATATCTCTATCATAACTTTGATGTAGGTATAGGGTTTATATCCCTATGCAATTATTCATGATTGGTTGTGTATGTCACCAATTATAGGTGTGGTAAACAATAGTGTGTGTCCCTATTCATAACTTTGATATTCAAATAGAATGCATATCCCTATCCAATTGTGTGTTGAAAATCATGGATAGCTAAGTATGTCCCTATCCATGGTTAAGTGTTAATTGTGTGTTTCTCCCTATGTTTAGATCATGATCTAATAAGAGGGGTTGTGTTAGAATATTTATTACATCAAGATATGGTTAAACTTAGTTGGGTGGTTTAAGCTACTCAAGTAGACATGGCCCTTATAAATTCCATCATTATGAAATAATAAGAAATGTGAGGTTGCTCTAGGCAATAAAATTTATATTTAGAATACACTTGTTTAATTAAAAAAACATAATTATTGTATCAATTAAGGCACTAACTCATTATAAGTCATATCAACTGACTTATAAAATTATAATGATAGATTCACTACAATGATAAGGTCATCAACATTAATAAGAGGAGGAAAATTTGATAGATGAATTTAAAATTAAAGAGATATCTTCATTAAAATATTTAAATGAGGAATCTAAGGAAGTAGTAAATATGAATAAATTGAGAGGAACAATGTTATCAAGAAGACTAAGAAGTGGTCCAACAAGTGTGAAGGAGGAGACTTATCAAGACAAACATTTCAATGAAAATAACCTCATAGATAATGAGATAAAAATGATGTCATACCTTGACAAAGCATTATATCTAATAAAAATACACTTATGTATATTATGCTAAAGTTGTTTTTGTAACTCCCATATCATAGATCCAAATACTGATAAATTTAAAATATAAGAATATCCTTGTTATGACTCTCAAATGAAGTCATGCCTTTCATGAAACATGTATAAGTCATTTTAATGATGTATGTTGTATAGTGGTCCAACTTATTTCAAATATGAGGATACATTTATTCAACATAAAGCATGAATTGGGTCATCTTCATAATGAATCTATATTTTTCTTGATATCTCCATAGTATTATGAAATGTGTTAAATAATATTCTATTATCAAAATACTACTATTCCTCATGGACAAGACAATATTTATTTAAATATATGATGGAAAATATTTTCATAAATGGAAAATTAAGCTTCAATTACTTTTAATTGAGAAGTATCTTTGGGATGTTGTGAACAAAACAAAACTAATGTCATAAACCTTTTAAGAAGAAACCAAATTGACTAAAAATAATTTAAGAGCAATAGCAATGATTTTTCTTGGGCTCTCAAATGGCTACCTACAATACATAGATCTCTCAAATATTGCAAAATAAGTTTTGAAGTCTCTTAAAACTTTGTTAAATTCATAATCATCAAGTGAAAATATGACGCTCAAGCAAAACATTTTGGGTTAAAGATGAATTAATGTGGTGATATCGTCCAACATATCAATAAGTCCTATTCCTTAATGAATCAACTAGATGGAATCAATTCCAAGATAGAGTCATGATGCAAAGTCTATTTTATTAAATAACATGCTTTCAAGTTATGCCAATATTTTGTTTACATTAAAAAAAACAATCTTACCTTGGAATATGTAATATTGACTTTGATCGAAGAAGAAAATTGAGTTAAAAAAATTAATCAATGAATGAAGACAATGTATTGCTTGTAAATAAGAGATAATAATATAAGGGCTCTTCATCCACAAACCAATTCATGTTCTTCTATTGCAATCAAAGAGGCATATAATAATGAATTACAACCAACAAGTCAAGGACATAATATATGGAAATCTAAAACTAAATAATATGATGGTTTCAACTAAATATAATTATGAAGAATGAGATATTGCATCATGTGAAAAAGTGTCTTTCCTCAAGGAAAGATGGGAGGATTATTTATTTTGAACAATATATAATTTTTAGTGATTAGTTGTGTATATTTCTAATCATAAATATTATGAATGGTAGTGTATGTATCTATTCACAACTTTAATGTAAGGATAGTGTATATGTCCCTATCTAGTTGTATATGTCCCTATTACAACTTGTTTGTGTATATGTCCAAAAAATAAAAATATCAGCAGATGTGCATATTGTAGAAGAGGTCTCATATTCCCATATAGGTGCTCACATATTTAAAACAATTATTAAGAAAATTATAGGTTAAAACATTCATAACAAGTTTTGTTTTTGATGACTTGTCTTGCTTTTCAAATATGGAAATGCACAAGTCATTTTGGTGTATTGAAGTATGCATTTTGCATAACCATATATATGCATGTTCAATTTTTTTTGTTTATATTATGCAAACTTTAGAGGTATAAGGAATTAAGTAGGCTATCCTTGATGTTCAAAATAGTTGGAGCATTGATTTAATAAAGTGGTGTGGCACCAAATATTTTCAAAGTACCAAAACATAATGGTCACATTTGATGGAGCACTAGAATAGGATGAGGTATTAGTGCACAAAATAGTCTTGTATCTACATCAAAATGTAAAATAAAATCTCTGTTGTGAAAATCCCTTACGAATGTAATCAAGACAAAAGATGGATGAAAACAAAAAATGGAGGCCTCTTTTGTAAAAAAAGAAAAAATAGTTTGTAGAATAAGGTCATTTTTTGTTTTGGGGAAAGACATGTACCACAAAATAAGGATGCATTAGAACATACATTAGTTTTATTTGGAGGAGGAGTAATGAGCCTAATACCTTATTTTAAGGAAAATAAATACAACTAAAAACTATCCTTATTTTTGTCCTCATGCAAACTAATACTCCTAAGATATTTTTATCCTCTTGTAAAATAATGTATGTCCTCATGCATCCTTATTTGTAAAATAAAGACAACTAAAAACTATCCTTATATACAATTTTTCATCTTCTCCATGGAAAAATAAAATGGGAGTCTAAGATTATTTTGTTTTTTCTAACTACAAAATCCACATGGAAAAAAAGACAAAAATATAATTTTCTAGCTATTGTTTTAATGGGAAATAAATATGGAGGATCTTCACATGAAAAAAATAGAAACTACGTGTGGTAATGCACATGGATGCATCTATATAGAACATAGAGGCATACAAAAAATATTTTTATTATTCTTACATGGAAGAAAAGATGGATTCTTCTTGTTGCTATTTTCACATACAAGAAAAAGGTGGATGTGTTTTTTGTAGCTTCCATGTGAAAAGAAAAATCGTGATTCCTACTAAATTATCTAGACCCTTTTTCCAACTATCTCATGATCTACTACTTTTTAAACTATTTCATGGTTTATTTATCTAGCAAGGAATTGGTTACGCATGTACATGTTTCCTTTGTATTTAGAAGGGAAATAAGGAATGATCTTAGATATATATAAAATATTTAGTGCTATTAGACCAAGGATTGCATGGAAACTGATTTTTGACATGCTTATCTTAAAAAAGACAATTGTGAAAGTCTCTTGTGGATGCAATCAAGGCATAATATGGTTGAAAACTAGAAATGGTGGCCTCTTCTACTAAAATAAAAAAAAAACTATAGTTCTACACAATCCAACTATTGATGATAACTCCATTATTCTAAAGTCTTGTTTTTATGGCAAAATTTATGATGATAATGTTTAAATATAAATTCAAGGAGCATAAAGCCATCTATAAAAAAGGTATATTTTTTTGCTAGATAATAAGGGTTGTACTCGGTTCCCCACCCTTGATAGCTTAGAACTCTCTTCTTTAGAGCTTGAGAGTTTATAAATAAATACACTTCTCATTTCAATTAAGATGTTATAGCTAGAAAACTACATCATTTTACATAAAATGTATGAATTCTTATTTTTTGTTTTTGATATCTTTTCAATTTTCTTTATGAATACAATTATAATAGAATTTAGCATATTTCTTGACATTTTTCTATAGCAGCCTTCACAACTCGAAAACTTCACCTCTACTATTTATGCCTTGCATCTTAGTAGAGTAATATTTTTAGAGTATATTACATTATTTGGTACATGTCAATGTACCACCTTGGGTACATTTCTAGATTAGGAGTTTATCTTAGATTAAGGTTTGAGTAGTTACTTCAAGAAAGTAATAAATGCACAAGTGTTAGAATGTGCAATGATGTAAATGTGCATGTAGTCCACATGCACATGATTCATAGGATAGGTAGATGAATATTCATGGGTAGAGTAAAGGCCAAGGTACATATATTCCTATATATACCTTTGAGGTATAGAGTGAGAGAGTGATAAACTGAACTTACTATAGTGATTTGTAGTTAGAGTACAATGTAGTTCTTTCATTGAAATTATGGAGTGTTCATGTCCTCCATTATAATACATTGTACTATTTTCATGAGCATCCATTAATGGCATATTTTTGAGTTATTGCAAAAGTTTATCTTATATTTTTCTTGCATATTATAGTGCCATTATCATATACTTATCATTGCTTGCTCATTTTACATCTTGTGGTTGCATTTCCTTTAATATAAATCATCAAAAGCTAACAGTGGTATCAGAGCACATAGTAGATCGATAGGAAATAGAGAGAGCCACAAGAGAGATTGAGAGGAGATAGGAAATCTTATTTTTAGAATTTTTGAAAATACTTTTGTTGGAGTCTTTCCACAGAGTTGTAGAAAAACTCATGAAGACTAGGACTCAACATTGATTCCACTAGTTTGACAAATCAACTAGTGAAGATTCATTTAAAGTTTCTTCCATTGTAGATTCTAATATTTTTTGCAGGAAAAGGATATTCAAAGAAATTTGGGAAGCTTCCTACAAGAGCTAGGAAGAATATCTTCTTTGGAATCAATCCAGTACCTGAAGCAACAAATGGAATATTGAAGATTGAATATTTGGAGGCCTAAGGAAAATATCCCATTGCAAGATTGTAGACCTGTAGAGTGTAGAAGAGGAAAATGTCAAAGGATCCTTATTGCAGATTGAAGGAAGAAGAGACTCCAAAAAAGAGTCCAGGAGAAGATTGAAGATTGGAGATCTCCATTGAAGATTGAAGACTATAGATTGTAGATTGAAGGAGGAGAAAACAACTCAAGAAGTTGAAGAGACCCACAAGAGGTCCCATTGAAGAACTTCTAGTTTTGGAAGATTGAAGATAGAGAAGGACTAGCAAAGGTCCTATTCTAGATTCTAGAAGCAACAAATTTTAGAGATCTAAGAAAATATCTCATTGAGAAGACTAGAGAAGCTACAAAAATTGAAAGACCTTAGAGAAGAGGTCTCAAGGAAGGATTGGAAGGAGAAATAAGAAGAAGGTTAGGAAAGCCTCATTGCAGATTTTGGAGAAGGCCATTGAAGGAGATTTGAAGAAGACCATTAGAGAAGGATTTTTAGGAGAACTCATTGGAGAAATTTACTAGCAAGGAGAATTTCCTGATAAAGGAGTTTTTGGGACAATTATCACCATCCAAAAACAAGCCCAAAAGGAGAAGGATTTGGCAAGGAGTTTGCCAAATTTTAGAGGAGAATAGTGAAGACCTCAAGACTATTAGAATCTTGAGAAGAAGGCCACTAGATAGGCCAATATTGAAGCCAAAATTCAACAAGGAAGTTGAAGGAGAAAGGAGTTAGAAGAAACCACCAAATCTGAGAGATTTGGAGATTGCCATTGAAGGCTTGAAGGCTATTTTGGAGAAGAGGAGTTTGCTGATTTTACAGCAAAAAATTGAAGGTCTCTAGAAGATAAATCTCAGTTGCAATTTGGAGGAGTTTCCTACCAAATTTGGGAGATTCAAAGACAACATACCGGAGAAGATAGTGACTGCATTACAATCTAAAAATTTTAGATTTGAGGACAACAAAAGGGTATCAAGTTGGGCAGCATTGATAGCTACAAATTTTCAGATTTTTAGAGGGCATTCTGAAGGAGAGTTAAAGTCACCAAACTACATTTTTGGGCAGCAAGTTAGAAGGGTTTCAAAGCTGCAAATTGGTGAACTAAAAGAGCTACGATTTCATCTAATACAGAGTAGAATTTTGGTGAATCTAATCACCAGGAAATCCATCATCTACAGATTCATAAAGGTAAGCAACTTAGGTGCAAAAGGTTCATTATTTGAACTTTAGTTATTTGGTTCATTATTAAGTTTCATTAAGCACCACATTAAAGTCTAAAGTTGCAAGGGAGTAAGTTTCAAGTTTTAAGTCTTCAAGGAAGTGCAGAAGATAGTTTCTACAAGGGTTAAAACCTGCACACAAAAAGGAGGAGTTAGATATATTTTAAAAGAAATAAAAATATCAACATCCTACCTTCTAGTGAAAGCAAAGAAGACATTATCCTTAAGTGAAAGTTGCATAGATTATAGTGCATATTTCAAGTTACTTTTAAGAGTTCATTCAAAGGAGCAATAAGGAGAAATTTATAGTGCACTATACTAGTTATTCTTAAAAGTTATTAAAAGTGCATTGAGTATTAAGTTAAGGAGGAATATTAAGTGCACAAAACTAGGTAGAAGTGAAGTGTCAAAAGACACTATTGAGCATAGAAAACCTACAGCATTTTGTGGCAAAGAGAAGCCACCAAAAGGAGTAATATAACCTCCAAATATTGGAGAAGGAAGCCACCATATTAAGTCAATAAAGGAAGCTACAAAAGAGACTAAGAAAGTCTCAAAAACCAAGTACAACTAAGGTATTTTATCTTAGTCTAGTGCAGATTCAACTCAGGGTTTAATAGCTTCATACTTGTCTTCTACATCATAGCAAAAGAAGACAAAGGTTAAGTGTCTTAAGACACCAACGTAGTGTAGTATTATAGTCCATAAGCGACAGCATTAAACAAGTTAAATCACAAGCTATGGTGCTAAGGAGATAGAGCCATCAAAAGGGCTCAATATCATCATATTCAAGGTGTCAAAAGACACCATATTTGGTACCATACTCTCATGAAAGTAGCACCACGGTAAAGACACTTGTCATAGCAAAAGAACCTGCAACAAGAAGGATATTAGCAAGGCAACAATAGTGCAAGTTGGAAACAATTGGCAGGGACAAGGTGCAAAGGAGAACAATGCCAACAGTTACCCAAGAAGAATCTTGGACACATCACCATCATCATTGAAGCCACCTACATTGGAGAAAGAATCACACACCTTGTTGTTACAAAGAAGCCAAGAAAACCTACAAAAGAAGTTAGAAATAATAGGCATTGAAAGAACAAAGAAGCAAGGATAGGCACCAAGAATAAAAGGTACATTGAAGTGTTTGATTCCATGCAAGGCAAGGAGCTTCCACTTGCCATAGCAATGCAAGGAATCTAGTGCCACTTGGCACAAGGTAAGAGAAAGCGCTTGCAAATATTCATAACACCTGCACCAAGGAAGAATAGCACCCAGGAAGGAGTAACACCTCAAAGAAGAATCAACAATCATTATTCAATGCTCAACATAAGGTCTACGCCACCTAACTAACACCTCCAAAGAATGTAACCTCTTGCACCATGTTGCATATATTTCTAAGCAAGAAAGTGCCACTTGGCATACACCTCAAAGGGAGACAAGAGGTATTAATAGCCCTGGACAAGAAAGAGTGCATATCCAGCAAGAGAGGTCAAAGAGCATTGAAGGAAGGAGGAAGACCATCATAGAGGGCATCCATTGAACGTTGAGCATTAATTTCTCACTATCATACATAGAAGACCAACAAATACAACGCCCAAGCTTGGATAAAGAGTCATAACAAGAGCCAATCATATTGCAGCATACAACATTTGAAGGAAGGTAAAGTTTTATATAATTTAATATTTGCTTTCTTTAAGTATAAGGAGTTATAAGGTGCTTCATTATATAAGGTTGAAGTTATTTATTATTTGCATTGGAGATATAAGCAAATATCAACCTTAGTGAATTAGAAAGTAAACTTAAACAAGGAGTTTATATCCTTAAGTGACATTTCAAAAGTGCACTAGTTGAAATTCAAATATCATAATATTTGCAATTAATTAAAATTGGAGTTATAAGGTTTTCTACCTTGGAAAAATTAAAGTATTACTCTTTTGCAAATATTATCATTTCTAAATTTCCAAATTAGGGAGATATAAGGAGTACTACATCAAACTTTAGATCATTGGAATTTAGAAAATTGAACCATTGAAAGTTAAGGATAAAAGAAGCAAAATCATTGATTGCTTAAAAGAGTTGGAATTTATTGCTTATACTTGTCTCATATACACATTAAAAGGGACAAAAGGAATCCAACCATAGAGTCTTGAAGATAGAGAACTTTACCAAATTAAAAAGTGCATATATCAATAGGGAGAAATAAGGTGATATAGGAGTTGATTATTGTCTTCAAAATATTAAGGAATCAACTCAAAAGGAAATCTAATAGATGCTAAGCACTTTATCAAAACCATAGCATACTATAATCACTTGGGAGATATAAGGGATACTACAAAATCCAAGATTTGATAAGGGTTTATCAAGTTAGTTCACATACTCATAACTAGGGAGTCATAAGGTAGATAACTATAAAGTTTCTGAGACACTAAAATTCTATCAAAATTGTTCTTTTGTAAACAAATAAAGAAACTATGGAAAGACTTATTAAATACACAAGTCTCAAAGAATCAAAATGGTTCAAAGATATACTTGATTCTAGAATTGATAATAAGGAAAATGCAATTAGAAGAGAAGAACCAATATGGTTTAGAAAGACTTCTAAGAATTCACAAATCGATAGATTGGCAAAAGTAAATTCTTTAGAAATATATTTCAATGATACCAATGAAGATATTGAGAACCATATTCAAAAGGTAGAAAAGAATATTCATCAAAAAGATATCCTACAAATTTATGAAATAAGTAAGGATGAAATAGCTTCAATTGTACATAGATGGTTTAACTATTTCATCAAGGAAATGGATGGACTTGATTCTCCTAAAACAAGTAGCAAATAAATTGGGATATCTTCACTATGCACTTATTGCAACAAATTTGGTCATGAGAAAGCAAACTGTTGGAGTCTCCATCCATGTAAATATTGTGGAGGAAAATCTCATTCATCTTTCTTATATTACTATAAATACAAGTACTATAAAATATTTGAAGATGAACTATTATTAAGATTATATTACTTCTTCCAAGTTATTATCTCAAAATCATTCACTAATAATGAATTCAATCTTAAGTTTTTTGAAGATCAAGGCGATAGGTAATTCAAATATCATGAGATCTCTAGTTCATCAAAGATGCTTTGAAAAATCTAAGAATAAGTATTCTATTAAACACTTCAAAACAAAAAAAACCAGAGAAATGGAGAAGATAATGAAAGACAACGTGAAGACTAAACCAAATGAAATAGAAGGACCAAATCAAGTTGAAGATCATATGAAAGACAAAGATCCATATTAAATATTAAAGTCTTCAATATCCAAATAATGTAATACAAGTGGTTGAGAAAAAAAGGACTTTTGGGTAGGTATTCTGGTCTATCAATACAAATTTCTTAGCCTTTATTCTTAATAAGGATAACCCAATTTTGAGGAATATAGGCCTATATATTTGGGTAATAATTGCTACAAAATCATTTTGAAGATTATTATTATGAGGTTAAAAGAGGATTTTTTTAGATACTTTCTCAAAAGAAAAATTTTATTTCTTGAGTAAAATATAAATCCATGAAGCTATAGTTGTTGCTTAGGAAGCACTTCATTTAGTAAAATCAAGGAAGGAAAAAACAATGGTAATTAAGCTTGATTTGGAAAAATATTTTTATAGATTAATTTGGATGTACATTAGGCTTATATTAATTCATATTGGTCATAGTGTGCCCTTTGTAAATTACATAACAAGATGCATTAATTCTACTTTCTTTGTTGTATTAATTAATGTTTTAGCTTCTATCTTCTTCAATATTTCTAGAGGAATAAGATAGGGTTACCCCCTGTCACCCTTGTACTTATTACTTGTGGTTTATGTGTTAAGTAGAATAATTAAGGAACAAAAAAGACTTAGCATTATCAAAGGTATTGAATTGGAAAACTCTCTGGTTAAGACTCACTATTTGTAGATGATATACTCCTATTTAAAAATGGAACTTTAAGAGAAGCACTAAAATATAAAGAGCTGTTAGATCTATATTATGTTGTCATATAAATGGAATAAACCTCCACAAGATAGATATAGGTTTTAACACACTATAACTAGAACAAGAAGCAGTAGTAAGGATTTTTGGTTTCAATCTAATTGAGTTTGACAAAGGTATAAAACATCCAGGGTTTATACTGAAGAAAAATAATTATGGATATCAATATTGGATTTGGTTATACAATAAAGTGGAAAAAGGGTAACTTCATGGTGCAATAAATGGTTATCATTAAGAGGTCATTTAACACTAGTTAAATCACTTTTGGAATCCATTCCAGTATTTTGGCACTCTAGCGCTTATATTATTTTTCAAATAGTGGAACAATAAGGGATAAATGATTCAATTTCCTTTGGATAGAAAAATGGGAGAATGATGCAATACCTTTGGTTAAATGGAGTAAGACACAAACCTAAATCAACAAACTGATGAGGGCTTAAGAATATACATAACTTTAGGAAAGCACTAGCTACCAAGAGTCTTTAGAGATTGATAACTACTAAATTATTATGGCAAGAGATTTATAAAGGAGAATATTTGGGTTTCATGTCCTTTGAAGAGTGGTTTATACTTCCTATCAAGCTAGTGATCAATGCAACTATCATTTGGAAAGCATTAGTGAAAGCTTTTCCATTCGTGGGTAATTTTCTTGGTTTAGGAAATAGAAAACGAGAAGAAAGAAAGTGCAAGAAAAGAACCTTGGTTAGGGAATGGAAGAAATTACCACTATATCAAAATTTAATAGAACATTTAAATAGACAAGGGCTCATCTATGGATAGAATAAATTTTGGAATCAAGGGTGGATTTTAGTAGAAGAATTACTTTTAGCAAGAAATAAAGCTAAGCAATAGAGCAAGTATATAAGGGGTTTGACAAGGGCTTTTATAATACCGAGACAAGAAGAAAAATCTTTAGTATGGTCAAAGAACTCAAATACTAGATAATTTATAGCTAAGAAATGATACAAGATAATGTTTGAAGATAGTATTGAGGAGGTTATTTGTTGGTAGAGCAGGATTTGAAAGGTGAAAGCACCCTTGAAAATAAAGATTTTTCATGGTTAGCTTTAGATAAGAAGGAATTAAAATGGTATGTACAAAATAGGTCTTGGTAGGGTCCAAGTCAATGCAATTTGTGTAAAATGGAAGAAGAAACAATAGATCACCTACTAGTTCACTATGATTTCTTGAGAGAAGTGTGTAGGTCTATTCTACCCATGACTAAGGGGAAGGGATAATGAGCACCAAGGAATCTATTGGAGAATATTATAATAATGGTTCGAAGACAAAGGTTTAAAGAAATAGAAGTGCATTCCATTAATAGTGGCATGGGGTGTATGGTTGGCAATAAATTCTATCTTTTTTTAGAGCAATAAAATCCTACCTATACGAGTTCAAGCACAAATTAAAAATTCTTATGAAGGCATAAAAAGCCCTAAAATTAAAGGTTGTAAGATAGGTTGATAGTTTAACAATGAATATTACAAAGTCTTAGGATTTTTTTTATGGAGCTTGTCAAGAAAATCTAGATATATGTGGGTCAAGAGTAGTGTTATATCAAGATGAATATCATAAATTCACTTTCAAATTAGGTCTTGGTGAAGGTACCAATAATATGGTAGAGTGGAAGGATTTGATATTTTTATTGAGAATGGTAGTGGAATAGGGAATAACAAAACTTTAGAGTGGAAAATTTTGATTTTTTGTTGAGAATGATAGTAGAACAAGGATAACAAATATAATTATTTGATGAATCAAAATTGGTGGTCGATTGTGCTTCAAGTTTAGTAGGGATGAAAAATTTAATTCTTAGGCCTTATTATGAGCAAGTGAAATTGCTAGAAGCATCATTTGTAGAGATATCATATAAAAATATATATAGAGAACTAAATGAGGAAACAAATGGTCTATCAAAAATTATCTTAGATGATATTAGTTTTCATTAAGGGAGCTTCTATGAGAGGGTTAGAAAGTGAACCATAAGAGGGTTCAGGTATAGATCTTCCAAAGGGAGAGAAATATTGAGGGGGAGAGACATGTCGATTCTCCCTTAACCTCTTCTTTAAATTGAAAATAAACGAAGAAATGTCTAGAGCTTTCAAGGCCTTATGAGATCCATGAGATTTTACTTTCATAAGCGAACAAGAATGTCAGTGACTGTGGGTACTTTGTTGTACCCTACCTAGTTTTGAAGGAACCTTTAGTTCATTCTACTGGAATATGTGGAAGTGGTACAACCTAACTAAATTCTGTCATCATTTCTAATTCCAATTTTAGTTTTGAAAAATGGCTAAAAGAGTTGGAGGCTTTGAAATCTACTAGACTCAGAGTGGACTATCTCCCTATGGGTGCTAGATTTTTTTTTAGCTTGGGTCTCTGGTTAAATTCTTGCTAGATGTTTCTTCCTTAGAGGCTATTTGGAACCGATATTTCTATTAGATTTCAAAATTTTATTTGAACATAACAAAATTGTGAATGGTTATTTGGCTATACCTAAGATTTCAAAATTTTCTTTGAGCAGGAAAAGGATTGATAGTGGTGATTCAGATGTCCCTGAGGTGAAGGTAGACATTAAGGTGAAGGTAAACATTGTGAGTGTATATCCAAATAATTATCTTTAGGATGTTATCCTTGAGGTGATTACAAATGCTACAATTAAAGTTACCAGCAATTCCCTTAAGGTATTCTTCCATTCTTTTTTGATTCAAAATATTTTTTCTTTTATAACAAGAGCCAATCACATTGTTGCATACAAAATTTGAAGGAAGCTAAAGTTTTATATAATTTAATATTTATTTTCTTTAATTATAAGGAGTTATAATGTGCTTCATTAGATAAGGTTGAAGTTATTTATTATTTGCATTGGAGATATAAGCAAATATCAACCTTAGTGAATTAGAAAGTAAACTTAAACAAGAAGTTTATATTCTTAAGTGACATTTCAAAAGTGCACTAGTTGAAATTCAAATATCATAATATATGTAATTAGTTAAAATTGGATTTATAAGATTTTATACCTTGGAAAAATTAAAGTATTACACGTTCGCAAATATTATAATTTCTAAATTTCCAAATTAGAGAGATATAAGGAGTACCACATAAAACTTTAGATCATTGGAATTTAGAAATTTGAACCATTGAAAAATAAGGATAAAAGAAGCAAAATCATGATTTCTTAAAATATTTAGAATTTATTGCTTATATATGTCTCATATACACATTAAAAGGGACAAAAGAAATCCAACCATAGAGTCTTAGATAGATAAATTTACCAAATTAAAAAGTGCATATATCAATAGGGAGAAATGAGGTGATATAGGAGTTGATTATTGTCTTCAAAATATTAAGGAATCAAATTAAAAGGAAATCTACTAGATGTTAAGCACTTTATCAAGACCATAGCATACTTAATTACTTGGGAGATATAAGGGATACTACAAAATCTAAGATTTGATAAGGGTTTATCAAGTTAGTTCACATACTCATAACTAGGAAAGTCATAAGGTAGATAACTACAAAGTTTCTGAGACACTAAAAGTCTATCAAAATTATTCTTTTGTAAACAAATAAAGAAACTATGGAAAGACTTATTAAATAGACAAGTCTCAAAGAATCAAAATGGTTCAAAAATATACTAGATTCTAGAATTGATAATAAGTAGAATTCAATTAGAAGAGAAGAACCAATATGGTTTAGAAGGACTTCTAATAATTCACCAATCGATAGATTGGCAAAAGTAAATTCTTTAGAAATGTCTTTCAATGATACCAATGAAGATATTGAGAACCATATTCAAAAGGTAGAAAAGAATATTCATAAAAAAGATATCCTACAAATTTATGAAATAAGTAAGGATGAAATAGCTTCAATTGTACATAGATGGTTTAACTATTTCATCAAGGAAATGGATGGACTTGATTCTCCTAAAACAAGTAGCAAATAAATCAGGATATCTTCACTTGCACTTATTGCAACAAATTTGGTCATGAGAAAGCAAATTGTTGGAGTTTCCATCCATGTAAATATTGTGGAGGAAAATCTCATTCATATTTCTTATATTACTATAAAAAAAAGTACTATAAAATATTTGAAGATGAACTATTATTAAGATTATATTACTTCTTCCAAGTTATTATCTCAAAAGTATTCACTAATAATGAATTCAATCTTAAAATTTTTGAAGATCAAGGTGATAGGTAATTCAAAGATCATGAGATATCCAGTTCATCAAAGATACTTTGAAAAATCTAAGAATAAGTATTCTATCAAACACTTTAAAAAAAAAAAAACCAGAGAAATGAAATGAAATAGAAGGACCAAATCAAGTTGAAGAACATCTGAAAGACAAAGATCCATATTGAATATTAAAGTCTTCAATATACAAATAATGTAATACAAGGGGTATTAGAGTATATTATATTATTTGATACATGTAAATGTACCACCTTGGGTACATTTCTATATTAGGAGTTTATCTTAGATTAAGGCTTGAGTAGTTACTTTAAGCAAGTAATAGATACACGTGTAAAAATGTGCAATGATGTAAATGTGCATGTAGTCCATATGTACATGAGTCATTGGATACGTAGATGAAGAGTCATGAGTAGAGTAAAGGCCAAGGTACATGTCTTCCTATATATATGCTTTTGAGGTATAGAGTGAGAGAGTGAGAGATTGAAGTTAGTATAGTGATTTGTAGTTAGAGTACAATGTAGTTATTTCATTGAAATTACGGAGTGTTCATATCCTCTATTATAAGTTTTCCATTAATGGTATATTTTTGAGTTATTGTAGAAGTTTATATTATAGTTTTCCTATATATTATAGTGTCATTATCATATACTTATCATCACCTGCTCATTTTGCATCTTGTGGTTACATTTCCTTTAATATAAGTCATCAGAAGCTAACAATATTTCCAAAAAATTGCAATATCATAGTTCGCTTTACCAAATATGGATTGCTAGTTTCCTTCTTGAAGCACAAGTGTAACCACAAATTTTATAGTAAGTAGTCTAAATGAGAACACAATATTGTTACAAAATAAAGCATATATTACCAATGGAAAACATTAAAGTAATTCTTAATAATTAATTGAATTAAGCAATCAATATTTTCTTATTAGCTTCAACTAAACTTACTACTTCCTCTAACCATGGAAAGTATAATTTAACTTCATGATATTCAGTCAAAATCCTTCTATTGGTTATCTTATTTCAACATTTATTTCCTTCCCTTAACATATGTGTAAACTTGATTTCTTCAAACTCTTTAGCAAGATATTGAATTTCCATAATTACCTATTGTATATTCCATGGAGCCTTTGCTTTCCTCAAAATTACCTTTATTACTATGAGAGAATCACCTTCCATCCATACTCTATTCCACTTAATTTGTTTACAATGTTTTAACCCTTATAAAGCTACCCAAGCTTCAACTTCATTATTTATCTTAAATCCACTATTGAAAGCATAATGAGACAAAATATCTTTTGTATTATTTCTAATTATTCCTCCTCCTACTGGCTCTAGATTTCCTTTTTTATGCTCCATAAAAATTTAATTTAACCCACTCCACATCTGGTGATTTCCACTTTATATTCTTTGCCTTCTTTTTGCTTCTCTTGTACCCAACATCATAATTCCATTTAATGACTTGAATCCATATATCAAGGCTCTTTGCTTATAGATTAGGGAACATGTGAGTTGATAGGGCTTGTTTAGACTCCTTTATGGCTAAACATAATATTCCTTTTAATTACCTCTAAATTATTTTTCTTTCCTTTAAATATTATTCTATACCTTTCTAGCCATATAGTCCAAAGTATTGTATCTTTTAAAATATTCCATATTGTTTGTAAATCCTCACTTTTATAATATTCCATATTGTCTATAAATCCTCACTTTTATAAGTGCTTTGCCATTGCTTTAATCAATATTTAATTCTTCTATTCATCACCATGCATTTATCAAATATATTAAGAATTCATTATCATAGATTCCAAAATATTAAGCAATCTCCTAAGAGATGGTCTATACTCTCCTAATTTTTACAAAAAACACATTGAGAGCGGCTATGAAAATACCTTTTCATAATTTATCCCAGGATAAAATTATTCTATGACCTACTCACCAAACAAACATTGTGACTTTAGGAATGCTTGGGCTATCCCAAATATCTCTCCATATTCTAGTTACATTATTATTTTGTTGGTGTTGTATATTATATCCAATTTTTATTGTGTATTCTCCTAAGCTATTCAACTCCAAAATCAATCTATCGTTGGCTCCCCTTGGAATAATCACATTTTTTTATCTTTCTACTCAATTGCTTCTTAGCATAAATATCTTGTATACTTGTAAAAAAATCTTCTTTCCATTTGTATCTTCCTGTTGGTCAAATATCTGCCTAATTATACAAATATGTATTTATACGTCCTAGACATGGCCAACATTGAAAGGTCAGAGGAAAGAAATGTCCTTCGTACCAATATCTAGAGAGGGTTGGCTTCCTTACTAAATCCTACACTGGTTTAAGATTAAGGTTGCATGAAAGAAAATAGAAATGATAGAAATATATGGGAAATAGGGCCACAGGACGAAGGTGTAGGATTGGGGATAGACTAGCAACAAGAATTCCATCCAAGCATTGAAGCAACATGTAATTAAAGAATACAATAAAATTTACTTACAGACAAATTCCAGGATCGCATTCTAAAACTCACTCCCTCACTAGCAATGTTTAAATTCAGATGTAGAATTTAAACTTAACAATAGATAATGGATATGAGCTAAAATAGAAAAACATAAAATAGAATGAAATCACACATAAAATCACTTGCAAATTCAAAATACAAGTATCTTCTATTGATGCAGAGAACTTGAATAGTTTTTCTACAAAATGTCTAACCTCATTTACAATGAAATAGAGTAGTATTTATAGAGGATTTCACATATTTTATTAAATGCACATGGAGACAGAATGTTCATAGATTAGGAACCATAGTGAGAAAATTCCTTCTTGGAAATATTAAAAACTCATCCTTTCAACACAATGATCCAGATTTTAAGGAAACTCCTCTAGGAAATCAATATTTCTGGATGTCGGTGCATGGAAAACTGCAAGGCTTGATCATTGAATGGATACATTCGCTATCTCAAAAATATGCTTTTGCTTGGAAATCATGAAAATCGCTTGGCACTTTTAATACGACTGCTCCCTTTGCTTGATATCCACAATTCAAATTGCTCCTCACCTCAATCATTCAATGCTCTCCATTCACTTGCCTTGGGCACTTCTTTAAAACCTACAACAATATTGACTACACAATTCACCCGAACTGGACAATAAAATAATGCACATTCACTCTTTCCATTGCATTCCTTTGTGGAAAGGGCACCCTTATGAATCTAATGGATTTTATTCCTTTCTTGGTCATAACAACAATCATCATTTTTTCCTTAATGAAATCTCCTTCAACAACTGTTTTATTTCCTTTGAAATCTATGCTCACCCCCAAAAGAGATGAAAGGAACCATTACCTCACTTTTGGGGTGAATGCAAAGTTGACTATTCAACGCCACTTCGATCTTTATAACTTTTGCTTGAACTCGGCTATACATAGTGCATTCACCCTGAGGAGAGACGAATGGAGGTTTCGCCCCTCAACCGGGGAAAACACACCATTGAATTTGTAATACTTCATATTTTAATGGCATTCACCCCAACTTGGGGTGAACAAAAATTTCACCCTATCCTCGGGGTAAACACACCCATGCTTAAAACTTGTCGATTTCTTTTCTAAGTCTATCACAACTCAAGACTTTTGTCGAATATATTTCCAACCAATCAATGCAATGAGCGGGTGCACTTCTTTAATTTTCGAGGACGTTCACCCCAAATTTGGGTGAAAAAAGCTTTCACACCACCTTTGGGGTGAACGCGATTCTTTTTGTGTATTGACTTCAGATGACTTTGACACTAGCCATTTTTTTTAAACTTGATTCTTTCTTAATTTATTTTCTTCCTTTACCTCAACGAAGGGTGCATAGAGCTTTCGCCCCTCAATTGGTATGAATCATACTCACTAAAGTTGGTCATGTCTGCTTTGTTTTAAGTTTGTCTTGGATTAAGGTGAACGAGCCTTTCACCCATTGCTTGATGCAAACATGATTTTCATCTTCAAAAAAACTCTCATTTTATGCATAGTATTTTATGCACCATTTTACAACTATTTTACGGGTAATTTGAACCAAAGTCTCCAATCCATTCCCCCATCCATTTTCCTTTAAAAACCCATTATTTTCAAGCCAAAAGGATGTAGGAAAACAAAGAAGAAAAATAAAATATAAATACAACATATTATATCGGTCAAAATACTATATGTTAATATTAATATATTTTTCTGCATTACAATAAAAAATTCATCAAAAATATTAATGTGGCATATTGCAAAACTACGAAATTTTTTGGCAGCTCACGGGGTATCCAGATTGCATGGATGCAAGAAATCCTAGGAATTTATCCATTGGGCTTCTATAGAGTCCTTTTGCCAGCTACCTTGGTTGGTGCTTTTGATGTAAACGTCTTTCCTCATGCTTCCTCTTCTACCTTCTTAGTGGCTTCAGCTTCTACTGCTACTTGAAGTACTTCTACTCGTTCTGCTTCTTCCACTGCTTTTTCTATCATGGCCTTCTCTACTGAAGCTTGCTTCTCCTATTCCTTGAGGAATTTAGAGGTGACCTCATAGACAATGACCATTGCCTCCCAGGTATAAGTGGTGAATAATCAGGGAACACTTAATAACTCATAAAAAAACTTAGATTTTGGACATCTTCTAGGCTGAGGTGTTTTGCTCTCTGAGCTAGTTCGAACACCTGTTCCTCTATAATGGATTCCTCCCATGTATCAATTTTTAAGGTATCCTCCACAATTTTTTTCAAGCCACTTCCAATTTTTCCTTTGGTAGAGGTTTTCCCCACTCATTGGTAAAATATGGAAAATCTATATCGACAAGAGCATAAAAATGAATCATGGATATAGTGTTCTCTCACTCTATGGTGCTAAGGATTTTTTGGCCTTCTCTCACCATGTCCATCCTTTGAAAATAGCTACGTAGTGTGACCTTGGTAGCTGACCAAGCATGATCCATCTCACTCAAGGGGTGAATGTAAATGCTGGAGTTAGCTAAAGCTTGGATTTTCATAGCCATTTCCATATAGAGCTCCAACATTTCCTCAATATTATCTATCAACTACTGCTCCATTTGAATATTTATTCTAGCTGCCTAGAGAAAATGTAATACTTGAACTACTTGTATGACCAGATTTTCATAGTTTTGGGTAGAGCGAAGGTGCACTTCCTTGATGCTATTTGGGAAAAATCCTACAGCCAGTGTGGCCTTCTCTACCAGTTGATTTTGTATGGCCTCTAGTTGCGTCTTGAGTGCTTGCAATCTCTATTCTTGTTGCATACCTTTCTTTCAAGTACACTGCTACCTATTGGCACAAATATTCATTCTCTATGGCTATCTTCTCCTCTTGTGCTCTACTTTTGGCCAAGGCACTTTTGAGTTCGATAATTTTATTCTCATTATAAAAATATATATGCTTAAAATACTCACTATGCAATTATACCGAACTCATATCAACCTGTATGTTGCCCATTTTCTCTGTGGGATAAATCTTGGTCAGGTCCTATGTTATGGTCTCATAAAAATAATAACTCGGTATTATTTCTTATTGTGGCTTCTGGACTAGGGTATTTACCTTAGTTGTGTGGGCCTACATGGCAAATGGATCAAAAACAACCTTCTTGAGCGGTCAAGCTAGAGCTAGTGCTTATTTATACCTTTTATTTCAACCACTATGATGAACTGAGGTGTGCTCGATTGATTCTCTACGTTGGGCTGCTTTGGTGCTACCTCAAATTTGAGCAGTACTTATAATTCAAAAAATGGTGTGAAAGGTATAAAAACTTGCAAGTGATCAGGATCAAAGGAAGTAGATGATATGGCTAGAAGGGGAGGGACCGAAACAACAAAGTGGATGGAGGAACCAAGTTTGGTTGCAGTTACGCTTACTCTGGGAGGAGCTTGTGTACTTATGGATTTGGTGAAAGTGGTAGCGAAAATGGATGGAGAAGGGCATGAAAATGGGTTTGACCCTAATGCAAATGAACTGAAAGGAAGGGAGACCAAATAAAGGGGAGTAGAAGCAGGAGCAATAATGACCTGGGAAGGAAAAGAAGGGAGTGTAATGGATATGGAGGACATACCGAAAGGTGGAGAGACTGACATAAATACTGACGGAAATAAGCTAACAACCACTACATGCTTTGAAGAAGAAGAAGAGGAAAAATAAGATGTACCTTCAAGCATGGTCACTGTGTGCTATAGTGATGGAAGTGACTATGAGATGATTTCTTCCTATTGCTCCTTCACTTCCACTTCAATGTTAATGATTTCCACCTGTGGATTCTCCATTTTCTAGTCCTCCTCTTATTCATGAATCATCATTAACATTTGTGCAACTGTCATTGAAGCCTTTGTCATCAGTAGAGGGGGAATAACAATCACCAAAACAACTACAACTATTGGAACTGTAATGACTAAAAATGCAGTAGTAGATAAGGAAATATCACCAATTCTTGGCTTCTTCATAGCTTTAAGGAATGGGGGTGCATATCAGATAGTTTGCTTCTTCACCAAAGGTACCTCATCAACTTTATGCTTCATCCATTGTGACCTTCACTAAAATACATACTGCTATTCTTCCTCCTCAGGAGTCTCCTCTTCAACTATGGGGTGCTCTCCCTTTGCCCCACTTTTACCACTATCAAAATGTTGGAAGCTTTGGGGTAAAACTTTAGAGAAAGTGATGGGTTGATAGGAATTAAAGAACTCATCGTAGGTATTTGAAAATACCTCATCCATATTCAACCCATAAGGAGATGTGGTATTTCCTTTATGGAACTGTATTATCCATGAGTTCGTAATTTTCTCCTCGATCAATAAGCGCTATCTTTCTTTTACTTGACTAAATAACTTGAGTGGAGGAATATAATTTTTGTACTTCACCATATTATACTCAGCCTCCTGTTAGTAGCAGTCATGCCAGGGTGGAAGCGATGTCATATCTTCATTGTGCTACTCCAAATCAAGTCCATCAAAATTATTTTACATTTTTCAATGTTGGGCTATGGACAACATTGAAATGTCTTGGCCTTGATTATCTCTATAAATTTTCCCAATGGGTCATACCTCCAATGTTGTAGTAGTTCTATCAACCCCAGGTCCTGAAGTGTTAATGTGAGTAGCCTATTCTAACCGACCTGACTTACTTCTATATTGCCGAACTTGAAAGGCATATTGCAAGTCATCTTCTTACTGTTCCCTACTCCATATACATCATTAACATAGTATGATTGGTTCATCACCTCCATGGAAATAATATGTTTAGTGGTGAAGTATGATAGTAGGAATGGCTTTCCCGTGAAGCCAAAAATTCTAATGACCATACCCTGAGCAATCAGAAAGATGTATCCCTTTTCTACTATAACTGCTACTTCTCTCATATCTTGTGAAAGCATGAGATTTTAGAAAGGAAAACTACTTCGATGCATTCAAAGAAAAATAACGCTTAAGTCCTAGAATATGAAGTGCATTAAACGAAAGAGGCAAATTGATTGAAATTAGTTACAAGAATTTAGAGAAGTCATAGCCCTTTTATTACTCTTTAACCTCGGTTACAAAATCGCCTCCTCCCCTTTTAAGGGTTAGAAGCGTTAAATGGATTTGGTTACAATCGTGATCAATGATCCCTCTTCCGCATGCCCACGTTTGAAATGGGCGGGCCAGAGTGTTGCCACCACTTATGCTGATGAATCCTCACTTCTTGCTGCTCCTCCTGCAATCAAAGAAACAAACAAGGCATTAGTAGCACCTGTGACAAAAAGGAGAGTTTGTTCTTTGAAATCGCCAAAAAGATGCATATGACCAATTGTCTAAAACAGTGCATAAAGTGAATCTAAATGACCTGAGAACCTAACAGAGGACAAAAGACATTACCATAGGGCCACTACCATTGAAACAGACAGCCAATATGCTTTCAACTGGAATTCATCCCTAGGCAGGACAAATTTTGACTGCTATTCGTCCCTGGGTGGGACGAATTCGACTGTGTTAGAAAAGTCGAAGTGATACTGCTCCAATGTCGACTCTCGGGACCTCCAAAACACCTACAAATAGAGGGGTTACGCAATTGGGGCCATTTTGGGACGACCCAGATGGTCGGATTCTCCCAATTTGGCCTCTATCCTTAGGAATTTGATATCGCCACCTGCAAGTTAGTGAGAGCTATACAATCGACAAAGCATGATAATGTGTGATCAAAATTCTATGAAATCAAAATTAGAGACTACTTAAACAACATAGCATAGAATAGAGATGAATAAATGATAATTAAAATGAAACTTAAAAGAAAAGTGTGGGGTGCCCAAATGGGCCGCCCACCGTTAGAACTTGATTTTGACGCCAATCCACTAGGGATGGGCTCAAAATCTCTTGGATTGGGGTGTCGGCAAATTGGTGGTTTGAGGTGGTCAAATGTTGGGTTTTGGGTTCGGATCCACACTTCCAAAAGCCATCCAATAACCTCTCTTGTGAAAGAGATTAATGGATGTGATAAGGTGAATCAAAAAATGTTACAAATGGGTGTTCAATTAGGCAGCACTTCGTTGCTTGAAATCACCTCCAATCTCCTCTCCTTTGGGTGGGAAAGTCCACCATTTTATAGACCCATGGGGTATCTTTGGAGGGGCATGCAAGGATGCCATGTGGCGGCCATGCCTTACCAAGAGGGAGGATAATCCTCCTTGACTTGGGCTTCCAATACTGCCCTTGTGACAGTCCACTAACTGCCAACCTACCCACCTACACACGCATGCATGGCAGGAGGCAATAATTGAATGTCCTTGGCTACCACTTGGCGACATTTTTATTTTTGCCCGATAAACCTGGAATTCGTCTTGACCAGGGACGATTTCAGAATTCGTCCCTGGGTGAGACGAATACCAGTTAGTATTTGTCCCTGGGTGAGACGAATACTGAGCAAAGTGTCTAAATGTGCCAAATTGCTTCTTGACCTTACAAAATTGCTATGAAAGTGGTTAGGACCACTGTTTGACCTCTGAGGGCTGCCCTGGGGGCTGTGTTTGTCAAAGTGATCAGTGTTTGCAGTAACGTAATTGGATTGGTGTCATTTTGGTGTCTACAGATGCCCATTTTTGGGATGCGCTGTGCATGGTGCAGTGCCGAGCAAAAATAGATAACCAAAGCACTAATGATTAGGGTTTCTTGGTAACCTAACCAACTTTTGATGCCCTAAGCATGGAAAGGGCACACATTCTTGAATACTTGCTTCTGACGAGCTAAGGAATTTGATTTCAAGTATTAACCTATTTTGGTGAGGTGTGACTTGAGCTTGGACATTGATCAGTCATGATTAGGCAAAGGGCGCAACCTTTTGTCCACAGGGGAACCTTGTGTTCATGATTCACGAATGCCAAGTATTTGATCAATTTGATTGTTATTGCTTGTTTACTGCCCCAAGCAGGAGCGTAGTTGTCTTTGTCAATGATTCTTTGAATGCATGTCGTTTTCCTTAATTGGGTGTGTGTTTGTTGATTTGTGACTAAGTGTGACTACCCCCTCAAGCGACGAATCGATGAGGGAATGACCTTCGTGAGAAAAGCGATGAGTTGCTTGACCCAAGATGACTTGTGCAAGGGTGCCTTTAGATGGTTTATCGTTAAGCATGTGCAATTTTTCCAACATTTGGACCTATTTTTGGTGGGTGTTAACCCTTTTGGTGATGCCATAATGGGGTGAAAGTGTCGAAAGTCCGTCTTCTTGTGGAGCGGTCCGGCTATGGTAGCCTTCTTGGGGAAGTAGGAGAGTGACAATTTGAGCCCCGACATCGATTTTCTATGCCAAGAGGTTAAGTGCAAGAGCACTTGTGTTCGGAAATGCTTATTGCTTTGTTTTTGTGTTGCATTTATTTTGTTGTTTTTATTGTTTTTGAGTGGGTTTTGACCCTTTTGTGACGTCGTTTGGGGGTGAAATTGTCAAAAATTTGTCTTCCCATGGAGCGGTCTGGCTATGGTAGCCTTATTTGAGATTAGGGTAGTGACAATGTAAACCTCGACATCAATTTTTCTATGCCAAGAGGTTAAGTGCAAGAGCACTTGTGTCTGGCAAGCACAATGATTGATGTTGATAGATGCATGCTTATGGTAATGGATGTATATGGTATGATAAATGCAAATGTTTTTGATTTATATATGATATGCAAAATGTAATGGATGAAATGAATTTGTGTTGTTTGGTTAGGGCACCATAGACTGTTTAGGATTATGTTTATTTCGTTTTTAGATGATTGCTGTGGTAAATGAATTTGTATGTATATATGTGGTTTTTCTCTCTTTTTTTTGTATTTTTTTGATGGTATTGCAAATATGGAAAGTAGCGCAGTTGGTTTAGAAATGTAGCTAAGGTTTTCAAAGACTCAAACTATTTTAAATTACTAGCCATGATTGTACTTTATCTTACAAGACTTTTGAACAAGGTATGAATTGGACTTGTTTTTGACCAAGCTATTTCACATCCCTGTGTGTGCAATTGAGTTCATTTATGTGGTATTTGTCAGAATACCACCAGTTCCAGATGGGCTTTCAACCGAGTCTGTACTGAGGATCACCTAATTAGCTCCACTAACTCCTTTGTTGTATTTAGTTAGATTAATCTGCAGTGTTATCCAGGATACCATAAGCTAGCTCATCCTTATGTGAACATTGGTCTGCATATATGCAAAGTGAATGTGACAGACATATTGTCATGCGGGTAGGATATCACCATTGCCAGATAGGCTGTCAACCAAACCTATAATGAGGATCACCTAGATGGTTTTCGAATGCTGAGAATTCCAGGGATTCAAGTTCAGGATATTTGTTGGTTGAATGATTTGGAAAGTTGCTTGTCCATATAGTGATGAAAATCATTGTTTATTTTTTGTTAATTCTTTTTGAGCAAGGATTTTGAATAGTAGTGATAACCACTTTTATTTGATTTTGTATTTTGAGTATTGTGAGGTTGGGCTAGTGAGTGGCCTTGATCCTTGTGGACTTGGGGACGACTACCCATCCTTTGCAGGGACGTGTAGTACAAATCCTTACAACATTGGGAACCAAGGGAGTGTTGGAGATTATGGAGCAAGGGCATTGGTCTGTTAGGCCTTGGGGATGACTACCCATCCTGGTTAGGGGTAGATAGTATGAATCCTTACAACTTGGAGATCAAAGGTGAATGGAAAGTGTTAGGATGTTTGTTGGAATTTTGTTCGTGAATGGTGTTGATCCTTTTAGGTCTTGGGGATGACTACCCATCCTTGGCAGGGACGTGTAGTACAAATCCTTACAACTTTGGGAACCGACTATGATTGGAATTTGGTAGTGGTGAAAACCACTATATATAGAGGTGAATGGATAGGAAAGAGCTTGTCCTTTTGTGAATTCTCAACATTCTGGAACCATTCGCATGGGGGGATGAGAAAGATAACCGTTTCACTTATGGTGACCTGGATTACTGCATAGGTTTCATCTTTCGTTTACACACTTGGGAATTTTTATGTGTTTTAATTTGTGTTGGGATGTTACATAACAAGGTGTATTTCAAGTGTAACTCTACCTTCGTGAAATTTGTCTGACTTGATACATTACATGGCTAAAGAGAAAAATGATGACTGAATCACGAAAACCCTTGATACATTAAAAGACCACTGACTCTAGTGTGGTAAAAGCAATGCATGGTGTTTTTTTTGTTTTTGTAAAATGGAACAGTGTGGAACAAGATGGACTAGTAGAGCAATTACAACCTATGGTGCCTTTGACCCGTACGACCACAAATATGCAATGTATGGATGCAATGCTTTGATGCAGCTATGTATTTTTTGTATTTTTGATGGATTTATTTTTTTTGAGTATGAAGATGAGGTGCGAGAAGAGCTCTCTATTGATGAATTTGAGTATGCCTAGAAATGAGATGCAAATTTTTGTTGTTTTTGATGATTCTTGTTGTTTTTGAATTTTCTTGATTTTTGACCAAGTGATTGTGGAAATCCTTGGAGCATTTTGGGATTGACCAAGTGATTTTAGGGATCCTTGGAGCATTTTTGGATTGACCAAGCGATTTTAGGGATCCTTGGAGCATTTTTGGGATTGACCAAGCGATTGCAAGAATCCTTGGAGCCTTTTTGGGATTGACCAAGTGATTTTAGGGATCCTTGGAGCATTTTTGGGATTGACCAAGCGATTGCAAGCATCCTTGGAGCCTTTTTGGGATTGACCAAGCGATTGCGATAATCCTTGGAGCCTTTGGGATGACCAAGAGATTGTGATAATCCTTGGAGCTTTTGGTTTGACCAAGCGATTACGATAATCCTTGGAGCTTTTGGGGTGACCAAGCGATTGCAATAATCCTTGGAGCTTTTGGGGTGACCAAGTGATTGCGATAATCCTTGGAGCATTTTGGGGTGACCAAGCGATTGCGATAATCCTTGGAGCGTTTTGGGGTGACCAAGCGATTTTAGGGATCCTTGGAGCATTTTTGGATTGACCAAGCGATTTTAGGGATCCTTGGAGCATTTTTGGGATTGACCAAGCGATTTTAGGGATCCTTGGAGCATTTTTGGATTGACCAAGCGATTTTAGGGATCCTTGGAGCATTTGGGTTTGACCAAGCGATTTTAGGGATCCTTGGAGCATTTTGGGATTGACCAAGTGATTTTAGGAATCCTTGGAGCATTTTTGGATTGACCAAGCGATTTTAGGGATCCTTGGAGCATTTTTGGGGTGACCAAGTGATTGCGATAATCCTTGGAGCTTTTGGGGTGACCAAGTGATTGCAATAATCCTTGGAGCTTTTGGGGTGACCAAGCGATTACGAGAATCCTTGGAGATTTTTGGGTTTGGACTATGGCTCTTCAGGGGATAGAGGTACCCCCAGCTTGATGGTATTTGTGCTTCGAATCTGGCTCTAGAGGGATTGGCATGAATGGATCGGCCCTATGCATGGATATGAGGATAGGGTCTACCCTCGATACTGATGTTGCTATGAAGTCTCTGGGTTGAAATTGATTTTTATGTGCCCAAAGTGGCAGATGTAATGCTTGGTCCCACTGTGGTGGGTTAACGTGCCACTCATGCCCTAGTATTATGTTTATCTGTTGAATTGCTTCATCGATATTTATAGGATGTCGATGCTATCACATGTGATTGCTGTGGGCTATCTTTGTTTTATCCTCACATTCGACCAGTGAGTATAGCTCATCAGAATCTAGATATTCTGAGACATGGAGGACTGCATCATCAGGTAGCCCTATGGTTAAAGTTTGATCCTCTTCGAAAGGAGCCTCATGTAAGTTGGGCCTTGGGAGATCCAAAATCTTGGTCTCTACTAACTCTAAGTGCTCTAGCACTTTGCATGTATCGAGAGATTTGAGCTCCTCCTCTTTGGTTGGTTCTTGTTGAGGAACTTGGGGCCTATGGAGGGGTGGCCAGATAGCACCCCCCATGCCTTGGTAGGGCAGCTCATCCCACTCTTCTTCTCGCTCTGATTCCTCAGAGGCTTCTTGAGGGATTTCTGAGGGTGGCCCATGAACTTGGGTGAATGTCTAAGGAAGGCACCCATCATTGGTTATAGGAGTGGCCTCCCGCTCATGTCTAGGAGGCATCGGGGGTGGTGCTTTAGGAATCGGGAGAGTAGCCTCCCGCTCCTGTCTAGGAGGTGTTGGGGGTAGTGTTTGATGAGGTTGTGATGACCTGTCTCGCCCCCATGGGTTGTGCCCCTCATAATATATTGTCTTATGCGTGTGAGGGGTTGGAGTCCTCTCCTACATAGTGTGTTGGAACAACTCATCCTTCTGGTGTTGAAGGTGCTCTTTATTTAGAAGATACCATTGCTCTAACTATTGTCGTTCTAGCTCAAGTTGCATGAGTTGCATCCAGTGTGCAAAATGCTTGACAGATTCTAAGATAGTTGGTCTCACCGCCTCATGTTTAGAAGGCCTAGATGCCTCTCCTAGATATCTATCTCGGTCGTAGTGATCCAAGATCTCTATAGGCCGCATCCCTCTATTGGGGGTAGCAGCATTTATCCGAGGCTCTGGCCTCAGTGTGTGACCATGGTATCTAGCAGGTGCGGAGGCGTATTGCTCCCGTGATGTATATTGTTTTTGAGGAAGGTAAGGGTCTTCCTAGTGCTCTCTTTCACAAGTGAAAATGGAATGGGCTGAGTTGGCTCGCCTCACCTGAGGAGCCTTATGTTCTGGATTTGTTCTTGTAGTCTTGACAACTATAGGGGGTGAAGGAGGGATAGTGTAATGATGTGGTTCCTCCCGTTGAACCTTATGTTGACCTAGCGCTTCATCGTGTGGTGACCGCTCATAGCGAGCATCTAAGGGAGCTCTCCTACGAACATACCCCTCATGGAAGGGTGTGTGCTGAGTGCTATGCTGAATAGGAGTGCTCCTAGAAGGGGTGCCCCTATAGTCCCTATCCGTTAAGGTTTGGAGGGGACTGCCTTGTGTGTCAGGCCGCCAAGGTGGTATGACCAAATCCTTGGGGCTATACCGGAGGTGACTTGAGCCTCCACTTTGTGCACCTTCCGCAGCGTCCGCCCTTGATTGGGCTTGGCTACGGGTGCAAACCATTGTGGTGCTTCTCTACTAGCTAAGCAGATTTTTATCTCATTTATGATGATTTTTCTTTTTGTTTACACTAAGCAAAAATGAACACACACATACACAAACCGTGATTATCTCTTTTAAGGATTAAATAGTATGTCCTAAACTGGTTTAGTGCATTTTGATGTTTTGTTTTGTTTTTGCAAGTTTTGAAGAACGTTTAAATGCATAATGTTGGCTCATATGACTCCCATAAATGGTTGCCCCTTCAATATACCATTGCCGGACCGATATACCAACCTCTCTATATACCCGCCCTTATGAGAGGGAAACTATAGGTACGTGAGAGCAGATGGTACGTGGAACATAGGTGGTACGAAAGGGGGGATTGTCCTGTTAATGACACCTACCATAGAAGACTTATCCTCGTGTGCATGGGAATCACCCCAGCGACACTCGATCAACTTTCGTCAGGATTTACGCCTAACAACAGTGACAATTGGGGAAATGGATGCAAAGCTAAGCCAAGGTGGTAATGAACCCACCGTTGGTCTTGCTCAAGGGCTGGGGTCTTACGACCATCTCCTTGGTTAAAAATGTGCCACATGATGTGTGTGTGGTTTATTTTACTTAAAATTGAAACATGCAATCAACCACTATTTTCTTTAAGCATGCAAGAATTGACAGAAAATGAAAGCAGAAAATCAGAAAAAAATGACAAAGACAGTTTGGAACTTTACCTCTTTTTTGCCCGGACTTGCTGTTTTTGATCCTCGGCTCTAAAAATTTATAGGCTGGAATTCGTCCCTCTGTGAGACAAATTATAGAACAGAATTCATCCTTTCCAGAGACGAATTTAAATTCATCTTAGGGTTAGACGAATTACAGCAAAGTATTCATCACAGTCAGAGACGAATAACAGTCTACGTTAAAAAAAAAAATTGTACCTGTCAAGAACAAAACACAAAAGGATCAGTTATTTGATCTAAAAACCAGGGGACAGAGTCCCATCGTGATCGCCACTAAAAGCATGAGATTTCAAAAGCTTTAGAAAGGAAAACTACTTCGATGCATTCAAATCAAAATAACGCTTAAGTCCTAGAATATGAAGTGCATTAAACAAAAGAGGCAAATTGATTGAAATCAGTTACAAGAATTTAGAGAAGTCACAACCCTTTTATTAAACTCTTTAACCTCGGTTACAAAATCACCTCCTCCCCTTTTAAGGGTTAGGAGCGTTAAATGGATTTGGTTACAATCGTGATCAATGATCCCTCTTTCGCATGCCCACGTTTGAAATGGGCGGGCTAGAGTGTTGCCACCGCTTATGCTGATGAATCCTCACTTCTTGCTGCTCCTCCTACAATCAAAGAAACAAACAAGGCGTTAGTAGCACCTGTGACAAAAGGGAAAGTTCGTTCTTTGAAATTTCCAAAAAGATGCATATGACCAATTGTCTAAAATAGTGCATAAAGTGAATCTAAATGACCTAAGAACCTAAAAGAGGATAGAAGACATTACCATAGGGCCACTGCCATTGAAACAATCGGCCAATCTACTTTCAATTGGAATTCGTCCCTGGGCAGGACGAATTTTGACTGCTATTCATCCCCGGGTGGGACGAATTCGACTATGTTAGAAAAGCCGAAGTGATACTGCTCCAATGTCGACTCTCGGGACCTCCAAAACACCTAAAAATAGAGGGGTTACGTAATTGGAGCCATTTTGGGACGACCCAGATGGTCAGATTCTCTCAATTTGGCCTATATCCTCGAGAATTCGATATCGCCACCTGCAAGTTAGTGAGAGCTATACAATCGACAAAGCATGATAATGTGTGATCAAAATTCTATGAAATCAAAATTAGAGACTACTTAAATAGCATAGCATAGAATAGAGATGAATAAATGATAATTAAAATGAAACTTAAAAGAAAAGTGTGGGGTGCCAAAATGGGCCGCCCACCATTAGAACTTGATTTTGATGCCAATCCACTAGGGATGGGCTCAAAATCTCTTGGATTGGGGTGTTGGAAAATTGGTGGTTTGAGGTGGTCAAATGTTGGGTTTTGGGTTCGGATCCATGCTTCCAAAATCCACCCAATAACATCTCTTGCGAAAGAGATTAATGGATGTGAGAAGGTGAATCAAAAAAGGTTGCAAATGGGTGTCCAATTGGGCAGCACTTCGTTGCTTGAAATCGCCTCCAATCTCCTCTCCTTTGGGTGGGAAAGTCCACCATTTTATAGACCCATGGGGTCTCTTTGGAGGGGCATGCAGGGATGCCATGTGGTGGCCATGCCTTCCCAAGAGGGAGGATACTCCTCCCTGACTTGGGCTTCTAAGACTGCCCTTGTGACAGTCCACTAACTACCAACCTACCCACCTACACGCGCATGCATGGCAAGAGGCAATAATTGAATGTCCTTGGCTGCCACTTGGCGACATTTTTCTTTTTGCCCATTAAACCTGGAATTTGTCCTGACCAGGGACAATTTTAGAATTTGTCCCTGGGTGAGACGAATCCCAGTTAGTATTCGTCCCTGGGTGAGACGAATGCTGAGCAAAGTGGCTAAATGTGCCAAATTGCTTCTTGACCTTACAAAATTGCTATGAAAGTGGTTAGGACCACTGTTTGACCTCTGAGGGCTGCCCTAGGGGCTATGTTTGTCAAAGTGATCAGTTTTTGTAGTCACGTAATCGGATTGGTGTCGTTTTGGTGTCTACATATTGCAACACTCTTTCACATATACCAAAAAGTAGTTCTATCGTGGGTCCCAAAAATAAATGGTTGAAACTATAAAATGACTCCTTGCTTGATAGAGCATAACTCCACATGTAAATTAGTATAATCTCATCCTTATCATCCATTTACCTCATTGTTATGAACAAGAAATGTTGGTGTAGATGAAAGAAGAAATACCATACCAAAAAATAAGTGTGCATGAACGATATCTCTTCTCTAGTTTGCAACCTATCTAGCTGAAAATATAGTTTTTGAGATATAAAATTATACCATTAGAATTAAACTAGATTGATGTCTTGCCTCATGGATGGTGGACAGTAAAATTCCACTTGGAAAATATATTTTGTTAGGGATTCCTACCACTTATGAATGGTGGAATCTATCGATAGACCAACCACCCTTTCTAACATTGAATAGATATCTAGGATCTTGAATTTTGTAAGTGACTTTAGAAAGTTTAGAATTTTCCCTAGTTGTGACTCTATAATCAAAATCGACGCATCATTATGGTAGAGACATATCTATCGTCCTGCTCATTGATATGTAATTTCTTGTTGATCGCATATGAAGGAGGTTTCCACCCACAAGCAAATGCTTCCCACACTTCATCAACGGTAATAGTGAAAAGTGCTTCCTTATTTGCTTTTTGCACTATTTTGGTAAGTGGATTATACAATCGAGCGATTAGCTTCACTAGCTCTAGATAAGGATGTACGTGCATACACAAATACCAAGATAATTGTATGTGAAATGACATAGTCAAAGGGCTCTTTATCGTTAATATTTTCTTTACTACGAACTCCACATATTGCCATAGTTTTTCCATGTCTGTGGATAATAACACAGTATCCAATCTCTACCATAGTATCACCGTATGGGTCCAAATCCACATTCTTGTTCCTTTGGGTCTTCTTAGATTTCAACCTACCTTCTTTCTTTCTAGATTTCTTGGGCTCTGTAGCCTCCTATGTCTCTTTACTTATTTTTCCCATTATATCCCTCTGGTGGCTATCCTAAAATTTCTTTGTAATACCTGCAACAACTCAAAAACACAACAACAATAATTTTTTTAAAAATTAAACTGGGAGGTCTTTATCTGTCTCTTTATATAGAGTGCCCCTCCCACCACCGTAGTAAATACTAAATTTTCCTTGGGTGATTTTAGAAGAAATGTACTTCATTTTACTCACCCAACATTGTTACTGAGATTAAATGGAAACTGAATGAAATTTGTTGTGAAATAATTTTAGGAAAGCATACCCTTCTTGCTACATTGCATTATTGAAAAGTGTACCATAGTGATATCAAAAAAATAAATCTGCTACTCGAGGACAAATAAACTCTTCTGGTTTTACCATCATGATATTTCACCTCTTCGGAACACCAAATCACCTTTCTAACAAAAATTTGGGTGCACATTCCGAATTAAATGCCTTGGAACGTGTCTTAGATCACATGCATGCTTCTCAAGATTTACCACACATCGAGGGTGAAATCGCCCTTATAGAGTGCTTTTGAAATTACAAAATCAAGGTGCTCCAAAAATAATGGGGTCAAAAGTATCATTGAGGCACACTTGTCTTCTTTCCATTTTGCTCCGAAAATACCTATGACTTGCTCGATATAATTCCATGGCAAATGGCCTTCTTTTAAAACAACTTTTGCTTTTCTTTTTCGCCCAAATTTGGAAAAAAACATGATTTTCTACAAAAACAATTGTTTTTAGGGCTTTTCTTTCTATTTTAGATTTTTCTTTATTTTAATTTCACCCGCATCATTATAAAGCACTCCTCACAAAGTGAAAACACTTTCGGTTCAAGTTATAAATTTTTTTTGCATATTTGCCCCAATAAGGAGCGAACGCCTCTTCTGACCATTTCTGACTTTGACCTTTAATAACTATTTTTTCCTCATTGAGGGGTGAACATGAGTTTTACCCCACATTTGGGATGAAAGCTCTTTTGATTGCTTCCATAATTTTGGTTCAATACTTTTGTTCCTCTTTTTATGTTCACCCTCAAAGGGAGGTGAATGGGATTTTCAACCCTTCCCTGGGGTGAAAGCACCTCTCCATGTAGTTGTTGTCTTGTGTTTCGGAATGGGGCAAAAAGGCCTTGCTTTTCCTATGTGCCTTTGGATGTAGAAAATATTTTCTTGAAGGCTTCTTCTTAGCTATGAGTTTTGTAACATCGTCTTTTTGAAACTAACCGAATTTTGTAAGCATAATAATAAATTTCAAAGGGAATCTTGGGGCAAAACTAATTTTCAAAAGAACATTTTTCTTCTTTTTTTTATATGTTATTTTATAAAGCAAATAAAATACTAAAAAGAAAATTTGTACATATTTACAAAGTGATACCTCTTTTATTCAAATCATTGAACATAGGCCTTTAGATGAAGGTCATTTATCGAAATCAAAATATGCTAGCCATTCATGTCTCGAAGATGATACACATTTGCAAAATTCACTACAGAGATATAAAATAGTCCCTCCCAGATCACATCAAACTTGTGGTGCTTTCCTAGTTTAGATTTATGCTCGTTTTATTTGAGGACTAAGTCTCCCACCTGAAACTTGCACTCTGTTGTCTTTTTTCCTAACCATTTCTGCATCGCTTTGGTGTGTTCGATGAAATATTGATATGAATTTTCTCTTTCTTCATCCAAATGTAATAATTGGTCCAACCTTGCACTCATTAAATCATACTCATCCTCTTATTCTTTAAACAACTACAGGTTCTGGAGGACAGGTAGCTCAATGTGAGTGGGCAAAATTACTTCTTTTCCATACACAAGGGAGTAAGGAGAGGCTTTAATATATTTTTTCATGGATATGTGGTTTGCCCATAATTCCTGATTCAACAATAAGTGCCAACCCCTTTTATTGTTTTACAGTGTCCCTTTTAAGATTTACAAGTTTTTATTGGTGGATTCGGCCAATTCATTCCCTTGCAGGTAATAATTAGATGATATCTTGAGATAGATATCATACTTGTTTACAAATTCAATAATTTTTGTCCCAATAAACGAAGTCCCATTATATGTTACAATAGCATTGGGGGCACCAAAGCGGGTAATGAGTCCCTCAAGGAAAGAAATGATAAAAGCTTGATCTACTTTTTTGGTAGGAATAGCCTCTGCCCACCTGGTGAAATAATATGTCATTGTTAAAATGTACTTATGTTCTATGGAGGAATGTGGATCAATACATCCAATCAATTCTAGGACCCACTATTGAAATGACGCTTCAACTTGAATCGGGTGTAGGGGAAATGATCCTTTCTTGGTCTTGCCAACATACTGCTGACAGTTATCATAGTGCCAACTTACTTTATGTGCATATGTGAAAAGGGTAGGCCAGAAGTAGCTATCCTGAATGATACTCAATGCCATGGGCCTTCCTACATAATGACCACCCAATAAACTAGAATGAAACTCCTCCAGTATTATTTCCTTCTCTGATTCCTTCACACACCTAAGGAGAACTCCATCTATATTCTTGTGAAACAACTCACTTGGAAATAGGATATACTTGAGTTCTTACAACCTAAACCTTCAATGCTATGAAGCATCGAGATATGATGGACATTTCCCATAGGTAAATAATTCAACAAATCTATCCAATTATGACCTATCATAGCATGATTTGCACAAATGATTTCGTAGATATCCTCTTTTTGTACTATAACCAATGATTTGGATGTTATGATTTTAGCTAATTCTTGGTAGAGAGCTCATCCATGAACCAATTTAGTTGATCAAATCTCCATATCATATTCCTCAAATTTTGAGACCCAACATGCTCTTTTATCGCCTAGTTCCCCTTAGAGAATGAAGTTTATGACATCTAGGTGTATAACATAAATGACTATTTGGCTCTATGAGACAAAGTACCAAAACTTATTTAGGAATTTCATCACTGTGTACACCTATTTTTTAATAAAATTATACTTCTCCTGGTGTAGTGCAATAACTTGGCTCAGAAAGGTGATTGGTTTTCATCTTCTTCCTCTTGCTTTTGTATGAGAACGATGGCATAACTCTCTTGCTCACCTACTACATAGATAATGAAGTCCTTTGAGTAATCCATATTGATTAACACTAGTGCTTGGGTTATTATTTCCTTAATTTCTCAAAAATATCATCTTCTCTCCTTGGTCCATTTGAAATCTGCATTATTTTTTAAGAGCTTGGTCATGGATTTCACCACTTGAGAAAAATTGATAATGAATTTTCAAATGAAATTTATATAACCGAAGAAATATTGTAGGTATTTCTTATTAGCTGGCAGTGGTAGCTTGAGGAGCACCTTGGCATTTGTGGGATCAATAGTTAGTCCTTCTTGTGAGATCACATTACCTAAAAATTTTCCTTCTTTGATAGCGAATATAGACTTTTTTGGATTAATGAAAATCCTAAATTCTTGGTATTTTTTGAACACCTACCTCAAATAAGAAACATACTCTTCTCTATGACGTGAAAACACAGTCATGACATCAAGGTAAATTATAATAATTATATTTAACAACTCACCAAAAGCGATGTCCATGGCTCTCTAGAAGGTAGCACCAGCATTTGAAAGACAAAATACATTATTTGATAGGTGAACATGCCCCACTTAGTAGTGAACATCATCTTGTGCTGGCTCTCATATTTTACCTAGATATGGTTGTAACTAAAGAAACTATCTAGAAATAAAAATATCTATGCTTCGACAACCACATGGATGATTTGATCAATCTACGATAAATGGTAATGATATTTTAATGATGCCTAGTTTAGATTCCAAAAATCCATGAATAAATAGATATCCCCATTCTTATTTCAAACTGGCACTAGGTTCGCCACTCATGTTGAGTGCTTAATTAGATATATTATCTTTAATTCCAACATATTTAATAGTTCTACCTTCATGAGCAACTCAATCTTGGTATTGATAGGTAACTATTTTTACCAAAAAGGTTTTACTCCCTCCTACAACTCAATGGCATGTTGTTTTACATTCTTTTCATATCCCTTCAAATCATGATAGCTTCATACAACAATGTTGGGGAACTCGTAACAAGAGCTCTCATTATCTTCCAATTCTTCTAAAGTACAATCCATTATGATTCGTATTAGTATATATGAATAAGTCTGCTATAACTCTGTAGGAGGAACTAGAAAAATACTAGCCTTTGTGCCATTCTTGCACCTCACACCATCAAAATACAACTTTAATAACTGATATGCAATGGGGTTTGGGGAATCAAGCACCTTTTCTTCAATCTACTCAGGTTTGGTTATAGTATAACAACCAATATTAGTTTCGACCATCACGTTAAAATCCATGAGTGAGAGTTCATATTCAATGTGAAGCTCACCAAGCGCTTCTTCCATCAAGTCAGCTTCTTATAATTATTTGGTCATCATGTTGACTGCACATAGAGATTCTTCTTCCTCTTCCAATTTTCTATGTGGAAAGTGGATGACTTCTCATTATAAATGTATATTCTTCTTCCCTTGTATGGTATCTCAATATGTGAATAATATAAGAAAAGTTATCCTCCTAACTTCGTAGTGAACTCCCTCGAGAGACACATGCTAAAGTATGGTTCCAAGTCAACCACCACTACTTCCTGGATAACAATGATTTACAACATGCTATGTAGAACAATAGGGATATCTTTGATTACTCCCACCATCTTGACTAGGGTTCTATCCAACTGCAACACTCCTGGGCTACTTCTTGTATATTCCATCCCCATGACTTTGCATACTACCTTTGGCATGATAGTAGTTGCGACACCAAAATCAATCATACAATTGTGCAAAATCCATCCCTCCATTCTGAGTGACAAATAGAATGGGGTGGTTTATTATTTCTAGTGGTAGAAGTCAAAAATGTCTATGCTAACAAGGTTTGGGAATGAATATTCTTTTGATATTTTGCAGTCTTGAGACTCCTGCAGTAGGTCAACTTGTTTAGGCATCTGTAGCGTGTCGCACAAGATCACTTTTTCCAGTATCTTCTTAATTTATTCCACAATATTATAATTAAAAACACTAGGATATTTTTATTCTAAAACTCACTCATACTTTTCTTGATGCTATTGAGTAGCTTCCACCCTTTGCAGCTTAGTCAACGACGGGCACCGAATGTGTTCCTTGGCTTGTTATTTTGCCTCATTTTGTGCTTGAGTAGTTGTGGGCTACGAAGCTGATGCATTTATCTACAACTTTTATTGAGTAGTTTTGGGTAGTAGATCCTTCAACAAGATAGAATCTTCCTGCTTCACCATTGCACTAGGTGCTTTCACTGGCAGTTACACTTTTTCATTTTGTACCTATGGTTCTATAGAAACCTTCAAAGGCTCCAACTCCATTGGATCTATAGTCACTGGCTTCTTTCCAGATATTGTAAGAACTAATACTTACTCCAAAGAAGGTACCATAAAATTATGAGCATCCTCCATTATCATATTGACTTATCTACTGGTAGAAATTTTTGCTAACATTTGTACATAGTTTAGATGAACCTTGCATGTGTCTTCTCCATGAGGATCATTGCAAGGTGAGCACCAATACGCATTATCTATTGTACTATTTTCTTCATTTTCTAACACCATTGTGCTCCTATCAGGACCCTTGCTAGTTTTTGATTTCTCCCTAGTAATTGGTGTTGTTTGAAACCTTCATGACCAAAAGTTAGCTTTAGATTATTTCTTCCTTACTACAGTCAGTTCATTTGACATTGTTCTTATAGCTGAATTTGTAGATTTCACATCTTATAACAACTTCATATAAGGATCAAGATTCGAGGATGAAGGAGGTTTTGATAAAGATAAAGGCATCAATAGAGCAGGCAATGGTAGTGGAACAGGTGGTGCTGGTAGCATCGAGAAAGGAATAGGTGCTAGAAAATGTAGTGTAACCAATGAGGGTAAATGCAAAATAGTTGGTGCGAGAATTTATGGAACTAGAAGCATAGTTATTTGAGGTGAACCCAAGATCCATGAGGAAACTAGGTACATAGAAGGCATAGGCTATGAGAATGCATTGGAATATAAGTGTTGTGGAAGGTTGGGAAGAATAGGCATGGTCACTTTCAGTGGATGCTTGCCTATGATGATCGAGTTGGATTTAGCTTTCTACGCTTGAGTGTATAGATTTGGAAAGGTATTAACATTGGTTTACCAAAAAACCATGCCAATGTCAGAGTTAAATGCTCTAAGATAACAAAATACAACTTGTTCATGTGTGGGCTTAAGACCATCATAAACGCTTTACCAAATTTAGGTGAACCTAACATTGAAATCTACTATCTCATCTTATGGATGCCTTTGGATCATGGTAAATTGATGTAGCAAGGAGAATGGATTGGCCTGCTCATGAAAATTCTTGATAAATAATTCTGCCAACTGATCCCATGTAGCTATGGTTGTAGGCGCTAAATATTGGAACCAATACAACAAATTTCCTCTAAGTGATAGCACTAGAAACCTTACCATAATATATTCATTTACAATGCTATGTATCATAGTCAAAGAAACCACATCCTGAATATGCTCATAAGCGGTCTTACCAGTACCATCATAAGTAGGCAAAGCCTTCAAAGCTGCTTGGGAAATTGGATTTTGTGCTTGTAAATTCAAGGCTCCTAAGCTATTCCATGCTAGGAACTGCCTTGGTGGTTGTGGTTGTTGTGGAAGTAGGTTCTAAGCCATGTAGACTGGTGTGTGTGGTTGAGCTTGAGGGACACTAGTAGCAGTAATAACTGGACTTGTGGGATTAGAAAGAACAAAAAATAATGAGGATGTTATGGATGTTGTATGAGGTTTATGAGGTAACAATGTTGTATGACATAAAGTAACTAGTTGAGGATGCTCTACTAACCTTTGGGTATGAAATTCATAGAACTCAATGGGATTTTCAAGATTTTTGGCCTTCGATCTCATAATAATGAAGCATAACTTTCATTGCCCTCACATTTAGAGGCTTCTAGGTATAATGAGTCACCAGATTTTCTAACTATACACCACGAAGGTGAAAATCAAACCTCAATACTATTGAAAGTAGAACTTTTAGGGTCCCATCGGGTATGCCAAAAAATGTTGGTCAAATATATACCTAATTATACAAACATGTGTTTGTGCACCCTAGACATGCCAACATTGAAATGTTGAAGAAAATAAATGTACTTCGTACCAATATATAGAGAGGGTTGGCTCCCTTACTAAATTCTACATTTGTTTAAGACTAAGGTTGTAGGAAATAAATTAGAAATGACAGAAAAATATGGGAAATAGGGCCACAAGCTAAAGGTGTAGGATTGGGGATAGACTAGCAGCAAGATGAATTCCACCCAAGCATTGAAGTATCATGTAATAAAACAAGGTGATGGAATTTACTTACAATATTGCAAAGACAACCTCTAGGATCACATTCTAGAACTCACTCCCTCACTAGCAATGTTCAAATTTAGATGCAAAATTTAAACTTAACAATAGACAATAAATATGAGCATAAAATAGAAATGCATAAAATAGAAGGAAATCACACACAATATCACTTGTAAATTCAGAAGCCAAGTATCTTCTATTGATGCAGAGAACTTGAATAGTTTTTCTGCAGAATGTCTAACCTCCTTTACAATGAAAATTGAGTAGTATTTATAGAGGATTTCGTCTCTTTCATTAAATGCACATGGAGATAGAATGTTCATAGATAAGGAACCATAGTGAGAAAATTCCTTCTTGGAAATATTAAAAACTCATCCTTTCAACACAACGATCTAGATTTTAAGGAAAATCCTCCAAGAAATCAATATATTTGGGTGTTGATGTATGGAAAACTATAATGCTTAGTCGTTGACTGGATATATTCGCTATCTCAAAAATATGCTTCTACTTGGAAATAATGAAAATTGGTTGGTGCTTTTAATACGGCTACTCCCTTTTCTTGAGATCCACAATTCAAATTTCTCCTCACCTCAATCATTCAATGATCTCCATTTACTTACCTTCGATTCTTCTTTTAAACCTGCGATGTTATTAATCATACAGTTTGCTCAAAATGGGCAATAAACGAATGCACATTCACTCTTTCCATTACGTTCCTTGGTGGAAAGGGTACCCTTATGAATCTAATGGATTTTATTCCTTTCTTGGTCATAGCAGCATTCATCATTTTTTCCTTAACAAAAGTACCTTCAACAAATGGTTTGTTCCCTTTGAAATCTACGTTCACACCCAAAAAAGGTGAAAGGATTTGTCACCTCACTTTTGGGGTGAACAAAAAATTGACTATTCAATGCTGATTCGATCTTTATAATGTTTGCTCAAACTTGGATATCCATAGTACATTTGCCCCTCAGAGAGGTGAATGGAGGTTTCGCCTCTCAACCGGGGTAAACACACCGTTGAATTTTCAAAACTTCATATTTTAATGGCATTCACCCCAACTTGGGGTGAACAAAATTTTTTCCATATCCTCGGGGTTAACACACCCATGTTTAAAACTTACAAATTTCTTTGCTAAGTCTATCACAACTCAAGACTTTCACAAAATATACTTCCAACAAATCAACAGGATAGATGAGTGTGCTTCTTCAATTTTCAAGGACGTTCACCCCAAAGTGGGGTGAACAAAGCTTTCACCCCACCTTTGGGGTGAACATGATTATTTTTACATCTTGACTTCGAATGACTTTGAAACTTAGCCATTTTTTTGAAACTTGATTCTTTCTTAATTTCTTTTCTTCAATCGCCTCAACGAAGTGCGCATAGAGTTTTCACCCCTTAATTGGAGTGAATCGTACTCACCAAAGTTGGTCATGTCTAATTTATTTTACATTTGCCTTGGAGTGAGGTGAACGATCTTTTCACCCATTTCTTGAGGTGAACACAATTTTCATATTCAATGAAACTCTTATTTTATGCGCTTAGTCTTTTATGCACCATTTTACAACTGTTTTACAGGCAATTCAAACCAAAGTCTCCAATCCATTCCCCTAGACATTTTCCTTAAAACACCCATTATTTTCAAGCCAAAATTATGCAAGAAAACAAAGAAGAAAAATAAAATATAACTACAACATATTATATCGGTCAAAATACTGTATGTTAATATTAATATATTTTTCCGCATTACAATAAAAAATTCATTAAAAATATTAATATGGCATATGTAAAACTGCCAACACTTCCTTCTCAATCCCTGTACAAAATTTTTGAAACCCTATCACCATATATATATCTTGAAGCAATCCCATCCAAAGTTTTAAAATTTGATCCAAATTGAGTGGTTTTTTATCACACCAAGTATCCATCTAGGTAGAACATTTTTCTCTAGTTCCCACCACCCATATTAAACCTTTAATCATAAGATCAACTTGGGTCATTGGTAGAGAAAAAGTAGTAAATATTAAACTTGGGTTACTGGGATCAACATACTTACTCAGAATAATTCTTGCCCATTATCTTTGACTCTCTTTGTACAATCTCTAGATTACTTTTCCCCTAAGAGCTAAGTTTGCATCTCCATAAAATCTTAAATCAAGACCTCCCCTAGTTTTATCATCACACAACTTGCTCAATTTCACCAAAGGAAATTTATTTTTATCATGTACACCTAACCATAAAAAGAATCACATAATATAGATTAAATGTTTTTCAAATGATTTTGGCATTAAATACAATGCCATATAATATGTTGGAATGGCTTGTAATACTGACTTAATTAACTACACTCTTCCTTATAATGATAACCATCTACCTTTCCAAGCTAGAAGTTTATTCTAAACTTTACTAATAACTGGATTCCATAAATATATCCTTATTCTCCTTTGAAATAAATACATCCCTAGATAAGGTGTTTGTAAATTTGCCTCCTCCATTTGAAACAACCTATAAATTATTTCTTTGATATTATCAGGAGTTTTAAGAAAGTAAATTATCTAGTCCTATTATTTTTTTGCCCTAAAGCTCTTTCATAGTCTTTTAAAATGTTATTCAAATCTTTGGTATCATTTATCCTTTCCCTTTCAAAAAGGGTTGTATCATCTACAAATTGTTTATGGGTGTTGTTATCGATGTTATTACTAACCTTAAGTCCACTTATAAGCCCATATTGGTAAGCCTTATTTAGGTTCCTACTCAAAAAATTTGCTATAATAATTAACAAATATGGAGATAGAGGATTACCTTAGCTAAGGCCTCCCTTGGCTTTAAAATATTCTATCACTAACCCATTGACCAACACTGAATACAAAATTGTAGAGACACAATATTTAATCCATCTAACCCATTTCTTCTTGAAACCACACTTTTCTAAAAATATAAAAATAAAATCACATTTAACCCTATCATAGGCTTTACCCACATCAAGTTTTAAGATCATTTCTTTCTCTTTTCTTGAAGCTGATGAATATATAACTTCATGAGCTACTATGATCTTGTCCAAAATTTGTCTCTTTCATAAATCCTCCTTTCTCTTCTGAAATTATTTTGTCTAAAAATAACCTTAAGCTATTCACCATCACTTTGGAGATAATCTTATAAGCCATATTACATAGGCTCATGGGTATAAAATAATAAAATAATTCAAAATCCTTATTTTTTGGAATTAGAGTAAGATATGTTCCATTTATTTTATAAGGTATGTATTATTTTACCCTAGACTGATCCACTGCCACCAATAAAGAATCCTTCACTATATCCCAATTATGTTGGTAAAAATCTATAGAGAGCCAATTTGGACATGGGGATTTATCCTTATTAAAATAGAAAAGAGCTAAATTAACTTCTTCTAGAGTAATAGTCTCCATCAATTTCCTATTGTCTTCATTTGTTATAATTTAAGGAACATATTGAAGAAGTTTATCATTAAGTACTTTGATCTCCTCTGAACCTTGTATATTTTGATAAAAATATTTTACCTCTTTTCTAATTTCACTCTAATCTTCAATCCAAACCCCTTTTGTAGATTTAATTTTACTAATTCTGGAAGTTGATATTTTTACTATAGTCATCCTATGAAAAAAATTGTATTTTTATCTCCTTTTAACCAAGTTTATCTTGATTTTAATCTCTAGAATTTATCTTACTCAAAATATTATGATATTCACTAAGAAACTCCATTTCATATGAGCTTGGGTTATTAAGATCACCTTTTTAAAATTTTGAAATTTTATCTTTTAGTTCTTCTTTCTTATCAAAAATATTTCCAAAACTGTTCTTGTTCCATTCTTTTAATCTAGATGTCATAGATTTAATTTGATTCGAAAGAGCATACAACCCACCATTATGTAAATAATTCCATGTTTGAGCTATCATATCAATAAATTGAGGATGATATTTCCACATCTGCTCATATAAAAAATATGATATTTTTCTAAATTCACTTACCACCATTTTAACTCGTATTGGACAGTTATCTAAACCAATCCTTGTTAAGGTATTGATTTTAGCACATGTTCCTTCATCTAGCCAAACGTCTAAGAGAATGCATCTATCTAATTTTTCTACTATAAGGTTATCGCCTCTCTTGTTTTTGGTCCAATTATAGTTATCTTCTTCAAACTCAACCTCCCATAGAATATTATTTTGAATAAAAGCTGAGAAATATTTCATACTTTAGATTAATTTCCTAATTCCCCAAAAATTTTCATCTAGCTTGGTTATGGAATTAAAATATCCAATTATCATGAATCAAGTTTCTTGGTCTTTACTTATCATAAAGGCTTCAATCCCACTCCAAAATTCTAATCTAATTTATTGAGTTGTAGGTCCATAGACATTGATAAGGATGAAACAAATATTTGCAAAGTAGCAAGTGACTAAAGAAGCTATCCAATGACTAGTTTTATGAATGGTTACACAAGATGTTCTATAAGGATTCCAAAAAGTTAGAATTTACCTTATTGCTCCTTTGGAATACATAGCATTCCATTCACATATTTCCCATAGAATCCTTTTGAAACTTCTTTTGTCATTTTAGTTTCCCGGATACAAAGAATATTAGGCTTATTACTTAAACATAGGTCTCTAATACACCTCTACTTTGAGGGAGCATTAGCACCCCTTATATTCCATGAGATGATAATCATGTCTCATTAGGGGCTTTTGGACCTGCTTATGTATTACCAATATCATTTTGTTATTTGGTAAATAGAAGTTCAACAAACTTAGTTTGGGTTTCTTTCTCTATGTTTGCTCTTACTTCCCTAGGTATTGCTTGATAATTTGAAGATTTTCCTATTTTTGACTTACCTATATCAGGAGTAGATATTATTATTGTATTCCTAAATATTCTTTCACACTTTTTTTTCACCGTATTTATCCTCTCCTGGATCTATTACATAATATTTTGATTTGTCCTGCTCATTTTCTGGTATTTCATTATTAATGGTAGAACTATTAACTTCTAAAATTACATTTTATTTACAAATGTTTTTCTCCTGAATGGTGCATGGTACTTTAAGAGAGTATTTAAAATCTGATGAGACACATTCCTTAGGTTCATTGAGAATGTTCTTCCTTAAATCAAGATCATACTGAATAGATGGTTTCTCTAAGCTTTGATCTATTTTTCTTCATAGTCTAAAGCCTCAAAAGAGTTGGTGTTTATTCTAATATCCTTCTTTATTGGTCTCCACTATTTATTTTATTTTATTTTTCTAGATCTATGTTTTAGAAGTTGAAAAATATCTTCATCCATAACCATTTGTAAGTTTCTCTTACGATTTTCTACATATGATTCTACTAGGCTCTTCTTAGGGCATGATATCTCAATATGGCCCATCTCATAAAATATTCTACATCTAAAATATATGGTTTCATAATCTATAGTTTGGATCCACATATTAACCCCATAATTAAGAATGATTTATTCTGGTAAAACTTTACTTATATCGATCATGACCAATATTCGAGCATAAATAGCCAAGAATCCATTTTCATCGTATCTTAAATATCAATGAATTCTCACAGAGTGTTACCTATTGCCTTAAAGGTATCTATTTCCCAAAATTCAATGGGAAACCCAAACATCCTAACCCAGACTGGTACTAGGGATAGATTTACATTTTTAGGTAAAAAGACTTTATACCAATGGGTAAGGAAGAGTCCTACTCTTCCCATAAACCAAGTAACCCCTTTTAGGATTTTTTATCTTTCTTCCTTAGAATAAAAAATGGCTAGGAAGAAACCTTTGGGAAGAAATGATAGAATTACTCCTAGAGACTTCCAACTCCTATCAATCCATTTTCTCAAGGGTGAAGCCCTTGGCCAATACCCATTAAATGTACCAAAAATAGCCCTATATTGGGGCAATAAGGATCTCTCTAATGTGTACTCACTAACCTCTACCACTAGAGATGATTCTAAGAATCTAACTATAAATCGATCCATGGAAAAAAACTAAAACTCAAAATCTATTGAAATTCTATAGCAAATATAATATTTGATAAACAATTTATAAAATTTTCATGCATAGTTTTCTAAGATAAAGAAAGGGAAAATAAACATAACTAAAAAATTATTTGTCTAGATAGAATGTCTTGTCTCATTGAAGTCCTAGCCCTTCATTGCTCTTCCCATCATTTGAACCCTAGCTAAAAAATATTTGCAATTTTGTTTTTCACGACTTGAAAAATTGTCATTGCCCTTGTTCCAAATGGTTGACTTCATAGGATCACATCTCCCTCAATATTTCTTATATTCTTGCATATGACCACTCAATTTAAAGTTATTCAAATTTTGCACAAGTTGGTCAAATTCTAGTCTACATTAAACTTACAACATACTTTACTATGGATTACCTTACACAATTAACATTTAAAAAGGCCATTGGTTGATGTGTCAAAATATAAATACTTCACAAGTGCTTGTAAGAATTTCACAACAATAGATATGTACAACATTACAAAAGATGAATAGAAGAGTAGAACGGATTGGTTTATTCCAAGGATTAACTCTGTATAAATAGCAAAGTTGATCATTGAGAGCCATTGGATTACAAAAACTCATCAGACCTGATGAAGACACCACTGAGAGTTCTCCTGACACATGGAGGAGTGGAAACTCAAGAGTCTATCCTAGTGGAACTTGAGAGAATATTTTCTTATTCTAACACCTCCTTAAGTGATACTAGGGGTGAATCATACAAATGAGTCCTGGAAACAAGGCCTGATGAGGTACTCATGTACAATGACTTATTTTGAAGAGATGGTAAAACCCAATGGGAAAAACCATTAATCAAAAGGAAGTTATGGCAAATATTGTCCTCTTTAACAAGAAAGAAAGATGATTTCTGACAACTTGGCCTGATTAGGTATTCATTTACATAATATTATTTGTTAAAAAACCCTTGTGGGGAAAAATCAACAATGAGAGGCTTGTCTTCGTATGGCGAAGATTATCCTCTTTATACAAGAAATAGATATGAGTCCTGACAACTTGGCCTAATTAGGTACTCATATACAATAAATAATTAGTGAAAAAATCCCTGTGGGGAAAAACCAACTATTAGAAGAAGAGAGGCTTATCTTCGTATGGTGAAGATTGTCCTCATAAAAGAAATCAATGCAGTTGTATAACTCCAAGATTATCTCACAATTGAAGGTAACATGGAGAAGGAAATGACTTGGTGAAGATATCTGCAATTTTATTCTCAGTTGGAATATAATCCAAGTGTATGTTACCGTTCTGAATATGTTGCCTTATGAAGTGCATGTGTATCTCAATGTGCTTGGTTTTTTGATGTTCATTTGGATTTTGTGCAATATGAATAATTCTTTTATTGTCACACCAAAGAGTTATAGGCTTCTCATGGGTGAAACCAAATTCTCTCAGAATTTGATGACGCCAAAGAGCTTCCTGACTAGCCAAAACTGCCACCTTGTATTATTCCCCTGGAGAAGATAGAGCTACTGCTTGTTATTTCTTGCATAACTAGGCTATTGGTGAAGAATCAAGGCAAAATACATAGCCTGAGGTGGAACATCTATCTCCTATTGAACGTGCCCAATATTAATCTGTGTAACCAATAATATCCATGGTACTAGAGCAGGATAGATTTTGCTTGCATTCGCTCTTGAAGGTTCTAGGATCTGGTTCATTTGCTTTGGATATTTTTTTGACTAACTTGCTTGAAAATATGCAATAGTCAGTTTTATCCATATTTTTTAATTCATAAAAATCCTTATTGTTGTTAATATATGTATTTTTTTTAAAAACTGATATTGTTTTTTGAGGGTAATTTTTTGAATTTTTACAGTGCTCTTCCTTTTATTAAAGGAAGAGCATTTTTTTTGTGAGAGATCCACCCTCGTTTTACAACAATATAGTGGTTTTACCCTCTTAGAAAGATGATGTGATTTTATTTCATTGCCCTAATATTTGTTTGGTGCACATCCTTTTCGTAGCTCCTTGCATTCGTTGGTGATGCCTCTTATAATGGCCCCAATATTGTCTCTAATATTGGTGTTTTATTTAAAAAAACAATAAATTTATTTTAAAAGCCTCTTATTCTGTGAATCACCTTTGTCTCTAACCATAAATGCAAGTTTTAATACAACGCAGTGTGTTTTTTATTATCATTGGTCTTGGTGTGCCACCCGCAACATGGCTCTCGATGTGCTCCACGATGTCATTGAAACGGATCTCCATATATTCTCTCTAAGTGAATGTTATTCTGGTGCTCAATAGCGATCGCTCCATTTATACTCTTCACTTGAGAGAGAAAACACATCTGCTCTGTTGTTCTATTCTGGTTTGAGTCTTTCATTTCAAGTGATTCAAAGTATATTTAGATTTTTTCCTAACTCGTCTGTAGGGAATTTTATCACAGGAAATGCTCTTTTTTGTTGTTATTTTTTGTACTCCTCTCCCCTGTAGCTCTTCAAAGCTCTCATCTCCGAAGATCGAGATCAGAGATCTAAATACTATAGTTCTTTATTTTTTTTACTATCTCTACCTCCTTAACTCGTCTGCACAGGTGTATGTTCATTTTTTGCATCCTTGAAAACCACTTCTTGCCTCTGCCTGGTTTGAAGTAGCGATGACTCTAAAAGAAAAAATCAATTCTTTTTTTTGGGTGCTTCAAATTTTTTAGATCCATTTTGCTTTGCAGAGGATGTTTTCTCCCTCATGATCTAAAGTGAGGAATATATTATCTTATATATATGTTCTCTGGATTGTTTTGTCTACGCAGGTTTCTAATGTCTCTTTGGTGGCATCTCAGGTTTCTTGCAGTCTTCGAAATATATCTCTATTGTTTGCCTCCACCTGACTCAAACCAGTGATGAAACATTTTCTCCCTTGCAGTCTAAATCAAGGAAGATATTATGTATATATATATATATATATATATATATATATATATATATGTTCTTTGGATTGTTTGTCTTCGCAGGTTTCTCAAGTCTCTTTGGTGGCATCTCAAGTTTCTCACAGTCTTCGAAAGAAATCTCTGATGTTTGCCTCCGCTTGACTCGAACCAACGATGGGTCTAAAGACTAAGTTAACATTTTTTCTGTTCTTCAGGGTGCTTCTAATTTCTCAGAAGCTTCTAATTTCTCAGAAGACGTAGGATTTATTTTAATCCTCATTTTTTTAAAGGTTATATTCACTTCAATTTCGAAGTATTATATTGACTCCTTCTCAAAAGCTTTTTTACACAAAAAGCCCTTTGATAAGTCGTAGTCTATTGTAACCATAATATAATTTTTTTTTTTGGGGGGGTTTATGTGCAACCTTATGCACATTGGTGTCTCTTGAAGGGGGGTTGTATTTTTTATCTATCTCTTCCTCAAAAGTTTTTTTTTTCATTTTAGGTTTTCAATTTAATAGAGGTGTAATTATTGAAATATAATTTTTTAGCATACACTCTCTAATTAAATATTCACACCTAACTTGTTTATCAAATTATTAAAAAGCTATCTTCTATTTAACTTCTTCTAAATATATTATTTAAATAATAATTTTATCAAGAAGTTCTAGTTTTTTAAATATTCATAAATTACTCTCATCTTATTTAGTTTATTAATTACGCTGATAGACGTCCTACAATGGCAGCCAGGAAGGTTAGACACATCGTAAACAATATTAATATTTTATTAAACGCTGAGAGTTATCTATAAACATCAAGAGTTATAAATCTCGAGGCGCCTATCTCATTTCTGGGGGGTGTGATAGATAGGCGCCTCGAGATTGAAAACTCTCGGTGTTTATAGATATATATATATATATATATATATTTTATATATCTAATCCAGTTTATTAATACTTAAAGAAAGAGCTTTTTCACACTTTTTCATCTTCTCTAAGGGTGCTATAATTATTCTCTTCATATTTGTTATTATTAAAATTAACTTTTTTAGAGAATCTCTAATAGTTTTTTACACTTTATTTTGTCATTAAGATTTCATAAACCTAAAAGTTTAAAATCCTCTTCCTCAAAATATATTTGCCTACGTTCCATGTACAAAAACCACTAAAAACTTATAGTTTCCCTCAAGTAAGGGTGAGTTTTTGGAGGCACTTGGTATAAAGGCCTGACATATATTTTTTATTCATCCATTATTTCTTTTGGATATCTCTCACTTATAGTTTCCCTCTAGTAAGGGCAAGTTTTGAGAAAATCCAAAATTAATAACTGGTTGAACTATCTGCATTTCAAGCCTACAACCCTTGAAAAATTCTTCTCTATACTTACAGTTTCCCTCAAGTAAGGGCGAGTATTGAGAGGAACTAAAAGGACTTGGAATTTCACAAACATAAAATATTCAACCCTCATTATACTTATAGTTTCCCTCTCGTTAGGGCGAGTATATTGAGTTTTAATATATTGAAAAGCTTCATTCTTTCCCTTCAAACATTTGCATTAATAAAAATTTGAAGTTCTAAGGGGGGATATATTGGTTATTATAACTTCAAACTTTTCCTTTGTGTTAAAAATATGAATTCAATTGAACCTCTCACCCCTCATAACTTTCACACTTGGAAACCTAAAATTTTAAATCTTATCTCTCAAAAAGGTCTTACTCATTTGTTAGAAGAAAAGCAACCAGAATTTGATAAAGAATATGAAATTTTGTTCATAAAGAAAAGATGCACGAAACAATGGGTATTATTAGCTCTAATGTTCATGAAAGTTTGTGGTTTCATATTACAGATTGCAAAAATCCTCATGAAAGTTGAGATAAACTAAAGATTTTATTTGGGAAAGTAGATCATATGAGATCAATGCAACTAGAAGCCGAACTAACATCCTTGTCTCCTGAAGATTTTTGTAGTATTTTTTACTTCCTCACTAAGTTAAAATAAGGGAAGACTAATACTAAAGAGGAATGCATTTATCTAATATTTTCTAATCTAAATGATGTCTTTCAAATTTTTTCTACCACATTTATATCTATAAAATATGCTCGTGGTACAAACTTTAAAATGCCTTCTTTAGAAGAATTTTGTGATAGATTAACTAGGGAAAAAACAACAATTACTAGATATGAAATCTCTTCTTATTCCTCTTCTTCAAAAACCTTAGTAGTCTCCACCTCTTCTAAATAAAATTTCAAAAAGAAGGAAAAGACTCCCATAACTTATACTCACTGCAAAAAGAATGGTCACTCTGCTAACAAATGCTAAAAATTATTACAAAAACTAGAGGCAACTATGAAGGATTAAAAGATAGAAAATAAAAATCAAATAGGAAAAGCCCTTAATGTTCAAGGAAAAACCTCCAATTCTTCCTCTAATTATTGGGTCCTAGATTATGGAGCTACTCATCACATGACTTCTTCAGATAAGTCTTTCTCTTCTATCTTCTCTAGCTTTACTTATAGCATAGAAGTGGGTGACTCTTACTTTATCCCTATCAAAGGAAAAGGAGATATAACCATTGATGGTGGCTCTATAAACAATGTTCTCTATGTTCCAAACATTACCACCAATCTCCTATCCATCTATTATATTTGTACTTCTATAAAGGGGAAAATTGTTCTCTTCTCTCCAATAGGAGTTGAGATAAGATATTTTCAAGATCCCCATTATCTTATAGCCAAAGGGAATATTGATCATAAATCTCATATTTTTCACTTCAAAGGTTTTCAAAATCTATAAGGAGCCTCCTGTTTTGTGGCTCATGGTGATCTTGAAAGCCAAATTTGGCATGAAAGGTTGTCATCTTAGTTACAACTACCTAAAGAATTTGAGAACCCATGATATGGTTACAGGATTACCCCAAGTCTCTTCTAGTGATGGCGTTTGTCTTGGATTTCCTCTTGGAAAGCAACATCAAGATCCTTTCCACCCAAGTAGTTCTCTAAAAGCCTCATCCCCTCTAGATTTAATCCATAGTGACTTAATGACCTTTCCTAAACCATATTTCAAAGGATAAAAGTATTCTCTAACCTTTATTTATGATTTTTCTAGAAGGTCCTCGGTCTACTTACTATAATATAAGAGTGATATTCTATCCAAATTTAAGGTTTTTAAAGCCTTAGTTGAAAATCAGGCATCTTGCAAAATCAAGAATATTCACACAGATAATGGGAGGGAATACTATAGTAATGAGTTTTCCATATTTTTATCCAGTCATGGCATAATTCATCAACATTATGTCTTTCATAATATTCAACAAAATGGTATTGCAGAAAGAAAAAAATAGACATTAAAAGAGATGGCTAATTGTATGCTCCATTCAAGAGATCTTCCAAAAGTTTTTTGGGCAAAAGCTATTAACTGTGCAAATTATATTTAAAATCACACACCTCATAAATATTTGATACCATGTAAGAATTTCACAACAATAAATATGCACAAAATTACAAAAAAAAGAAAATAAGAGTGGAACTGATTGGTTTATTCTAAAGATCAACTTTGTATAAATAGTAGAGTTGATCATTGAGAGCCGTTGGATTACAACAACTCATCAGACCTGATGAAGATACCACTGAGAGTTCTCCTGACACATGGAGGAGTGGAAACTCAAGTGTCTATCCTAGTGGAACTTAAGAGAATATTTTCTTATTCTAACAGTGCTGAAATTATTTTTAACATCCATTTTATTGCATAATGCCATGATAGTACTTTTCTAACCCCCAGTATTTGTTAAAAAAAAATGATTTATAAAAAAGTGTATTTATATAGATAATGTGCATATTTTATGTCATTTTGGGGGGAGAATATGTTATCCATCAAGTTGGGGGACAAAAGACAACATATTAGCACAATGATTGTGCACAATGCTATCAACGTACTATAAACAAGTAAAAATGTTGAAGAAAGAGAGGCATGAGGACATGCATCAATTTAATTTGGGAGAATTATGAGGCTTTGAAATACCTCATTTTATATCTCAGAGAAACAACTTTTGACTCCATTAATGTGTTGGTAAATAATAATTAACTATGGACTAGGTTGTAATTTATACTAATATTTTGATTAGACATGGTGAATAGGTAAAATAAATTAGAATGTTATTTCAGATATGTTTTATGTGATTTTGAGTTTAATTTTACATTTTGTTATGATTATTTAGCTTATAAGCATTAGATTAATAGAACTGGATGGAAATATGATATCTTACATGTCTCTAAGTATTGATGTGCTAAAACTGTCATAATACATCATGTGTGAGATTAATATTATATTGATGCCATAGTGGTCTGGTGCATGCATCTGAGTGACACCAACATGGTCTAGTTCATGCACTAAAATGAGCCAAAAAAATAGGGGCTAAAAAATAAGGAAATGCAACATTGAATGGAGCTTGCACATGGGAAATAAAATGAATAGTTTTGTGGGTTAAATAATTTCTAATGGTCACAACAAAATTTCTCTCTAAATATTAGGCTAAAATTATGCTATTAGTTTCAATAATTTCTTCTTAAATATAAGGTTAATATTATGTTGTTAGTTTTAATAATTCATCCTCAAATATTGGGATAAGATTTTATTGTTAGTTCATCCTTAAATCCTGGGATAAAATTATGTAATTAATTTCAAGATATGGGAAAGATTCCTTCCAAACACAAGGACTGTAAAGTACGACTTGAATTGTTCATACGTATTGTTCGCAAGTGTTTGCGATACTTCAAAGATAAGAGGAACGTAAGGTGCCACTTGACTTATTCATGCTTATTGTTAGTAAGTGGTTGAGATGCTCCCAAGAGAAGAGGAGTGTAAAGTACCACTTGACTTGTTTATGCTTATTATTAGCAAATGGTTGAGATGCTCCCAAGATAAGAGGAATGTAAAGTATTACTTGAATTTTTTATGCGTATTGTTAGCAAGTGGTTGAGATTATCTAAAGAGAAAAGGAATTTAAAGTGCCACTTGTATTATCCATGTTAATTCCTAGTAAGTGATTGAGAGAGGAGGAATATAAAGTACCACTTGTAAAATATATTCTAATTCCTAGTTTATATTTGAGAGAGAATCGAGATGTAAAGTGCACTTATATTATCTATACTAATTCTTAGCAAGTGGTTGAGGAAGTGCAGGGATGTAAAGTGTCACTCATATTATCCATGAAAATTCTTAGCAAGTGATTGAGAAAGTATAGGTATGCTTCCAAAAAAGTAGGAGTGTATCATATTATCTATATAAATAATTAGAATTTGTTTGTAGATGTGTAGGGATATTTTCAATAAAGTAGGGGTGTAGTTAGGTGCCACTTGTATAAAAATGTGTGCCTAGCTTATGTATATTTTTAGAAGAGGACAAGGAAGAAAATAAAAGGAGGATGCATTTGGATTGAATATTTTGTAAAGGGGTAATTCCCTTCTATTTTTAATAAATAATGATTTTGTCATTTTCTCATTTGTATATATTTTTTATTTTATCTTGAATTAATAATTACTTTCCATTGGGCTAAGGAGTAAGGGCCCACTCCATCAACATAATGAAAATTATTATTTCTTGTAGATATGTTTATAAAATAATTAATAACTTTTCAAATTTTTATTTATTATCTTTTGTATATTATTTTTATTTGTAATTAATTTGTAAATTGTTTTAATTATTTATTTTAATCTCCTAGGTTAGTTTTAAGTAGTTGCTAGATTAGATTCTATTAACCTGCAAGTGTGATAGTTTTTTGTTTTTGCAAAGTGTGTTATTTTAATTTCTGCAAGTGTGATTTAAATTGATGAAAGCTTACATTTAATTTTATGCAAGTGTGAGTTTAATTTGCGCAACTGTATTTTTTATTTTAGAAAGTAGGAAACTTTATAAATATTTTATACCAAGACACACTTCCTTTCTCTCTAGTACATACAACCATCAAACACACCATGGATTTGATAAAATTAAAGTGACATTATTAATATTATCATTTTGAATTTTATGATATTTTCAAATATTTCATCCTCAAAATCTCTAGAATCATGATGAATGCCAACCATAGAATAAATATCACCCAAATACTCCCCTTTTTATATCATAGTTGAGTAAATATCATCTTTTGTAGGAGCAAATGTTGAGTAAATCTCATATTTTGTAGTAGTTTGCTCCTCATATTGAGGTTTTCTTGACCTTCAAGAAGTTCTTGGAGAAGAATCTATTTTAGTTGTGAGAATTCAAATTTATTTCTTAAGTAAAACTAATTTAATGCAATAAATTTTTGAGCAAGACTTTATATGATCTTAGAAAAATTCATGGATTCTTTCTTTGTGTGGTTATGTGGGGTATTTATATATAATATATCATTTCCTAGAATTATGGTACCTTGTTTCTATATTGTACTTTATGTTAGCAATATTTCCTATTAATATCTTGTATTTCCATGGGTTGAATATTTTAGGGACATATTTGGTGACATCATTGAAAATTTTATTTCTCGATAAGAACACAATTTTTTTCTAATAATTGAACAAGTTAGTTAGTATGACACACACCTTGGTTGGATTTTGTAACATATATTCCAATACCTTAGCTATAGTCATATGTTATAACCATAATTTTTTTTTATATTATGGTGCACATGAATTCTTCAATGAGTAGTGAGCATGTCAAAACATGCATATGGTACTAGTTCTACATTTTCTCTATTGCTTGGAGAAGCATAAATATTCAATTAAATAAATTTATATCATATGTTTCACCTTATAAAGTTTTGTTTCCTAGCTATAGGTGACTGATCACACCCATATTTAGTATCTCACATTATCTGTGTTTGTGTGTTGGAAGTCTTGTTCTCTAAAAATGCATTTTTATTCTTGTCCCATAATAAATTGATTAGCTTATCTTTAGATGGAAATGCCTCCACCTCCATTAGAACATTTTACAAAATCTCAAGCAAACTGGATCTTGGATGAATAAACATGTGATTACTTACATTGAATATGATATTTATGGTTCATGTATCCACTTGGTACAATGTCCTTGATAAAAATTTAGACATAGATGAAGAGATTAATAAACCTATTCTAGAGATATTAATGCAAACAAAATCATAAAATAGAAGGAAAAATAACATGCATTCACAATAAACATGAATATTTATCTTGGAAATCCTTGACCAAAAAACTAGTAAAAACTTAGAACCACACCTCTTTGTTTATATGATATGCACTTTTAACAAAGCACTTACAATATATATAAGTATCTTGTAGCATCAAATAATCCTAAACTACCAAGTGGTACTAGGATACAATGGGTATAAAACCATGGGCTAAAACCCCCCATACCTAATAACTAAGGAGACTACCCTAGAAAATAAGAACCTCACATATGTTGATATCTACAATTTTTTATTATTGTTTATTTATTTATTTTTATCTACAAAGGATACAACAAATACAACAATATTCCACTTGTTGAATATTTTGTAGTGGGGCCTATAGAAATCATAAATTTAGTTACTTGGGAAAAATAAGCCCATTGTCTCTCTACACAAAGAAAATTCTTAGTACTCATAGACTTAGTTAATGAATCTATAACATCTTTAGAGTATCAATTTTCTTCAGTAATATCTTATTGTCTTTAACCATGTCTCTAATAAAATGGTATTGTACTACAATATGCTTTATCTTAGAATGATAAGCAAGGTTCTTTGCTAGATAAATTACACTTTGACTATCATAATTTATCCTTACTGCACCCTATTAAATCTGCAATCCAACTCCATCATGACTTCTTTTTTTTATCTACAAACCTTCAATCCAACTCTATTATGACCTACTATTTCTTCCTTTGAAGTGGTAGAGATGAAAAACTTCAAGCCATATCTATAGTGACCTACTATTTTTGTTAATTCATGTGTTATCTAATTATTATGTTTTTGTGTACTAAAAATTTCCATGACTATCTCAAGGAGGTGTGAAATAAAAGATTCAATGCATTAAATTAAAGAGTGAGATTAATAATAAACATATAACACTAAAGGAGGTAAATAATAAGAAATAGAACAAAGAAGAATGAAATTACAATGACAATATTGACACTAAGGTTGGTGGGGATTAAATTCAATAGATATAATTTTGTGTTTAATATATAGTATCTATAATGACCAATCCACATTAATTTGTATCTATTATATATATATATATATAATTTTTCCTTACAAAAAAAAAATAACAACCATTTCAAGTTCAAAAAATAATTATAATGAAATGAATACCTCATACCCTCATATAGACCTTACTAAAAAACACAAGTTAGAGCTATTATAGAATCTCTCAATAATGACTCAAATTTATCTAAAACATCTACCAAACCCATTACAATAAAAACTATGCCTTCTTATAGATTGCTATTTTGGTACTTTAGCCATATAACCATCAATCATCTTATAGATATGTTGTTAATCATCAAAAAGACATAAAATAATACAAATGGTGTCCTAAATCATGACTGAAAAATGATCAAAAGGGTATAGACTGTGGTGAAATCATAGTCCCCTACACTACTCCTTCCTTTAACCAAATACCACCTAGAATATCCAATGCAGCTTTTGATAGAATGTTTGCTTCCTTATTTAATTCTCTATAGATGTGTGTATAATATTTTTCCACAAATTATGCTTATAGAAATTTCACTTGTTCATAATAAGGCTTAAATATCAAATTTTGCATCCCCACTAATTCTGAAGCTCAATCCACCACCAATTTTGAGTCACCAAAAATATGAAGTTTTGTTAATAGTTGTTTCATTGCCATTCTTAACTAAAATATCAAAGCATTCAAATATTCCATATTATTGGTTTTATCACCAAGACCCACTTTGAAATTGAATTTATAATTTTCATCCTAATATAACACTCTTATCCTCCATCTATCTAGATTGTGTTGATAAGCTCCATCAAAAAATCCTAAGGCTTTATCATATCCACTATTAAACTACCAATCTATTTTACAACCTTTAATTTTAGGGTTTTTTATTGCCTTCAAAAGTATATTTGATCTGAGCTTGAACTTGTATAGGTGGAATTTACTTGCTCCCAAACAACATATAATTTCTTGCTAACCATAGATCACAAGCAACCTTTGTATTTGATCCATTACTACATATTCTCTAATAGATTCCTTTATGGTTGCTATCCCTTTGTCTTAGTCATGGGTAGAAGAGACTACCACACTTCAAATCACATTGAACCATTAGGTGACCCATTAGTTCTTCTTCCATTTTACATAGTCTGCATTGACTTAGACCTTGCTAGGACCTATTTTAAGAACATACTATGTCAATTCCTTCTTAATTAAAAGTAGCCAAGATTTTTTTTTCAAGGGTGCATTCACCATTCAAATTCTAATCCACCACCAAAGAACCTCCTTATTATTATCTTCAAACATTTCCTTGTATATTTCCTTAGATATAAATTGTCCACTACCTAGGTTATTTGATGATAGTAAAGATTTTTCATCTTGTATCAACCTTATAAAATCTCTTGTCAGACCCCTTGTATAATTTCTCCATTACTCAATTTTATTTCCTTCCAAAAATAATTCTTCTACTCAAAGTCACCCTTAATTCCATAAGTGGGTTCTATCTACAAAAGTTGCATCTAACAATACCCTAAGCCCTTGTCTATATAGGTGTTATATTCTATTTGTGGACAATTGGTAATCTTCTTCATTCTCCATTTCCTATTTTCCAAACAAAAACATTTCCCACTAATGGAAAATCCTTCACTAATGCTTTCCAAATAATAATTATATTGGTCACTAGCTTGATAGGAAGTCTAATCCTCTCTTCAAAGGATATAGAACCCAAATATTTCTTATTAATAACATCATTGCCATAATTCTTTACCAATTATAAATATTCAAAGATTCTAGGTAGCTAGTGCTTTTCTAAAGTTAGATATATTCTTAAGCTTGTGTTCGCTTGCTGAATTAGGTTTGACTATCTTACTCCATTTAACCAAAGTCATTGCAGCCTTCTTACTTATTCATATCCAAATAAAAACGAAGCATTATTCCTTATTTTTCCACTATTTTAGTAGTAATATAATCCATTGAGGTCTAGTATACAGAATGGCTTCTAGAACCAATTTCACCAGTGTTAAATGACCTTCCAAAGATAACCATCTATTGCACCATGAAGTTACACTTTTTCCACTTTGTTGTATAGCCAAAATCTAATCCTAGTATATATAATTATTTAGCTTTAGTCTAAATCCCAAAATTTTTAGACCTTTTCCAAACTCAATTAAATTGAAGCCAAAATCCTTACCACTGCTTCTTCTTGTCATAGTTGTAGTTTGTTAAAGACTATATGTATCTTCTAGAGGTTTATTTCTATTCTTGTAGTAGAATAATATAGATCTAACAAATATTTATATTTTAGTGCTTCTCTTGAGGCACCATTTCCAAATAGGAATATATCATCTATAAATAGTAAGTGAGTCCCAACTAGAGAGTTTTTAAATTTAATGCCTATGTTTGTGCCAAGTTTTTTCTATTTCTTAATAATTTTTCCCAACTCTTCATCCACAACTAATAATAATAAGGGTGATAGGGGGACATCTCTATATCATACCTTTATAAGGCTTAAAGAATCTAGAAGCTAAATCATTTTTAATATAATAAAGGAAGCATAATTAATACATCCCATTACCCAATTTACAAAGCTCACATTACAATCAATATGGCTTAATATAAGGTAGATGTCTAGCCAACTTACCCTATCAAAAGGTATTGTCAAATAAAGCTTAATTATCATTGTTTGTTGCTTCCTTGATATGAATGATTGAAGTGCTTCTTAAGAAATACTGATAGCTACATGTATTTATCTTTTACTCAAGAAACCAAACTATTTTTTGAGAGGGTGTTGAGAAAACCCCTTTTGATATCCTAGCAATAATCTTAGAGATGAAATTATAGATAGCATTACACAAGCATATAGGCTTATATTCTCCAAATTATTATGGATTATCATTATTAGGAATCACAACTAGGAAAGTTGTATTGATAGACCTAAGTACCTACCATAAATTCCTTGATTCCTCAACCACCTTTAAAAGGCCCTCTTCCAACAATTTATAAAAACCCATATAAAATTCAATGGACCAACCATCCAACATTGGATTTTTTCCTTTTTAAAAATATTTAACTACTATTAGTAGCTCCTCCTTAATGAATTATGTCATCAAAGTCTCTTTAAATTTATCACTAACCATATTATGTAGATAAAGTGCTAGCTTAATGATTTTGTTGATATTTGATCTATTGGGTTCTTAATAAAATTTATTAAATTAGGATACTCCTAATCCAACTATTTCTTGAAACCTTATCACATGTCTTCCATTTTCCTCTTTCATATCTTATATGGTATTTATCATATTTCTTTATTTTGCATACTTTTGGAAGAATTTTGTATTCTCATTCCTCTTCTATATCCAAAGTTCTCTATGTTTCCTCCTCCACTTTGCATCTTCCCATTCTAATAATTCCCTCTTCTTTTTTCCAACTCCTTAACTTAAAAATTATCCTTGTATAAAAATCCCTAATTGCCTTTGTGACTGTATAACTGATTTAGTTTAGATTCTATATCTATTATCTTTTTCTCTACTTCCCAATATTTACTTTTGGACTATGTGATTGTAGCAAATTTGATTCTCCTCAAGTTTTTAGAAAAATAAACACAACTACATATTCTATTGTTGTTTCAATTTGTCTCTACTCATATTTTATTATATTTATAAATTTCTTACCTTCCATCTAGATAGCATTGAACTTGAAAGGTCTTGCTAGTTTCTCTTGATCTTTTTCTAATTGTAATAAAGTCAATGAATAATTAGATCCCCCACATTGATATATCCAAGACCTTAGTCTTTATACTTCAACTATGACATTTTCAAACACTTAAAATCTATCCAACCTTTAAGAAATACCCTTCTTTGATTCCTCTAAGTGGAAACTAATTTAATGGGTTTTACATCATACAACCTTGTATTATTTGTTTTCTATAGGTAAAATCGGTGACGTGATCTATTCTAACCTCTTATCCCCTTATTTATGTTCTTTTAGTTACAAAATTTAAGTTCGCTCCCACTACTATATTTTTTAATTTTAAAATATCCTATATAAATAATTATTTTCAAAACTACCTTCTACCACCATAAGGACCATACAAATTGACTATAGAAATTAATATACTTAGCTCCATAAAATATACGTCTATAACCACACTTGCCTCAATATATACCTTGTAAACTAGCATATGGAGGAATTCCATTCCATTACAGTACCCCTTGATCTTCCTTTTGAGTCTATCCCTATAAAGTTTCGATTTTATAAGGGAGAGGTGAGAATGACTATTTTTTTTTTTACATCAACATAGTCGCTTGGATTAAAATTATATCTATTTTATAAAATTTAAAAAAATTATTTAGGGTTGTTTTCTATGAGGGGACCTAAGCCATATAACATTTAAACAAAGGATGATCAATTATTCCCTTTCCATTGGGGTTATCCTGCTATAATACTACCCACTATGGATTTTTGTTTACTAGAAAACAATTTCTTCTCCACTATTTCTTATGCATGTTTTAAGTAGAATTTCCTTCCTATTATAAACTCCTAATATTTACTTGTCTCAAGATCAAAGCCCCTTGATATCTGATCATACTTCATATCTCCCTTACCTTTTTTCAAGGCTTTTAGAGCATATCTACCAAAATATGAGTTTGCATTATGGTGATTTGGAGGAATTGGTAGGGAGGAGATCCTAATAGGGTTGTTGAAGCCCTGGTTGCTTCCTTGACTTGAAATGTTTTTGGATAAAAATAGTAAGAAATCAATAAGTTTTATACCTTTATCCTCTACTTGTTCTAAGCCCTTGACAACACCACCCTCTTGTAATGTCCTATTTGAACTATGGCCTATCAAGACCTCCATATAGGATATTTTCTATAGATAAGATGATATATCAAGTTTATATTTATTCAAATTTAATCCCCCATATTAAGAAAAAAGGAAAAACTAAGTTTAGGCTTTGATGGTTACATAATAAAATGTCTTCATAGGTCTTCTCCGTTGTCAATTTGGTCTCACTTCCCTCTTCTAAAACTTTCCTATTGCAATTATTGAGATCCAAATCTTTCTCCTTCACCTGGATGTTCATGATAGTAAACCTTGCAATTCAAGAGTCTTGACTGGTTTCTACTCTTTGCTTTATTTTACAATACTTATTTTAAGTTTTTTAGACCAAAAGAACCTTTAAATTCATTTGGAAAAATTATCTTGAGATAATCATAATGATGACAAATACTACCTCAAAATCATACCCCAATGTAGTCTAGATTCTGTAAGTTCCTTGAATTTCTTGACACAAACTCCTTTTTAAAATCTAGGTTGAGATTAATATCCACTAAGATATGAGGTGCCATTTTAAGATACCATTTAAATTTTTCATGTCTATTCCAAGAAAAACTTCTAGGGAGTTCCCAATTTTTTTTTTTGAAAAAAATGAAAAACTTGTATTAATACAAAGAACAATTACAAGCGGGAGAGAACACATCCCAACCAAGAACAGCAAACAACACAACAAGAGAAGAGCACAAAGGCAACCCAGCACAACACAAAGCAAAGAAGTCAACTGGGCACGAAAAAATGACATGTCGCGAAATCGCGACATGTCGCGAGATCACGACAGTCAACCCCGGCTCCCCCACTGTGGTGCCAACAGTCACAAAAATGCGACATGTCATGAAATCGCGACATGTCGCGGAATCGCGACATGTCTCGAAGTCGCGACCACAGCACCCACCAAAGAACCCTTCGACAAAAGTGTCACGAAATCGCGATGAATTCACCATATGGCAACCAGATCGCAAAGGCGTCGCGAAATCGTGACAGTTTTTGCCAATCCGCTGGAAAGCCAAAAATGTCACGATTTCGTGACAGGTTTCCTTATGACACCATACCGCCAAAAGTGTCGCGATATCGCGACGGTTTTTCCTTTCGGCGCCCAGTTCTCAAAACTGTCGTGAAATCGCGACGAAATATCCTCTCGGCACCCAGTTCTCAAAACTGTCGCGATATCGCGACGAATTTTCCACTTTGCTCTCCATCTGCAAAAGTGTCGCGAAATCGCGACAATTTTACCAGTAAGCACCAAATTGCCAAAACAGTCACGAAAATGCAACAACTTAACCAAGCGCCTTCCCCTAGGGCCGCGATGGCGCGACATGTCGCGATGGCGCGACATGTCGCAAAATCACGACAAAAACCCGTCAAAGGCCGAGAGGGCACAACCTGTCACGATATCGCGACATGTCGCGATAGGGAGTTCCCAATTTTAAGTAATATTCTTTCATTCCATATTTCAAGAGCCAAAGAGGGTAGCTTGACCCAAATAGATTGGGTATTGATTTTTCATAGCATGGATTGAACTTACGAGTTATAATATTAGAGTAAACATGTTGAACCTCCAACTCCATATTCTATATTTTATGACTATAGTATCTTCTATCTTTACCATCATATAATATCTAAGAGTATAGCTTGAAAACTCCAAGTAGATAACCTTGATCCATTCTCATAGAGTTTTTAGTTTTGTGGGTTGCCCATAAAATTTCCTATAAAAGACTTATACTTTGGTAATAAAACTTGCTATAACATAATATCCTCACCTATAACCATTTTGGATAACTCCTTCCACAAATGTTACAATATTTTTTATTTTTCCTTTTACCTTTTCTTCTCAATTTGTTTTTCTCCTAATATAGCTAGAATATCCTTTAATATTTCTTCAAGTTTATTTTATGGCACTTACTATTTTCATTGCCCCTCTTATATAGCCTAGGATTAAGATTTTATTCTTATTGAATCTTCAATCATGGGCCTAAGTTGAATCCTCCATGTACCTTGTCCTCATTATACCACATGTTAAAAAGTTATTCCTTGGAATAAAATTGAGGCCTTCATATATTCTTCAAGATCTTCGCTACAATACACTACATCCTCTTTATACATCGTTGAATCAATTATCCTATCATTATTAGTGATTAATGGGTCAATTTTATACTGTTTAGGAGTTCTTCACATATTATTTTTTAGAATTTCTATCCTTTCCTCTCTTTCTTGTCCATGTTGACCAAAGATCGATGATGAGAGTCTTATTTTCTCAATTAATAACAACTGCTATTTTTTTCTAGATCCATATGGTCACCCTTTGTTGCACTTTTATGACAATGATGACCCCATCCTCAACACTATCAATGGTCCTGATAATACCATGTCATAATATATCTCATCCTTTCTTGGCCTCCCCTACTTCCTCTTCATAATCAAAACCTCCATTCTAATCTATAATAAATAAAAATTATCAATCAATTTCATAGAGTTTAAGGTTAGATATGTTGTCACCATATCTACTCCATAACAATATCATTACTAGATCTACTCCATAGCAATACTATCACTAGATCTACACCATAAAGATATTATCATCAAATCTACTCCATAATAATATTATTACTATATCTACTTTTCAATAATAGTATCACTATAGTTACTGCCCAACAATACTATCACCAAACCTACTCAACAATATTATCACTAGCTCTACTCCATAGCAATACTATTTCAAGTCTAACTCCATAACAATATCATCACTAGATCTTATCCATAGTGATACTATCACTATATCTACTCCATAGAAATACTATCACTAGATCTATTCCATAATAATATTATCACCAACTCTACTCTACAATAATACTATTACCAATTCTTTTGTCATTAGATCTACTCTACAATAATATTATCACTAGTGTTGACTTTTTAGCCAAATTATCACAGGTCCTAATGTTTAAGATTACAAAATATTATTAATATTTGATCATTAAAAATATGTGTCCAATATTAATAAATAAAACTTCATATAAAATAACAATAATATGAAGTAAAATAGCCAATATCATGTCTTCAAAAACATGAAGAAAAAATATAATAGAATTGCTTAAAATGTATAAAATGTTATTTTTATGATGCTTAAAATACATATATTCTTCAATTGATATCTTACATGGAGCTTTGTATCCATAACATAACCTTAAAAATATGACTCTTCAATATTTCACTATTATGCTCCTCACATATCCCAGAGATACATATTTTCCTATTTCATACATAAGATAAATCCTTTCATAGATTTTGGCTTCACATATTGCCACTCATATACATGAGTTTAACTCTCTATTTACTTTTACATATTTTCCTCTATGACACATTGCACACTCCTACATCTATACACATGCACACTCTATTACATGACACTTGTGTACATCCTACACATAAACACATGCATAAGGAAAAATATAAATCACACTACTAAACTATTATATATTTACAATTGTACCATAAAGGTACCATGGGGATACATTATCATGTACCAAACAATGTAATATTCTCCAATAATCAAATCCAATCCATAATGATACTATCACTAGCTTTACTCTACAACAATACTATCACAAACTTTACTCCATAATACTATTGTCGGATCTACTCTATAGTGATATTATGACCAAATCTACTCTAAAGCAATATTATCACCAACTCTACTCCATAATAATACATTTTGTGTGTATGCTCGTATTTGCACTTAGCTCATTATAGGTAGAGAAAAAGCAAAGGTATATATATATATATATATAATCATTTTAAATAATATATATGTATATATCTATAACATATATATAATATTAATTTTTATATATTTATACTTATAAATATGTTGTATAAATAAAATAAAAATAAATTAATAATTAATAATCTAAAAAGGTCATTAGTAGAGACACAAAACTAATAGTTTTATTATATAAAATTAGTTTTAATTTAAATTAAAAAGTAACATCTTAAAAATAAGAATTATACTATTTTTTATAAATATACATATAATAAATAAATATTATAATACTATATATATATATATATATATATATATATATATATATATATATATATATATATATATATATATATATATATATATATATATTTATATTTAAGCGAAAAACCCCTTGCGGGGCCGCCTTGGTCTAAGAGACCATGAACAGGGGGTTCTACACCGTCAAAGTCACCTAGGGGTCGCACCCAGCCCGCCTCGCACCAACATTATCAATTGGATTTTGGGTACCCAATTCAGATTTTTGGTAGGGTGGAGATTTGAACCTGGGACCTCCCTTGGAGGATTGCCCTCTCCTCTCCAACTCACCTACAACACCTGGGTTAATACTACATATAGACATAATATAACATAACTAATTAATATAAAATAACAAATTAGAAAAAAGTGATATTTTTTATTTTGTGTGCCATTATATCATTTGTTATAGAAATGTTTGGCTGGTCCTAAGATAATTCTAGTTCCTTGTAGGGTGGCATTATGGATGGTTCCAACAATGACCTTACAATGGTAAAAAGAAATAGTGCTTCACACTAGCGATACCTTAAGGTAAAGCCATCAAAGTGCACATTTTTCCATATTAGAGTAGAAGGGCTAACGTTGATAGAAATTTCAAAGTAAAAGGGTTAATAATCTCCCACATAATTGGTTTGATATCTCAAAGTTAATATGGATAAGGAATTTCATTTGATCAACATCAAGAACTTGACAACTTTTAGCTTGTTATTTTATAGTTTAAACTTTAGCAAGAATTAAGCTTGTTATTTTATGTTAAAAAGTTTAGCAATAGTTTGTTATCTTTAAGTTTTCTATTTTATTGATAAAAAGTTTGGACATACATTATATTAATATTTTATTTTATTTTTTTTATTTTTTAACATGGTGGAATATGTAGCCACCATGAATCCAGGCAGGCTGTCCAGTTTTTATGGCTGCCACATTATTCTGCATAGTCCGTCCCTATAGCCGTCATGCCACAATCATTTAAAACTTTTTACGCTGCTGAAAGCACCAAGAAAGGGACAAGCGTTTAGTCCAGGCGAGGCCCGAGATTTGAACCTTGGACCTTCATCCCCCTTATGGGGTTTGGATGAACCAATTGGTCTACACCTCGGACCTTACATTATATTAATATTAAAATTTAGTATAAAGTGATAAATTATTATATTTTTAATTATTAATTTTAAAATTGATATGCTATCAAAAAAATATTATTAGAGTTACATAATATTGTTGACCACAAAGAGATGATATGGAAATAAAATTTTGGAGAGATTTGACTTAAAGAGAGGATAAAAATGCAAAGTACTTTTACATATTTACCCTTATATATGGAAGTGCTAATAGAATCAAAGAAATTTTGAGGTAATATGGGACAAAGGTGCTGAATATTCAAGACATTATAAATGAAGTTATCTCTTTCTTTAGCTCTTTTCTAGAGGAAAAAGTAGATTTTTATGAATATGTAGAACTTAGACTTTTGGTTAATATTACTTCCTTATTTTCTCATGATATGAATTTAGCCCTCAAAAACCTTTTCAATGATCAAGAAATCAAGGAGGCAATATTTTCTATGCAAGCCCTACAGACTCTTGACCAGATGGCTTTCCTATTTTCTTTTTCCAGCAATAGTAGCATATTCTTGAGAAGGAGATTGGAGAAGCTTTAACAAAGGTGCATAGAATAAATTTTATTCCTCTTGGGGTGAATTCCACTTTTTTTTTGCTTTAATCCCTAGGAAAAAAGAAGCTAAGAAATTCATAGAATTTAGGTCCATCCATTTTTACAACACTCTATATAAGATCTTGACCAAGGTAATTGCCAATAAATTAAAACCTCGTTTGCCCAGACTTATTGACAAGGCACAAAGTACTTTTGTGGTAGGAAAACAGATTTCTAATGGAGTTATAACTATGTATGAATTAATACACTCCATTTATAAAATTAAGAGTCCATACATGTTTCTAAAATTAGATGTCAACAAGGTGTATGATAGGGTCTCTTAGATTTTTTTGCTCAAAGTTCTTGATAAATTTGGGTTCAACCAAAAGTGGATGTCTTATCAAGACTTGCATTTCCTTTGAAAAGTTCTGGATATTGATTAATGGATCCCCTACTTATAAAGGTATTCATAAAGGAGATCCTTTATTATTGTATGCTTTTATTTTAGTGGTAGAGGCCTTAAGCAGGTCAATCAAGGTAGATCTAATGATAAAAGGAATTTGACCTACACAAAATATTAATCTGACTTCACATCTTTAGTTTGTAGATGACACACTCATTTCCCTCTTAGAATCATTACCTCAAGCCAAAGCATTAAAAGGTATTATTTATTTTTTTGAAAAGGTGACTAGCCAAAGAATAAATTAACTTAAAAGTATGATTTTATTTTTGAATACCTCGAGGAAAGATAAATCAATATTACCAAAATTGTGGGCTATACAATAGCTTATCTACCATGAATTCATCTAAGAATATCATTGTTTAAAAATAGATTAAAAATTTCCTTATGAGAACCTGTTATTGATAGAATTCAAAAGAAGTTATGTGGATGGAGATGAGCATTGCTCAGCCAAGTGAGAAAAGCAATGCTAGTCAAATACTTGCTTCAGAGAATTTTTTTTATTACATATCTCTTTTTAGGATCTCTAAGAAGATTCACATAAAAAATAAACAATTACAAAAAGTATTTTTATGGTCTGATTCAGATGAGAAGAAGAGATTCCACCTAGTTTCTTGGAAACAAGTTTGTATAAGGAAAGCCTTGGGAGGACTAGGTTTTCAAAAAGTTGATCTTATAAATAAGGCTCTTTTAGCTAAGAAAGCATGGGCCTTAACTACTCAATTGAACATTGAATGGGTGGACAATGTTTTAGCTAAGTACCTATGTCAAAACAAGGACTTCTTAAATGGTATTCTTCCTAAAAATAGTTTTGAGTTTTGGAAGAGTCTTGTGTTGTCAAGAGAGTTAATTCAGAAAGGTTTAAGATGGAATCTAGGAGATGGTAAGAAGATTGATTTTTAGGAGGATACCTAGGTGCTAGATACTACTTTATCTTAAATTCCATTGTTAGGTCTAGTAAAACTCTTGTCTTTGTTGTTTGATCCAAAAGTGGCCGACTTTATGGAAGTTGTGGTAGGAGTTAAAAAATGGAAGAGTCCGAGGAGTGATAATCTAAGATCTCCTATGAAGGATGCTTGGATTTATGTCATAGAAAATTTGAATTTTCAACTATTAAAATATTAATATGGGGAATATACTCTACTATGGAAACTGGAGAAGAACAAGCTTTTATCGATGAAATCAACATATTTATTGCTAGATTTGGCTAATTTGTTTCCTTCCCCTCCATTCAAAGTTTGTAAACAAGATTTACCCCTAAGATCAACATCTTCTATTGGTTGGATATTCATAATAAAGTACTTACCATTAATAATATTTATAAGAGAGTGATGTATTTAATAAACATGTGCTTTCTCTATGGATTGTGGGTTGAATCCTCAGACCATCTCTTCTTTCAATGCCTTTTTTCTTCTGCTATTTTGGATAACTTTTTGTAGGTCTTAGGAGTTAGCTGGGTGGCTCCATGCTATGTGACTAACTTGAGCCTTGAGTTAGTTGGGTGGCTCCATGCTATGTGACTAACTTGATCCTCCAATGATCTCTACCATTTTTGGGTCTGAGGCTAAAACTGATCTGGAATTTTGGCTTACCCCATCTCATGTGGAGAATTTAGAAAAAAAAAATAAGGATTTTAAAATAGAAAATAAGATATAGTCACGGTGTCTTAAAAAGCTATTTCTATGATGGTAGAAAACATCTCAAAGCTCTCTTTGGTCCTGATAAGAAAGGATAAGGAGGAAGAGGAGATTGTACTAAAAAATAATTTTAGAGGACCTAATTTAATTCAACTTAAGTTGATATTGTAAACTAAGTGGGTTCCCCCACCTCTCGCTTGGATTAAATTTAATTTTTATGGTGCTTCCAAAGGCAACCTAGGTGTTGCAGATGGTGGAAGGTGGTGGAGGACTATTCAGAGATGACAAGAGCTCAATACTCTTTGCCTTTGCAAAAAAATTTAAAAACCAAACTTGCAATTTTGTTGAGGCAAAAGTATTATATCAAGGGATGTTATTTCTAGAAAATATGAATTATCAAAACTTTATTATCGAGGGGTACTCTCTCTTCATAATAAATACTCTCAAATATATAACACATTCCAACTGGAACATATTAAACATAATAATAGAGGCTAAAATATTTTACCAATTAGTGGAGAAGATTCAAATTGCTCAGTACAGGGAGGGAAATAGGGTTGTTGATGGCCTTGCCAACCTTGATCTCAGTAGAACAGTCTGATAGTGTGGAGAAGTGATTTTCTCCTAAATATTAGGAGGGAAGATTATTAAGTCTTTTAGTGTAGTGTGTATGTGTGTTAATAATCCCACATTGACCCGTGGGACCTGAGTGGTTTATGAGCCCCAACACTCTTTGTCAATGGGGTAGTAGACTTAAAGGTGAAAACCCTTGGTCGGTGGTAGTTGGCCTATGTTGGAATTTCGTTCCACTTTACATATTCTTAGGAAGATTCCTCCTTTTTATCTCTTTTGTCCTCAATTCTTAAATAAAAAATTTCAAAATTTTTAGGTGGCAACCTAGGAAAAGACTCAAAGTGGAAAAATATAGAAAGAGGAAGATATTTCAAAATAGATAAATTATTTCTGGATAAAATATGTTGAGAAATATTAATTATTAGGTGGATTATAGATAATTCTCAATGGTTCTTAGTGGTTTATTAACTACTTAGTCTTGTCTCTAATTTCAATTGTTCTCTAATCATGTAATCTTTTATTCCTATTCTTGTCTCTAATTTCAATTGTTCTCTAATCATGTAATCTTTTATTCCTATGGACAATTGACCATACAAAAGAGCATAATATTATTTTAAGGCATGGGTAATTTTTTAAATCATTCTCTTATATTCATAAAAGGGAAAACGTGAATCTCTTTAGAGACTCATGTAAATTAAGCCTGAAGTTAATTAAAGCTTTTATAGAATTATGCATATACAAAATATTTTACTTTTACTAAATATTTTAGAAGCTTGTATGGTTTATTATCATAATTAAGATTACATGTCATTGATAATATTTTTTTTAATAAAATATTATTTTTATAAGTAAACAAATAAATGTCAATTTCTCCTATGGAGGTTGTAATCATTCCTAAACTATACATAAAGATTATAAACATTCTAATCTACCACTCTAACCAAACATGATATTGAAGTTACACTAACGCTGAACTTCTTTAAAGAGAGTAAAAGTCCTCAACAAAACCAAACACTTGGTGATATGAAATGGCCTACGAAACGGCGCGTCTAATGCTTATAAAATGAGGTGCCTAAGGCTGCACAAGAAATCTAGATATATACACGGAACCTCGTCACAAAAATTTGATTGAATTCCTTTTGTTCTAGGAAAATATTCGCCACAGCTAAAAGCCTCTTGAAGAACTCTATGTTCCATGGATTCCAAAATTAATGAAACGCCTAACCAAAGAGAAAACCAATGCCAGAGCCAAAGCGATAGAAGTGAAAATTTTTCTGAAGGTACACCTGGTGCTCCAATAGTCTGTAAAGATTGGCTGGAAGGCAACTGCACCAGCAAGGAGTCTTGCTTGCTTGGTATCCATAAATATGACTTGAGTATGATGCCTCTTTGTCCTAACATCATAAAAGATCAAAACTGTCCAGCAGGAGTCTTTTGCATATATACCCACCACGTTGCCCAAGAGTGCATCCTCTATAAGGTTGGTTTCTGCCCAAATGGCCCTCATTGCCCTTACAATCATATAAAACATCCTCATAGTCCCCCTCTACCTCACACTGAAATCATGACCGATGTTTTTAAAATCCCTCTACATCGACAACCACCACCTATCAGCAATATACCTAATGTCCCACCTCAATATCAGCAACCTTCCCATATACCTAATGTCCCACCTCAATATCAGCAACAGTTTTCCATTTTTCCAAATAACCATCAACATCAGCAACCACTACAGCATTCCATTTTTCCAGATAATCATCAACAACATCAGCAACAATTGTCTTGTTATCCACAACATCCTCAAACATACGATACTCATCAACAACATCAGCAACAATTGTCTTTTTATCCACAACATCCTCAAACATACGATAATCATCAACAACATCAGCAACAATTGTCTTGTTATCCACAACATCCTCAAACATACAACTGGCGACCGGTAGAACCACCATACAATACATTTGCAACAGGAAGGGAAGCAGCATCTAGTTACAGAACAACTCCACCTGCTTCTAGTTCATCTAGTTACAGAACAACTCCACCTGCTTCGAGTTCTCCACCTGCTTCTAGGGTTGAATTCAAACCTCAAGGCCGATGTAGGTTAGTTCATAACAATGATAACTTTTTCTTTTTTTCTTCTAACTTTTATAAAGTTTTTATTGCATTGTTGATTATGACCACTGGATGCAGATATATTGTGATGAAAACCATCAACGGCGAAAACATAGACCTTGCTGTGAAGAGAGGAAGGTGGGCACCCATGATGTCAAGGGAACTTGATCTTGAGAGAGCTTTCCTCGCCGCTGATAATGTGTTTCTCTTCTTCTCTATCAATAATTCTCAGCACTTTCAGGTAGTTGGTCGTCTTGTTTTTAAACTATTTCATTGCTATGTATCTTCTTTTGAAAACTATTTTTACTAATGTACTTTTATTTCTACAATGATTTTCTTTTTTATTTTTTAAAATAAAATTTCTATGTTGAAATCTTGTTCGATTCTAATTTCTAATTTTTTCTAGTGAAATATTCCAAAGATGGATTTTCCTCTCAACCCCTAGTTATTCTCACTTTTGTTAGCATATGGTCATGGTATGAAATCTGATTAATCCTCTATCCGTTGCTTGTTTTCTCTAGGGCATTGCAAAAATGACCTCCTCCATTCATGAGACTAAGGGAGAAGAATGGAAAAGGGGTGACAACAACACAATCGTCTTTTACAAGTTTTTAAGACTGAAGTGGTTCAAGGTAAAGCTTTTCAAAGTTTTCTCAAATTAGGGTTGATAGTTCAAGCCTTTCCTGTCCATTAGACTAACTAAATTTCCTCCATGATTGACCAGATTTGCGACTTGAATATGACCAAGATACGTAACATTGGTTTGAGGAACACAATGTGTGAGGATTACCGTGTGACGGTATGGTTTTGTGTTGCTCTCTTGTTTCTAATATTTCTTGCGCCCTTTGAAATGATAGGCAACAATTAATTAGGCTTACAATGGGTGTTTGTATTTGTGTTTTACAGTTTAGCAGAGATGGGCAAGAATTAGATAGCAGCTGTGGGGAGACTTTAGCTTCACTCATGTTAAACGAAGAAGACGGTGCATTACATGTATGATCTTTTGTCTTGTAATATGATTATGATTACGTTACCAGTTTTTATGGATACAATAACAATCGAAATGCTTTTATAAATTATATATAATTATATATGTATTTATTACAGGAACTTGCTTTTAAGTGTGGCACACTTATGGACGAGAGCGAGAAAGCCTTATTTATCAAGGACAGTGAGTAGATTTATATTTACTGGGACACAAATGTATTATGGTTTTCACGAATGAAGACCATATTACAAAAACAATGCCACGATTACATGAATTGGAAGCGAAGAAAATAAAAGCTGGGAAACTTTTGCATTAATTTTCTTAAGATTTGAATATTAGTAGTTATTACCATAAATATAAAATGGCAAAACCAAATAGATATAGTCCTATTTTATACCAGTATTATATATATTTTATTATAATATTTGTTGATTTGAAAAATTAAATTTTAATTTAATTGTTGGAATAATATCTATAAATTGAAATTTTACTTGTAAAATTAATATAAATATATATAATTAATAAAATATTTACAAATAGTGTTTTTCACTTTAAATAAATGTTTAAATTATTATAATATAATCTTTTCTTTAACATACTCACACATATAAGCTTGTTTTTCTTTATTATCATAATAATATATAATCAACTAATCAAATACATAAATTAGTAGTCTTAAGGGAACACCACAATGGTTGGGGCTTTGGCTCTTCTTAGTGTGTGAGGGGTCATGGTCGTAAGGGTTTCTCACACTAACCAAATTAAAAAAATAAAAATAAATACACAAATTAGTAATTTTGTGTTCAATTTGGTTGATAACAATAATCAAAGTTATCTAAAATTTAAAAAAAGAATTATTATAATTTTTATTATAATCAAATTCTTCATATTTCAATAGCACAACCTTTTTCAAAACAAAATGAGTAAAAAATAATTTTGATTGAACTATAGAAAATTTTAACTTCTTACTTCTTAGTGTGTGAGGGGTAGGGTTATGCATAAGGGTTCAGTTCTAAAATGTATTTATAAAAATTTGAGGAATCAATTTTGAAATCCAGGTGAATAGTGTCAAAACATGTAGAAGGTTCACTATTATTAGGAGAAATATTAGAAAGTTAAACTTAAAACGGTTAAATTATTATAAATTTGGGGTGAATCAACCCAAAAATAAATTTGCACCCATAAATTTATGGTTAAGCAGCCTTGGTCAAGGGTCCCAAATATTAACCAATTCTAAATTTTGAAAATCTTAATTTTAACCAATTTGGTGATAAATAGCCACTATGCATAACCCTGGTGAGGGGCCATGGTCGTAGGGGTTTCTCACATGAACCAAATAAAAAAAAAATAAATAAATACACAAATTAGTAATTTTGTGTTAAATTTGGTTGATAAAAATAATCAAAGTTGTCTAAAATTTAAAAATAGAATTATTATAATTTGTATTATAATCAAATTCTTCATGTTTCAATAGCACAAGATTCTTCAAAACAAAATGAGTAAAAACTAATGTTGATTGAACCATAGAAAATTTAAACTTCTTACATGCTCCAAATTTTGGCTTCAATGATAGTTGTATGGAAGGGTTTAGGGCCTCTTACAACCTTTGAATTTAGGTTGGCTCCCTAATATCCTTGTTAATTTCTAATATAATCTAATTGCATGAAAAGTAAATTTATAAGTGTAGGGTGTAAGGAATTAAAAGTAAATAAGTTCAAGACTATAACAAAGAAGGTGTTATTAATCAACATATGAGGAATCCAAATAATAACATTATTTCCATTGAATTATGATGAAACTTTGAGAAGAATCACAAGATGGAAAAAAGGTTATTGCCTTTTCCATGTTGTTTCTGGAACTATGGAGCTAAAGAGTGCTAGTATGGTCAGTGCACCAAATATCAAAATATTTGACATAGAGGCAAGAGGTGGACTTGGGATTTCTAGTGCTTATCTTATTTTTCTCTCCTTCACACTCCTTTTGTGCTTTGTTGAAAATATAATATGATTTTGGTCAAGGTTAACATTGTATGATGTAATATTGATAGGCCTAAGAAAATTCATTATGCAATGTATTAATTCATTGTAATATATTATTATATAAGTCTTATATGTCATGATTAACCTTGTTAGGATTTAAAGCCACTTTATAACTTTTAATCAACCTTAAGCTCTTTTGTAATGTTGATTTAGGTTTAGGTATTGGTATAAATATCCCATTCCACTCATTTTATTATTAGAGTGATGCAAATGTAATATATGGATTGTAAAATGATTATTTATGGTGCCTATAGACACCCCCAAATATTTATGCTTAATTTATTTTTTTCATATTTCTATATTGTTGTATAATATTTGAGTGGATGGATTAGTTTTGTTCATTTTTAGCAAATATTATGAATTTCAACATGGTATTAGACAGGGTATGGAGCAAATTCACTTGGTCACATAAGAAACTTATTTAAATTCTCAAAATTTCCTTTTTATTCTTTGGATAAATTCATTTTCAAATCTTCATAAGCATTTTTGACATAAGAAGTGAAGGAGTCTTATTTTTCTCTCTATTCATCATTAAGGCATTTCTAAATTCTTAATCAATTTCATCTTTTAGACCCCTCTTGAATTTATTTTAGGACTAATTCAATAACAAAAAAGAAGAAGAAATATTCTTTAATATTGGAGTTGGTTTTGGCACCTTTCTTTTTATGTATTTGTACTATTTTGCATGAGCTCTAATTGTGTCAATTATTGACACAACCTATGATGTTGGCAATTCTCTTCATGAAAAGTAAGCGTCCTTCAAATAGTATCATAGAGACACCAAGGTAGCTAGTGGAAGGACTTGTAAGGTGATCTATGTAGATCATAGGGTCAAATCATGGACTTACAAACTTTTAACTTCTTTTTTACTAGGACAAGGATGTTTTCAAATAAGACAAAAAGTTTAGGATGCCCAACACAATAGTCCAAGGTATTTTATTTGTTATCTAATCAAGAGATTAGGTTGATGTGGCACATGGTTTAGGGTTTGAACCATACTTTTATATAGTAAAAATATTCCTATTGGAGCTACTGATATTCATCATAGAGGCATCATGTCATGTATTGTAATAGGAAATATAGTTTGACTAGTTATTATCCTCACCTAAATTATTCATGCCTCTAATATCCCTAGGTTAAATATTGAGGAGATATTATTTTATTTTATTTTGTTCTATATCTTCATCAGGGATCAATACTTATGTATTTTTTGAAGAAAATATTATTCTTAAAGGTATGTTAGACATCTTAGCTAGACCAAAGAATCCAATATTTATGAGACCAATATTTGAGTCATGTCCTTGGCAAGATCTAATGAGCATAAAGTAAATTGAATCGATGTGACCCTTTTCATGTCATTTAAAACTATTTTTATAATATTTATACAACTTAATAAATTAGACTAGAGTAAATTGTCTATAGTATATTATTTAAGATCAACTAAAGTGGTAAAAAATAAATAGAACGCATCAATGAATTAAAGATTGATAAATGGTAATGTAGGATTTGCTTCTTCATTTCTAAGTTTTGAGCCTTTAATTTTTTATTTTTTGGATCCACTAGGGAGAAAAAATTCAAAGGTCATAATTTTTGCATGCAAAGTCCTTTTGAGCTCATTTTTTAAATCACATGTTTTTTAAGGTCTATGTAGTAGTGGTATTAATTCACATGCTTTCTATACTAGTAGAGATTAAATTGTGTAATATGAATCACAAAGCCCTAGATACTCATTTTAATAAGAAAAATAATAGTATTTGGCCAATACAAATGATTGGCTTGTTATGTAGTTAGAACCTATGATGCATCATTCAATAGGATAAAGCAACCGTCCTTGATGAAGAAACCTACCATCAAATAGAAAAAGAGGCTGTTGGCTTATTTTTCTTGCTGATTAAACTAGAGTTATTTTTCCACATCAAAGAGGAGAGTGACCCTATCAAGGTATGGTTAAAATTGTATGAGATTTTTGGAAAAGTAAATACTATTAAAGTAAGTTGCTTGGAATTGGATCTTTCTTATCTAGTACTAGTTAAGTTTGATAAAATTGAGTACTATATTATAAAATTCAATGTCCTAATGGTAGATATTGCATCTTCTAAAGGAAAATAAATATGATACATAATACATGAATATCTCCTCTTTTAGATGTTGAACGTAATTTTTCATAATATTCTTATGTTCTTAGAATCTAAAAATATTTACTCTTGATAAATTTTTTCCTCTCCTAGTTTATTTTCAGCTAGCAATGTGGAATTATTTTGAGACCATAAATATAGGTTCATATAAAAAATTCAAATGTGAAGAGGTTAATACCTAGGAGCTCAAGGGCTAGATAAGTATTTAAATAATTCAAATACCAATTGTAGATACTATATGTAGAGGCATCCAACAAAGTTTTGCTTGTTAACATTGTAAATAATTGAAGTTAAGTTCTTAAAGATTCGTGGATATATTCTAGATGATGAGAGATATTCTAAAGGATCTACATTATATATAGAGTCCCATTACAACAATATAGGAGGAAGATATTACTGTCACTAGTTTCTTCTCTCCTTGGCCCTTTATTTTAGATGATAGGGGGAAATCTAAGTCTTGGCCAAGGCTAACATTGTATGGTGTAAATTTAATAGGCCTAATGGCATTAATTGTACAATGTATTAATTTATTATAATATTTTATTATGTAATACCTATGGGTTGATGGTTAAACCCACTTTATAAGTTATAATTAACCTTAAAACCTCTTGTTATGTTGAATTAGGTCAAACTTTATTATGTGATTATGGTTTTGGAATTAGAACAAATACCTATCTTTAACTCATGAAGTGATGTGAATGTAATCAATAGATTTTAAAATAATTATTTATGGTACCTCTAGTTTCCTCCAAATATTTATATTTATTTTTCTTTCTTTGAATATTTTTTGTATAATATTTGAGTGGATGGATTGCTTTTATTCATTTGTGGAAAATATTGTGAATTCTAACATTATTTTTATCTTAAATGGTAAAGAATTATTTTTTAAATGGACTATCACATGTTGGCCTCTTTGTTGTCCTAATTTTATATCTGATCATCTACTTATCCCTTAGGTTAATCTCTATTACCTTGTGGAACCCTCCTAAATTGGGTGTAATTTTCATCATTAGCTACTCAAGTGGATATCAAGTGATCTCCTTTTACCCCCTAAAGTATATTAGATCCATGCAATTGAGTTGATTAAGCTAATTGAGGTTGAAAAAGTAGTCTAATACCACCTAATCAAAGGGATATTTTGAAGTATATATCTCAACTAAAGCATTTAGAGATTCTGAAGGATCTACCATAACTCAAAGTGCATCACTAAAAACCTATAAAGTATGATGAAAGACCTTTTATACCCTAAATAAAACTAATTGACCATTCTTATAATTTAGAAAATAATTGGTCTCTTCCAAAAACCTTAGAGTTTTACACATATCCTTTCCATGATAACATTATACACTTTATCATAGAATTGATATGATGTTTTACCTATTTTTAGATAAGGTACATCTCTACACTCCACTAAAAGTGGTTGCTTCTATAATCCCATATAATATGAATGGAGGATTAGGAACCAACCCTTCTTCTAGTACAAAATAAGCCAAAAAAATAGGAGGTATAATTGAATTGTTATCCTCCTTAAACTCTTTGACTTGGTTACTCTTCTAATTGACAATGTATATTGAATAGTTTATCATTTAAGAGTACCCTAGGTAATTATTGTGACTATGTGAAGAATATAAATATGTTCTTCATATACTTTATTGTCATATATTTTCTTAAGTATAACTACAATCTCAAACATGACCATGTAGACATCATAATTGAACATGTCTAACTCTAATCAGATGCTAAAGTTTATGGCCTTGTTTATATTCTTAAGATGAGGGATTAAGAAATACTACCAACAGATTTAGTTGCACCTATGACAAAAATACTTTTGGATCTTAATATTATAGGTGACCCATGTTGTTAAATCATCAACTACCTCAAGCATATTCTGTATATTTCCTTCCCTTATGTAAAATGACTCTTTGGTCTATTAGGGTGGTCTAATGCTTTTATCCATATATTCATACATTTCTATGTCAAATTACACTAAGTTGAGAAAATTTCACACTTGTGGATCCAGAAACATGATGAGGCCTAAGGACCTAGATCCCTCCTAAGGTCCCTCACATTTTTAATAGGATATTTAAACTTACCTTCTTTAACCCTTGTATGGTCTCATCAAGCAACTCCTTGGATGTTCAAGGAGGAGGAAAGAGATTTCTATTACTTTTAAATTTCCTTTTACTATTTTCATTGGATGACCTTGCCTCTTATGATGATAGTGGAGAAATCATTAGAGGGAAAATAATTGTGGAATGTCGAGAAACTGGGTTAGCCTCTTACATGGAAGAACTGTATATGCAAAAGAGGTATCTATGATCATAGGTGGATGAAATATTTTAAGAGATAAAAATTACCAAGTCAATAACTTGATGGACCTAGTGAGAATTTTACTTGTAAATAAGAGCAATTCACTTGTATAGAGGTCTTATGAAAGTTGGGTATTTATTAGATAAATTTATTCTATAGACTAGATGATCTACACATAATAGCTACCTAACTGCTAGTCAATATTGATGGGAAAATATTTCTTTGGTGGATTGATCAACATCCTAGAGTAATAATTCACTTATGACCACACACACTTGAGTAAAAATAAATTATTTTTGGAAAGTGTTTACGGTCTATTTTTAGATATTTATTTGAGGTGATAAACTCAAGTTTTGTGGGGATCTCTAGTGGAGTTCAACCCACCTTATTACTTTGTAAACTATAGGCACGCGCTTCTTACATCCATAGGTGTTGACTGGCTAAGAAATATGTAATTTTATTGGAGTTTTATGGAGTGGGTTAGATAGTTTCTAGAGCAAGGTAATTCACTCATTTGCAAAAATGGAAACAATGTATTTGTTTGAGTAGCATGATAAAAATTTTGAGAGATGAATTGAAGAAATGGTGGTACAAGGACTTAGGGTAGGAGTTTTATAATCCTCTAACTACCTGTGCTAGGATATAAATGTGCAAGTGTGTAGGTCATCATAGGAGGGGCCAATTAACCTTACCTAGGAGGTTTTTCCATAAAGCTAGTGGTTAGTGAGTTTTTTTCTCATTAAGCAAGTGGTTTTCTTGCAAGGGTAAGTGAACTGCTCCATTTTCCTAGGTTTTTTAAATAATCCAAATAGATAAGATGCATGTGTTTCTTAAATATTACAAGAGGAAAGAACAAGGAGATAGAAAATGGGGTCTATAGAGGAAAATAAAATATAAAGAGGAAATAATTGTTGGGGGAGATCGCAACTAGGAACAAAGAAAAGCTATGTACATATTTACATTTTTTGGCTCTAAGCTTTTTCCATATATTCACTAGTATCCTTCCATTAATTATGACAATCTTGTAGGTATTTAGACTTAATATTTGAAGGATTTAATATGACCTACTCCAGAGGCAGTCAAGTTCTAGTGTCCTATTGCTTTAATTGTATCCTCATCCCACTTGATCACTGATTTGCCTTGTTATTTATCTTAGTGGCTTGTTTTTCAACCCAACTTTTGACTACTTTCTAATATTTTACTATTCTATTGAATGTCTTTTCTATTGGAAAATATTATACTATTTGGTACTTGCAAATGTACCCCCAAGGTACAAATATAAATATATAATAGATTAGGGTTTATTTCTATAGTTTAGTTGAGTTATTTATATTTCCCCTTTAATGTAAGTGTCATGTAAGAGTGCAATGCATAGGAAGTGCACAAGTAGAATGTAAGTAGAGAATGCACACACATGTCATGTATGTAAGTATGCAAATATGGTGAGGATGTGCACAAGTATATTGTATTAAGAGTGCATGTAGGATAGTAAGTGTCATGTAGAACTGTGCAAGTGTCATGCAGTCAAGTATGCATGTAAGAAGAGAGTGAAGAGTCTAATATACAAGTGGTAATATGATAAGCCAAATATAAATAATAAGAAAGGTTACATCTCCCATATATGTGAGGAGTACAATAGATAAGTATTGAAGAGTCACATTACCATGTCTATATTATGGAGATAAAAATCTATATTATTGGCTTGGCTTTCATGCAAACCCTGTGCAGAGTAAACTAAAAATACAAGTAAAATTTGAATGGGAATAAATACCCTCTCACTTTAGAATATTGTTGAATATCTAATGTGTGAGTTACAGAGTCAGTTCGAATGCTATCACTCTTTTCCACTTTTAGAATAGTTTCAAGTGGACTGTTTGTATACCTCCAAGGGATTTCAACTTATGTTTATTGTTGTTTGGTTCATCAATAAAATTTGCATTTGTAAATAGATCTAGCTCTTTCGAACTTTAGTATATTAAAAGAATAAGGAATGTTAAGAAACATAAAAATGAATCACATTTAAAGTAAAAACAAAGAGGGTAAGGTAGAGCAAAAAAAAGAAGGGTAAAATCTTGCAATTCTAATTGTTAATCATTCTTTCAACTCAAACATGTTGCTATGTTCACTAATCGAGACAAATAGAATAACAAATTATCCAGATTTCTAAGATTAACTTGTTATCTAGCAAAAGGTAGAATAAGGGAATAGAATAGAGTAACCTATTTAAATCACAATTTTCCTTACAACTAATAGGATGTATCCATGGATAGAAAATCCTCATGCACACAAACTAGAGCTATCAGTCCTAGATCCTCAAACTATGGATTTAAACACTTTCTTAGGATAGTTTAATCATTATATAAAATTTAATCTTGTTGGGATGATTTTACTAGTAGCATAGCACACCCAGCAAAACCAAAGCTAGTAGGAAAAGAACTAAATTTTAGAATAAGTAAACCTCAATGAAGCTATTCACATCAACAACATGCCAAAATAAATTAAACTCAATAATTATTATTACATACATTTCAATTAAAAAAAAATAAGGAAGGAATGCGTCATCAAAATCTACGAAGCGTATTAAGCGCCTAACTATGCCACTTCAGATTAACAACACCACAAAATATCCCATGTCAATAGCAGATGATTTCTTTGGAAAAATAGTTTTAAAAACAAATACTTCTATTATAAATTCTTGCATCCTAAGTTTACATTCAGTGGGAGTATTTATAGACTAAGGACATGCCCTGGTATTTTTAGAAAATATCTTCTCCCAAGAACTTAAACTAATATAAAAATCCCATCGCTAGGGCCTTACATAATAAATAGAGTTCAAGACAAATCCAACCACCCCAAAAATCTTCCTAAAAATGTTACCATAAATTTTGGAGGCACAATCTGATCTTCTCTTCACCAAATGGAGATTGCATATAGATGTTACCACTTTCCAACCAATTATAGGAATATTTCATTAAATGGGTACTCCCTCGACCATGCTTGATAAAGTATTTATTTGTGATGGGCTTTGAAGAATCCGGGTGGATCATTAATTTTATGCGTCTTCTATCTCTACACAACCACATTTGCTTGGTTTGTATTGAAATTCCAAACCCATCATCACTTTCGTCATCAAATGCATCCACCAAAAAATTCTTGCAAAAAAAAAAAAAAAGAGCCAAGGTTAGAACATTAGAAAAATTATTAATTTAATTATCATCATGTTCAAACTTTAATTTTTAGTTTTAAATTTTTAATTATTTTTCTAAAGCTTCCCTCAAAATATTTTATAGATATGAGATTTTAATTATTTTTTTATTATTATTTTAGTCCCTAAGTTTTGATATGTTTATATCATTTTTTTTTTACGTTACTTTGGCAAACACAAAATATTTTGGCATGTCAGGAGATCATGATCATTTTTCATTTTTCAATATTCAAATATTGACATGTCGCGAAATCATGATCATTTTTCATTTTTTAATCTTCCTAATTTATCATTTTTTAATCTTCTTAAGCTTGGCGATTGGGAAATATTGGCATGTCGTGAGCATGTCACAAGATCACATGAAATATCGGTCATTTTTCATTGAAGTCTTCTTTCAATTTTCCAGTCATTCATTTCTCTGCCCTTTTCTTCCTACACTTTGTAAAATTTTCAAAAATTCAAACATGGATTCCAATGACCGCTTTCTTTTGTATTTTGGAACTTTAAAGGTTTTTGAAGGATCCTCTATGCTTAGCAATAATTTTTAGATGCCTGAAAATGAAATTAAATTACCCAGAAGATGCTCATTTCTCATGGTATAAAAATTATGGTGAAAATCAAAAGTGCCTAGAATTGAATGAAACTTTTTAGGTGTCCAAATGAGCCAAATGGGTATCCAAATCTAGAGAAAAACCTAAAAATCATCTCAGATCAAGAGTTATTGCATTAAGAAGTCCATTGGCTGCAAATAGAAACTGCTATTTTGGAAGGTAAATCATGCCTGAAACCCTAAAAAATTAATACCATTGGAAATGTGAGATCGAGATTTGCCACCCAGAATTTGAATCACTTCAAATGGATTAATTTGCCAAAATATATAGCAATTGCAAATTGAAGTAAACATTAGGGCAAGATAAAGATTTTCAAAGACCCTTAGAAATTGATTTTAATATTTTAGACCTTAGGAAAACCATTGAAAATTAAATTTCTGAAACAATTAACCAGAAATAATACCATCAAAGCATAAATATTATGAAGAATTTAATTAAAATCAATGCGCTAGACAAGCATTTTTGAGACGTTCATGCAGGAAAAAAATAATACTTGATGCAAACAAAACTTGGATAAAAAACCAGAAAACTTCAAGATGGTCCCCTTGGAAATAAAAATTAATCATTTTCACAATCTCAAATAATTTTATTTTCAGTGGGGGGGTGTTTCTTCTCAACACATATATTGTAACATGAGAAAAAGGAAAAAACAGTTTGTAACTATTATCACATAGCAAACATTGATAATAAAGCTTTTATATAGATTTTGAGCAATTCATATTATAAGTATTCTTCATGCATGTACATGAATGATTATGGTAATTTGCATTCATATTTGATATTATAAGTGAATGTTATTTTATTATTATATTATCTTGGATATATATTTGATTGATCATATATAATTCTACTCTTGATTATTGATATTTTGACCTATAATATTTTTGGCTTATTTATATTGGGACCTATGATATTTTGAGATGGTTAAGCTTAAAAGCCAATGTTTTATCTTTCTTCTTTCAAATTGAATAGAAAATTTAGTTGTGCTTCTATTACTTCAACGTTAATGATTTCAAGTTCTAATTACTATGATATCTAAATGGAGGGACTTCTAAATTAATTGACATAAGAACTTTTCTCATTAAAACACTTGTAAGGAGAAGACCTCATGTAGTATTTAGGCATCATTTGATTTACCCAAAGAATTTTTCATATTTTTGTATACAAATCCATCGATGACTCGATGATGATCTTCTTTAGGATTCTTACTATGTTCTTGGTGGTAGACTTTACCTTTACATTACCCTCAAAGTCATAATTTTAAAATATCCTCTCCATAAATCCATACTCAAATGTAAATTTTATTAATTAAATTCTATGAAGAAGTAAGCATTATCAATAACTACTATGTATGGTGTTCCAAATTTGGTGATAATATATTATAGTAGTTGGATGATAATTTCCTAGTTGATTAATTTTAGTGTCATTACTTTTGCCCACTTTTTGATATAGTCTATTGTGATGAGGACCCATCCATGTCCTATACTAGATAAAGGAATTATCTTGCCAATGAATTCTAAGTCCCATTGATGGAAGGATTTAGTTATAATGACTAGTTTGAGGGCTTTTGGTGCTTTTATATTCTTCCCATGAACATATAACATGATTTCTAATGATTCACCCTTTGTTAATAGAAACATAAGATGATAGGTCAATAATATCATACCCTTAGAATTTTATTGTTATAGCTAGTGAAAAATAAATATTTTCCTCATCATGATACTATTTGAATAGGGCTTCTATATTTTCCTCTTTGACAAATCAAGGTAAAACACCATCATATTCCTTCCTAAATACAATATCATATAGCCATGTATAGTTCATTACATTTTTCTTGAATCAAGTCCTTTCCTTGGGTGTCAATATTTTTGGGACCTATCCAATTATCTTGTGCCTATAGATATCACATATTCATTCCATTTAATTATTGGGTTCTATTTTATCTACCAAGATAATTTGATCTTTTTGAATATACATTGTAAGGTTTTCATATAAGGATCTACCCATTATTATCATGGTGGGTTTAATTTTTATACCAATATCTTGAATTTTTTATTCAATTGACTTTAATTTCTCCTAATTCATCATGAAGTACAATGGATCATACATCAGGGTGGACTATGAAAATGATGGTATTGCTTTGGAATAGGTAGTACCTAAAATACCTTAGATATTTCATGATAGAAAATACCTATTTTTTAATTAAGAAGTACCTATATTTGTATTTTTGAAGGACCTAACTAATAAATGAAATGGATGATCATAATCTTTATCATTTTTTTGGGTTAATACTACATTAACATTTTCATCTATTTCAAACATGTAATGCATAAAATATTTAGAGAAACTAGGATGACTAGGATTAGGGGCCTATTGATGGTTTCTCTAATTTATTGAAAAAAAAATCTAACCTTCATCATTCCAAGCTAGGATTGCATCCATTTTAATCATATTAGTGAATGACCTAACTAGTTTTGCAAAATTGGTTATAAACTTAGCAACAAATTGGATTTAACAAAGGGAGGACTAGATTCATTTTATAAAAGTAGGCAGGAAAAGGTATTGGATTACCTTTATTCTATCGTGATCTATGGCTAAATAATTTTTTGACACCAATGTACCTAACAATTTTTGTCTTGTACCAAAAATATGGACTTCTTAGGGTTGAGTGAGATACTATAATATCTACATATTTGAAAGACAAACTCATTATGTTCAATATGCTTGATACCATATTTTGAAAATATAATCAAACTGTTAAGTTATATGAGAATAAATTCATAAAATAATCCTGTGGAGTGTTGGAGGATATTACATTATTTAGTACATGCTAATGTAACACCATGTTACATTATTATATTAGGAGTGTGTCTTAGATTACTGAGTAAGTTGGTATTTCATGTAATGTAATAATGTGTAGGAAATGCACAAGTGTCATGTAATTATGTGTGCAAGTGTTATGAGTGTAAATGTTTACAAGTGTCCATTATGTAAGAGTGCACATGTATCCTTATATTAGGAAGTGTCAAGTGAATATTTAAGTACAAGTGTGAATACAAGATAGTATAATTTGTATGCAAGTGTCAAATATAGAATCCAAGAGTCATAAGGCTTGGCATATGAAAAGGAGGAGTCATTGTAACCAAAGAGTCACCCTATAAAGGCTATATATTACTCCATAGAGAGAAAGCAATAACACAATATATCTTATATATAGCATTCCATACATATTCAATATAGCAATACAAATATTCTAGAGAGCATTCCATATCTTCTACATAGTGATATACAATGCCATAGTGTTATTGCTATGAGATATTTGTAATAGGAGTAATACAATTTTACATACACTTGATCAACTAGTATTGTAAGTGATATTATTGTGTATATTTCAGGCTTTACATTAATATCTGATCATATTATTGAATGTTATTTGGTATATTATTAAGCCTTGATAATACATATTAGTTGTCTTATTTATCTATGTTACATTATCTTTACTGATTCATTATATTGCAACTTTATTATATTCAATCTTATGAATATATTTTTGTAAATTTCATCTTAAGTATAAGGATTCAAAATACATTAGTGGTATCAAAGCTACAATAAGATTTTTTTTACAGGATTTGAAATTTGTAGGAAGCTAGAGTCTTTCCACAAGGTTGAAGAATAAGCTATGAAGACTAGGATCCCTATTTGGTAAAATTATCTTAAAGATAGTTGATTATTTAGGAAATAGCCAGCCTTGACATTAATAGAAAGTTTTAGGGACAAAAATCCCTCAATATTGATATTTTATTTTTAGGTAATTCTAGAAAAAGCTATCTACGATATTATTGTAGTAAAAATTAATCTTCAAAAGTTGAGAATATTCCTACAATAAATAGAGAAGACTTTCGTATTCAATTGTTTTAAGATTGAGATATTTCCTCACAGAGGGATTGATTCAAGTTGCAACAAAAGAAAACCTATTAGAAGAGGTCACATTAAAGAGATAGGAGACTCAATGAAAGAAGTTACATAGAATAAAGTAGATAGAAAGAGGAGATCCAAGAAAAGAGGTTCCATAGTAGAGAAATAAGACTCTCTAAAAGATATCCCATAGTCATTAGAGAAAGGAGACCCACTGAAAGAGGTCCCATATCCATTAGAGATAGGAGACCTAAGAAAAGAGTTCCCATAGTAGACAGAGATAGGAAATATATGAAAATATGTACCATAGCTAATAGATATAGGAGACCTAAGGATTGAGGTCCCATAGAAGTAAAATACAAGGAGGATACTGTTAGGAACATACTATTAAAATAAAGCACACTCACACAAAATATTAAAAAATAACTCGCATACATCAAATAACTCAATATCACTATGCATAAATCAATTACATAAATGAAACAATCTCACAGTAACACTGAATCATAGGCCTCTTCGAGGGGGCAACCTCTTTAAATATTTCATTAGCTTGCAAAAGGATAATATCGTACACGACTTCATATTTTTTTAAAGGAAAACTTCATGCAACCCTACCTAAGTGCTCTAGAGGTGGCTTACATGCAAAATTCCACTTGAGCTAGAATCTTCCACCAAATTGCGGTTACAATCTTGATGAAAATGGTTACATGAAATGGTACCACTTGGCGAGGTATCTTACAAAATCGGTTACAATATTGATAAAAATGGTTACATGAGATGGTACCACTTGGCGAGGTACCGTTATTGCCACCTACATTTCTAATTATTGCATAATAACATTAAAATGGGATCCCCACATTGGAAGTGGGTTATTACATAGGTAAATGAGAATTACAACATGGTGTTAGGATAGGATCCTAACATGTCTTTCCCCTTCGAAAAGCTTTGTCCTCAAAGCTAAAATTGAGGAAAATGGTGTTGGAGTTGATGGAGAGACTCCCATGTAGCATCTTCTGGATGGAGCCCACACCACTAGAAAAGGACTTCTGTGATGGTACAATTGCGGAGAGTGTGGGTGCGATGATCCAACAATTATTCTAGTTCGATTAATATGGACCCTTCCTCATCCAATTCTGGTAATTTTGATTGAACTTGTACTTGTGTTCCCAAAAATTTCTTGAGATATGAAACATGGAAAATAGGATGGAGCTTGGAGGTGGGCGGAAGAGCAAATTTGTAAGTAGTGGAACCAATCCGTTGTAGGACTTGGTAAGGCCCATAGAATTTTGTAACAAGTTTATAGCACTGACGGAGTTGGAGGGATGACATTTTATATGGCTACAAGTGAAGGAAAACCATATCACCCACATCAAATATACACTTAGATCAATGCTGGTTGGCATGTTGTTGCATCTGGTTCTTGGCCATGTTCAAATTATGCTTCAGCTAATGAAGGACATCGATCTACTAGCTAAGAGTAATGTCGACTGCCTGGACCCTCGAGCTACCTAGAATGTATGAAGAAGGTGTGGGTGGAGGGCATCCATAAATAGCCTCAAAAGGAGTGAGTTTGGTAGTTATATGATAGGACGTGTTGTACCATCATTCGGACAAAGGAATCCACTTCGCCGATTGAGAAGGATGATCTGATGCAAAGCAATAAATATAGGTCTCCAAACATTTGTTGATAATATCAGTTTGACCATTCATTTGTGAATGATAGGTTGAACTCATTTTGAGCTTTGTTCCCTACAACTTAAAAAACTCTTGCAAGAAATGACTAGTGAATGTTGGGTCTCAATCAGACACAATGGATGTGGGCATACCATGAAGGTGAAAAATGGAATCGAGGAATATTTGGGCAATGGTGGAGGTTGTGTAAAGATAGGAAAGGGGATAAAAATGAGCATACTTCAAAAGACAATCCACTACCACAAGAATAACAAACTTACAACCTAATTTAGGTAACCCTTCGATAAAATCCATAGAAATATCAGTCCAAACCTGATCTAGAATGGGCAAGGGTTGAAGAGTACTCGGAGAATGAACTATTTCACCTTTCATTCGTTGGCAGGTATCACAAGTTGTCATGAGTCACGAATGTCCTGTTTCATCCCTTTCCAGAAGAATGTGCACTTGAGGCGTTCATACATTTTGAGAAATCCAGAATGACCTACAAAGGGAGCAATGTGTAGTTCCTTCATGAAGAGGTCACGGAGTGGTGAGGCATAGGGAATAACAAGGCATTGGCAATAACGTAAATCTTGGCCATCCCAATTGTAGCTTGGGGATGAAGTCGGATCATCTTGAAGTGAAGCCATCAAAGCTTGTAGGTCTACATCTTGAAGTACCTCCTATCGTAAGGAATCTATCCATTGGGGGACATGTGTGGAGATAGCACATATTATACTAAGGGCCTCAAATTGGTGAGAGAGAGCATCAGCCACAATATTTTCTTTGCCCTTCTTATAGGTGATATCATAATCATAGCCCATGAGTTTAGAAATCCATTTTTGTTGTGTTGGGGTAGTAACCCTTTGTTCTAAGAAATATTTGAGACTCTGATGGTCTGTTTTAATGGAGAAATGGTGCCCAATGAGATATGGTCTCCAATGGGTGACATCATGTAAGATGGCCAACATCTCCTTGGCATATATAGATTTTACCAAATTACGTTCAGAGAGAGCCTTACTGGTGAAGGCCAAGGGTCTCCCTTCTTGCATCAATACTATCCCAATGCCACAACCAGAAGCATCAATTTCAATGATGAATGATTTAGAGAAATATGGCATGGCTAGAAAAGGTGTGGTGGTCATGGCATGCTTTAATTCAAGAAAGGCTTGATCAGCGGGTCCTATCCAAGTGAAAGAGTCCTTCTTTAACATATATGTGAGGGGAGCTACTATTTTCCCATAATTACAAATAAATTTCTTGTAATAACATGTAAGTATTAATAATCCCTGAAGTCATTTGATAGTGCAGGTTTTTGCCCAGTATTGTACTGCCTAAATCTTCTTAGGGTTGACCTTGACACCATATTTGGAAACAATGTGTTTTAAATACTCCACTTCAATCAGACCAAAGGAGCACTTAGACCGCTTAGCAAAAATTTGATGTTGGGCCAATAACTATAATGTCTAATCCACATGGGTAAGGTGTTCTTCCCACGATCGGCTATAAACAAATATATCATCAAAGAAAACCAGGATGATCTTCCACATGAAGGGATGAAATATGTTGTTCATAAGGCTTTGAAATGTGGATGGTGCATTTGTCAAACCAAATGGCATTACCAATAACTCATAGTGACCTTCATGAGTACGAAAAGCAATTTTTGGAATATCCTCGTCCTTGAGCCTGATTTGATGGTACCTCGAATGAAGGTCCAACTTGGAGAAGTACATAGTTCCATGTAATTCATCCAACAATTCATCCACTACTAAAATGGGAAATTTATCCTTGATGGTGATCTTATTGAGCTCATGGTATTCTATGCACAATCGCCATGAGCCATATTTCTTGTAAACTAGAAAAAATGGAGAAGAATAGGGACTGGTACTTGGTCGAATGACACCTGCCTTGAGAAATTCCTATACCATCTTCTCGATTTATGACTTGAGAGCATGAAGATACTGGTATAGTATGATGTTCGGTGGTGGACTACTCGAAAGTAGTGGAATAGCATGGTCATGAGAGCAACGAGGTGGCAGTGCAGTTGGTTCTGAAAAGACACCATTGAGCTTGGTTAGAACAAGTTGCAAATCTACTGGAAGTGGATCTATTGTAGAAGTGGGTGGCTGAATTGAAAATATTTGTGCAATGATCCCACAGGAGGACTTTTTCAACAACTTCTCCATGCGATTGGAACTAATAATTTATGTAGGGCCAGCCTTGATACCCTTAAGGGTATATGTTTGTCCATTTTGTGAAAATTGCAGCCATAGTTCTATAAGGTTGTAGGAGAAAGTGCCCAAGGTGCTCATCCATTGGGATCATAACACAACGTCACATCCTCCCATTTGGAGGGTGAACATATTTTGCTTGAGTCCATAATTTCCTATCTAAATTTTGACATTTCGACATTTACCTTTACAAGGTAAGGTGCCTCCATTGGCCACCATGACTTAAAAATAATTGCGTGAGTGTATATAGCAGTTTGTCAATTTGGCCACTTGAGGATCAATAAAGTTGTGCATACTGCCTGAATCAATAAGAATTGTGAGATGTTGGCCTTTGAAATAACCCACAACTTTCATGGTTTGTGGGGTGGTAATCCCGGCAAGAGCATGGACTAAAATTTATGTTGGTGTTTTTGATGGTTCCTATTCCTGTGGAGTTGGTGCCTCAGTTGTATCACTCTCCTCATAACTATGGTCATTGTTTTCTGGTTCCTCCACATCTATTAAAAATAATCTCTTATTTGCACATCTATGCCCCTTCGTAAAATTTTCATCATAATTATAACATAACCCTTGGGCACAACTCGCATCCATTTCCTATGTAGTCAGCCGCTTGGGAGTAGGAGGTTTATTATCAGTATGGTTTTGGACCTGAGGAAGGAAAGAATGTCAGTAATGCAAAAATCATGGTGTCCGCCTTTGAGCTAAGAGTTTAGATTCAGCCAATCGGGCTAAACTGATAGCCTCCATCATGGTGTGGGATTTGAACATCTTGAATTTAGCATGGAGATCATATCGTAACCCACTAAAAAAACAACTCATAAAAAATCCCTCATTCAAAACCTTAGTATTATTGGCCAATTTCTCAAATTGGGTCTGGTAATCACGAACTGAGGTGGTTTGTTTAGGCTTTGTCAGTGCACCTGTAAAGTCATCATAATCATTAGGGTCAAATTGAGTGAATAGTTGGGACTCAAACTCCTCCCAAGATATATCAGGGTTAGCAACTCGTAGCCATTGGCCTTAGATTATAGGTTGAGGAAGCCATATGAACATGATGATAGACAGGGACATTATGGAGTCAGAAGAACTGATAAACCCGACATAACCACCCATCGACATCCTTTCCACTAAACTTAGGAAAGTCTAATTTAGGCTTTCTGAAGGTTGGATCTTGATCATAGTGATTGCCATATGGTGTTTGTCGACCTTGTTAAGAGTTTTTAGCATGGTGTTCAGTTTTGGTACTGTCATGCAATTTGGTTTCTATCTCTGTGAGTTGTTCTTCCAAACGGATTCGAGTGTTATCCTGATCCATTTGAAGCTCTCGAATCTCTGTGCCTATTTTCTTGTTTTCAAAGGTCAATTCAATAATGGATTTTTGTAGGTCGACCAATAATGTGCCCAAGTCTAAATTATTTTGTTGTTTTCCTCGAGTGTCGCTTGCCATTGTGGTCTCTCTTGTGCTGATTTACTAAAAATACACCTCAAATTTTTAGGATTTACTATTTTTAGTAAGGAACCAAAATTCAATTTAGGAAATGAGTTGCAACACTGATATTAGGATAGGGTCCACTCCGCTGGCTATTTTACCTGAGTTCTCAAAGAGGAGATATACTGAATTTCTTGACTTCTTATGATCTCCTATTAGTTGTAAGTCGATGTCAAGGTAATTTCTTCCACTTGTACTTAAAATTTCACCAATGAGTCCTTGAGGGTCTTTTGTGCAGAATAACAAGTAGATTCTATTCCTAAAAATTTGGATCAATTTTATGGACCGATGAAAAGTGATGGCCTTAGCAAGAAAAAACAAAATTTGCTATTTTTAGAAATTTGGTTCAAAAGTTGACCAGGAGCTGCCAAGGACAATTTTGTCTAGAATAGAGTGTAAAATTTTTTGCTAATTTTTTTTTCTACTGTGTTGATGAGGCTACTAGTGTTCTCTATTTTTTATTTGGAGTTACAGTTCAAACGTTGCCCTCTAGAATCGAATGTCACTAACTTATGTAGTTTGTACCCTGACCACCGTGTCACTCACTATTCTCTGTTCATGTCACCTATACTAGGGTTACTGACATAGTTGCTACTTCTAACCTTAGGGAATTTTTTGACACTGACAACTCTATTTTTGACACTAAAATTCTACAATTCTATACTAGTACAGAGGACGATTACTATCGTTGTCCCGACTGTTCAAATTTTGACCACAGGCTGTTTCAAACACTTGCAAAAATTTATCTTGATTGTTGGTGTATGCAATTTATTTTTTGTGATAGGGAAAGCCTTCTCTGTATGCTCACTTTTGAGGATGGTGAATGCAAGTTAGCAGAATAGGGATGGGTTGATTTGCAAGGGGATGATACTTTGTTTTTGTTTTGTTTTTGTGAACCATGTATGCTAAGTAAGGTAGTATGTAATATCCATAGGCCCTTTGTTATATCATAGTGATGAACAATAGTGCTTGAACCAATATTTCATGCCACTACTCAAGGAGGATTCCACACATACCCTTGAGCACACAATCCGCCTCTCTGATAGTACAGGAGGGTAATTATCCGGGATGCTATATCCCCTGGACTATAGATAATACAAGGTTGAAAAGCTTCCTAATGGATAAAATCTTATATAAACCTAGATTGTCTCTCAATATACCTGAAGATACGTGGGAGCTCAATTCCGTGCACGAGTGTTGTTTGAGGCCTGGGTATTGGAGCCTGATCACCACTCACTTCACTAGATGCTTTATGGGCTATCTAGCTTAGCCAATAATGACAACTCCTTTGCGATATTTTAAAACCCCCAACATAGGGTTTCTAACCTACACAACTACTATATTTTTTTTAGTATTATCTAATTTTATGCGAAAAATGACTATATTTTTTGGATTTTTTTTTGATAAAGAAAAAACAAAAATAAAAAACACACAGGAAAATTATACCTAACAGGCGGAATGACTGACAAGAATCATCTTAGTTGCAGTAGAAATTTGCCCTAGAAAGTGCTTTGATACCACTTTTTAGGAACCTACTATTAAAATAAAGCACACTCACACAAAATACTAAAAAATAACTCACATAGATCAAATAACTCAATATCACTATGTAGAAATCAATTACATAAATGAAACAATCTCACAGTAACATTGAATTACGGGCCTCTTCAAGGGGGCAACCTCCTTCAATATTTCATTAGCTTTAAGGATAATATCGTACATGGCTTCATATATTTTTAAAGGAAAAATTCATGCAACCCTACCTAAATGCTCAAGAGGTGGATTACATGCAAAATGCCACTTGAGCTAGAATCTTCCACCAAATGGCAATTGCAATCTTGATAAAAATGGTTACATGAAATGGTACCACTTGGTGATGTATCTTACAACATTGGTTACAATATTGATAAAAACGGTTACATGAGATGGTACCACTTTGCGAGGTACCTTTATTACCACCTACATTACTAAGTATTGCATAATAACATTAAAATGGGATCCCCATGTTGGAAGTGGGTTATTACATAGGTAAATGAGAATTACAACATGGTGTTAGGATAGGATCCTAACAGATACCTAAGGTAAGAGGTCCCAGAATTGGTAGAGATAGGATATCCAATAAAAGAGGTCATATATAATCCATAGAAGTCAGAGATAAAGAAGATACCCAAGCAAAGAGGTCCTATTGACTATTAAATATTGGTACTTAAAGAAAATATAACTTGAAAATTTCAAGACAACAAGATGTCTTGAGGACAATAAAATTTGAAGATAGACTAAGTAGAACTTGGAAGACAAGTATCTTGCCAAATTTCAAATTATATAGTAGACATCAAAGGACAACAAGTTTGTGAAGACTAGAAATAAGGAAAAATAGAGATAGAATATCTCTATGCTTATATATATTTAGCTAAAAATGAAGTTAAGTTAGAAGTAAATTAGTAACGAAGGTGTCATCAAGAAAGCAAGGATGAATTCTAAGTATTAAAGGTACATCTAAAGTGTAGCAAAAGAAAGTAGTATTAAAGAGTTGTTATTGCAAGTGATTAATGTATATTAAGAGTCTTGAAATCTCCTTCACCAAAGTATAAAATCTAGATGTTTGTACCTGCATATTAAAGAAGAAAATAATTTAGAACATATAGCATTGATAGCAATGATTCTATGGAAAGCATATTATAAATAATGCAATGCAAATAGAAATATGAGATAGTGAATAAGTACCATATTTAGAGTTGAATTAAGAGAACATCTATGCACAAAAAATATTATTATTATAGTCAGTAAATAATATTGATGATGAGCATCGAAGCACGCCCTAAGTCAAAGCCAAGTGTAGTTCTAGTACAGGTAAACCAACACCATCAAGGAGATTAGTTCCATAAAGGATACTGATGCCACCATGGAGATAAACATCACCAAAGAGACAAGTGCCACCTAAGAAACCAATGCCATCAAGGAGACTAGTGTCACCATGTAGATAAAAATACCATCAAGGATACTAGCACCACCAAGGAGAAAAACTCCACCAAGAAGACCAGCACCACCCAAGATTGCTAACACCATAGAGAAGTGCAAGCGATACTAAGCAATGCAAGCACCACAAGGAGAACACGTGCAATACTAAGATAAATTATTTGCATTACCATTGGTGAGATGAAATACTTACATCATATATAGAAAAGGGATATAAGGTGAAGTTCCATATCAAAGAAAATTCAAACATATATCAACTAAATAGGAAATGAACTCCATCCAATCACAACAAAATGGAAGCTCAAGCAATGATCCAAGTAAGTCAAACGTTAAAGGAATAGGATAAACATCAAATATGTAAAATGAAGAGCAATTTATTTTAGAAATGTCAAGTAGTCAAGAGCGTAGTAGAATAGTTCACTTGGCGAGATATTGAAGCATAGATGAATGTTTCATTTACCAAGGTATTGGAGCATTACCAAGCATTAATATAAATTTCCATGCATTCTATCAAATTGACACATTGACATAAGGAAGGCAAATGAACAAATATTGAAGTATTTCATGGAAATTTATAAGTAAGGATTCATGCAAGGAATCCCTAATCACTCTCACATATTCAAAGCTAAGAGAAGCTATGAAAAAACTTACCAAATTGTAGATCCAGGTATCGTTTGAAACAACATACCATTAAGGGGGTACATTTGAGTTTTATTTTTAATATTTGATTATTGCTAAGGTTGAGGTAAAATAAGGTGATTTTAAGATTAATTTTTGAATTATTCTAAGGTTTAATTAGATTAACAGAGAGACAAGAAGTTTAACAGGATAATTAATACCTTAGTTATTTTAAATCACATATTTAAGCTTTGAAGTGATAAGTAGATATTTAATATGAAGTTTTATGAAGTTATTTAATATTTGAAAATATTATTGCTTTACTATTATTTGAATTTTAGGCATATAGAATATTTGTATAGTATTTAATTATGGAGAAATAAGGAAGTCTACAAAAAACCTAGAAATATTAAATTTACAAATATCCTTATTTTTTTTAGTTTCTAATTAATTAGGGAGATATAAGGAATTCAACTACAAAGGTTTTTGAAATTTAGAAACTTAGATATTCATCATTCAAAAACTAGGGAGTCAAAAGGATGTCTACTTCCAAGAACTCAATGGATAATGATATGGAAAACATAATTAGAAAAGAAAGAGAAAATGTCATAAAATTTGGAATAAAAATTTTGATTAAAAAATCTAAAGGAAAATTGGATCTAGTTTCAAGTTTCATCTATAATGAAGCAATAGAAGAAAACTTTGAAACATTAGAATACTATCTACATGCAAGAATTGTTGAAGCAATCAACAATAGGAAAGATAGTGTTATGATTCCTTTGTATATTATTAGTATACTATATATGTCATTGCTTACAATCAAATATTATTAAGAAGAGAGTATGAAACAAAATTAATTGGTTGAAGATCTTAAGAAGAAGGTAAAATTAGATGAATTATTTTTATAAAATATATTTTATTCATCATGCAATATTAATACTTCAAGTTTGTCTAACTTAGGATATAATTATGATGCTTTAAGTGAAAGTTCAAAAGACTTTATATATGATTCTAAAGGCAAAGGAAAAAATCTTGTGCAAGAATCTAAAATTAAAAGAAATGTACAAGAAGCTAAAAAGGCCAAATAACATGAAGATGAATTCAAAGATAAGATAAAAAACGATAAGAAGAAGAACCTGATCATGATGAAGGTCACATACATTGCAATGCCAATTGAGAATGAAGATTGTATTGAAGACTAAAGTCTTCAATAACCAAATAATGTAATACAAGGGGGTGTTGGAGAATATTACATTATTTGGTACATGCTAATGTACCACCTTGGTACATTATTATATTAGGAGTGTGTATTATATTAGTGAGTGAGTTGATATTTCATGTAATGTAATAATGTGTAAGAAATGCACAAGTGTCATGTAATTATGTGTGCAAGTGTTATGAGTTTAAATGTGCACAAGTGTCCATTATGTAAGAGTGCATATGTGTCCTTATATAAAGAAGAGTTAGTTACATGTATGCATATAAGATAGTTTCATGTGTATGCAAGTATCAAGCATAGAATCTGAGAGTCATAAGGCTTGGCATATGGAAAGGAGGAGCCATGGTAACTAAAGTATCATCCTAGAAAGGCTATAGATTACTCCATAGAGACAGAGAGCAATATCCCAATATATATCTTCTATATAGCATTCCATATATCTTCAATATAGTAATACAGATCTTCTAAAGGGCATTCCATATCTTCTACATAGTGATATATAGTGTCCATAGTGTTATCTCTATGAGATATTTGTAACAAGAGTGATACAAGTTTGCATACATTTGAGAAAATAGTATTGTAAGTGATATTATTGTGTATATTTCAGGCTTTACATTCATACCTGATCATATTATTGAATGTTATTTGGTACATTATTAAGACTTGATAATAAATATTAGTTTTCTCATTTATATTTGTTGGATTATCTTTATTTGTTTATTATATTACAACTTTATTATATTAAATCCTATGATTATATTCTTGTGAATTTCATATTAAGTATAAGGCTTCATAATCCATCATGAAGGAAATATCCATAGTTTTCTATAAGGTGATGTCTATGTTTGAAAACCCAAAAGACATTCTTTGATAAATGAAATTTCTCTATTTATTTCGAAATATTATCTTGTTCTGATAGTCATATTTGACATAGAACTTGTTATATCCTAAGAAAGCATCTAAAATTTACAACATCAATGAACTTGCTACATTTACAAAATTTGATATATAGTTGGAAAGGGGTGCTAATATATTAATTTTTCTAAAATAAATGGACAACTTGATGTTAATATTCTTCCTTTGGATGGGTACTAGTTTGGATGCCCAAGTTGTTGAATTTGTAATTTCATTCATGGCCAAGAGCTAATATTCTATGATGTATTGGATAGGCCTAAGGGCATTTTATTATGAAATGTATTTATTGTGTAAACTTAATGGGCCATGGTTAACCTTGTTACGGTTAAGCCTATTTTTTTATCTTTATAATTAACATAAAGTCCACTTGTTATGTTATCTTAGGTTAAACTTTATGATATAATTCATTTTTTTATATTGCTATAAATACTCCCTTACACTCATTTATCATTAGATTTTTGTTATATAGTTTACAAATAGTGATTATCTAAGTTCCTTATGGGTGCCCATTATATCTTTTTATTTTCTATCATTTTTATGTTTTTTGTATATTAAAATGGATGGATTGATTCTATTACTTTCTATAAAATATTGTAAATTTAAACATGGTATTAGAGTGGGTATGGATCAACATTGCTTGATCACATAGAAAGTCTTCTTGGTGCCTTCAATTTTTTCTTCCAAGTTTGAGGAAATACCTCTAGAACTTCATAAGATTTTTAAGTAGGAGTAATGAAGGTTATATATTCCTCATTTTTTCATTCATAATATTTTCTTTGTGGTAGATTCATATTTTCATTGCTTTCATTTTTATTGTTATAGACGATTCAATTATTTGTATTTAATTACACTCTAGTTTCTTGTCATTTTGAATTGATATGGCATTCAAAAAATAGCAATGATTTGTAGACACCTAAAACATATCATGTTGAGGAGGCTATCCATATAGACATATTTTCAGGCCATATGACTAATTTTAGGCCTTTCCAAGACCTAACAAAGGTTCTAACAACTCTAACAAGGGTATTAAGTCATTTTTAGCCTATGTCATCATACCCAGGAGTAGCCTCGAGTGGCTACTGGACCCTGTGATGACCTCCAAGTTTAGCTGCTCCACCTTGGGATGGCCTTGCTTGTAAAAAACATGGGATCCCTGAGCGGAGCCAAATATGTTATAGAGCAAGTTGCACGTAATGATTAACGATAAGAATATTCTAGAAGCGATGCTTGGGAGGCCAAGATCCTAATAAAATATTTATATTGGCTTCACTTACAAGCTAATATGGCCAACTGGGAAATATATAAAAGGAGACCAAACCTTCATGCAAAATATGGATCAATTGATACAATTAAGTGTTGTTAAAATATAGAGGAAGAGATCATCAATTATCTACAATGAAGTGCTATCAGTTTGAGTAACAAAGAGAACCTTCTCTCATATGCAATGGAGTTCTACCAAAATCAAACCATGATGATTGCATGTGCATAAATGGAGTTTTTGAGAGTTTAAAGGCCAAATCCCATATTTGTGCATCACAATTCACATCGATTCGAGCCAATTTCTCATGAATCAACTTTAATTCAAATCACATGATACTTGAACACCAATTTGATAGAAAAAGTGAACATCACCCCGCATCGAGCATGAAGAGCAGGATCTCTATTCAGTGGTCACTTTGCCCTAAAGCAGCCTGTAGGCATAGTAACTGTGCCATCTAATGGTTAACAAAACTAGTTTTTATACCCTACGATGGTCATTATGTGATGTCTGATTAAATCTATTTTCTTAGATTATTTAAAGTAGCATTCAATTTGGTTTTTAACATATTTTATCATACTTTCATTTAGTTTGCATGTAGTTCTTTACTATTTTAAGCATTTTATTTTCATTTGTATATCTTGGAAATGGATCTCATCTTGAGAGGTTCCAATTTTTTTACTAATGTCTTGTAAGTGCTTTTGTGTACAAATATCAAATTTCCATAGGAGTTAATCATATTCAAGATTCTTCAATATTCACATCATTAAGCGAAGATCGCAAAGAAACCCTCTATACTCAGTTTTGAGAGAGCAAAGTCTCAACAAATTGCATCTATCCCTTTGGGGTTTCATATTTTAATATTGTATCAATTGGTATATTACCTAAGAGGGATATTTTTTAACCTTTTGTAAAGACAATTCCAAATTATTAATGAGAAGGGCACCATATTTTCTCTATATATTTTCATTATGGTTACATGTTATTTCTTTTCAATTTGATTTCATATTACATGTTTAGGTGTATGGTTTTTACTAGTCTACAATGGATATCATGGTGTGGGACTATTCCAATCTTCAAAATTGGTTCTAATTTCATGTTTCTTATTTTCTTTAAATTATAGGTACCATTGTTCTAGGTTGGCATGGCTCACAGTAGCTACCGTCATACCCTATGATGACTATTAGAGCTAGTTGCTCTACCCCCTGATGGCCTTAGAGTAGAGTCAGAAAATCAAACTAGTGATATCTTCATTGAATGTTAGCTACACTTATAAGTATCACTAAACTTGAATTTATTATTTTTCATAGAAAAATTTAGGATTTCAAGTTTTGGTAGAAAAATTTAGTGAAATTTTTAATTTTCAAGCTCTCTTCTTATGACTGCTCCTGGGTAAAATGACCTCTTTTGTTAGCCACTCCATGGTATAGTGGACCTTATTAATGACTACTTTGATGTCTGAAGACCACTATTATAGACCATCTAACATAGAGATAATACCTATTTAACATCTTATTAGGGTTTTCTTGCATGTTGTTTGTCTAAAGGCTAACTTCATCTAGGGTTTGCACCTTCAATTTCCTTAAATTAAAACATTTTTATTTAGAATTTGGAAATTTTAAATGTTCTTTAATGCATTAATGAGAAATTAGTGATTACTTTAGGTTGCATTTTCCTTTTCGCATGAAATAAAAGGAACTCACACACACATCGCATCTCAAATTTAAAATCAGTGAGTTGGACTTCACACCCAACTACTGATCAAGATTAACAATAGTGACCTTCATTACCATATTGTTAGCTTGCTTGTGATTCTTTGCACCAAATTTTGGCTAAGTCTAGTTTCAAGAACCATCATAGCTAAGGAATATAGCATGCATATCTTTTCAATTGAGGTGTATCACTGACCAAGGTGAACTAGGTGAGGAATTAGTAGGACCTGGAATCCCTCACTAGATTTGGACTTCATCACCAAATTTCTATGGGTTTCACATCTTGGACTTCATCACCAGGATAGTGTGTGAGATGAAATAGGTGAAAACCTTCAACTTGAGTATTTTCATCAATAATATCAAAAACTCGAACAAGATAAAAGGTAATAAATCAATAAATAAAAATACACAAATTGGTTTTAGGAAACACAAAATATATTTAAAAGATATAATAATTTATATATTTTGTTTGTTTTCTTACCAAATGCCTAATAAATATAAAATAGTCACAACATGAATCCATGCCCAGTCATAGACTGAGATGACAAGCTATGCACATGGAGGTCCAGAACACCTTCGATACAATCGTACGAATTTACTTTTAACTGAATGACATTCTAATAGCCATTGTGGAGACATGTACACACATGAGGGATCTGATCATTGAGATACCCCTACTAGGAAGACTCCTATGGGACCTCCCCATGATTGATATGAGGATCTTCTCGGACCCCATCCATCACATTCAACTTCTAGACAATATCCTCCCATTAAGGGGCCTACCAGAGGGGTTGCATGCATTCATGTACCCAACAGATCCATAAACCCCTTAAACTTAGAGTAGAGTACATGTCATTTCTTGGTAGATATGGACGAGGTACTCCTCTCGATCGCCCTTGGTTGAGTCATAAGCTAAATCACCTAGATAGGTATGACCCTAATACAACTTATAGAGCACCTTCATTCATATACACTCATTTTAAGGATGGACACAATGAATATTTAGTTCATCCTATCCATATGTGTAGAGAGTGTTCGATTCAAAGACGTCATACACCCATTTCATCCTTACATGAGGACATCACCCCTAGGTTTGAGTATAGAGTAAACGTAACTTTGATTGATAGAGGTAAGAGGAGGATAGCCATCCCTACGATGCAAAATGAGATAGCTAAAACCCCTTGTATCAAGACAAGAAGTCATAGGCCACATACAATAGATAAAAAATATCGACTACCTAGGCCTAACACTAGTTAGAAAGAGCAATTGATTAAATCCTATTTGGATTATTTGGACCATGAGTGAGAGCATTTATATCATGAGCATGCAAAACAATAGAGGTTGCACTGCTAGTGGTTGTACAAACATAGATTGTGTGACAAAATAATCCTAGAACATAGATTACATAGAGAGAAATCACGTAGGGTAGCTCAGGAAGAAATACACATGCCTAGAACTTATTGACAACAACTCAATATGAGGTACACTATGCAACACCAATATTTTCCCTCTAGTCCTACCAACAACCATCCTCTTCATACCTCTATTCATCCATCATAGCTAAGAAAACACCAAGAACCAAATCAACCTGAGTATGAGACCTATGAGGAGATAGAAGTAGGTGACTAGGAACAAGCGTATCTTGAGTCATTTTGTGAGGATGTGGTAGATGATTACAATCCACTACCTTGATCGAAATAGAACCTTCCAACTCATCCTCATAAGAGATCTCTTTGAGAGAATGAGATAATTTTATCTTAGGTATATAAAGTGCCCATGAAGTGAATCCAATCACTTGAGAAGCAAGGAGCGGGTTATCAAAAACCCACATTGCACAAATTGTACAACCAACCCCTTGATCCATATGTTCCTAGTCCTTCTTACCTATAGAATTTTGAGATGCCTAAGTTGGATAAATTTAGGGGGTACAATGATGCCCAAGAGCGTGTCACAAGTTTCATGAACTTGTGCTTTTTAGCTCCAAGATAATGGTGCAATCCAAAGTTATTAAGGATACAAGGTCAGAGAGGGAGACATAAATCTTCATAAGAAGAAGTGGAACAAGAATCATCGCAATAATCATTATCAGGAAAAACCAATACCTGTAAATTAGATTGTTCTAAAAGTTCCTATAATATATAAATAACAATAACCTAATTATCAGGCTCAACCCCCTCCAACATAATACAATAATCAAATCTAATGAAATCAATATCAGGAGATGTTGACCTCCTCACACATACACACCACTTCCTGAGTCTTTGGCATCCATTTTTAATAGATTATGTGAGGCCAATATGATAACCTTACAAAAAATCCACTTATTAGATCCTACTCACCCAAAGCCTAAGGGATACATAGAGGACCTATATTGTTCTTATCATAGGAAAAATGGGCATGACATTCAAACATGCTATGGTTTCAAAAACCTGGTACAAAACATGCTTGATAAGAATCAATTACAAATTGATAACCCTCTCGCTCCGAAAAATCAACATATAGGAATATTCAAATATCCCTTGCCCACCCATGAGGTCAAGGGAAATCAAATGGATTCAATAAATGAGATACATATGGATCCACCTACACATGGATTCATAAGAATGATAAACATTGTAATGCGTAATAGAAGTTACAACCAAGCCAAGCCACATATGGCTCCTATTAGAATACCTTCTACACCCAAGAAAGGGCTAGTTCAAAACCCACTACTAGGTCCACAATTACAACTAGTGATTACCATTAGAAATAGGCTTACTCAGAGTCTACAGATGGTCTCAACCAAGCTCTCTTTCTATGAGCTTATTGTACAATACCCTAGACATAGGATAGTTCTCATGGATATTTTAAAATCCATTGAGCCTCATCCCAAAGATCCTAATTCTTTCACTAAATTTGTGGGGTACATTCAAAAGTACAAATAGCCTATGGTCACCTTCTATGGCCACAAAATCAAACAAGTATCAGCCAATGTAGTGGATCCTCTATTGCACATAATCACTTGCATAAACCAAAACCTTAAAAGTGATTATTGATCAATATGAGCTCATCTATCAACATCATAAAAATGACTACTTTAGAGAATTTTAGTATTCTAACATCACACATAGTGGTACTCACTTTCACATTGCAAGTATTTAGTGATGCATTATGCTCTATGGTGGGCACTATAGTCTTACCTATTCAGGTGTGACTCAAAATCATATTTGTATTATACCATGTGTTGGAAGGTGTGATGCAATATAACATATTGCTCGGTCATCCCTGGATCCAAGACATAAAATGCGTCCCTTCTATATTACATCAATGTATTAAATATGTTCATGAAGGATAGGTTCATGTCATCCCATCGAATGATGAACCCTTTAAGTATGTCAATTAGGTTAGCAATCCAGGGAAATTTGTCCTACCATCAATGCATCTAGACATCAAATCTAGTTCTCCCATTAAGAATATAGAGTGTATTTCTAAAGTAGTGCATGTTGATCCATCCACCTCAGCATCATCACTATCATCTAAACTAGTAGTTGTTTTTGATAAACCTTCATCATCATCTAATCTAAAGATCAAACAAAAGTTGAAAGCACCCATGATAGATGATCCTTAATTCATCCCCAATGTATCTATAATATATATTATGACTCCCATGGAGGAGGAATAATCATTTGACCTGATGTATGATGTGCCTCAACTTGCAACATCTACTTCATCTACAGTGTCATCTACACCTCAAGTGATTGTTCATTTAGTAAATCCTAGACTTATTGAATACTTGGTACATAATGTAACTTTTACACCAATTTTTATCCATGCAATACATGGGGAGACCTCATGCTCCTCCATTTCCTATTGGAATGGTGGTACCCTTCAGCATATCACCCAACTAAACATACTTTATATATGAGGGTTTTGACTCAGCCATAGATCAATCTCGAGTTATCCATCATGATAATAAATTGTTTGCCTATAACATCTACTATATGTCAAACCCTAAATTTGTTCTTAGATACTTTTACCATTGCCATTGGCATGGTATTTGTTTAGTACTTTATGAATAGTGTATCTAAACATCCTATTTACCATAGTACCAACTACCTACTGATAAGTTTGGTTTAGGGGTATTCCATCCACGTGTTAGATGAGTTGTTAGCCAGTTCCCTAGAATGCCTAAGCTTAGGCTTTAGGTTAGACATTGATTAGAATAAATATGCTAACACCCACCCTTATCATTTATGGAGGGATCATCACCCAATCACCATGGTTGCCATATAACCTCCTGCAATATATCATGAGACCATTCAAGAAGAGGAACCATAACTAGAGGATGTTCCTAAAAAAAAATGGGTGGATGAAGATGATGAATATGAGGATGCAACTAAAATTGCAAAACTAGGTCCTACCTACCTCTATCATTTCAATAACTATATAGGATATAGTGAGCCTACTAGGCCCCTATAGACATAGATGACATTTATTTAGGTATTTCCTCATATACCTAAATTAAGGTACCTAAAGAACACAAGCTTATATTGAGAGTGGGGTGAACAATATAAGACCACTTTTTACTTTTATTTCTAAAATAATAATATCAAATATATCAATGATAATATCAATAGTAGTAATCATAGCAATGCATAAATCGCCACACACAATAGAGACACCAATTTAATACGGTTCACCCAATGTGGGCTACTCCCTAGAGAAAATATTTCACTAAATTTTCCTCAATAATTCTCTTAGAAATCCTTCCCTATTACAATATTTATGGACCTATATCCAAAGGAGATACCAATCCCCTAATAAATTTCATGGATATCTATCCATAGGAGACACCAATCCCCTAAGTTGATTTATGAAACTCTATCCACAGGAGAACTCCTCCTCTACTCTGGTTGGTGATCCTCTAGAAGACTACTGCCTCCACTGCACTGGATTATGGATCTATCTCCACTGAATACTTTGTCCTCTCAAAATATATTTATATTCACTACCCTAGCTAATGGATCTCTATCCACTAGAGACTACTATCCTCTACTTTATCACCTGCAAAGCTTTCTCTCAACTCTATCTCAAATCTGTACTAAACACAATACTTTAGTCTAGCACAAATCTACTCAATATCTATCTCAATTTTGTACTAAACATAGTTCTTTAGACTAGCATAAATCTACTCAATATATATCTCTATTTTGGCACAAATGTGTTCTCAAACTACACCAAACTTTGTCCTCAAATCTATCCTCAAGCCTTAACACAAATCTTGATACAATCACAAATAAACTCTGTTATATCTATTCCAAGCCTTAACACAAAGCTTGAATAAATCAATCAATCAACTCAAATCTTCAAGTCTTCTTAAAAACTTACCTCAAATCTATCCAACAAGTCCTCTCAAGAACTTGTTTAATCTGCTCTCAAGTCTTCTCTAAGACCTTCCTCAAATCTATCCAACAAGTCCTCTCAAGAACTTGTCCAATATTCTCTCAAGTCTTCTCTAAGACTTACCTCAAATATGCTTAATAAATCCTCACTAGAACTTTTCCAATCTACTCAAAAAGTCTTCACCAAAAACTTGCTCAATCTTCTCAATAAATATTCACCAAGACTTACCTCAAATCTATATTGCAAGCTTCCACAAAATATTACTCAACTCAATTCAATCTATCACAAAAACCTCTTCAATCACTTAAACAAGTTTCACACAAAATCTTATTTGACCTCAAAAACATATAGAGAATGTATAGAGACTCAATATGTTTAACACTCACAAAAATCAACTTAATCTCTTCCAGAAAACCTCTTCAATATTAAAAATAAATTTCACTTAGAATTTTGTTTAACCATAGAAACATATAGAGAATGGTAAGAGACATAATATGTTTCACACTTAGTCACTTCCAAAATCTCTTCAAATCAATTAAGAATAAAGAACGATTTGTTTCATAGAACTTTAACTATCACTCCAAAACTTTGAATCAACTATGCTCAATCAACTCCACTCAACCAATCACTAAATGAAAAAAAAATTGCTTACAAACCCTAACTAGGTATTTAACAATGCTTTCAACAACTCACACTATGGAACTCAACCTTGACTCAAGATGATTCCAAATTCACATAATAATGATACTCATGGTATTTTTCACAAACCCTAATCAAGCACATGAAATATTACTCAAATATTTCCAACAATGCTTATCAAACAATCTCACATAACAATGATACTCATGGTATTTCTCAAACCAGTTCAAGATAGTTCTCAATTTCTCACTCAAATATTCTCACAAATATTTACCAATCATGCACATTAAATCTTACTCAACAATGCTTATCAAACAATATTTTCACTTCAACTTAGCATTCAAAATATCCAACAATATTTTACTTCACAAGGATGATATGCCCATACCTTGTTTTTGAAGAAGATTTTACCTCAACACCTGTATCAAACACAATCAACCTCTTTTCCAATCTCAAAGGTTAGGTAGAAAAACTCTTCTCAAAATTTTATTAAAATACTCCCTCTATATATTTCACCATACAAAACATTAAATCTCAATTACACCTTATAATCTCCACTCTTCAAAATATTAGCAAAAATCAAACAATTCACTTCAACAATAAAATTTCATTATCCACCTTATTACTCCTAAAATCACAATATAATATTTAATTTGATAAACCTTATATCTCCCTCTTAACTACCTTGCAAACCACCTTTACAATATTAATACAATGAATTCATGCAATTTTCACTCAAAAAAACCTTAATAAAAATTAATTTTTGGTGCATATACCTTATTCTCTTTCCTCAGAAAAAATGCTCACGGTGGGATTCGAACACCCCACCTATCCTCTCCAAGCACCTTAGAGCCTAGACGTCCATCACTTGGACCACGTTCCCTCATGTGAACCAAAGGCACGCACTGTCACCTTTAAACTCTGCCTTCCCACATAGCAAAAATGAAACTCTCTTCCCTTCAGCAAAAGGTTCCTGCGAGGATCAAACACCTAACCTCGTGTTTCATGAATGCCTTACCGTAGACCATAGCTACCACTTGCACTACCGATCACTTCAAAATATGATTTATACTATGCTTTGCCTTAACCTTTTTCTTCTGCCCAATATCTTTTAAACATACGTGAATTGCTCTCCCTTTGGTACTCAAAACTTTGGTCGCATAAATGTTTTATCGCATGGGTGCCTTCTAACCAAAGAACTTTGGCATATTTATATTATTTTTGATGCACTTCAATGTCAGTGGGATATTCGATTTATAAAATTTGAATTATAATTTTTTACTTTAGGCACCTTGAAAATATTATTATTTATTTTTAAATTTTAACCTTAGGGTTAAAATAATTAAACCCTTAATCCACAAATATGTCATATGGATTTTTTAGGAGATTTAAAATACGAAAAATCATTCGTATTTATTTTTCATAAACCCAACCTGTATCCTTAAATATTATAATATTAAGTATCATAATATTAAGTATTATAATATTAAACATGCTTCTTTGCCTTTTTGGAAAAACCACTAGAGAATATAAATGAAACTTGAACATCAACCTTGCCAACAAAACTTGGACATGAATACCTAGATAAAAATAAAATTGGTCATCATCTTCTTGACATCAATGACAATAAAACTTGCTCATATTTCCAATAATACCCCCCTTTGTCATTGATGGCAACCCATTTACATTTTACCATTTCCTTTACCTCTTTCTTTTTTGCTCCCCTTGAGAAATTGTTCCCCCTGACTGAATGCTCTCCCCCTAACTCAAATCTCTTCCCCTTTGTTATTAATGGAAAAGGATCACCTTTGGGGTTTGGGTCTAAGGATGAGACTCTTAGCTTAGCCGCCCCACCTCCTCTTGAGGTGGTTAATTTTGGTGTGGCAGTATCTCTACTCCCAGTATGCACTGATCTTTACATTTGTCCATCTTCTTCCTCAATTGATCCTTCTAATTCCTCTAATTGTTCCTATTCTTTCTTGTCTCTAGAATTTATTCTCTACACCACTTAGTTGTATTCCCATAATTATTGCACTTATAACACTTAATGTTGTTATTCCTTAAAGGTGCAAATGTCTTGGGATTTCTCTTGGTGAAGCCATATCCATTCCTTTCATGAACCCTATAATTTATTGCCTTGTGACTAAACTGATTACAAGAGTAGCAATACCCTTGAAAAATATATCTATTTTTTAAATTTCCATATTCCTATCTTTCATGTGTCCTACACTGTGTAGCCTTGTGCCCAAACCTGTGACATGAGAAGCATCATCCATTGAAAATATATTGCCTTGAACCCATTGGTCTCTTAGTCTCTTTTATCCTGTGCTACTTCCTGTTCCATTTGTTCCTTTCCTTGTTGAACTTTTTATTGTTCAAATCTTCCTTAGAATACTCACTTTTTCTTTCACTCTCTTCTTCAAAATATTCTTATTCTTTAGAGTTTGAGATTGACTCCTCTCCTTTTTCCTTTTGTACCTGTTCAAAACTAAGATTTGTCTTGTTTGATGAAGATTTTTGTACCTTTATAATCTTATCCAAGGTCTTTGATCTTCTCCCAAACCTGTGTAACTTATATTTAGACTCTTTTAATTTTTTTCTTAGTAAAGCTACTTCCTACTCTAACCTTTCACATTCTAAAACCTTAGCCTCTAACCTCTCTTTAAATTTCCTTGTATTTGCTATTGATTTGGTTAGATCTTCTATAAGATTTCCTTTCTATTCATCACATTCTTGAAATCGAAGCTTGAGTTTTGAGTTCTGCTTTCTTACCTTCCTCAATGCATCAAGGGCAAAAATATGCTCACCCTCAAGATCAATTTCTCCTTTCTCTGATTCTTCATCTATTTCTTTGCCTTTGAAATTATCTCCATTGTTTTCTGATTTATTTCCACTAGAATCACTTCCTTCTTCTTCTATTACCATAAGAATATTTTCTTCTTCTTGACCTTCACTAGCATCTTCATATTCATCATCACTGAAATTGAATCCATTCCTTTTACAACTATCTTCAATATGGCCAAAGTTACCACATCTAAAACACTTAATAATTATTGGTGACCTGTTTCTAACCACTTATTTTTCTTCTACCAGAAATAGAATTTCATCTCCATCGTTATTTAAGGAAATTTCATCACTATCACTTGAACTCTTACATGTCTTGTCTACATAGAAACTCTTCTTATGCCTTTAAAAGAATTTATTTCCTAGCTTGTTTTGTTCATCCCTACTTTCATTTTGGTGCCTGTGTTTTCTTGTTTTCCTATTCTTATGATCCTATTTTTCTTCATCATTGCTATTTTCAACCTCTGGAAAATTAGATACATAGTGGTCATATTTTCCATAATTGGAACATCTAACTAATTTTGTACCTTTATACTTTCTTGAGTCCTTGTTCCTTCTGCCATAATTTAATTCTTAATCATTGGATTACTCATTGCTTGAATCTGGCGTCTTACATTTTGTCTTCTTTGTAACTTTGAAGGCTACTTATTTCTGTGGAATAGGTTCCTCTTATATTCTCATATCAAAATCTATGAGAATTCCATGTAATTTATCCCTTGTCAAAATTCAATATCTTTTGACTCTTCTATAAATAAAATATTTTAACTATACCTTTTTGGGAGTGACCTTAAAATCTTATCACAAACATCTTTTTCTTCAACTTTAAGCCCAAGTCCCTGCATGGAGTTAACAACATCATCCACACAAAGTAGATATGTAGCAATATTTTCCTCTTCCTTCATCTTTACGTCTTCAAATGTTCTCTTGTAATTTTACAACTTTACCCTTTTTACCTTTTTGTCCTCTTCATATATACCTTTCAACTTATCCCAAATTTCCTTTGTTTATGTGCAATGCATAACCTTTATAAACTGTGTTTCATGTAAACCCTTTAAAATTTCATTTATTTTCTTTGAATTATTCAGATGTAGGAGCTTACCATATTTATTTTTAGGTGGAGTAGCTGGTGGTATGTATCCATTCTCAATTGCTTCCCATATTTCATTCCCAAGTGCCATTAGGTGAATCTTCATTCTCATACTCCAAAGTACATAATTGTTCCCATCGAACAATGGTGTTGAATTCCCTGAAGATCCATTCTTAGAATCCATATGTGTTCTTGAGAGATTTTCCTTCAAGTTTTTAATATCTTTTGAAGGAACCCACTCTAATACTAATTGAAGAACACAAGCCTATACTGAGAGGGGGGTGAACAATATAAGACCACTTTTTACTTTTCTTTACAAAATAATAATTTCCAATATATCAATGGCAATATCAAAAGTAATAATCAAAGTAATGCACAAATAACCACACACAATAGAGACACTAATTTAATGTGGTTCACCCAATGTGGGCTACTCCACGGAGAAAAGCTTTCACTAAAATTTCCTCAATAATTCTCTTGGTAATCCTTCCCTATTACAATTTTTATGGACCTCTATCCAAAGGAGACACCAATACCCTAATCATGTTCATGGATCTCTATCCATAGGAGACACCAATCCCATAATATGATTTGTGGAACTCTATCCTCATTAGAACTCCTCTACTCTAGCTTGTTATCCTCTAGAAGACTACTACCTTAACTACACTGTCTTGTGGATCTATCTCCATTAAAGAATCTATTCTCACTTAGAATATATTTGTCCTCACTGCCATAGCTAATGCATCTCTATCCACTGGATACTATTTTCCTCTACTCTATCACCTACAAATATTACTCTCAGCTCTATCTCAAATCTGCACTAAACATATTCCTTTGTTCTAGCACAAATATGCTCAATATCTATCTTAATTCTGTACTAAACACAATCCTTCGATCCAGCACAAATCTATTAAATCTCTATCTCTGGTCTGGTATAAACTTATCCTCAAATATACACCAAACTTTATCCTCAAATCTATTCTCAAGCCTTAACACAAAGCTTGATCCAATCACAAATCAACTCTACTAGATATGTTCCAAGCCTTAACACAAATCTTGAACAAATCAATCAAAAAACTCAATTCTTCAAGTATTCTTAAAGACTTTCTTCAAATATATCCAAAAAGTACTCTCAATAACTTGTCCAATCTACTCTCAAGTCTTCCCTAAGACCTGCCTCAAATATTTCCAATAAGTCCTTTCAAGATATTTTCTAATCTGCTCTCAAGTGTTCTCTAAGACTTACCTTAAATCTGCTCAACAAGTCCTCACTAGAACTTTTCCAATATGCTCAACAAGTCTTCACCAAGAACTTGTTCAATCTACTTAACAAGTCTTCACCAAGACTTACCTCAAATCTGTATTGTAAGCTTCCAAAAAATCTTACTCAACTCAACTCAATATATCATAAAAACCTCTTCAATCACTTAAAAAAGTTTCACACAGAATCATTTTTGACCTCAAAAACATATAGAGAATGGTTAGAGACTCAATATGTTTAACACTCACAAAATACTTGCAAAAATCAACTTAATCTCTTCCAAAAAACCTCTTCAATCTTACAAATAAATTTCACTCAAAATTTTGTTTAACCATAGAAACATATAGAGAATGGTAAGGGACTCAATATGTTTCACACTCAATCACTTCCAAAATATCTTCAAATCAATTAATAATAAAGAACAATTTGTTTCATATAACTTGACCTATCACTCCAATACTTTCAATAAACTATACTCAATCAACTCCACTCAACCAATCACTCAATGAAATACAACTTGCTTACAAACCCTAACTAGGTGTTTCACAATGACAACTCACACTATGGAATTCAACCTTGACTCAAGATGATTCCAAATTCACATAACAGTGATACTCATGGTTTTTTCACAAACCATAATCAAGCACATGAAATCTTACTCAAATATTTCTAAAAATGCTTATTAAACAATATCATATAACAATGATACTCATGGTATTTCTGAAACCCTAGTTCAAGATAGTTCTCAATTTCTCACTCAAATGTTCTCACAAATATTTACCAATCATGCACATGAAATCTTACTCAACAATGCTTATCAAACAACATTTTCACTTCAACTTAGCATTCACAATATCCAACAATATTTTACTTCACAAGGATAATATGCCCATACCTTTTGTTTGAATAATATTTGACCTCAACACATGTCTCAAACACAATAAACCTCTTTGCCAATATCATAGGTTAGGTATAAAAAACCTTCTCACAATTTTATTCAAATACTCCCTTAAAATATTTCACCATACAAAACATTAAGTATCAATTACACCTTATAATCTCCACTCTTCAAAATATTAGCAAAAATCAAATAATTCACTTCAACATTAAAATTTCATTATCCACCTTATTACTCCTAAACTCACAATATAATATTTAACTTGATAAACCTTATATCTCCCTCTTAACTACATACCAAACCATCCTTACAATATTAATTGACTTCATGCAATTTCCGCTCAACAAAACCTTAATAAAAATTAATTTTTGGTGTGCATACCTTATTCTCTTTCCTCTTTATCAAAAATGCTCACGGTGGGATTTGAATACCTCAACTATCCTCTCCAAGTGCCTTAGCACCTAGACACCCATCGCTTGGTCTAAATTCCCTCATGTGAACCAAAGGCATGCGTTGTCGCCTTTAAAATTTGCCTTACTGATTAGCAAAAATGAAACTCTCTTCCCTTCAGCAAAAGGTGTTTGCAAGGACCGAACACCTGATATCACATTCCACGAATGCCTTACCGCAGCCCCTGGCTGCAACCTATGCTACAAATCACTTCAGAATATGATTTACGCTCTACTTTGCCTTAACCTTTCTCTTCCGCCCAATAGTTTTTAAACACATGTAAATTGCTCTCCCTTAGGTGCTCAACTTTGGTCGCATAAACATGTTATCGCATGGATGCCTTCTAGCCAAAGAACTTTGGCATATTTATATTATTTTTGATGCACTTCAACAATGTCATAAATATATTTAAATTATAAAATTTGAATTATATATTTTGACTTTAGGCACCTTGAAAATATTATTATTTAATTTTAAATTTTAACCTTAGGGTTAAAATATTTAAAATTAAATAATTAAACCCTTAATCCACAAATCTGTCATATGGGTTTTTTAGGAGATTTAAAATGCAATAACTCCTTGGCATTTATTTTTCATAAACCCGACATGTATCCTTAAATATTATAATATTAAGTATTATAATATTAAACCTGTTTCTTTGCCTTTTTGGAAAAACCACTAGATAATATTAATGAATCTTGAACATCAACCTTACCAACAAAACTTGGACATGAATACTTGGATGACAATAAACTTGGTCATCATCTTCTTGAAATCAATGACAACAAAACTTGCTCATATTTCCAATAGTAGCTACTCCTACCTGAGGACCCAATTATCCTATCTACTCTTAGAGTAGACCCAGAGATACCAATACCTCCTAATCCACATCTAGAGCAACTAGAGAAACCATCAATCTATAGGTCCTAACCCTATGGTTATTGAGATCACCAAACATCCATCAACATGATTTTCATTGCTCTACAATCCAAATGACCCCTCAAATCTGGTTCACCTCAACCTTGAGGCCATTGTCTTTGATTGTCGCCCCCATCACCTGAGGAGTTCTTCCCATGTGAAGAAATGATTCAACCATTTTATTTTTCTCTAGGTGATGCTTAGTATTTTTATAATACTGAGGTCAAATATGAACTGATAGACCATCCAATCCTAGCATATGACATCCATTTGATCCCTACACCTCACCAGCTTGAGAGAGGATCCCACATATCAATTAAGGAGACTTTTGACATGGATATTGACAATGATCCTAATCATACTAAGAAATTCAAATTTGGAGAAATTATATCTCTTGAGGAACATGTCGTCCTCATACCTCTTTTGATAGAGAAGTCTAAAATTTTTGCTTGGTCATACAAATACATGTCGGGTCTTGATCTAAAATTGGTTACACACAACCATTCATTGGACCCCACTTTGCAATTGATAAATCAAAATCTTATAAATATGCACCTAAAAATTGCCTTAATGGTGAAGTATGAATTACAATTGTTTTTAAATGTAGGTTTTATTCATTCCATTGACTATCTAGAGTGGGTATCCAATATGGTAGCCGTAGGTAAAATTGATGGGAGGATTCATATTTGCACAGATTTTATAGAACATAGAGGCTCTCATAGATGTAACTGTAGGTCATGAGATGTTATCATTCATGGATGATTTTTAGGTTATAATCATATTTGGATCAACCTGAAGATCAACATAAGACAACCTTCACCATTCTATGGGGTACATTCCACTATAAAGTTATGTCATTCAACATAAAAAATACTGGTGCAACCTATCAGTGGGCCATGAAATATATTTTTCATGATTATATGCATAATATTCTAGAATATTACTTTGATGATTTGCTCACCAAATCATTATTGTGTGAAGAGCATGTAGACGTTATGTGTAAAGTATTTGATTTCCTGATAGAGCATAATGTCTGGCTGAATCCTAAGAAATGTATTTTTGATTTCACATCAAGAAAAATCTTGGGATTCATGGTCTCTAAATTAGGGATCGAATTCGATCATGCAAATTTCAAGGTAATTCTATAAATGCTTCCCCCAATGAACATCAAAGAGCTTTTTAGCTTACAAGGCAAAGTAGCATCCATGAAGTGCTTCATAGCACAGTTTTTGGATAAATATCAACCCATGAATCGACTGCTATGTAAGGGGTCCCATTAAATTGGGATGAAGAATTTTAAAAGGTCTTTAATGAGATCAAATAATATTTGGAAACACCACCAATATTAGCTCCACCTCGACCAGGTGTGCCTTTATTGTTGTACATTTCAACCACAAACTTTGCCCTAGAAACCATGTTAGCTTAGAAGAACAAAGAGAGCAAAGAACAATATATATATTACATTAGTCACACCTTGGTCAAGTACAAGCTTAAGTATGTGTAGAAGAAGGAAAAAACCATAAAAAAGATGTAAATAAAGCCAAAGGATATTAACTGATACAATAAATTTTATTGCAAATATGTAAGATTTTACAATGATAACCAACAACTCTTTGCTTTATTACAAATAAAAGGAAGCCTCAAAAGGCTTTTACAACACAATATGGCTTAAGGTTTCCTCTTCACAACAAAAATTTTGTATGGGTGTGTGTGTTTCTTCTCCAAGGGATGCTCCAACAATGCTCTATGCCTGCATACAACCAAAAGCCCTACACACATACAAACAACAACATATTAGTAGCATTTGTTGCATATTGAAAGCATCAACAAAAACAAGCAAATACCATATTAAAGCATAAAATATGAATATATAATAAGGCACCTGAGAGTGTTAGAGGTTGTGTATGATAGCAAGTAGGCTAAGGTAGATGGTGAATAGAAATTTTGGCAGCATGCACCTAGCATAAAAATGGGCTCCTTTAAAATGGCTATGGAAAGGTGTATTTATAAGCAAAATTAGGTTGGGTGAGTGGGATGCCATGTGGACTCCACATGGACTCCACATACGTAAGGGTAGTTGGGAAAAAGTCTAGATAATGTGATGTGGAAAGGATTCATTAATTTTCTTTGGGAAGAGGGGAGGATCTAGAAAAGGTGGAAAGTAATTTAAAATTGCTTTGTGGGCACATGGGGGAATGTAGGGGAATTTAAAATTCTTAGAAATGGTGAGGTGTAATTGTCACATTTAATTGTCTTGGGGGTAGTATCCTAGGGGGGCGGGCATGTGATTTAAAAATTATTATTATTTATTTATTTTTATTTTTTTTGTATTTACATGGTGGAATTGATAGCCGCCACGAATCCGGGTAGGCTGTCCAGCTTTTTATGGCTGCCATAGTATTCTATGTTGTTCACCCCAGAAGCCACCACACAGATCTTCACGTAGTCCGCCCCTATAACCACCATGCCACAATCATTTTAAACCTTTTACGCCACTGAAAGCACCAGGAAAGGGACAAGCGTTCAATCCGATGAGGCCCAAGATTTGAACCTTGGACCTCCGCCCCCTTATGGGGTTTGGATGAACCAATTGGTCTACACCTCGGACCTATTTAAAAATTATTTTTAAAAGGCCAAGGAGGCAGGTTTAATATTTTTTAAATGCCAAGTGTATTAAAGTGGGTGTCCTTGGACCCTGTGGCATTAATGCCCTTTTTAATTTAAAATTTAAAATTTACCTTTAATAGCATGGGGAAGGGTACCTCATGGGGTGACCTTATTAAATTAGGGCAATTTTTAAATTCTCAAGAAATGGGCTTCTAGATTTCTCATTTATTATAGTGCCTAGAACATGACATAATCTGCATTAAGGGGTTGTAAATATCGTATTAATTAATATTAATTAAGATTATAGTTATTTTATTTGTTTTGTTATTTCCTATGCAAAGGGGGGCTAATAAATAGGGTAATGATAGTGATGTAAATTATATTTAATTAGAGTAATTTAGGTTTAATAAAGTATTATTAGCATGTGGGAATGTAGGAGATTTATTATTTTATTTATTTTGTTATTTTTATTGTTTTCTTTATTATTTTTGTAGGTATTCAAAATGTTTCCAAAATTTAATTGATTTTATTTGCAATGTATTTATAAGGGTTTTATTAGGCAATATTAGGTATTTTAGATTAATTTTATTTTTGTAAGACTTATTGAGTGTAATTATTATTATTATATTATTTTATCAAAATTGTTAATGTCAGGTGTCTACGAGTATGCATAAATTAAAAATATCTACTTAGTAGTAGTGTTTGCTACCAAAACATTGTGCCACTACATGCTAAGTCATACCACGTATGTCATATCCAAAGAAAATCCTTTGTGGTATATGATGATTTGCACGTATCATAATACACAAACTACAAAGCGGATCATGCTATTGATAGAATTTGATCTTGAGTTCATCAGTTAAAAATCTATTAAAGGTTAGGTCATAGCTAATCAATTATTAGAGGCACATATTCAGGATTACAAGCCTCTCATTATAGAACTACCCGATGACGTTGTGTTCATATTGTCTGAGTCACCTAAACCCGAAGAACCAAATAAAAAACCAGCCATTAATATTTTCTTAAATGGTTCCAAATGCGAGTAAGGGTGTGGTGTAGGGATTATGTTTTTCATACCATAAGGAGCTCCTATGCCCTTGTCTTTTAAACTTGATTTCCTTTGCACCAACAATAACTTCGAATATGAGGCCCTAATTTACATCATGCATTTTCATAATATGCACTCATTAGTTGCATTACATTTGACATATTCATCTATTGCATTTGTATTAGTATAGGTTGTGCTTCCATTCTTCCAAATGACACCATGTTTGTATGCCAATCATGAATCCACACATCATTATCATTCATATTTTGTTTGTGAGTAACTGTGTTTTTCAACACAACCTATGAGTTGCTATAGGGTGTATACTAGGATTTCATGGTCATTCAACCATCCCTAGTTATACCTTCAAATTTTATAGAAATCAATCTTGGATTTCAAAAGGTAAGGTCTAGTTTTGATAGTACCTTGCATATCTCAAAATCCCAACATAATTTTACACATTAAAAATCCATGTCTGAACAGGAATGACACTACAAAGTTATCCTTTTTAAATTAAGTGAAAGGTTCTCCCTGCTCATCCTATTATGTGCGTGATATAGAATGTTGATAATTGACAAAAGGACAAGCTCCCCCTACCCAAAAAATTCCCTTATTCTCTCACAAAACGAGCAAATTCCCAAAATAATGCAAAATAAATAGTGATTTTCATCACTAAGCAAATATCTTGATCAAAATAAAATAAAAATTAAATAGTGGTTTTCACGACTAAGCATGATCAAGTATCCCAAGAAACTAAAAGAAAAGAAGGGGGTAACGAGCTTGAATCCCTTGAATCCTCAGTATTCAAAAGCCATGGGGTGATCTCCATTACAACAATGGGTTGAATAAAACCCACCTAGCAATGGAGTAGCCTTAAATGTGGTGATATGTCTATCACATTAGTGACCTTATTTTGTACATACCAATGTTATATTATGGATGATCTAGCTTCTAGCAGCTTGTATTACTTAGTAGTCTAGTCTAAATGCATCCAAAATCAGAATCAAGATGATCATATGGTAATCCTCATTACAAAAATGGGTTGAATGAAACATACCTGGCAATGAGGTAGTATTATGCTTCATCTAATATATTCATTTGCACACATAGGGATATTGAATATCTAGATCTTCTTAGCATGCTTGTATCTTTCAGGAATCTTGTGTAGTCATTATACAAATTTTGATCAATCAACTAGGGTGTTTGAGTCTCATGGAAAACCTTAAAATGCCCTCATAGAAACAAATAATCTAATCAACAATCATAGTTTTCCTTATGAACTTTTATATATTAAGGGGTTTTCATAGAATATGATAGATACCATATGGATATCAACAATGATATTTAGATGGCCACTAACTATTTTATGCATATATTTTAGTTTGCAGAAGCTTATAGGGAAATCCCCTACATCTCACATAATTTAATTTCATATATGCATGGATAAATGATTAATTCTTATGATAAGGGTTAAAATTTCCATTCATGATTTTTATACATTATGTGGTGTCTACCATTAGTCTATTAAACACAAATTAGATTTATTAATTATATTTTAAATGATTAAAGCATACAGGTACATTTGCATTAGACCATCCTCACAAAATTAATGCATGAATATATCACATTACATCTACCATATCATATAACAAAAATTAAATGCATAAATAATTAAACAAATCAAAACATGCATTCAACATTAACTACTACATCCTTACATAGCAACCATAGCAGTACATATAGAAATCTAGATCTTAATATCTAATCATGCATTCATCATATAATTATTGCATGTCATTAGTACATCTCATGTATATAACATCACATCATGATGTAAGCATTACATACATCAATTCATCCATAAACATAAATCCAAACTATAAGTCACATAATGAGCCATAAAAGGATATCATATATATGTGTGAAAATAAATTAAATCATGGTATAAAAATGCACACATGATACAATTGTATAGGTCCTAAGAACTTACACTCAAAATGATAAATACATGATGGTACATCAAGCAGGGCCTACACCCACATAGTTGCCTCCACCCTCAATCACATCCCTGTGAGGCTATCTAGAACCACTAGATTGAGCTTATGACTTGTGACTAGGTTGCATTGATGATTTCCTAGACTCACTCTGCCTACTCCATTGGTATCCCCCTATTGTATACCTCTCTAGGAGACTACCTCCACATAGTATAACATGAGTCTCTAGGTCCACTATGTAGGCTACATCAAACCTATGCTGAGTTGCAATCTCCTCTAGGAGGTGCCACAGTTTTCTCATCTCTACATCCCCACCTGATGTTGCTAGCCCCTATGTGGTTGGAGTAGAATGTCCACCCTGACCTACAGTCGTGACTACTAGCTAAACCCAAGGATCATCCTGCTCTACTATCCTAGCATCCACCTTGACTATCGTAGCTATAATTTGTGTGTGCAGAGTATACATTTCCACCATAACTTGGTTAATTGTTGTCTACGCTATCACCACCTAGAACTTGATGAGATATCACTCCTCAGTATAATCCCTCCATAGTTATTATTCAACACTTAGCTTTCTTTGAGAAATAGTGAGATATGTATCCTAATATGCTAACCATCCCTATGAAGTCTAAAGCTATACTTGTACACTCTGTAGTTGTACCCATAGTTGGGCCAGCTCATCTGAAGGGGTATCCTTGACCTCCTCCTTCAAATAGACTCCCTCTAGCTCTCCTAAAACCTGCCCCCACTCACTCTCTATCCTATGATGCATACATTGTCTATCATCATCATTGTTATCCTCTTCTACCACTACTACATGCCTACCCATAGGATCACCACCCTACCACAACTAGGTCACCCACCAGGTATTGTACTCTACATTGGTCCTCAGGTCCAGTAAGCCAGTCTCATCTACCATAGGGTCCTCCTCCTCTTCTAGTGCCTCTACTTGAGGTAGCTCAAATTGTGTCTCATCATACCTATGATTATAGAGGATTGGCTCCTTCAACACATCCTAGTAGATACCAAACTAATGAGTCACTCAATAGTAGAGGAATACTGAGTAGGGTAAGTACTCTCACTTAGTCCCATAACATCTAATCAGCCATCTCCCATGGTAAAATCTTACCAGGTATATTGTTACCTCTAGCCAGTTAGGGTAATCTGAATAGGGCCTCCAGATAACCTGTTAGCACTACACTCTCTCTAGCGACTTTGTGTAATGTTCCAGAATACCTCCATGTAGCTAACTCTAGCCAACCTCTTAATCTCGTAGCCACTAAGTTGTGTATCTTATATTTGTAACCTTGACATTGGCCTGGGTGATATGATTATTGATCCTATCTTATTAATTACAATAAATAATAGGAATTTATGTTAGAATTTGTAGAAGAAACATTGAATCACTGTTTTAAAATAATCACTTTTGCACTGGTAAGGGAGGTCCTTCCAATGGATATGAAATGAATATATATTATTTTATTTGATTTCATTGATTTCCTACAACAATACCTATCCTATTTTATATCTATCTAAAGGTTATTATGAAAGGACATGATGGTCCATTTGTAATTATAGAACATAAAATAAATAGTTAATTAAGTGATAAATATAGGTTAGGATGTGGAATCCTAACATGCCATTCTCCTTAAAAGAAGCTTTGTCCTCAAAGCTTAAAGTGAGGAAATTGTTGTTGGGATGGATGAAGCACTTTCCAAGTAGCATTTGCTCAAGTTCTTGCACCATTTTAATGTCACCTTTCTGTAAGTAGGGATATCTTGAAGGTTGAAGCTTTAGTGGGGGGTTGGCAGGAAGAATAGTAGTATCATAATGACGATGGGAGGGTAACCCTGTCAGTTAATTAAATACTCCCAAAGGACATATTAGGAGTTGTAATTTTGGTATCTCTTTTTGGTCCTCCTTGGTGGATTGAATAGAAAATAATTGTGCAACCATTCTCTTTCCTCATTTACGAATAATTTTCTCCATTCATTGAGAAATTACTATTTTGGAGGGGCTTGATTGTAATACTTTAAGATTATATGTCTAATTTTTTATTTTTAATTACATCCATAATGCCTCAAAATCCCATTCGATTGTCCTGAGTGTTTGTAACCATTGCACCCCAAGGACAATATCACATCCTCCTAATAAAAGTGCATACATGTCATTTTTTATATTGTAATTATAAATGGTGAGATTAATATTATAACACTTCCCTTTATAGGTGATCCTTCCTCCATTTCCAATCATGACCTCAAAACTATTACAGGGTTGTATATAGAAATTAGCATGTTTTACCACACGTGGTTAGATGAAATTATGCATACTACCCAATTCAATGAGCACAATGGGGTTGTATCATTTAAAGGGAACCTAGAATTTTCATAGTTTGTGGAGAAGAAAAACCAATGAGGGCATTAAAAGAAATTTTTAGTGGACCTTTAGCACTATCATCGGGTGTATCCGTCACTACTTCTACTTCTATCTCATTTTATTCTTCTGTTGAACTACAAGGATCAACTACATCTAGAATATATAATGTTTGTGTAGTGCATTTATGATTTGGTATAAATTTCTCATCGTAATGATAGTAGAGTCATTTTGCTTGTTGTTCCTTCATTTCCTCAAATATGAGATGTTTAATTGGTAAGGTTGGGTTAGGTTTGGGGGTCGTGTAAGTGATTTGTAATTTTCCAATAGGTGTAGGGTTGGGGGCGTTGTAAGTGATTTGTGATTTTCCCATAGGTAATTTTCCTAATAAAAAATGAGCATTGAGTTTATCTTCTGCTAACTTTTCCAATCCAATGGTCTGCATCATGGTACTAGGATTGTATATTTGTACCTCCAACTGAATTTCTTCTTTTAATCCACTGATAAAACAACTTTGGGAAAGTGAGGCATCCACTCCTATTATATGATTCACTAATTTCTCATTTTGATCTTGGTATTCGTGCACCTAAGTGGTTTAATATAGCTTGGTAAGGGCTCCTATAAAATTTTTAAATTTACTAGGACCAAATATTACCAATAGATTTTGCATAAAATCTATCCAAGTAGGTATGCCATTAGTTTTTTGTACCACTAGTACCATTGGATGGAATCATTTTCAAGGTGGAAGGATGTAATATGAACCTTTAGTGCTTTAGGGATCTGGATGAGGGATAAGTATTATTTTAACTGATAAATTCAATTTTTGGGATCACCTCCTTTGAATTTGAGAAAATCAAATTTAGTGGTTCTTGGAAGGATGGATGTTTGTTGTCTTCCAAGATGTATCAAGTGTGTTGGCTCTATGGTGGATTGGCCAGCTAGGACTAGTGCCATATTTTGATTCATCGTATTAATAGAGTTATTCACATTGTCTATCATCAAGTGTATCCCTATTATATTTTCCTCAAAATCCTACCTCGTAGCTAAATTTTCTTGAGAAAATTGGTCCTTAAGTTGGCAAAGCTCGTGGTTGAGTTTTTTGAGAGTAATGTATTATGATCTCCATTTCTCAGACATTCAAAAAGTATTTTGCAAAATTCAAGTCTTCACTAAATATAAATTTAAATTTTGGTGAAATTTAATGTAATTTGGTAAAAAATTAAGTTGGTCTAAAAAATGTTTTTAGAAACTTTATTTTGGAACCCTAATTATTAAGTTTTTAAATTTGAATTAATAATGTCCTCGGGTATGAAGCACAGGAGAATGAGGTAGAATTCGGAAGGTGGTAAGAAAAAGAGCACAAGGCAACATCAGGGTAGCATTAAGAATGAAGCACAAGGTAACATCAGGGTAGCGATAATCACGAGAGCATGAGACAGTGATAGGCGGGACAACAAAATGTATATATGGCAGCATGCGATACAAGGTGGATAGGGTAGCATGGGATACGATATGGATAGAGTGGTAGGAGACATGAGGTGGATATCGAGAGGTGGTTTGCTAGGTGCATGAGGGGTTTGGTGACTACTGATTGGTAGTCACTTTTGTATGTGAGGCGAAAATATCTTATTTCCCTAGTCTTCTCTCATTGGTAATAATGTGGAATAATTCCAACTTCTTCCTTCATAGATAATTTAAATGAAGGAAGATAATAAAATTAATGGCATCGAGATAAATTAATTGGTGATGGAATTTTAAATTAAACTTTAGGTTTTCTTTAATTTTTCTTCCTACATTTTATATGTTTCACTAAAAAATGATGTTGTTTTGAAATTGACATGCTCTATCACATAAGAGTGTCACCATTTTGCAAAGGAGTGATTTGAATGGTTGTAGGCAGCAAATCCACCTCCTAGAAGAAGAAGAAGTGATCAAAGGGATTTGCTCAATTTTGATAGTTTTGATACAAGTGATAGTTTACCCAAGTTTTGTAAATCATAAAGTAAGGGGAAAATCATACAACTAGAATGGAAAATCATACAAGGCAGTGTAAAATCATACAGGGTGCACCGAAATTCATCCAAATTCAAGGAATATATAATTTCAGAGTGAAATGGCGAATAAATTTGCTAACTAAGGTTTTAAACTTAGTAAAAATCCAAATTAATGTATTGAGTTGTATATTGGAAGCTGTAAATAATGAATTACCTCAGGAACCACTTTGGAATGGCCTGGGAAATATTATATAAGGCCTCATTATTAAATTTATAGGTCTGGTTGCTAGAGTGAATAGATATTAATTGTTAGTTGTTGATTATTTGAATTATTGCAGTTACATTGACAGATTTTCCATACTGTAATTGAATCCATATACATCAATGAGCATAATGATGGTTGTGGATGACTGTGTACAATTCTAGTAATGATGTATGGTGATTTATGGATGAACTCTTATGTGTGTGTGTTTCTATGAAATGTTATAGGTTAGTTTTGTGTATTGTTGTAACTCTGTGGTAGAATCTGGTGTTGTTGAAACTTGGAGAATGATATAGGAGCATGGAAATATCAAGGAACCCGTATTGAAATATGTTGTATGATTTCTATCTATACACATGCACATGGAATCTCTCAACAGTCCTGTTACGATATTTTGCCTATTATGGATATTGTATTGATTGGTCTATCAAACCCTTACAAAACATCCAGTAGAGAGATTGGAGCAATGGAACATCTAATTTAGCATCTGGTTGTGTCGTTGGTTCATACAAATCATACATCGTCGCCATTACAAATCGTACAATGTACTTTTACCCAATTTGGTAAAACAGACGATTGAGAGAAACTTACCCGATTTGGTAGTTTTGGGGAATCGACTTGAGTGATTACAAAATTGTGTATGGAAGCCTCAAAAACTGAATCTGTTAGTTTTTTTTAGTGTAATATTATACCATCTATGACACTGTACGATTTGAGATCATACAATGTACGCATTTGATATTCGTACAAGGTGATTATAATTCGTACAAGGGTAGTTTGAATGGTCTTAAGACTGTAAAATTTGGTAATTGAGTTGGGATTAGCATATTGATCATTATTAGCCTTAGAAAATACCTCTCTACCAGGAATAATCCACCCCTGTGCTACATTTTCCATCATTGCCTTATCGAATATGGCATTTTTTGTTAAAACGGGTCAAAATTGATGAAGTTGAATACTGAGACTAGAGGTGAATGACGGAAACTAGTTCATGGAGCCATAGGAGATGGGAAATAAGAGACAACATTATAGTAAGAAGGAGAACAAGGATTTATCTAAGATAAAAACATAAATAACTTAGATCGTAGTACTCAAGAACCAGAGATAGAGAAATTTTGGCATCCGAAGAAGGAGACTTTAAGGTATTGTTTATAGAGATAGAAGATGAGGAAATAGAACCACCAAGCGTAGAGGCAATTTTTGACAAAGGAAAAGTGCAATAAGATGAAGAGTGGATGGTGACACTTGAGAAAGTGATAGAAGGGTTTCAAGAGAGTGCAGAGGACGAGATTCAGGCACTAGAGCAATAGGACATGAGGTCTCAGGAGGACAGAGCAAGACCATATCCCTCACATTAGTGAAGGAGGTTGCAAAGTGAATACATACAAGAATTTGGTTACAGAGTGGTGGGACAAAACAATATACCTTGAATTGACACTTCTGACAATAATAGGAATAAGACACCACCAAGGAGGAATCAGACAAATATTCCATGGGATACCTCAAGTGATAGTGATGACTCTCCTAAGATGGCTAATAAGGCAGCCAAAAAAATATGTCCACCATTTTTAGGTGAGGGTAAGGAAGACCCCACATGACATATAGGGACTTGCATAACCATTTTGAGAGTAAATGGTGTAGATAGACCTGAGGATTGGTTAATCCTATTCCTGCTACCTTGATAGGATTGGTAATTGATTGGTATTTGAAGAGAGAAAATACCATAGATTTTTAGACTTGGAATCAGATAAAGGAGAAATTCATTGAAGAATTATGACCTTTAAAGGATGATGGAGACATTGTTATAGAACTTTACTTGATGAAGCAAAAAACCAATGAGGATTTGAAATCCTATAACCATAGACTAAAACAATTATTCGATAAGATGTAGATGTCGTTGTCAGTTATTCTGGTAAAATGGTGGTTTGTAGATGGATTATTTCCAAAATATAAGAAAAATATGAAGGTAGTACCATAAAAAACATATGAAGAAGTGCTTAAGCACGAAAAGAAATTTAAGAGTGAATCACAACAAACGTATACAAGAATCCTATCTCATCCCAAGTCGAAGGATTGAGATAGTGAAGAATATGACACTATACAGAGGACGATAGAATCATTTCACAAGGAGTTTGATAAGTTGGTAAAAGAACAAAAGATCAAACTTGATAGAAATGGCATGTGGTGCATGGAATGCAAAACAGAGGGACATACAAATATGAAATATCTTATAAAATATCTAAGGAATGACTATTACCATATTTGTAATGTGATGGAGCATGAGGTAACGCTATGTCCATATAATGCAATAATAAGTCCAGAAGTATTGTCAATCCAACAACAGTAAGAGAAATCAAAGGCCCAAGGAAGCGGGTAACAAGAAACAAGTGGCAGTTACAAAAATAGAAGACAAGGTGGAATATCGAACCAAGGTAATCGACAAGGAGGACAAAGTTGTTTATAGTATGATTCAGAAGGTAGACCGATCATACAGTGTCGCAATTGCCAGGAATGGGGGCATTTTGTGAAAAATTATCTTACACCTCTGAGGCAAGAGACATCGCAAGCAAGCACTACACATATATGTAGATGGTGTGGTCCAGGGAACCACAGATAAGAGAATTATCTAAAACAGGTGAATTTGAGTAACCCACAGAACGTTAGTTATTTGGACATCAAAATTCCTCAAGTTAAGGAGGAAACTCAAGAATTTTTAGCCATGACGAGAAATCAGGTTAAGAAGGATAAGTATCCAAAGCCAACAAAATAAAAACAATGCTGGCAAGTAGTAAATAAAATATTGCAAGAGGAAGCTGAGAAGACTAAACAAGCAGAGTCAAGAGCGGGTAAGAAATTAAGAAAACCATCAGGAGATAGTTGTGCAAAATCTGGCAGCACAAGTTTTGGATACCACAGTGGAAATTAAATTATCTTACCTGTTAGAAGTTATTCCAACATTACAGAAGGCAATGGTGGAAGAATTTCAACCACAAAAGGTGATGGAAGTACAGAGCCAACCAATTCAGGAGGAGGAGTAGAAATATCAATTCATGGATCCAATCGTATTAATTATTGATGTGGGAAAGAAACCTACATTAGTGCATATGGAGATATTAGGGCACAAATTAACACAAGTTATCATGGATGGAGGATCCAGTGTCAATGTTCTACCTGAGAGAACGTGGCTAGAACTAGGTGCTCCATCTCTACGGGCACCGAGCTTCTAGTTATATGGTATTTACCAGAATGGCATTGAGACAAAGGGAGTCTTAAAGGCACAATAAGTAATGATAGCTAAACAATAATTTATCTTGGATTTCATTGTGATTACAATGCAAAAACCTACATATGATGCTCTCTTAGGGATAGGCTGGCTACGAGTAGCCAAATTTAATCACAATTGGATAAATAACTAGATCACTTTTAATAAGGGAAAATAGAAATACATGATTAATCTAGCCAATCAAAGAGTTAGTGAAGATGTAGATGCAATAGATGAATCAAAAAATTCCTTAGAGGATGAAGGGCATGAACTTGATGGGGAAGGAATGTTGTACCTATATGAATGTAGTGAATATGAAGCTCAATATGATAGTGGACTTCTTCATTGGCAAATGGAGGAGTATGAAATTTTTCAACCCAAATGTCTCTGTATTGAGTTAGCAAAGAACCTAAGAAGGAAGCAGAAGAGAAATGGACATTTCTGAAAATATTTGTGGAGTATACATTAGGAGATCCAGATATTGATACAAGATCGGCACACCCTGAGAATGTAGAGAAATATATGAGTGAACCAAAAAATATCAAATATGAAGGACCTCGGTAGTGGACATCAATCTAGGAATGAAGGAGGAACCTAGGATGATCCATTGCGGCGATGATTGGAATCCAGTATTGAAGGCAATATCTTTTAATATATTCTTGGAATACAAGGATGTCTTCGCATGGATATATAAGGACCTAAAAGTAATCCCACCAAAAATATGTTTCCATAAGATTACACTAATTTCGGGTGCTCAACCAGTAAGGAGGAGACCATATAGAATGAACTCAAATTATGTTGCATTAGTGAATGTAGAGATAGAAAAGATGCTAGACGCAGGAATCATATTCAGGGTGACAAATAGTGAATGGGTTTCACCTATAGTGATCACCTTGAAGAATAAATTTGACAAGATCAGAATATGCATGGAGTTTAGGAGTCTAAATATTGTAACAATTAATGATCCCTTCCCCATTCTCTTCATAGATTCTATCTTGGAAGAAGTTGCAGGACATGAGATCTATTCATTTTTGGATGGGTTCTCGGGATACAATCAAATCAGCATCACCAATGAGGATAAGTTGAAGACCACATTTATTGTGGAGAATGACATCTATGCATATAACCGAATGCTATTTGGGCTCTATAATGTCCCTACTAAATTTCAGTGTATCATACTGTATATATTTGATCAACTAGCAATAGGGAACTTCAAAGCATTTTTGGATGATTGGTCCATCTATGGGAAGATCAAGGAGCATCTTCCTGCCCTTAGTGAATGTATGAGTAGGTGTAGAAATGCACAAATATCCTTAAACCCAGGGAAATATTTTTTGATGGTACTGTATGGGAAATTGTTAGGACACATTGTGTGCAGTGAAGGATTGAAGATAGATCCTGATAATATCCATGTGATATTACAAATGGAAGAACCATTTGATGTGAGTTCACTCAAAACTTTTCTTGGTTTGATAGGATACTACTGAAGGTTTACCAGTAATTATGTACATGTATCCTACCCATTATATTATTTGATGAAAAATAATTTTCAATTCACATGGATAGAGGAGCACCAAGGAGCGTTTGAGGAGTTAAAGGCTAAGTTAGTGAGTAGTCTAGTTTTGGTGTTTCCTAGTTGGGATAAGAAATTCCATGTCCATGTTGATGCTTCAAATTTTGCAATTGGATGTGCTCTAGAACAAGAAGGATAGTTTAGACTAGATCAACCTATTTTCTTTGCTAGTCACCTTTTGTCAAGGCTAGAGAGAAACTATAGTACAATAGAAATGGAAGCTTTGGGAATGGTATATGTGGTTAAAAATTTTAGGCATTACCTACTGGAAAATCCATTTTCTTTCTATGTTGATCACCAAGCCCTATTGTACTTGATAAATAAACTGGTGATCTAAGGATGAGTCAGTAGGTGGCTCGTCACACTCTAGTAGTTTGTATTTAGAGTAGTGGTGAGACTTTGTAAGAAGCATGTGATTGTAGACCAGTTGTCTCAGATATGATTAGGGGATCCTATAGGAACAAGAGTTCCTAATGAATTTTTAGATGCAAAACTATTCATCATCAACATTTTTCCATCATGGTACAAGTTGCATGGCCAATATCTATCCATAGGTGAGTTGCCACAAGTTATGACGACAACCGAAAAGAAGAAGGTAATCATGAATTCAACACCTTTCCGGATAATATCAAGATTAAAATATAAAATGGTAAGTGATGGTATCTTGTGAAGATGTGTAATAGATGAAGAAGTCAAGGTAGCATTGAAATAATCCCACACAGGCTTAGAAGGAGGACCTATGGGACAAGATGCAGCCTCTAGAAAAGTATTTATAGCAAGGCTATGGTGGCCCACATTGTATAACGATGCAAAGGAGCACATGAGAGCATGCGATACTTGCCAAAGAGCAGGGAAGCTGTTCAAGAGGGAATTTATGCCCTTACATCCATCACAACCACAAGAGTTGTTTGAACTATGGGTATTGGAATTCATAGGACCATTGAATATATCTCAAAGACAAAAGTGTAGATACATTGTATTAACAATAGAATACCTGACAAAGTGGGTTGAAGTGAGAGAATTACCTGATAATTCAGCCAAAAGTACAGTGATATTTTTGTATGAGTAGGTAATCATAAGATTTGGTATTCTGCTATAAATAAAAAGTGATCATGAAGGACACTTCATTAATGATATTATCAAAATTATGACAATAGAATTCAATATTTTACACTCATTTTCTAGTTTGTACTACCCCAGAGCGAATGGACAGGCGAAAGCGATAAATAAAGTCTTAGTATATACTTTATATAAAACCTGTGGAATAGGAGTAGACTAGAAGGAAAGGCTACCATCCATTTTGTGGGTATACAAAATAAATTTTAAACCAACAACGGAACATACACCTTTCCAACTAATGTATGTACAGGAAGTAGTGGTGCTAGTCAAATTCTTGATACCAAGTTTGAGAGTCATTATAGAGCATCGCTTGGGAGATAAAGAAATTTTGGAAGAAAAATTGATGACACTGACCAAGTTATATGAAAGAATAGTCATGGCATAATGGGCGATTGAGATAGCTTAGAAAATACGGAAGGCATGGTATGACAAGTATTTTAGGAAGTTGGAACCTAGTTCTAGTGACTTAGTTCTAAATTTTAATGGAAGATGGGAAATAAAGCAAGGTAAGTTGAAGACACTATGGCTTGGACCTTATAAAGTACTTGAAGTAATGAGTAATGAAGCATTCAAGCTACAGAACTTGAATGGGACAAAAGTACCAAATATTGTAAATGGCTCAAAGTTGAAGCCTTATAAGGTACAATGTTTATTCATTGCTTTAGAAGAAATTGAACGACGAAGATGAGTGAAAGCTCAAGACAAGACTCACCGTGATCCAAGTACATCATAGGAAGAACCTGATATAGGAATTGCATGTTTATTTTTAGAAGGGGAGGAGACACAACTAATAGTTGAATAGCAAGAGTTGGCACCTTGACCCGATGAAAGAAGGATGCGAGTACATGTCAAAAGGGCTGATGGGACCATACAAGAAGGAGATGAGTGGTTTTCTCTAGAACCAAGAGGCTATCAAGATATACCACTATTACCTAGAACTTTGAACATAAGGTATCGATGAGTAGAACACAAGAAACTACCTCGATATATGAAAGGACGAAGAAGGATAAGGTTAACAGTGTGCAATGAAGATAGAGTGGACACGTTCAAAATGGAAATCCTAAAGGACAACAGGGATGAAACTATAGATGAGGAACTAGTTGGACTTTCTCCATTGGCTCAGATAGGGCTATTACAGCATAGGATGAGAATGCAAACTCAAGAATTACAAGAAGAGTATCAAACATTGTGAAGTCACAATGCGAGGTTGAGGGAGCAACTCATCCAGGAGTTAGATGGTACCATACGAATACTAGATGAACAAAGGGCAGTTTGATTGCAACCTAAGGAGGTTGAAGTATTAAATCCAAGAAATTATGGAGGAAATGAAGGTGCGATCACAAGTTCACCACCCCCACCAAGCGAGAAACCAATGACAAATAAAGATGTAGTACTTTGGCAAGACATAGAGGAGGCCACCACATCACCCAAATCACAAGGTAACATATTATTGGATATGATGGATTCTAGTAATGAAGGAATGTCATGGTTGGTAGGAGATCCTAGTGTAGATAGTAGTGATGATGATGAACCAGAGAATCCTCATAATCCTCAGAGAGATCATGACCCTACAACTAGTACATCGATATAAATACAATAAGGGAGAGCTCAAAGGGGTAGACCCAATATTCATACGTAAGCTTACACAATAGCTCATAAAAAACTGAGAATATAAAGAAGAGAAGTGCGGATATTGGATAGAGTGATGAATTTTCCAACCGATTGGGTGGAACAGAGGGAAGAGGATCATACCGACTCTAGCTCTGAGATAGACTTCTCTGATGCATATAGAGAAGTATTGGCATATTCATCCCTATATATCCTTTGAGGATAGAATATGGAGATGTCACTTGATACATGTTGACAAGGGAATTAGAACATTAGGATAGTTGTCACCTAACCGAAGTCCACTAGCCAATATTGAGTTGGTAGAAATTACTCCTGATAATCGAGTAACAAGAGGAATAATTGGACAAAGACCTCTAATACTCCAATAAGGAAGAGGAGGTATATGACTAGGGAATAACCAAGATCATGATGATGTTACAAATAGACGAGGTAGAGGATGAGGAAGGTTCTAACCCCCTACTCCTAGATGACTAGGAGATAATCCTTTAGCATGCATGAACTGGACAAGGAACCAGCAAGGTATACCAAGAAGGAGAGGCATGTTACCAAACTCTATAAGATGACGCACATGGGGGCAACCACCCATAACCAGACAAGGACCTTAATGAGTGATGGGTAATAGGTGATTACTCCAAGAGAGGGAGGAATCACCAATAGTATAGAGAATTCTGATGCCAAGAGGAAATGTACGGGGTAGATACCCACATGGTAGAAACCTTGCTGGAAGAGGAAAGATACACTTTGTAGAGGAAAGAAACTTAGGCCAAAAATGAGTTCAATAATCAAGTTTGGATTAATAATTGATCTATGAAGATAGGCAAAGAAGTCACTCAAATGATAGTAGAGTGGTAAGGACACCACTACCACAAGATCAATCATATGCATGGCCAGAAGGACCACCAGGTGAGGAGACTCCAACTTGCCATTGTAAAATTCAAAATTATACACATTGTAGGGGAAGAGATGAACATACAGATACATCACAGGTAGAGATAATCCAACCAAGGGAAAAAGGGGTACAAGAGGACACCGTTACTCGAAATATTATGGTTGAAACTCCAGGTAAAGATTCATATAGGATCGTACAAGTGAATGTCACTGTACGATTACTAAGATGGTAAGTGTAAATAGAATGGAAAAAAAAAAGAAAAAGAAAAAATAAAAATGAAAAAAATAGGTGCCTTAGCTATGAAAATCCCTCGGAATGCAATTAATAAGGAAGTGGTTGAAAATAAAAAAGGCAGCCTCTTCAGAAAGGGAGAAATAGAAAAATTTCTCTAAGTATAAAGATCATACACAACAAAATTAAATATGAAATCGTACAAATGATAGATCATACAAAGTAAAAGTGACATAGAGTAAGGGAAATCATACAAAATGACAATGTACGATTTCAAGTAGTATGTATGGTTTCCAACTACCCAATTAATGTGGCATGCATGGGAGAAAGCAACGGTTGGAGGAAAAAGCTGGGGAAAAAGATGAAATTTCAAAAACTTGCTAAGTTATCAATCATCAGTGCAAGATGGAGGTAAAATGTGCAAAGTGGTGCAATTTAAGTTGATTTAATTAGGGTTAAGGTTTTTTGAGCACTTTAAATAGGAAGCCAGAATTACAATTTTTATCAAATCGTACAAGTGAGAATTCAAATTTTCAGGAGGACGAAGGTGGAAATCTTGCAATTGGAGGAAGACCATGTGGGCAGCCAATTTCAGTAATATTTTGAATTTTAAGGACCCATTTTTAATTAGCACTAGGGAGTTCTTTTCATTTTCTAAAGATTCAACTTGGGAAAGGAGGAAGAATAAAACTAGGGTTTACTCCATGAAAAAGGGGAAATTTGAATTCCAACCAAGAATAGCAACAAAATATAATAGAATACATCAAATTACGGATGCAAAAGTGAAGAATTGCTACTGGGAATCCAGAGAAGTGGAGAAATTGAAGAAGTATGGTGGAAATTGCAAGTTGCTAAATATTTAAACCCTAAAAATTAGTATAAACTAGCAAAAAGTGAGCTGAGGAACAATGGAGGAGATAAGGAAATTTTGTATAGACATAAAACTACTGCTAGAATTTCTTTAGTTTGAAATAAAATCACGCTAGAGGTGAAGGAGTGGAAGATTGTTTTAAAAAACATAGATATGATAGATCAGGGCAATCCGACAAATGGGTTGATGAAGGATTCAGCAAAAGAGATTAGGATTTGGAATTTTTCACAACCTAGGGTTTGAGAAGTTATGTTGAACTATTTTGGGGATAACATGTATGATTTCCAAGGAAATTAGCAAGAGTTTGCATGATTTTCAGGCCAATTTAGGTAGCTTTAAACAAATCGTATGAAAGCATATGGATTCCAAATGGGAAAGTAGTAAAAAGCAACATCATACATAGTACTATCATACTGTACAGTCTCAATTTGCAGATATATGATTTGATGAATAGGACGGTTTGAAGACTGATGGCTAAAAATTGAAATATGGGAAAATTCGGTAGTGTATGATCTAGAAGTGGCTGGCAAGGGTAAAATCATACAAGAGAACAAATAATCATACATCATATGATTTTACAGTAAGTCATAATATTTTTGGTACGCTTTTGATTATGGAAAGAGTTCATGTGGATGTTAAGCTAATCGGTGAGATGTTCAAAGAATGATCTCAATAGAAGATTTTGGATGTCAATTAAGGTGGATTGCAAAAAATAGGGTGGAGAGATCACCAGGTCCACTACATGAGAGAGAGGCATACCCATGGCAACACCAAAGGCAATAGTCCTAGTCCAAAAATTTGTGTGGTAATTTTCCTTGAAGGAGAAGAGGATATAGGCCATGGATGGGATAAATACATTGGCAAGCGAACCTGAGAAGAACACCACCAAGGCACTAGGAGGAAATAATGGAACAAGAAATAACCTCACAGAGGGAATTGAGAAATGAAATTCATCTACTAGAGCATGAGGAACATCTGAGTAGTGGATAGGAATAATTTTAGGTGGAGGTGACAAAGATTCCATTTGTGCAGCATGGAGCAAACGCATGCAGGAAGTGGTGGGATGCTGAGAATAAAATGAATCATCCTTGAAGGAAGACATTCGAGGATGCTCATGTGGTTATCATTGCACAAGTTCTATAATTCCATAGAACATTCTTCTAGAACTATCTATTACAGATAGTCTGGGCATATAACCCTACGACCTAAACTACCTATGTCAATATGGGCAAGAGGTCAATGAAGGTGGATATTTTGACAATAATGTTTTGAAAAATATTTGGCTTTCTGGAAGATGGTATGGACCCAAATCCCAACCATATTGAGTAGAGATAGCATATGGTGATAGAGGAGAATTTCAAGGTTGACATCAGTGATGATCCTTATCATCCAAATAAATTCAAGTTTGAAGAAATCTTATCTCTAGAAGAACATGCCATTATTATTCCTCTATTGAAAGAGAGACCAGGACCTACAAATATATGTCGAGACTAGATTGAAAATTGGTTGTCCACAACCTTTCACCAGACCCTATGAAGAGGTCGGTCAAGTAAAAGTTCATAAAGATGCACCCAACCATAACTTTGATGGTAACAAATGAGTTGCAAAAACTATTGGATGTAGTCTTTATTATTCCAATCGACTATCCAAAATAGGTATCAAAAATGGTACCTATAGGAAAACATGATGCAAAAATATACATTTGCATGGACTTCAAGGATCTCAATAAGACAACACCAAAGGATTTCTTCCTATTTTCCAACATAGATGCTCTTGTAGATGCAACTGCAGGTCATGAGATGCTCTCCCTAATGGACGGTTTTTCTGGTTACAACTAGATTTGGATTAAACCCAAAGACCAAAATAAAACCATATTCACCACTCCATGGGGGATATTTTGCTACAAAGTAATGCCATTTGGTCTTAAAAATTCGTGTGCCACATATCAATGGGATATGACATACATTTTCCATGAATACATACATAAGATCTTAGAAGACTATATCGATGACTTATTGGTCAAGTCATTGCTATGTGAAGAGCATGCTGACCTCAAGAAAGTCTTCAATCACCTGATTGAACATAATGTCAGGTTGAATCCCAAGAAATTTGTCTTTGGTATAGATTTTGGAAAACTCTTCAGATTCCATTTCTAAATAAGGCATCGAGGTAGACCCAACAAAGGTAAAGTCTATCCTAGAAATGGTCCTACGAACTAACATCAAAGAGTTGAGAATATTACAGGGTAAAGTAGCATCCATAAAGTGCTTCATCGCACAATTATTGGATAAATGTCGATCCATGAATCAACTACTATACAATGGGGTCCCTTTATAGTGGAATAAAGAATTTCAATAAGCCTTTGCTAAAATCAAGAAGTACCTGGCAACACCACCGGTCTTAGATCCACCAAGGCCAGACATGCCATTCTTTCTATATACATCTTCTATCAATTTTGCTTTGGGCACCATGTTGGCTCAAAAGAACATGCAAGATAAGGAAAAAGCGATATATTACATTAGCCACACCTTGGTGAGCTATGAGATAAGATACACATACATAGAAAAGTTATGTTTAGTAGTGGCCTTTGAAAAAAAAAAATTATGCCACAACATGTTGAGCCATACAACCTATGTAATATCCAAATAAAATCCTTTGTAATATATGATGAGCAAGACATATCGTAATACACGTACTGCAAAGTGGAACATGCTATTGATAGAATTCAATTTGGAATTCATAAGGCAAAAGTACACCAAGGGACAAGTCATAGTTGATCAACTGGTAGAGGCACCTCTTTAAAACAATAGGTCTCTCACCATAGAACTTCCTAATAATGCAATATTTACATTATCAAAAGCACCCAAACCTGAAGAACCTAAAAATAAAGTTGACATGACTTTGTTCTTCGATGGTTCTAAGTGTGAGCAAGGAGGTGGTGCAGGTATTATATTTTTCATGCCACAATATGCTACAATGCCCTTGTCATTTAAGCTAGACTTCCCTTGCATGAATAATAACATCAAATACAAGGCCCTAATATTAGGTCTCCAAATAGCCATCGCTATGAATATAAAAATGCTAAACATCTTGGGTGACTCCCTCTTCATAGTCAACCAAGTCAAGGGACTATTTCAATGCAGGGATCCTATCCTGAAAGCTTACAAGGAGTTTAGTGGAGCTCTACTCGATTTAGCAACAATTTCTAGTTGTTCAACAATTTAGATCCACCTATTCTTCACTACCAACCAGTGTATCAAACATAATAGGTGACCCTTGAACATTAATTTGAGCAAGGAACTTAGTGCTACAACCCCTGGTTCATGAGGAGAAGAGTTCCATTTTGCGGCCACTATCATTAACAGTGGCCCGCATGCATAGCCTAAGGTTTTTAGACATTATTTTCCAAGTTCTAACTTAGATCTATTATTACTTTTGATTATTAATTCATTTTAGCATAGATATGATTTCTTGAATGCATTTGTACTATTATCTCTTGAGTTATCCATGCATTTATCATTCAGTTTACTACATTTAAATATTATCATGCTCATATATCATGTTTATCAAATCTGCTAATAAAAAATATTCATGAGAGGAGGCCCATGCTACTGATAGTGTTGTATTGTTACTATGCATGTAGGTTATGGGTTAACAGGACTAATCCAAGGCATTTAGTGCATAATATCCCTCCAAGATGAGAGCAGGAGGAATATATAAGCCCTCATACAAGTTCGTGTATGAGATCGGGAGGCTTGTGGAAGTGCACCACCCCCTTGTGAGGGGATATCTTCACCATTATTCTGCATGTATTTCATTGTATCAAAACTGGGTATCCATTAGAGGTACCGATATGTAACTGGGATTTGCAATAATTAATAAAATATATTTATTTATTTGTTAGTTTTGAGTTATCTATTGCTTTATGGTATTTCATTTGATATAATATTGCAAGTAGAGTATGGGTGCATGCTTCTCGGGGTTGCACAATAGGTTTATCCATCACAAACCTTTGACAAGAGCAAATAGAGGGATCTATAGTATCATGCAAGATTCTTTATTAGTTTACTGATTACCTAGTGTTAAATTACTTCAATACTAGAACTGAATGTCTTTTATTAATATTAGTAACTCCCATAGGGTAAGAACTATACTTCCCTTATTTTAAAAATAACACAGTAATGGTTATGCATAGTGGGTCATAAAGTTGTCATGAATTTCATAAGCTTTTAAAGAAGATACCAATAAAAATGTTTGTGTTGGTGAAAATAATTTAAGAATGGTCCTATAACTTTAATGAGGATCCTATTAGGATTGAGAGAGATATTAATGAGCATATAATGAGTATTTTGTGTCTAGAATCAATATTATTTTTTCGAGAAATAAGCTATCTAGTTTGCTAAACAAGGCTATGACTTCCATCCATCACTCTTAGTTCATAAGAAAAGAATAACACATGATATAGATATTCCATTTTAAATAGTGTTATACTGCCTTCAATATATGTAAACAATATACATTCTCTAAAAAGGAATTATAAGTTCAAGTTGAGATGATCGCTATTTGTAATAAAAAAATAAAGTTCAATGGGTACTAGTTATTGATTGAAAGAATTATATATTTTTATACATATAATATTACATCAAGTAATCATCCTATTCTTGAAATGGAAAGATATTTATTATAGTTCATGGTAAAGGAGAACTCAATAAAACATAGCTATAGCTATCATGCAACTAATTGGATATAGTTGTAGAGTTCTTTTACAAGATTTTGTGTTTGAGGATATTCATAAGCTACATCCAATTATTATAGCCAAGCACAAAAGAGATAAAATTTTAATTTATGGTTGTCCTTTATAAAGTAACTACTAAGACAATTCACACATATAGTCCAACAATCACTAGAAATAAATGATAAATCATAGTAGATAAACTTATATAAATATATGCACATAGTCATATTGTTAGGATTAAATAATAAAACACGAGAAATAATAAAATACAAAAATAAAACACAGAAGAATAATTCAATAGACAAGAGATATAAATTTAACGTGGTTCACCCAATATATCCTATGTCCATGGAGAAAATAACTAGGCCTTTTATTCCATCCAAAAAACCCTTCTCTACATAGTCGCACACAAAAAATTACAATAATCCGCCATACATAATCCTCTTATAAAAGTGCATTAAAATTTTAGGGTAATAAACCTACCTAAATCCACCATCTGATTTGTGACCTAGTAACAAATGGTCCAGATTTACATAGAATAAAAAACATCTATTTATAGCTTTGGGGTGACATAAGTAGGGAGGTTGATGCCCCATACACCCACCATCCTTCGTGGAGTGGGTCAAAGTACATATGAAAACAAGACCTCTAAATTAATTAGGCTCCACAACCAAAAATCTCTCACTTGGAGACTGATCACAGTAAATCCATCGCTACTGCACATGTTGGACTGTGCTTCAACTTTAGACCTAGAAATTTTCTCACCTTTTACTATCATGCTTGACTGCAAATTAAAACTAAGAAAGAGCTCAATTTCTCCCTGGTTATTACCTTTGTGAATATATCTGCAGGATTATGTGTAGTGTGTATCTTCTCTTATTTTAACTGTCCATATTCCAACACTGAGCGTATGAAATGGTACTTGGTATGTATATGTTTAGTCCTGTAATGGAAAGCTAAATTCTTTGCAAGATGAATGGCACTTTAACTATCACTATATAATATGTTATTATCCTTCTTATTTTCCATATACTCTATAAACCTTTGTAACAAATTCATCTCCTTAATAGCCTCTGTAACAACAACATACTTTGCTTTCGTTGTTGAGAGTGCAACAACCTTCTATAATTTTGAAATCCAAATTACTATAGTTCCACCTACAGTAAAAAAATACCCTATGGTAATCCTCCTACTGTCTATATCACCTACCATATTTGAATCAAAATATACCTATAAAGCAATGTTAGAACATCCAAAGCATAATACCTGAATGACTATACATCTCAAATACCTAAGAATCCACTTCACTACCTCCCAATGCCTTCTTCCTGGGTTGCTCATAAACCTTCTCACAAATTCCATTGCATGTCCTATATCTGGCCTTGTGCACACCATCACATATATAAAAATACCAACTACTAATGAATAAGGAACCTTAGACATGTATTTTATCTCCTCATGTGTCTTAGAACACATCTCTTTGGTTAGTTTGAAATGATTTGTCAAATGTATGCTAACAGGTTTGATGCACCTTGCCAGAGCCATAACTATTGAACCGCATGTTCGTTTGCCTTGAAATTTAATAGGTGGTTCCATGTGTGTATTCTACATTGTGCTAATCTCTAATTCACCTGACCCTCCAAAAAATATACTTTCAGGACCTAACTCCTCCATCTAGTGTCCCAAAATTAGCTTTTGATTTATGTTCCCAGGTTTTTTGGGTTTTTTTGAATGTTAGAATTTTATTATCTTTTGTTATACATTAAGTTGAGACCTGATATTTTAAATTAAGGTTCATTATTGTAAGAGGGATGTGTGCACTGAATTTTGGTGCAATCCAAATCATTTCTAGAATTACTATTTTTAACAATTTTTAGAAAAAAATATTTTTTAGGGTTTCTTTGGTTTTCGGTTGCTATATGATGAATTGTATTCTTTTGGAAAGGGGGTGTGAATTTAGGAATGAGAATAATATAAATTTTTAGGTTTATTCCATTATATTTCATTTGTGTTATATGATTGGAGTCCATTTTGTTGGTCTCTTGTAGCTGTGTTTACACCATTTTGGTATCAGAGTGGGAGTGATATCGCTAGTGAAGGGAATATGTCACCTAGAATATAAGACAAAAGTGTAGTGGGTACTTATGACCAGATGAATAGGTAGATCGAGGATCTACATGTAGAAATAACATGATTGAGTGGTGCGATTAATCACATGGGTGAGGGACATCCCAGGGTGCATGTAGATCAAGGATATGATGATGAAAGCGTACCTAAGGAATGTGGATCTGAGATCCACACAGAATCAGAACTAGAGGGCCCAGAGGAAGAAGGGCAAAATTTTGAAAATTGGTTGATATGAGCTCTATAGATACTTAAGGGGAATTGATATGGGATCAAGATCAAGGTTCTCAAGGATGCAGGTGGGTTGAAACCAAAGAAGTTGATCGATTGGATCAATAGCCTAGAATTTTTTTTTGAATGGAGTAACCTTACTGAGGAGAATAAAGTTAAGCTCATATGCACAAAGTTGAAGGAACATGCATTGATTTTGTGGGATCATTTATAGACTACACGACAAAAGAATGAAAAGGAAAATATCAAGGTTTGGACAAATATGAAGAATAATTTACAAGAAAAATTTATACCTGTAGACTACTCCCAAACCCTATTTTGTAGATTTTAGAATATTCGATAGAAGGATAAAAGCATTGAGGACTATAGTAATTAATTCTATAAGCTATCCATTCGAGTGGAGCACAATGAGACAAAGGACAAAAAGGATGTTAAGTATGTACATGGCCTAAGTTTTTTTGTCCAAGATGAGATGAGCATGCATCACACTCCTACAGTAGAGGATGCGTATCAAATGGACCTTAAGGTGGAGGAGAATAAAAAAGGTTTAATAGCAGAGGTAAGAAGGGATTCACACCCTATTTAGGTTGGGGTAAAAGTGGATCTAATTTTCTCAAGGGAGAATTCTCAATACCTACTAAACAATAAGAATATGGGCAGAATCTGAGAGGAAGAGGATACCAATGAGGTAGGGTTTATGGTGGTGGACAAAATGGAAATGATATAAGAAGACCATATACCTATTATGGATGTGGTGAGGAGGGGAATAGAGCATTTTAGTATCCCAAACATGATGTCCAAGAAAGAGATAAAGGAGGACAAGGAAGGGTCAATCTGGTTGAGATGGAAGAGTAGGATGAGGATGAAGTTGTTGATGATATGGGGGAAACACATATGATAAGGAGGATGATGCTTGTTCCTAAGAAAGAAAAGGTGCAGAGAAAAGTGAAGGGGCAGACCATAGATGGTGATGATTTTGGGCTACAAACAAACATATTTTGAACAAGGTGTACATCATGAGGGAAGGTATATAACATTGTCATTGATGGTGGTAACTGTGAGAATATGGTGTCAAATGTCATGGTTGATAAAATGAACATGGAATGTGAAAAGCATCCTTATCCATATCGCATATCATAGGTTAATAAGGGGAATGAGGTAACAGTAGATCAGAGGTGTTTAATTAAATTTTCAATTGGGAGCACTTACAAGGATGAAGTGTGGTGTTATGTGATACCGATGGATGCATGTCACATTCTACTGGGGAGACCTTGGTAGTACGATAGGGATACTAAACATAACGGGATAAATAATACTTACACATTCTAGAAGGATGGTGTAAAGTTAGTTCTTGTACCTCTTAAGGAGGAAGGTCTAACTGAGAGCTTGTTGATTATGAAGGAGTTTCTTGCAAAGATCAAGAATGCTAGCTTTTGTTATGCCTTAATAGCTAAGAAGCTAGAAACAGAGGAAGTGGTTATGCCTACAATAGTAGCTAAGTTGCTAAGAGAATATGAAGATGTCACACCAAAGGAGTTACCATATGGTCTACCACCAAAGAGGGATATCCAACATCACATGGATTTGATTCTAGGCTTAGTGCTCCCAAATCAGATATCTTATCGGTTGAACCCAATACAGAATGCAGAGTTGAGTAGGCAAGTGACAAAGTTGATAAATAAGGGATTAGTTAGGGAGAGAATGAGTCCATGTGCAACTCCAAAATTGGTGAAACTAAAGAAATATGGTTCATGGTGGATGTGTGTGGATAATAGAACCATAAACAAGATTACAATAAAGTATCGGTTGTGAGACAAGCAAAGTCTCCCCAAGATCGAAGAATGCGCCACAAGATCAATCACACACAAAAAAGGAAAACCCACAACACCAATATTAAGTGGTAAAACCCTAATTCAAATTAAGAAGCAAAAAATCTATTATGAAGCTCACTATATTACTCATTTGATTCAACAATACAAGAATGCTTCAATGTTATGCAACAATATGCATCAACATGATATTACAACACAAGTCAATATAACAAGATATGTCAAGATGTAGTAGAAAACACCCCTATTTAAAGAGAATGTTTTTTACTACAACCCTAAATATTATTACAATCTAATATTATCACAATAAATAATCCTATCACAATCTAATCTTGATATGTGTGACAAGTGGCATCTATCAAATATTAAAAAGTGCTTAGTTACTTTCTAATATTATCACAATCTAATATTTGAGATGCATGATAAGTGGCATCTATCAAATATTAGAAAGTGATTAGTTACTTTCTAATATTTTCTAGAAAAGGGGAAATAACTTTTTCTCACAAATTAAATATTCCTAGCACCCTTATTTTATTTATTAATTGGGTGGGAATATTTTTACATAAAATAGAATTATTTTCTAATTCAAATATTATTCTTTAGACTTTATATTTTAGTCTAAGAATAATTTACACAATGTTGCATTACATATTCCAACACTCCCCTTAATGCAATATTGGGGAAATGGATTATGAAACAAAGAAACATTCTCCCCCTAAAGATACAAACGAGGATGAGAATCGAACGAGTAATCTAGTTACAATGAGCTTCTATGACCAAGAATGGTCTACAATAAGGCACCAATACAAAATGGACCAAAATGAGACTGTAAGCCCCCAACGGAGTAGTTTCAGATACAAGCAGCTTACAAAGCCATTCATCAACCAAAAGTGGTTGCAAATGACAAGAAGAAAACACCACAAAGGTGTCTTCAATAAGCCTACAAAACCCCAAACGGAAGTACCTGTAAGCTATAAGAATCTCAACATAAGATCAGTTAGATACATCATCATAAATATATTCACCACAACATATATGAATATCCAAATATGACAACAAAGATGACAACAAAACTGATCTAACAAATAGTGAACTATAAGTCATTACAAAAAGATACCAAGCCATACTTATAGTCACATGCTATATATTTGATCAAAAAATATCATGTACAAAGTTGCATAAAGCAAACAAGAAGTACCATGATAATGCAAACTCTAAAGTACCATGTACAAAAGTAGCACAAGTCTAACAAAAAAGTATCATGTACAAGAGTTGCATAAGGTATATGAAAATAATAAAGTATGCACACTGGGTGCATAAAGACAACCATAAAATATCATGTACAAAAGTAGCATAAATGCTAACAAGAAAGTACCATGATAAACCAATTGCATAATGCCAACTACATAAAAACATGTACAAAGTTGCACAAGGCAACAAGAAAGTACCATGTAAAAGAGTCACATAAAGCAATTGCATCATATACCATAATTGCATAATTCCATCTACATAGTAACATGTACAAAAGTTGCACAAGGCAAACAAGAAAGTACCATGTTCAAAAGAGATGCAAAAAGCAATTATACCACCAAATATCAACTCATATATAACACAAAACACCTCATAAGGATGAAGTTATCATCACACAAGTGTAACTACACTTCATTCCCCCTTGAGGACAACTTCACAAAACCAAGTGAATCCCTCAGCTTACAAAACTGCTCCTTTATAAGAGGTTTTGTGAACAAATCAACAGAATTTGAAGATGATGGGCAATACTCCAATTGAAAAGTACCATCCAATACCTTCTCTTTGATAAAGTGGGCTTGGATTTCAACATGCTTTGTCCTTTGATGCATTACAAGATTTTTAGCCAAGGCAATAGCTGATTGATTATCAGAGAGTAAATGTGAAGGACCAAATTTCTCAAAGCCAATTTCCTTCATGAGGGTACGAAGCCAAATCGATTCCTGTGCAGTTGTTTTCGTAGCCTTATACTCTGCTTCCATTGTAGAAAGAGCAATTTTATATTTCTTCTTGGAAGACCAAGAGATATCTGCAGACCCAATACTAAAAACATATGATGTGGTAGAATTTTTGTCTATTCTATCCCCTCCAAAATTAGAATCAGCATAGCCAGAAAGAGTAAAGGAAGGAAGCCTAGAATACTTTAGTGCCAAATATCTAGTACCTAAAAGGTACTTCAAAATCTTCTTGGTAGCTTGTAAGTCCTCAATATAAGGTTTATGCATGAACCTAGCCATAATACCAACTGCAAAAGCATTATCTGTCCTTGTGATGGTAACATAAATAAGACTACCAATGAGTTGCCTATACAATGTAGCATCAGCCAACTAATATTATGTACTTACTTCCAAATTAACCCTTGTAGAAATAGGAATGGAAGTAGGATTTCCATCCTCCAAATCAAACCTCTTAAGAAGATCTTCAATATACTTGGATTGAATCAAAAAGGTATAATCCTCATGTTGATAAACTTGTATGCCAAGATAGTAGTGTAGAAGACCAAGGGCAGTCATTTCATACTTTGACTTTAATTTGGAGATGAAATCAAAAATGTCCTCATTCTCATTTCCAGTCATAACAATATCATCAACAAATAGAGCAATTAAAATGGCCAAGTTATCCTTCTGAAGCACATAGAGATCTGTATCTGAATAGCATTTATCAAAACCAAGAGACAAGAAGTAACTTGAAATCTTCATGTACCATGCTCTAGGTGCTTGCTTCATATCGTACAAGGTTTTCTTTAGTTTACACACAAGTATTTCCTTACTCATGTAGATATCCACATCCAAATAACCATTTAGAAAGGCACTTTTCACATCAAGCCAAAAAAATTGCCAACCTTGAGCAACAACAATAGCAATGAGAAGTCAAATGGTGGGCATTTTGGTAACTGATGCAAAAGTTTCATCATAGTCAATGCCATGTTTTTGAGCATAACACTTACAAACCAATCTAGCTTTATGCTTTTCTATCTCTCCATTAGAATTGTACTTGATTATATACATCCACTTGTTCCCAATAACATTTCTCTTATTAGGATAAGGCACTAGATCCCAAGTTTTATTCTTTATAAGAGAATCCATATCAACCTTCATGGAATCAACCCAACAAGAGTGTTGTGAAGCTTCTTGGTAAGAAGTAGGCTCATGATCATTCTCTATCTTAGATAGAAGAGACATGTTAAGGATCATACTTCTAGTTATCCTTTGGCTAACTGAATTTTTCTCTTTAGGACCCCTAGAATGATCCAACAACTTAGTCCTTTTGACTCAAGGCCCACCCTTTTCTAACTCAAGAGGGTCTTCATTGAATTTGACATCTCTTGAAACAAATACAATGCGTGAAGAAGGTGAGTATAACCTGTAGCCCCTATTTTCTGCATCATAGAAAACAAAGATGCATTTTTGAGAATTTTTGTTTTCTTCCTCTTTTTTGAAGGAATATATGAAAATGCATCACATCCAAACAATCTTAAGTGTGACAAATTCGGCTTCTTACCATTCCAAACCTTGTAAGGAATCTTTACCTCAACTAATTTTGAAGGACACATGTTAAGAATGTAGATTGTTGTACTGGTTGCTTCACACCAAATAAATTGAGGTAAGTGGTCACCAAGCATGCATCTTACCATATCCATGATTGTCATATTTTTCCTCTCTGCAAAACCATTTTGTTGAGGAGTGTATGGACAAGTAAACTACCTTTTTATCCCATGAGAAGAACAAAACTCATTGAATTCATTGCTATTGCACTCCCCTCCATTGTCACTTCTAATAATTTTTATCTTTTCTTCCTTTTGATTTTCTACCAAAGCTTTGAATGTCTCAAAACAATCTGATTTATTCTTAAGTAGGTACCCAAATATCATTCTTGAATAATAATCTATAAATGTGAGAATATAGGATGCACCACCAAGTGATTTAACATGTATTTGACCCATAATATCTGTATGAATGAGTTGAAGAATTTATGTGGCCCTTGTTGACTTGTCCTTTGCAAAATTTTGTTTGCTCATATTGCCTAAGATGCATTTTTCACACAAACCATGAATAGGTGAAATGTTAGGAAAGCCTTCAAACAAATTTTTGGACTTCATCATTTGAATATTTTGATAGTTTGTATGGCCTAACCTTAAGTGCCAAAAATTGCTACTAGGAGAAACATTAGTTGCTAAACACACTTTAGGAGGAGCATCATCCAACACATAAATATTATTCTTCACATAACCTGTAATGATTGGTAGCATGCCTTTCCTAATGCTCCATGAAGTTTCATTGAACTCAATAGTGTTACCACTTCTAGAAACTTGCAAAACTGAAATTAAATTTCTCCTAAGGTTAGGCACATATAGGACATTATCAAGTAATTTCCCTTCAATTACAACATTCCCGACACCTTCTACTTGAAGTCTAGTATTATCACCAATGACAACTAAATCTAAAGAGTACTTATAAAATTCCACAAACTTATCCTTTTCAAAACACATATGGTTAGTGCATCTAGAATCTAACACCCATTCATTAGAAGTAGACGAGTCAATGGAGTAGACGACACAAAAAAGGTATTTTTATTAGAATTTTGCTTTACATTGTTGTTATTTTTCTTTCCCTTGCCAAACCATTTCTTAGGTCCTTGTCCCTTAGCCTTTTATTGCTCTTCCTTTTCTGCAATCTTCTTCTTCTTGAAACAATTTTGTTCCTTGTGGCATTTCTTGCCACAAAATTTGCAAGTGAAATCAAATCTAGGCTTGTTGGGTTGGAAATTTTGATTCTTTCTTCCCTTGTATTTCTTCTTGAAGGAAGCCTTAGTGGCACTCAAGGAAACATTATTCTCATTGACAACTTGACAATTCACTTTGTCTCTATTAAGAGACTCTTTATGTTGAATCAATAATTGTGAAAGAGTGTTGGGAGGCATGCCATCCTCTTCTTGCTCTAGCCTAGTCTCAATAATGGTGACAAAATTCTTGAACTTTCTTGACAAGTTCCTCAAAATGATAAAGCTTAAGAGCTTCTCACTTATCTAATCACAATTACAAGCCAATAGTTGAGTTCTCATGTCTTTCATCTTTGAGAGGAAGATCAAGGCACTTTCTTCTTCACCTTGCATAGTGCTAAGAATTTTGGACAATAAAGTGAATTTCCTTGATATGTTGGACCCTAGATGGACTTGTTTTAGAAAATTTTATGCATCTTTAGCATGCTCACAATGGTTTATAGTGAACAATATCTCATCACTCACACTATTGATAATCATGGAAAGTGCAAGGTGACTCTTGTTGTTGTATGTCTCAAGTGCCCTTGCCTAGGTTGGGATTGCTTCATATCCATTCACAATGGGCCATAAATTTCTTGCTTGAAATTCAGCCCTCATCCTTGGTTCCCATATTCCAAAATTTGATCCATCAAGGATGTGCTTAGGTGTGAAGGAGATTCCATGATCAACCATTCTAGAAAGTGAACATAATCAAAACATAAGATGCATTGACAAAGGAAATAAATAATGCAATAAGAAAGTAGATAAACATACTTGTATATATAAAAAAATATAACTTTCAAGTAATCTGCTTTTCAATTATCAAAGATAATCATCATGAAAGATAATAAAAATTACGCATCATCAAGAGACATAAGCATCATCATGAAATATAATCAACATTATCATGAACTACTATAACCATATTGCAATAAACAACTATAACAATATTGTAATTGAATAAAGGAAATAAACCAAGATCAACTTGCAATAAGAAGGTAACTAATCTTAACAAAAATCTTGCAACAAAATAAACTATCTTGAATTGAACTATAAAACATTTGTTAAATGTTAGATAGTCAATAAATTAGTAATATAGTGTTCATTTTAAGGTTTTTCTATAGCCTAATGAATTGCCAATTCATCTCACCCAAGGTCAACCAAGCTACCAAAAAGGGTACGGGTACAAGGGCCCGAAAAGGACTTGCTACCGATAGAGCGGATTCTTTTGGATTCAATAGGTGTTTAACAACTATAAACTGTATTGCAAGATTAAGTAAATTTTAATCAAATACTAAAGTTGTGGTTAGTAAGTTGATTCATTTTTAACCTTCTTGATTAATATGAAAATTAGTAAATTGCAAGTTAGTTGGTTAGTAGATTTTTTAGTAGCAAGTTAGTAATTTAGTAGTTAGATTAGTTGAGATGCAAAATGCAAAAAAAAAAAATGCAAAAAAAAATGTAAGAAATATGAAAAAGAGATAGTGGAGACTCAAAGCAAAACACAAATACACACACACACTCTCTCTCTTTCTCCCTCTTCCTCTCACTCTCACTTTCATTCTCTTTTACTTTCATTATGAGAGATACAAGTTACATTAATTTACATTATACTTCAAGCAAATGCTTGAGAGAGATTAGAAGAAATTAATAAAAATAGGGGAAGAGAGTGAAAAAGTTGATCCGAAATTACCTTGTATACTCCTATACATACTTGGATAACCTTGCAAAACAAGCAAACTCACAAACAACCATTGTTAATGTGAGAAAAAAATATTGCATTTTAAGGAAAATAATAATAATTTTTTAATACAAAAATTACTTAAAAAAAAAGCAATTAAATTAATAAAATTTATTTTTATTAAATAATTAATAAAAATAAATCACATGAAAAAGTTTAAAGATTTTTATAAAGCAAAACTTTTTAAAAATTTTTTAAAAAGTTTTTGAAACTATTTAGCCGATTATTATTTTTTATATAGCCGACTGTTTTTTTTTATATAGTCGACTGTTTTTTTTTTTAATATATATAGCCATATTTTTTTTTTATATATAGCCGACTGTTTTTTTAATATATCCGACTATTTATTTATTTATTTACAATTAAAAAAAAATTGACTATATATGGAAATAGGGGTTTTTGGGTCTTCCGGACGCAACCATGGGGTCCGTTTGGCTCCAAAACCCTTCCAACAAAATCTCAATGCCAATTTTTTTTTATAGATTTAAAATGAAAATACTATTTACAAAAGATCTAACAACTAGATCTAAAAACACAATAAATCTATAAATCCTAATGACAGATTTACAAAATAAGTTTACCCAAATATCAAATGCATGCATTAAAACAAAAAAAATATACCTTAATGGGTTTTTCACCTTAAAGGATTAAAGACACTTGATGGAGATCCCAACTACTTTCATACCAAATGTGAGACAAGCAAAGTCTCCCCAAGATCGAAGAATGATCCACAATATCAATCACACACAAAAGTGGAAAACCCATAACACCAATATTAAGTGGTAAAACCCTACTTCAAATGAATAAGGGAAACATCCACTATGAAACTCACTATAGTACTCATTTGATTCAACAATACAAGAATGCTTCAATGTTATGCAACAATATACATCAACATGATATTACAACATAAGTCAATATAACAATATATGTTAAGATGTAGTAGACAACACCCCTATTTAAAGAGAAGATTTTCTACTACAACCCTAAATATTATCACAATCTAATCTTGAGATGTGTGACAAGTGGCATCTATCAAATATTAGAAAGTGCTTAGTTACTTTCTAATATTATCACAATCTAATCTTTGAGATGTGTGATAAGTGACATCTATCAAATATTAGAAAGTGATTAGTTACTTTCTAATATTTTCTAGAAAAGGGGAATAAATTTTTCTCAAAAATTAAATATTCCTAGCACCCTTATTTTATTTATTAATTGGGTGAGAATATTTTTACATAAAATAGAATTATTTTCTAATTCAAATATTATTCTATAGTCTTTATATTTTAGTCTAAGAATAATTTACACAATGTTGCATTACATATTACAACACGATATCCTATGCCGAGAGTGGGATGACATGATGGATGGATTGGATGGAGCTAAATAATTCAATAAAATTGATCTACGAAGTGGCTACTACCAGATCAGAATTTGAGAAGGTGATGAATGGAAGAAAACTTTTAAGATAAAATATGGGCTGTACAAGTGGATGGTGATGCCATTTGGGTTGTCTAATGCACCCAGTACATTTATGCGATTGATGAACAAAGTACTGCAGGAATATAATGGTAAGTTCGTGGTTGTGTATTTTGATGATATTTTGATTTATAGTAAAAGTGAAGAAGAGCATTTGTTACACCTGAAATTAGTATTAGATGTGCTCAGGAAGGAGAAATTTTATGTCAACCTAAAGAAATATGGATTTCTTTAGGATAGTTTAGTGTTTTTGGGATTTGTAATCCCATGAGATGGCATGAGGATGGATCACGAGAAAGTGAAGACGATTCTAGAATGGCCTCTTCCATGAACTATAACAAAATTAAGGAGCTTTCATGGCCTAACTACCTTTTACAAAAAGTTCATTGGGATCTTCAGTAGTATAGCTGCCCCTATAATTGAGTGCACGAAGGGAAAAGAGTTTGTATGGACTAAGGCAACAACATAGATTTTTGAACTGTTGAAGACGAAGGTGTCGAAAACCCCTGTTTTAGTGTTACCAAATTTCAGTAAGGTGTTTGAGGTTGATTTTGATACCTCATTTGTTGGAATTGGTGGTGTATTAAGTCAAGAGGGTCCACCTGTAGTATTTTTTAGTGAGAAGCTGAATGATGCAAGGAAGAATTATTCTACATATGATGTGGAATTTTATGCAATTGTGCAAACATTGCAACATTGGAGGCACTACTTACTCTCAAAGGAGTTTGTGTTGTTTACTGATCATGAAGCATTAAGGTATGTCAATTCTTAGAAAAATTTAAATAGTAGGCATGCCAAATGGGTTTCATTTTTGCAATAGTATACATTTGTCCTGAAACACAAGTCGGAAAAACAAAATAAGGTTGCTAATGCATTGAGTAAGAGAGTCTTGTGGTTGACCACTATGGAGAATGAAGTGGCAGGAATTGAGGGGATTAAATATTTGTATGAATATGATGTGAATTTTGGGAATATTGTGCAACAATGCAAAAGTGCGGTACAGGGTGAGTATCGTACTATTTTTGAAGAGTATTTTTTATAAAATGGTTACTTGTTTAAGGTTAATCGATTATGTATTCCCAATGTCTATATGAGAGAGAACATCTTGAAGGAATTACATAGTGGGGGTTTGGTTGGTCATTTTGGAGTAGCCAAAACTACCACTCTTGTAGAGGAGAAGTACAATTGGCCTAAGATGAAGAGAGACATAATCAGGTTTGTATCTAGATGTAGAGTATGTCAAATGGCTAAGGGCCATGTGCAAAATACAGGGTTGTATATGCCACTACCGGTTCCTATAGGACCATGGACCGATCTGAGTATGGATTTCGTGTTGGGGTTGCCCAAGACATAGAGGGGTAAGGATTCAATTTTTCTTGTGGTAGACAAATTTTATAAAATGGTGCATTTCATTTCTTGCTAGAAAACTAATGATGCAACTAGGATTGCAGTCTTATTATTTGATGAGGTTGTACGGTTGCATGGTGTTCCAATGACTATTACTTCTGATCAGGATACTAAGTTCTTGGGTCACTTTTGGAGGACTTTGTGGAATAAGTTGAACACCAGGATGCAGTTCAGTAGTGCTTACCACCCACATACCGATGGGAAAACATAGGTAGTGAACAAAAGCTTGGGAAACCTCTTACGATGCATAGTTGGAGAAAAGCCAAAAAAATGGGATTTAGCCTTGTCACAAGCTGAATTTGCATATAATAGCTTAGTGAATAGGTCAATAGGTAAATCCCTTTTTCAAATTGTTTATGGTCGAAATACTAGAGGTGTATTAGATTTGGTTGAGTTACCAATTGGGGAACAAGTTAGTGATGATGCATAAGCATTTGTTGAGCATATCTAGAAAGTGCAAGAGTCAATGAAGGAAAAATTGCAGAGTAGTAATGCTCGCTACAAAGAGTCTGTTGATGTACAAAGAAGGGTGAAAGTGTTTGAAGAGGGTGACATGGTCATGGTTCATCTTAGGAAAAAATATTTCCTAAGGGGATGTATAAAAAACTAAAACTTAAGAAAATCGGGCCATGTAGGATTTTGAAGAAGATCAATGATAATGCCTATAAATTGGAGATGCCCGATGAATTTGATATTTTGCATGTTTTTAATGTTTTTGATTTATTTTAGTATCCTTGTACTACCAAGGATGGTAAATTATAGGAGACAATAAATTGGGCATGATAGATGCCTAAGAAGAAAAAAGATAGAGTTGCACACGTGCTTGATAAGAAGGTGATCACCACCAAACATGGGAGCTACAACAAATACCTGGTTCAGTGGGAAGGATTACTACAGTTAGATAAAACTTGGGTTTTGGAGTTAGAGCTAAAGAAAATTTATAATTAGAAGCTACATGATTTCAATTTAGCTAAACTCACAGGAGCTGAGTTCTTTTTCACCAGAGGAGAATGATGCACCTTGTCGGAGCCATAACCGTTGAACCGTATGTTTGTTTGCCTTGAAATTTAATAGGTGGTTCTACATGCATGTTCAACATAAAGCTAATCTATGATTCACCTTATCATCCAAAAAACATACTTTTGAGACCTAACTCCTCCATCTAGTGTCCCAAAAATAGCTTTTGGTTTATGTTATCAAGTTTTTTAGGTTTTTTTTAATGTTAGGATTTAATTATATTTTGTTATACATTAATTTGAGACCTGATATTTTAAAATAAGGTTCATTATTGTAAGAGGTATGTGTACACCAAATTTGGGTGCAATACGACTCATTTCTAGAATTAATATTTTTAGCAGTTTTTAGAAAAAGATGTTTTTTTAGGGTTTCTTTGGTTTTTGGTTGCTATATGATGGATTGTATTATTTTTGAGAGGGGTGTGAATTCAAGAATGATAAGAATATTGATTTATAGGTTTCTTCCATTATATTGCATTTTTGTTATATGATTGGAGTCCATTTTTTTGGTCTCTTGTAGCTGAGTTTACACCAAGGTTTTGCATCCTGCATACTAAATATTTCCAACACCTTCTCAATGTACTCACTCTAAGACAATGCTAATTTATAATTTTTCTTATATATTGTTATTCTCATACCAAGGATTTTATTTGTAGCACCCAAATCCTTCATTGCAAATGAATCTACCAATTTACTTTTGAGAATAATTGTATCCTACATGTTAGACCCTACAACAAGCATGTCATATACATACAAAAACAAGATAATATAGTTACCATTACCCAATATATTAGGATAGACACAATGGTCAAATTAACATCTACTATAACCTTTATTTGACATAAATCTATCAAATTTCATAGACCATTGCCTTGGAGCTTGCTTCAGGCCATACATGGTATTTTTCAACCTGCATACTAGTTCCTCATTTCCTTTGACTTCATACCCTTGTGGTTGCTGCATATAAATATCTTCCTTAAAATCCCCATGGAGAAAAGTTGTTTTTATATCTAACTGTTCAATATGTAAATCCTCTACAACCACTAAGATTAAAACAATTTTAACTAAAGTTATTTTAACATTAGGAGAAAAAAATTCATCATAATAAATACCTTTCTTTTATGCAAACCCCATTACAACCAGTCTAGCCTTATATCTCTTCTTGCCTCCATCTTCTTCTTTTACCATGTAAACCCATTTATTCTACAACGCTCTTTTTTCTACAAACAACTGAACCAGATCCCAAGTCTGATTATTTATCAAGGAATCCATCTCCTCTTTCATGCCTTGCTCTCACTTCTTCTTGGTTTCTACTTGCATCACTTATTCATATGTTTCTGATTCACTAGAGTCAGATAATAATACATAATATAATGAAGGAGAGTAGCGTTCCGAAAGTCTACTTATCTTGGTATATTTTCTAACAACAATTATGGGAGTTTGAGGTGCTTGTTGTTGTTGTTGTTGATTTTCTAGCATCTTTGGATTTTCAATTTCATCAAGCACTATGTATTTTGAGTTTGCTTTTTTCTGTTTATTTCCTTGCAACTAATCCTTATACATTACCTTATAATTAAATATCACATCTCTAATCCTAATGATTTTGTGATTTACAAAATCCCAAAAGCAATAACCAAAATCATTAACTCCATATCCAATGAAAAATACTTCTCGAATTTTACCTCAAGTTTAGTCCTTTTTCTTTACTAATATGCACAAATTCTTCACAACCAAAATTCTTTAAAAATGAGTAGTTAATAGGCTTACCTATCCATACCTCTTATATAATCCCACCATCCAAGGAACTTGAAGGCCATCTATTTATTAAATAAACTATATTATCCATAACATCTACCCAAAATTGTAAGGGCAATCCTGCATGTAATCTCATACACCTAGCATGTTCCATGATAATCCTATTCATCCTTTCTGACACACCATTTTCTTGTGGAGTTCCTAGAACCATCTTCACTCTATGAATCCCAATGTATGAACAGTAACTATAAAACTCTTTGTTATAAAATCACCTCCATTATCTGATTTGATACACTTTAGCTTATTTTCTATCTCATTCTCAACCAAATATTTCAATTTCTTAAAAGTTTTAAAGACATCCAATTTATTTCGAATACGATAAACCCAAGTTTTTCTAGTTGCATCATCAATAAATGTAACATAATAATAGAGACACAAAGATATGATACCTGAGCTGGTCCCCATACATATGTATGCACAAGCTCTAGCTTTTCACTCTTCTTTTCTTTTCCAATTCTAAGAAATTTGACTCTTTTTTATTTTCCATAAATGTAGTGCTCACAAAAGTCTAAATCAACCTACTTAAAACTTAGCAAAAAATTCCTTGAGTGGAGAATCTATGTCTCCTTCTCACTCATGTGCCCAAGCCTATGATGCCACGAAGCTATATGCTCCTATAGAATCTAAAGCAATAGAAAGATCAATATTACCAGTACATACATACAACACACCTTATTTCCTTTTGCTAATAACAATTATCCTTTAGCAACCTTACACGAATTTGCTAAGAATGTAACTGTACATCCTTCATAGTCCAACTACCCTATAAAAATTAGATTTCTTCTTAAATCAGGAATATGCCTTACCTCTTTCAATAATTATTGGTTTCCATTCTGTAACTTTATCTATATATTACCCTTTCCAATTATTTTCCATGGTCTATCATCACCCAAATAGACCTGTTAAAAATCACCTTGAACATAATCTAGAAAATATTTCCTATGGGGTGTAGCATGATATGAGGTACCAGAGTCTAGCACCCAAAAATAATTAATATTATCTAGTGAAAGGATTAAAGCATCTTGCAATACATCACCTACTACGTTTGCTTCCTGATTACCCTATTTTTTCCCTCGTTTTTTTTTAGTGCAATAGTTTATTTTTAGGTGTCATTTCTTCCTACAATACTATCATTCCAACTAATTCCCTTTGGATTTGGATTTGCCTTTCTTTGATTTTCAACGATTCCTTAGGATTTTTCCTCTCTCTGTGTCTCCCCCTATTCTCCATAGTCAAAGCATTACCTGATGTCTCACCTATAATTTTCTGACACATTTCCTCACTAAGGATAACACCAATAACATGGTCAAACTTTAAAGTATTTGAACCAGAGACATAATTACTCATAACCATTACCAAGCCATTCTAGATTTCTAGCAATGAGCACAAAATCAAGAGATCCCTAACCTCATCATCAAAGTTTACTCCTACAAAAATTAATTGATTGGTAACCATGTTAAATTCATTTAAATGATCAATAATAGACCCACCTTATGACATCTACATATTAAATAAATATTTCATAAGAAATACCTTGTTTGAAGCTAAGGTTTTTTCATACAGTTTAGCCAACTCATTCATTAAACCCTTTGTTGTCTTTTCCTTTAAAATATTGAAGGCCATTGATGATTCCAAGCACAATCGTATTGTTCCTAGTGCTTTTCTATCCAAAAATTACCATTCTTCATTCATTTTCATTATCAGCTTCTTTGCTATTCCATCTAATGGTAGGTAAATATCCTTCTAATAAAGATAATCCTCCATTTGCATCTTCCATAGCTGGTAATTTTAGCCATTAAACTTCTCAACCCTAAATCTATATTCTTTTTCCAGAATTACTCCCACTTGAACTGGAAACCCTCATTTCAAGTACATTTTTCAAATCCTAGGCTCTGATACTAGTTGTTAGGATTAAATAATAAAACATGAGCAATAATTAAATGTGGAAATAAAATACAAAAGAATAATGCAATACACAAGAGACACAAATTTAACGTGGTTCACCCAATATAGGCTACATCCATAGAGAAAATAACCAAGCCTTTTATTTCATCCAAAAAACCCTTCTCTACACAGTCACACATAGAAAATTATAATAAGCCACCATACATCATACTCTTATAAAAGCACATTACAATTTTAGGGCAAATAACCCGCCTAAAATCCATCGTATGATCTGTGACCTAATAAAAAATGGTCCAAATTTACATAGAATAAAAAACATAAGTCGTCGCTCCCCTGGAACCCCATGGCGACATAAGTATGGGGGGTTGATGTCCCCCCTACATCCCTCATCCTTAGTAGAGTGGGTCCAAGTGCAGTTGAAAAAAATACCTCTAAATTAATCAGCCTCCATAACTAACACACATTAGTCTCATATTAAAGGGTTATTAACTCCAGTTAGGAGGTAAAGCTCCTAGAGTTACATAAAGACATTATTCTTACAATATATACATTTTACATCACTTTATGGTTCTTTTTCCCTTGTTAAATCTCAACACTTAAATAAAAAAATATTGTTGAAAAATATTATAGTGTTGTCATGTATATAAATGATGCGTTTATACCAGTTTGGGATTATTATATTACATAGAAGACTCATGGTCAATCCTCAAGTATAATAATATGTCATTTTCATATACAAATATGACTTCTAATCATGACCAAAGTGTAGGGACAAAAAATAATACCAAATCATAATAACAAGAGGGCAATCATCCGCTCATGTAGAGGAGTTGGAGAGCAAGTGGGTAGTTAAAACTCTCTAGTTGAAATCGAGAGGCCCAGGTTCAAATATCTCCCCTCACATGTTGTGGATATGCTATGTAATGGTTATATCGTGACCACATAATAAATATTTACCCCTTTAAAAAAAAAGAGGGCAATTACCTGTGTGTATGTGGTCTACCGATAAGGACGCCACTTGCATTATCGATGATGAGACCCAGGTTCAACCCCATGATGGATCTGTATAAGAAGAATTGACAGCAAAAAATAAGAGGATAGTCTATAGTCTATAATGTGTATTCAAAGCTTATAATATATCATATAGCTCAACATTTTTTTGATATAGGGTCTCTAGTCACATATCAAAATACATCTTAGGAAGTATTTATCACTCTTAAATTGAATTTTCCAACACAATTAATATAATTATTTACATTAGGTCAACAACAACATGTAGTAGACATATAATAGGAGTACATTTTTACATAATTTTTATCAACAAAAATGACTTGTAAATAATAGAATTATCATGACTATTCCTTGTTGTTGTGTTACATTCATCTCATATAACTAATACATCATAGAATCCATGTATAATATTCATGTTGAGGTATATATGTTATTAGAGTCCTTCAATAACTAGAACATTTATTTATATTATCAAAAAAATACTTTTCAAATTGATCAAATTCATTAATCCAATCAATATACTTAATAAAGCAATGATTTTTTTCATAATGTTTAATAATTCTAAATAGATCAATTATCAAAATGAAGACATGAAACGTCCACTTAGGGAAAATTCCTTGGTAAAACTATCATACAATGATCATAGCATCCTATATGCATTATCTATCAAAGATGGACAAAGAAGAAAATATACCTAATTATTTTATAGCTATAAGGAGGTAGAACACCATTGGTGCAATTTACTACCCAACTATAGAATTTTTGTGATATATTTCCTCTATTATTTTTCCTATCAAAGAGAATTAAACATTCAACAAGGAAAAATAGATATGAGACACAAATATGATAAGAGAAAATATTATGACCATGAAATTATACCTACATGAAGTTCTCACTAATCATGTACTATAACAATAGTCACACATCCATACATACAATCAATGGATGTTTATACAATTAATAAATATCTCATATACATAAAGTTATCACAAAGCATGTAAGCATGTGAAATATCTTTATTTACATGAAGCCACCCTAAATCATGCAATCATAGGATTTAAATGATTATATTAATCATAGCTTTCCAAGATTTCTTATATAGTTTATTTGATGTATACTATGGAATTCAATTTATCACATATCCATGCTATATTATATGCCACCCATTTTATTCATCTGCTGAGCCTAGGCTATAAGTATTGCAATCCACCCATACCTTCTCTCTATGTCATCTCATCCTCTCAATATATAAAAAATATTTTAATACCATTATTGTACATACATTGTAAAATCATGCATACACATAGGTATACATGTCTCATTGCTATTTTTTGGCCATCTCTCTATGCCAATAATATATGAAATAGAAAATTTTACTAGGGATGAAATGAATAATAATGCTTTGGTATATAAATAAAATATATCAAGTAATGTTGCTACAACATATAGGTATAGATCTAAATGGAATTTAAGATTTTGTCATATATGTAAGAGAAAGGGACATAGTACAACTTTTTGTAGATATAATAAAGGAAATCATAATCAAGGAAATCAAATGAATCAAGAAACTGAAATGAATAAACCAATTCAACAAAGACCATATCAATCTTAGTAGTGATATAATCCTCATCGATAACAATTATTTCAATCTCAATATCAACAATGTCAATATCATACTCAGTACCAATATGGTCACTAGTAACAAACTTAGCTACAATTTAGAGAAGATAAAAAAAACTTAGTTCAAGAAATTCAAGAATTAGAAAAAATATTTTAAGAAAATTAATTCAAAACTCTTATAGTAAAACTCTTGGTCAATGAAGATTTTTATTTTTTAAATAATTCTGAACATACTAATGTTGCAAATATTATAGAACATCAAGATATAGGAGGAGAGACTTCAGAAATATGGCATGGAAATATCAATACTAGGACTAAAAATAATAGAATAATGAAATAGAATAAGAATATGAAAAAAGTAAATAGGAAGAAAGCTAAAAGAGATACAATCCAAAAGCAAGTGGTAGAACAAGAACTTGAATCTGAATATGAATCCCATCTAGTGATTCAAGGCAAAGATAAGTATTTAAGGTCAAAGATAAATATCTAAGACTAAAGTATTCAATAACCACATAGTGTAATACAAGGGGGTATTGATGAATATTACATTATTTGGTACATGCAAATGTACCCTCATGGAACCTTCATGGTACACATACAAAAATGTAATATATTAGGGTTGAGTCTATAGTTTAGATAAGTGATTTATATTTCCTCTTTCATGTATGTATCAATGCATAGGAAATACACAAGTGTCATGTAAGAGTGCAATGTGTAGAAATGCACAAGTATCATGTAAGTTAGAGTGCAAGTCTGTATTGAGAGAATGTGCACAAGTGTTATGTATGTAAGTTTATAAATATATAAAATGTGAATGTGCATAAGTTTTTTAAATCAGGAATGCATGTAGAAGTGTGCAAGTGTCATAGATTCAAGTATGAATGTAAGAATATAGTGAAGAGTCTAGTATGCAAGTGACAAGATGATAATCCAAAGGTCATGGGACTTGTCATATGGAGAGCAATAGTCAAGTACTTGAAGAGTCACATTACTATGGATATATTGTGGAAATAATACTCCATAAAAATATATTCGAGTATATCCAATTGTAAAAATGAAGATATAAAAAAGTGAATTAAGCTTATATATAGATTTTGAGCAATTAATATTGTAATTTTTCTTCATGCTTGTACATGAATGATATTTTATTATTATATTGGCCGCGATATACATATTATATTTCTCATATATATTATTCTACTCTTCATTATTGATATTTTGACCTTGATTATTGTGGCTTCTTTATATTAGGACCTATGATATTTTGTGGTAGTAAGGCTTAAAAGCCCACATAAATTTCCAATGTATTACTATATTTGTCTCGATATACATATTAGATTGCTCATATATATTATTCTACTCTTCATTATTGATATTTTGACCTTTAATATTATGCATTTCTTATATTGGGACCTATGATATTTTTTGGTAGTAAAAATTAAAATTCAATACAAAATTCCAATGACATGTTTATGCATTATGGTTCTAGTTTGAACCGAGTATCAAAATAATGGCAACAAAACTTTTTTTATCGTTTTTTTAGTTCAATAATAGGGTATCAAAAAATTACCAATGATATTTTAGGCATCATTTTCCATGTTTGAAACATAAATTTCTAATGGTACTTTGTTATAATGCAAGATGTCTACAATTGTTAACATAGGAACCAATTAAGGTTTTCCAATTCTCAAGTCTATTTTTGGATGAACATAAAATTGGAGTATCTAAAACATTGGATGGACATCGAATTGGAGTATATAAAATCTACTAATAAACCTAATGAATATACTACCTAATGAACTTATACAAGATAAATTTACAATACAATAACTTCATAATGTCTATAAAAAGAACTTAAAGAAGTCTATTCTTTAGTATTGGTATAAATAGATTTTTTTGAAAGAGGTATAGTCAAGGTTCAATACTATAATAGTGGTTAGAGGAAAATATAAAACATAATGGAATTTTATACTACCACAAAATTAGGGATCCATGGGCTAGCCTTGTGGGGGGGGGGGGGGGGGGGCTACTCTCGATGTTGGGTTTTGTTTGAAAGTGTAAATATTTGAGTTTGATGGGTTTTTTAGAAATCACCTATGTTTTTTTTGAAAACTAAGTAATAAAGCTATGAATTAAATTTCAACTAAAAAATGCATCAAACAAGAATGCAAGAAAATAATAGCTAATATTATGTATGATTTTATGATTTAATTGTCATGACCCTCCCTGGTAAGCTTTTGGCATGAAAACTATGTATTGATTTATGATGCTTTGATGCTTAGTTTTATGCAAATGAACAAACTATGTGATGCTTAGTTTAATCTTTTGAAATATCATGGTACTATTGACATATTGATAATGTGTAGAATTAGGTACACTCATAGGTGGAAGAGGTAGAATCATCCACTAGAAATGGGATACTTGATGTTAGCGAAGTGATGACAAAGGCAACTTGGGGTAACATGGATCGATATTTGCATATAGGCATGCATTATCAATTAGGAATAATCATCAACTAGCCAACCACCTTGAGCCTCGGTTGATATCGTAGTAGCTATTGTAAATTCTTAGGCTAAGATGGGTGACCGGGTTGATGGAAAGACTCCCTCTTTATCTATTGCATATTATTGATTATATTTTACTTCATCATTTACTGCATCACTAGTTTTTAGAAAATGTGCATAAATTGGTTGCCTTTTGAAACTTTTTTTTTTACCTATAAAGGAAAATATAGCATGATGATAGCATTGGATCAAATAAATCTTCTTATGCATATATGTATAATACGTTATTATTCTAAATTATAATAGAATTTCATTTAAGAATAATAGATACTTTATTTTAAAAAGATGAAATAATTTCATTTAAAAATAATAGAAAGCTTTATTTTAATTATAGAATTGCATTTAATAAAACGATAAAGTTTTCTTTTAATGATGGTATAATTTCATTCAAAATAAAAGAGACTTTATTTAAATGGTTAAAAAATCTCATGATAAGTATTTTATTTAAAACAAATTTGTATTTAAATAATCTTAAAACCTTATAAAGGGTATATTAAATAAGAAAATTTTATATTTAATCATTCTATAATGCTTAGAGTATGTGTTTGGTTGAATGGAAAATTATTACCACCTTATTCAAAGAGCTCCTTTAAATAAGGAAGCTTTGGGATAAGAAAATAATATTTTTAAATTTGAAAAGTTTGGTGTCACCTTAAGTGAGAATGGGAGAAATAATTACAGATGCGTAAATTTGGAAGGAAGGGATAAGACATGGGGAATAGAGAGCAAGTTGAGGGAGAGGGAAATGAATACTCTATTTATTTAAGATGGGGAAGGAAGGAAGAGAAGGGAGTTGTATCTTTGTTGAAGATGAAGCAAAAACTAGAGAGATGAGTCACTATAATGATAGCATCTTAAGGAAGCAAACACAACCTCTTGAATGGAATTTTAGGTTGGTACATCAAGTTTATCCTTTTGGCTTATTCAATTTGAATGCCTTGGTTATCAATGTCATTGTTATGTAACCATGATCTCCTGTATCATTTTCCCTTATGCTCTAATTTTTCTTCTATTTTACTTGCTTCCTTCAGCTCTTTGTATCTTCCTAGGACCTATTTTTGAGCCATTCTCTTAGATACCTGCAATTCTCATTATTGATTGTCACTACATGTTGGTATCATCAATTGAGTTTAAAAACCTTTTCTAGCACCCAAGGTGAGTGCTACGATTGTTAAGAACCATAGAGATAATGATAGAATGGTCAACACTGCATTGGTGAGTGCCTTTCTCATTAGGTTTTATATTGATGGTTCACTTGTAAACTTTCCTTCGCTTTGTGTTTGCTACGAGTTGTCATCCGTGTTAGTTATGGGCCTAGTTTAGAAGGAAATTTACCTATTATTTGGAGTGGTGTTTTAAACATACCTATCTCACTATAACATCAATAATAATTTACCTTAGAATATTTTAGATATTGGGTAAACCTCCCCTATGCTTTCAATTGTTGACAACACCCTAGGGGGTGGGGGGTTTTGAGCATTTATGTGTCTTCTGTCAGGTTGACCATGGTATGGTCTTCCTTTGATCCTCTAGGTGGTTCTCTCTTCTATGTAGTGTGGTTGTTCATTTATGTCTTCCCTATCATTAGCATGGGTGGTTGAAAAGCCCTTCGCTTCATCTTTGTTTTTTGGGAAACATCCTTTCATCTAGTTTTAGGACTGTTGCACCCTTTTAGTCTCTTTAAGATTTTGATAGGGATAATAATGGTGTTGTACAAATTTTCTCTTTGGGTGAAGTAACTCAATGTCCAATGAATTATTACCTTAAATAAATTTAGAGCATAAGCTTTGGAGTCATGATAGAATTTAATTTATGAAATCAAATAAATATGGTTGATTTATGAATTAAAATAATGAGGCTTTAATTTATTAATTAAGGGAAATAATTTAATTTATAGATTAAAGGTATAGGAATTTTATTTATGAAATAAATGAAATATGGTTGATTTATGAATTAAAGTAATGAGGCTTTAATTTATTAATTAAAGGAAATAGTTTATTTTATAGATTAAAGGTATGGGACTTTGATTTATGAAATAAAGGAAAGATGGTTGATTTATGAATTAAAGTAATGAGGCTTTATTTTATTAATTAGAGAAAATAGCTTACTTTATAGAATAAAGGTATGAGACTCCCATTTATGAAATAAAGGAAATATGGTTTATTTATGAATTGAAGTAATGAGGCTTTAATTTGTTAATTAAAGAAATAGATTAGTTCATAGATTAAAGGTATGGGACTTTGATTTATGAAATAAAGGAAATATGGTTGATTTATGAGTTAAAGTAGTGAGGATTTAATTTATTAATTAAAGAAAATATATTATTTTATATATTAAAGGTATAATACTTTGATTTATGAAATAAAATAAAGACAATTGATTTATGAATTAAAGTAATGAGGCTTTGATTTATTAATTAAATAAAATAGTTTATTTTATAGATTAAAGGTATGGGACTTTGATTTATGAAATAAAGGAAAAATGGTTTATTTATGAATTAAAGTAATGAGGCTTTGATTTATTAATTAAAGAAAATAGTTTATTTTATAGATTAAAGGTATAGGACTTTGATTTATGAAATAAAGGAAAAATGGTTTATTTAATAGATAAAAGGTATGAGACTTTGATTTATGAAATAAAGGAAATATGGTTTATTTTAAGAATAAGTAACGAGACTTAATTTAAGGGAAAATAAAGTAACCTAGTTTATTTAATGATTAAAGTTATAGGACTTTAATTTGTTGAATAAAGGTTGAAATGGATTGACTAAATTAAAATTTGTGATCTAGTTGTATTTGTTGAAAGACTCTCTATGGGCAATGAGAGGTGAAAATAAAAATAGGATTTTTTATGATATCAACTATACAATATATGGTTAGATACTTTGGTTTAATTTGTATAGTTGTAATTTGGTAAAGTAAATAGTAGATGCATTTAGAGGCTTGTCTATCATGGAATAATAAGTTGCCTTGATCCTCTACTATCCTCAAATGAATGACGAAAATACAAGGAGGATCAAAGGTGGTAACTGGAACCTATGTATCGGTTTGATTTACTATTGTAATGATTTACTTATGCTCAAATATACTAGAATTGTAGAGAGATATCCCTCGATGAAAATGATGTATTACTTTATTCTTTTATAAGTATGGAGGTTTTACCATACTTGAATATATGTAATATTTTACTATATTTAAGGGAAATGTATATTTAATCTACTGCTACGAATTTGTTTTTTTGTCTTATCTTCCTATTTAATGCTTACTTTCTTTTAAATATTGTTTCCTTTCTAAGTACCTCATGTATGTTTTAATAGTTTTGTTCTTTTTTTTATTGAGTAGATAGAGTTAACTTGTCTTCTTGCTAAACATGAAAGTAACCTAAGAAAATGAAATCTTAGGGTGAACCTAGAACAAGACCTAAGAGATTGAGATATCTTAAGGGGAATGTAAGAAAACCAAATGGTATTGAGAACCCCTTAGGGAGAATATTGACTAAGAAAATGGATTGACTACATTTGAGTTAAGATAGCTCATCATGGAGATGAGAGGGATAGCTTAAATTGCAATACACATAGCATACCCACACATATAGACCTGTGTATGGTATGGATTTGAGCGTATACCTTCAACTCTACTAAGGGTTATAAGTTTAGCTCATCAAGAGTGATGAGATGGATACACTTATTTGCGGTAACACATAGTATACCTACACATATGGACTTGTATAGGGTATTTGGTGAGATGCAACTCAATGGAAAATTTTGAAATATTAGTAAACTTAAATAATAGACAAACCACATATTGGTTAAAGGTTTATGAATCCCTTGTCATAGTTAAAAATATATATATATTTTTTCTATGTGTTTCTTGTAGTTTATTTTTAGGTCATTAAATTTGGTATCAGAGCTCTAGGTACAAGGGTATAGAGCTTATTAATGTTTTTTAGGGATTTGGATGTCTTTCTATGAAGGCTTGCTTAAGTTTTAAGCTAAAGTCAGGAAGACCTAGGATTCCCTACTTGCTAGAATCTAATGGGGATTAAACCCAAGGATTATTAGAATGTTATGATGTTGTACTTATGATAAGTATGACTTTGGCATTGAAGTTGCATCATAACTTTAGAACACTACCCTAGTTATAATATTGATGTTTTTAGTAAGAAAAAATTTGTGTTATGGCTTGAGTTAGTAGTTCAATTCTAGGTGGAACTGTAACCTAAAATTTTCTTATTGGTTTTCATCAAGATAAATGGCACCTAAGTTTAGAAATAAGAGACCTACACCTTCAAATAGGAGGACTCGATAGAATAATTTTGAAGAAGAGATTTGGGATGAGAATCCTAAAAATTCCAATAGAGAGGTAGAAAATCTCACTTCTACAGTTGCTACCCTGCAAGATTAGATTAGTCAAATTTTGGATACCCTTGTGAATCAAAATTCACAAGCTAAAGATTTATAATTTAGCCATGTCGATGAACTAATTGCAGAACAATTGGAAGCCAGAGCTTTTTTGGAAAAAGAGGTGGCTAAGGATCTAAAAAATATTTGCATCAATACATTCGATGGAGAAGGATATGGGGATGCAATCAAAGCCTATTTAAGGGACTTAGAAATCTATTATACATTGAAGGGCTACTCCCCATGAAATGAATAGTCTAGACCACAATCTACCTATAAGGGGCTGCTTTGGATTGGTGGAAAAATTACTAGGAGAAGACTAAGATCAAACCTATTGACATAAAATGGAAATATTTTGTCAAAATATTCAAAAATGGGTTCCTCACAGAACACTTTAATGCATTAAAGTTTGAGGAGTTTTCCAACATATGATAAAGAACCAAGACTATGGAAATATATTATAAAAAACTAGTATGATTACTAAAATATGTACTCATTTATGATGAGAAAATAAGGGTGCATAAGTTCATTCTTGGGTTAGAATCAAAAGTGAGGTATGATGTAAATATGAATGAACTCAAGTCACTGAATAAGGTGTATGACCTGGTGAATAAAGTAGAGTCTCACTTATAATTCAACTATTATTTCTTATCTGAACAAGATCAACAAGCACTTAGGAAGAGGAATAGTCAAGTATTATTGAAATAGGAAGAGGAACATGATTGAAATACCAAGAACCCTTAAATATTTGAGAAGAGAAATAATGAGAAACAGGGAAGGTTCAAGGACTTCCAAAAGAAAACCAACAACAATCTCAACAATGCAAAACCTTAACCTCAAAAATTACAAATTTTAACCCTAGTAAGCTAGACAAGTGAACATAATTAAAAAGTGATAGGGACCCAAGGATGGGTGGTATAATTGTAGAGGCCCTTAGTATGCTAGTCAATTTTCATATCAACCAAGGTCAAGTACATCTAGGGCCAAGGGAAAGGAACCCATGCATTGGATTTATGCAACAAAAAATTAAAAGTTGGAGGGGCAAGCCATCCCAATGCTTATAAAAGGTAAGATTTTTTAATAAGGAAGTAAAAAATTTAATTTACAGTGGAGCCATAGATAGTTTTATTTCTTCTAGTTTAGCAAGGGATATGCCAGAGAGGCCAAGATATTTGGCTTATGAATGGAAGGTTGAGTATGGTTCTAGGTAAACCTACTCAATAAATCAATATTTTCTAATGGTAGAGATTACTTTAGATAGTGGTACTACTGAAGGTTATTTGTATGTAGATCCACTTCATGCTTTTGATGTAATCCTTGGAATGGATTGGTTATAGGCCCATAAAACTTTGATCAACTTCCAAGATAGATGGATGGAGTACTTAGAAAATAGAAAGGAGAGACTAAGAATTTATAGCAAGTAGAGGCATTCAAACTCTAGATGTTATCAACTATGCAGTTGAAGAAAGCCCTCAAGAAGGGAGGGGAAGTCTATGTCATGAAATTCAATAAAGTTGGAGAATATCATAATGAGGTGTTGGAGAAACACCCAATTCTACAAGACTTTAAGGTTGTGTTTCCTAAGGATTTACCTGGAATTCCTCCTATGCGAGAATCTAATTTTACAATTGACCTTATATCTAGAGCGAAACCTATCCATAAATATCCATAAAGGATAAATCCTATTGAAATATAGGAATTAAAGGTGCAACTACAAGGGCTATTAGAAAAGGATCAATAAAACCAATTTTGTAGCCTTGGGGTGCACTATTTTTATTTGTGAAAAAGGAGGATAGTTCTTTGAGATTATGTATCGATTATAGAATGCTTAACAAAGCAACAATCAAGAACCAATATCCTCTACCTAGGATCAAATATTTTTTCGACCAATTGAGAGATGTCATGGTATTCAAAAATATTGATTTAAGTTCAATATATCATCAATTAAGAATACATGAGGATAACACTCACAAAATAACATTCAAAACTAGTTATGAGCAATATAAGTTTATAGTACTGTTGAGTGTTAATTTTACCCAATTGTGAAATTGCACTCTTCCTTAGGATTTGTTTCCAAAATCCCCTCTTGCAAAGAAGTTAATCAAAACAACTTCTCCAAGGTCTCCGTTATTATTAGCATTTGTATATGTGTATTAGTAATCTCAAATAAATATGTATCAATTTAAATGCTTGGAACACCTTAGTGATTGCAAGTAACTTTAAACAAAGGGCAATGTTGGTTTATTTTACCATGATACTTTAATGATTGTTCACTGAAATAAAATAAAACAAATATTATTTGGCCCTCATATGACCACGATGTAGTGTCTTAATTCCTTTTATCTTGAGGATTTTAAAGTATATTTTATCTTCCTTATTAAGTGGGTTTCAAACAAGTTTTATCTTGCATTAAATCCTACTTTAAGCATTGACATAAAGATTAAATCTATCCATGAATGTGAATCCTCAATGATGAATAGGCTCTTGGAATGTGGCTTCTTATCATGAAGATAAATATATACTTTAATATGATTAATAAATTATCCCCCTTTAGTGAAATTAATTTTCACACAAGGATGATGATTTGTGGCCTTGAAGTAGAGGCTTCAAAATGTCACTTCAAATTTTCCATCTCAAATGAAATCAAATTTTCACAAAGATGAATAATTTAGTGCTTTGAAATAATGACCTTCAATGTAGTGCAAAAATTACCCTTCTTTCATAAAATTAGAATTTTTATAAAGAGAAGGCAATTTCAGAATCCAAAAATGTTAATTTATGAAATGCCATAAAACATAACTCCTTCAATGAAATTGGAATTTTCATGAAGAAAATGTCATCATAGACTCATGAATGAAGTATGAAACTGAAAAAATGAAATTTGGTCCAACAATGCAAATTATGAAATTTCAGATTTTTTAAAATCTGCATTAAAACAACTTCGGATAATTTTTAAAAATACTAAATGACTCCAAAGTAAAAACATCTGAGTGCGTAATAGAAGTATGAAATGCAGTCTACGCACCCATACAATTATTTTTGGATTTTGAATTTTTTTTCCTTTTTATTTTAATGTCCGAAAACTTAAAAAAAATAAAAAATAAAAAATAAAAAATAAAAAATTAGAAAATAAAAACAAAAAACAAAAAAACTGAAAATGAAAGCTGAAAATGCAAAATGTGCCACATTCATTATGATGCCATCATATTCTGACAAAACCGAAGATGTGAGATATTCCATGCATGCAACCTAGCCCATTCGGCCCACAAACTTGCACAACCGAAATAAACTAAGTGCTCCTAAGGTACGAAAATAAATTTCAGATTCAAGCATTCACATGAAGCAACCAAGAAACTTGCATTAACTTCATCTACAAGCCTAAAATCTGAAAGGGGAAAAATAGACAGTTGAATCTAACATGCAGGAAAAATCTCCTCCTTTCTTGCCCATAAGATACAAATTTCTGAAATTTTTTGTATTAAAAATTTGTCGTTTTACAATAACAATTATTTTTTGTTTTCCCAAAACCAATCAATGGAAGAAAAACATCCCAAACAGGTACATAATGACACTCTTGCCTTCAAATCTACAACCCTACTTGTAGCCGTTTTCAACCCTTTCTCTGTCATTTTCTGCAATTTATAGTTTTCTATAAATACTTAGTTTCCTCTTTGGATGGCTTTGGATGGCTTCAAAACTTTTTCGTTTCATCTTCTGTTTGCTCCCCTTTGGTTTTCATTTGCTTTCATTTTATTTGGTTTCGACATATGTTTCAACGTTGCAATTGTAACGTTTTGTTCTCCATGCTTTCGAAACGTACTTTTTATAAAATTACCTCATCAACCAAGCGTCGTTGATTTTCTTTTAGGTCTTTATATCAAAGAAGACTTTTGATTTATTTGAAATGCCCCCACGTAACTTAAAAGCATTTGCCTTATCCAAGACCAACACGTCCTCTTCGTATACCACTCCTATTACCCACACGCGAGAGCCTTTACTTCACAATACCATGTGGCATGGTAAATCTTACACCTTTCCATAACATTTATTGCCCTTTTATTATAAAAATCCATACCTCTGCGCATTTATGAATCATGGGCTCGTCTTCATTGACGTTTCCATTTTCGACTGTTTTAATATATTTTTTTATTTTTGTCAGTAGTTGGGTTTCCCACGTTTCACTTCGTGTAATCCACTCTGCACATTCCTGCATTCGTTCCCGGATGCGTCCACCGTGTCGGCTACTTTGGTAGGTCTCGTGATGGCCTGCAATGCCTTTCCTTGACGACGCTCTTTATATCCACAGCAACACAGCAACCAATTGGTGCCACTACCCTCTTTGTTGCCACAATTTTAAACTTCGATAGGGCTTTCGAGCTCCTTTTCCGGGAGGGTCATTAGACACTAAGGAAATGATGTTTCATTGGTCCACATGAATACTCCATCTCGGCTACGATCCTTCGTTGCCCAAACCATAGCCTTCGCACACTGTGACAAAGTCTGCCCTTCTTCTACTGTGTCCATTAAATTGTACTGCTGCTGGATTATTGTACCCAGCCCCTGATGTTCAAATATCCCCACTGCGTTGTTTGAAATCTCCTTCAGACCAACCTTCGGTGATGCCCCGATGATTGCTGTGAATTCCGTGAAATTTCTTATTTTTCATTTCCCCTCCATGAGCTGGTCCCATATTTGTCTGCATCAACTGCCAGCTCACAAAGAACCTTACGGCTTGAGGAAAAAGGATGATCGGGGCTTACCCAGAGTGAACCTACTGATCAAGAGAATAATACCAAAACACTGCTCTGTCCACCCATAACAGCGGCATTCCACTCCTGCTTCACCGATTTCTCATAGGTCACCGTTGAACATTTTGTACTTATCCATATTATTGTCAAGATATGCAACTCTCTATTCCTCATAAGGGCTGCCAATTTCTTTGTTCTTCTTTATGTCCTTCGGCACCACATTAGTCTCTAACGCAGCCAAGGATGGCAAAAGAAACTCCCAATCCACATATGTTGCATTAAGTGTTTCATTGCTGTCCACTGTCGAATTGGGTCATTCTCTGCTGGGCTGTCCATATCCACATAAGCTTCTACACCAGCCACTCGTCTCTACCGATTTGGAAGTTCCATCACTTGTGGTCGGTCACTCCTGATTTTACACATCGATGCTGTCTGTCATATACTCCATCGCATTTGGGCCATGATGCCTTCGCGGATTCTTTTAACCTACACAAGGCCAAGATACGAGTTAATAAAATACACAATTAAATCTAATAAACTTATCCGACCTTACTCGTAGTTGTATCATAATAATGTATAGAGGGATATCGCGCGAGTAAAATTTATGCTTTGTTTATATATATTTTTGTTTTTAATTAATATTTATTTTTTTTATTTTGTTTTTATTTGATATTGTTAATATATATATTAAAATATCATTTCTTCATTATTTTTTATAATATTATTATTTTTGTTTTCTTATATGATATATTAAAGTATATTATATATAAGGCCACTGTGCTTTTATATATATATATATATATATATATATATATATATTATTGGAACATGTATGATAATAGTATATATCGAGGTGAAGTGTCAGGGTAAATTTCACACCATTTGCAATAACCAAGCCTGTCTAATGCAAGGATGTAAAGTTCAATATTTCATAGTGGAAACGAGCATAGTGGTCATTATGGCAAGGTGCATTGCTGATTTGATAAAATAGTTTTAAAAATTATGAAAGGGCAATACTTTGTTGTTTCCTTTTAATATTTGGTAACACAGGAAGATGTGTTGGGGGCACAACCTGTGCTGCCCTTTCGGTAAATTTTCGTGAAGACGGAGAACACACTACGATCAGAAGGGAATCAAGATGCTTGAATGGGAGCTACATGGCAGACATCCAGTGAATCAACAGTAGTTGAGCAGTGGTCTTACATCATTGACTGCAGTAGCTAAAAAAACAGCACAGGGCAGCAAGTGTAGACCTACGTAGCTGACGAAAATGACAACAAATACACAGACTTTGGACAATGAGTAGGCAGTTGATAGTGTAATGACGAACAGCTGTTATAACATGGATGAACAGCGGCGTCGTGATAACTGCAGTAGCCATGTTTAATTTAAAATTATTATTATTATTTTTTAACCCATCTTTAGATAAAACAGGCCATAACAGGCATGGTATGGATGTGTCCTAATTTTATTGGGCGGCAAAGAGTACGCAGAGCAGGTAGAAGCTCATCATGCAGGGATTGAACGCGGGTAGTCTTCCATGAAATAGAGGCAGTCAGTGTGAGAGTCGCTGGGAATAATGCCGCGGAGTGTTTGTAAAATAGCGCTAGCACGGTAGATGCAGTGTTGGAAACAACGGTGGAAGTGGCACGTAATTTTTCAAAGAAACATGTCGTGCAGAATTTGTCACAGTGTGCGAAGGCTATGGTTTGGGCAACGAAGAATCGTGGCCGAGATGGAGCATTCATGTGGACCAATGAAACATCATTTCCTTAGTGTCTAATGACCCTCCCGGAAAAGGAGCTCGAAAACCCTATCGAAGTTTAAAATTGTGGCAACAAAGAGGGTAGTGGCACCAATTGGTTGTTGTGTTGCTGTGGATATAAACCGCGTCGTCAAGGAAAGGCACGCAGGCCACCACGAGACCTACCAAAGTAGCCGACACGGTGGACGCATCCGGGACGAATGCAGGAATGTACAGAGTGGATTACACGAAGTGAAACGTGGGAAACCCAACGACCGACAAAAATATATATATATATATATATATATTAAAACGGTCGAAAATGGAAACGTCAATGAAGACGAGCCCATGATTCATAAATGCGCAGAGGTATGGATTTTTATAATAAAAGGGCAATAAATGTAATGGAAAGGTGTAAGATTTACTATACCACATGGTATTGTGAAGTAAAGGCTCTCGCGTGTGGGTAATAGGAGTGGTATACGAAGAGGACGTGTTGGTCTTGGATAAGGCAAATGCCTTTTAAGTTACGTAGCGGCATTTCAAATAAATCAGAAGTCTTCTTTGATATAAAGACCCAAAAGAAAATCAACGACGCTTGGTTGCTGAGGTAATTTTATAAAAAGTACGTTTCGAAAGCATGGAGAACAAAACGTTACAATTGCAACGTTGAAACATATGTCGAAACCAAGAAAAATGACAGCAAATGAAAACCAAAGGGGAGCAAACAGAAGATGAAACGAAACAGTTTCGAAGCCATCCAAAGAGGAAACGAAGTATTTATCGAAAACTATAAAATTGTAGAAAATGACATAGAAAGGGTTGAAAACTGCTGCAAGTAGGGTTGCAGATTTGAAGGTAAGAGGGTATTATGTACTTGTTTGGGTTGTTTTTATTTCATGGATTGGTTTTGGGAAAACAAAAAAAATTGTTATTGTAAAACGACAAATTTTTAATACAGAAAATTTTAGAAATTTGTATCTTATGGGCAAGAAAGGAGGAGATTTTTCCTGCATGTTAGATTCAACTGTCTATTTTTCCCCTTTCAGATTTTAGGCTTGTAGATGAAGTTAATGCAAGTTTCTTGGTTGCTTCATGTGAATGCTTGAATCTGAAACTTATTTTCGTACCTTAGGAGCACTTAGTTTATTTCGGTTGTGCAAGTTTGTGGGCCGAATGGGCTAGGTTGTATGCATGGAATATCTCATATCTTCGGGTTTTCCAAAATATGATGGCATCATACTGAATGTGGCATATTTTGCATTTTCAGATTTCATTTTCAGTTTTTTAGTTTTTTGTTTTTATTTTCTAATTTTTTATTTTTTATATTTTTTAAGTTTTCGGACATTAAAATAAAAAGTAAAAAAAAATCAAAATCCAAAAATAATTGTATGGCTGCGTAGACTGCATTTCATACTTCCATTACACACTTAGATGTTTTTACTTTGGATTCATTTAGTATTTTTAAAAATTATCCGAAGTTGTTTTAATGCAGATTTTAAAAAAATTGAAATTTCATAATTTACATTTTTGGACCAAATTTCATTTTTTAGTTTCATACTTCATTCATGAGTCTATGATGACATTTCCTTCATGAAAAATCCAATTTCATTGAAGGAGTTATGTTTTATGGCATTTCATAAATTAACATTTTTGGATTCCGAAATTGCCTTCTCTTTATAAAAATTCTGATTTTATGAAAGAGGGGTAATTTTTGCACTACATTGAAGGTCATTATTTCAAAGCACTAAATTATTCATCTTTGTGAAAATTTGATTTCATTTGAGACGGATAATTTGAAGTGACATTTTGAAGCCTCTACTTCAAGGCAATAAATCATCATCCCTGTGTGAAAATTAATTTCACTAAAGGGGGATAATTTATTAATCATATTAAAGTCTATCTTTATCTTCATGATAAGAAGCCACATTCCAGGAGCCTATTCATCATTGAGGATTCACATTCATGGATAGATTTAATCTTTATGTCAATGCTTAAAGTAGGATTTAATGCAAGATAAAACTTGTTTGAAACCCACTTAATAAGGAAGACAAAATCTACTTTAAAATCCTCAAGATAAAAGGAATTAGTGTACTCCATCGTGGTCATATGAGGGCCAAATCATATTTATTTTATTTTATTTCAATGAAAAATCATTAAAGTATCATGGTAAAATAAACCAAAATTACCCTTTGTTTACAGTTACTTGCAATCACTAAGGTGTTCCAAGAATTTAAATTGATACATCTTTATTTGAGATTACTAATACACATATGCAAATGCTAATAATAGCGGAGACCTTGGAGAATTTGTTTTGATTAACTTATTTTCAAGAGGGGATTTTGGAGACAAATCCTAAGGGAGAGTGCAATTTCACAATTGGGTAAAATTAACACTCTACAAGTACTACCTTTTGGACTAACGAACAATCCAACTACATTCATGAATCTAATGAACAATGTGTTTAGGAGGGATCTATATCAGTTTGTCCTCATTTTATTAGATGATATTTTGATATACTCTCAAGACAAGGAAGAGCATGATAAACATCTCAAGATCATATTAGATTTACTAAGGGAGAATCAACTCTATGAAAATCTCACAAAAAATGATTTTTATGTCTCAGAGGTACAATACTTTGGGCATATCATATCAGCAGAAGGAATTACTATAGATCCAAAGAAAATTGAAGCTATTTTGAATTGACCATCCCTTACCAATGTGATAGAAGTGTGAAGCTTCATGGGGTTGATGGGCTACTATAGATGTTATATAAAGGATTACTCTTAATTTGTAGAAGCAATAAATAACCTCTAGAATAAGTGAAAGGAATTTAAGTGGTCAAAAAAGTGTGAAGCTACCTTTACATTTCTAAAACATAAACTCACTATAACACCAATATTAAAAAAAATTGTACCCTCAAGGGAAATTTTCAGTATGTACGAATGCATCACTGGAAGGATTAGGAGTTATTTCTCAATATGAATTAGTAGTAGCATATACTTTAGGGAAACTTAAGAAGCATAAAATTAACTATGCTACACATGATTTGGAGCTAGCTGCAGTGGTGCATGCTCTAAAAATATGGTAACACTACTTGGAAGGAAGACCTTTTGAATTGAAAAATGACCGTCAAAATATGAGATATATATTCACCTAACCTATACTTAATGCGAGATAGAGAAGATAGGTTGTCATTGAGTTTCTTACTAAATATGACTTTGATATTTATTATATAAAGGGGAAATAGAATAAAGTTATCGATACCTTAAGTAGAAGGAAGCACGTAGTAGCCATAACCAAAAGTCACATGGATCTAATGGATCAGGTAAGGGAAGAGTAATCTCAAGATGAGTATTATAAGGAAATTCAATCTAAGTTGAGTAGATATCCAGAGGGTAATAAGGAATTTAGCATGAATGATGACCTTTTGTGCTATAAAGGTAGAATCATCATACAAAACAAAATTGACTTAAAGAAATTAATAATGTAGGAAGCCCATAGATCCTCTTATTCTATTCACCATGAAGGGGTCAAAATGAGGGAAAACATGAAAATAACCTTATTTTGGATAGGAATGAAGAAGGATATCACTAATTTTATCATTCAGTGCCTCGAATGTTAGAAGGTTAAGGTAGAATGTAAGCATCCTATAGGACAATTGTACCCACATGATGTACCTATGCTTAAATGGTAGGTTATATCTATGGATTTTATAGCAGTTCTACTCAAGACCAAGTTTCAACATGATGTAATTCTTGTAATAGTGAATAGATTGACTATGGTTACATATTTCATACCAATGAATATTAAGGATGATGCTCAGGTGTTGGTTAATAGATTTACTATAGAGGTATTCTGATTGCATGGATTTCCTAAAATAATCATTTCATATAGGAATTCCAAATTTACTTTTGAATTACTTAAAGCCCTTCATCGTGTATTAGGCATGAAACTAAATATGAGCTCGACATAACCCTGAGATAGATGGTAAAACAGAACTGGTAAACCAAGTACTAGAGGGCATGCTTTGCATGTATTACATGGATTGAAAGTCTCATCAGGAAGACTACTACATCTTGTAGAGTTTACCTACAATAATGGACATCACTCTTCTCTAGGAATAGATCCTTTCGATGCCTTGTATGTAAGAAAGTGTAGAACATCATTGTCTTGGCATAAGCTAGAATATCAGGTTGTAACTGGGCCAAAAATGATGAAATAAATGGAGTATCATTTGAAAGTGATCACATGAAGTCTAAAAGAAGATGTTGATCACAAAAAAATTATGTTGATCTAAAAAGGACTCCAAGAGAATACTCTATAAGAACATGTGTGGGATGTTTGTAAATTATAGATGGTAAATCCAAAAGCACTTGAAGTGATGTCGATAAGGATTTTTTAGTTTCATTGTAAGTCTATGAAAAACTAGACTCTTGAGAAATATAAGGTCCAGTGGGACCGCTTATTTGAAAGAAATTATATTTGGGATAAAGTAGAGAAAATGCAATATATATATATATATATATATATATATATATATATATATATATATATATATATATATATATATATATATATATATATTATTTGAAAATATAATGTAATAATTTTATTTTTATAAACTGGAAACACCCGGGATGGTTTTTAGCTCCATGGAGGTAGGATTTCATGACCCTCCCTAGCAATATTTTGGCATGAAAACTATGTATTGAATTATGATGCTTTGATGCTTAGTTTTATGCAAATGAATAAACTATGTTATGCTTAGTTTAATCTTTTGAAATATCATAGTACTACTAACATATTGATAAGATGAATAATCAGGTACACTCATGGATGGAAGAGGTAGAATCATCCACCAAAAATGGGATACTTAATGTTGGGGAAGTGATGACTAAGGAAACTCAGGGGTGACATGGATGGATAATTTCATATTGGCATGCATTATCGGTTAGGGATAATCATCAACTAGCCATCCACCTTGAGCCTCAGTTGATAGCCTAGTAGCTATCATAAATTCTTAGGTTGATATGGGTTATTGGGTTGATGGAAAGACTCCCTCTTTGTTTGTTGCATATTATTGGTTATCTTTTACTTCATCACTTACTACATCACTAGTTTTGAGAAAATATGCATAAATTGGTTGCCTTTTGAAACTCCTTGTGTTGCTTTTAAAGAAAAATATAGCATGATGATAGTATTGGATCAAAGAACTCTTCTTATGTATATATGTATAATAAGTTATTATTCTAAATGATAATAGAATTTCATTTAAGAATAATAGATACTTTATTTAAAAAGATGAAAGAATTTCATTTAAAAACAATAGAAAGCTTTATTTTTAATGATAATAGATTTTCATTTAAAAATAATAGAAAGCTTTATTTTTAATGATAATAGATTTTCATTTAAAAACAATAGAAAGCTTTATTTTTAATGATAATAAGTTTTCTCATAAAAAACAATAGAAAACATTATTTTTATAATAAATTTTCATTTAAAAACAATAGAAAGCTTTATTTTTATAATAAATTTTGATTTTAAAAAATAGAAAGCTTTATTTTTAATGATAATAGATTTTCATTTAAAAACAATAGAAAGCTTTATTTTTAATGATAATATATTTTCATTTAAAAACAATAGAAAGTTTTATTTTAATAATAGAATTGCATTTAATAAAACAATAAAGTTTTCTTTTAATGATGGTAGAATTTCATTCAAAAGAAAATAGACTTTATTTAAATGGTAATAAAACTTCATGATAAGTATTTTATTTAAAGTAGAACTTTTATCTAAATAATATTAAAACCTACAGGGGGGATTGTTACTCTTTGGAACTCTCTTGAATGGACTGCAATAGAAAATATAGCTTGGAGGGGTGTTCTCACATCACATTTTAGGAATAATGTCACAACTAAACATGTTTTAATCACAAATTTTTATGGGGCTCAAAACCTAGATGGTCAGAGGCTTCAATGGAAATTTGTGCATAACATGAGAATCTCAATGGAAGATTTAGACTGGATTATTGCTAGGGATTTTAATGCTAAATTATCCTCTAGAGATTAGGAAGGGGGAACCCCAATTTTGGACCCAGGGGATCGACTTATGATTGCCCAAGTCTAGGCTTTACACTTAGTGGATATTAAATTCCCTGGAACCAACTATACTTGGACTAATAAGAGGAGGGAGCCACATAGCAGGAAGGTAAAGTTAGACCATTTTTTGGTTTTAGAGGAGGCATTTGTAAAATGGAATACAAAATTTTAGATTTTGGAGGGTCCAATTTTAGATCACTTTCCCATTTTGTTGGAAGGAGGGATTAAGACAGGGCAGCATCACAAACCATTTAAGTTTGAGAATTTTTTGTTACAAAAAGAGGAACTTTGAAAGAAAATTCCACACTGGTGGGAAGAAGGTCGCCCAACATATGGGACATAAATGTTTAGATTCCACAAACAACTTCATTATGTCAAAGCTCAACTGAAACATTGGAGGTGAGCTAACAAGACAGACTTCCAGGTCCAAAGAGCTCCTTTGGTGGCCAGATGGGATGAGGTTCAAAAATACTTTAGAGAAGGAATAATTATAGAGCAGCTCAAAGCTGAGGATGATGCCTTGCGTAAAGCGGTTGAGAACATTGACAACCAAGAGGAGACCTACTGGAAATAGAGAGCAAGAACCACTTGGTTATTAGAAGGTGATAGAAATACCAATTTTTTCCATCGGACTGCTTGTTCTAGGAGACAGATGAATAAAATGGAAGCTCTTCAAGATGAGAACGAACACTCCTTTGATACACTTCCAGGTATGCAATCCCATTCAATGGATTATTTTTCTAAATTATTTAAAGAAAGTATGGTGCAAGATGAAGAGGCTCAAAACGATGTTATTGCTATCATACCTTTCGTTATCTCTGAAGAAGAAAATCATACCCTTATTAAACCCATTGATAGAGAGGAACTGAAGAATGTGGTCTTTGGAATGAGCACCGGAAAAACTCCAGGTCCAAATGGCTTTCCAATTGAGTTTTTTCAGGCCTTTTGGGATAACTTGGAGGAGGATGTAATGGCTGTTATAGAGTCCAAAGGTAGTAAAAGAATGCTTAAAGCATTAAATCATACTTTCATTACCTTAATTCCAAAAGGTGAGGAGGGGGTACATATTTCAGATTATAGACCTATTGCCTTATGCAATGTGATATATAAAATAATCACAAAGGTAATGGTTGAGCGGCTAAAACCTCTTTTACATAACATTATCTCCTTAGAGCAAGGGGGTTTTGTAGAGGGTAGGTAGATCTTGGATGGGGTGGTTCTAGCTCAGGAGGCAATCCATTCAATGCAAACATCTGGTAATAAAGGAATGTTCATAAAATTAGATATGTCAAAGGCTTATGATAGGGTGGAGTGGAGCTTCTTGTCAAAGATGATGGAAACCTTTTGTTTCTCTCAAGATTGGATAGAATTGGTCATGAGTTGTGTTTCTACTCCGACATACTCAGTGTTAATCAAGGGTCTTCCCTCACAATCATTTGGAGCCACTCGAGGCCTTCGTCAAGGGGATCCTTGCTCTCCCTATATTTTTCTCATATTGGTTGAAGGATTAGGCAGAATTTTCTTGAGGAGAATACAACAAGGTTTGCTAACAGGTATCAATGTGGGTGAGGAAGTTTTGACTCACCTACAGTTTGTGGATGATACAGGATTGGTGGGAGTGGCCAGCTTCAGAGAAACAAGAATGATCAGAGATACTCTTAATGTCTACCTTAGGGCTACAAACCAAGTCATCAATGATAAAAAATCCAAAGTGGTCTTTTTCAATATTGATCAAAGGCTTCAAGACAGAGTTTTAGAGATCTTGGGATTCACAAGGACTTCTCTCCCAGTGGTTTACTTGGGGGTCTATTTGCATTTTAAAAAACTAAAAATAGATATCTGGGGGAATCTTTTGGATTGTATCAAGGATAGAATTAATCATTGGTCTCATAAATGGTTAAGCTATGGGGGTAGATTAACTTTTTACAGTCAGTCATTCAAAGCCATGCTAATTTATAAATTCTCTATCCTCACTGCCCCACATACTATATGGAAAGAGTTGGACAAGATGGCTAGAAAATTTTTATGGGAAGGAGTAAAAGGAGAGAGGAAATGGGCCTTAGTATGTTGGGACAAAGTAACTCAGCCCAAGATAAAAGGAGGTTTGGGACTGAGAATATCCAAGATAAATAATAAAGCTTTGGCTGGAAAACTTTACTTGAGGTGGATTTCCCAACCAACTTCCTTATTCAGTAGAATCCTAACTAGTAAACATTTGGGACATGTTAACCCAAATGAGGTGGGCCGTTTCCCTTTGGATGGTACTGGATCCTTAGTGTGGCAAGCTCTCAAGTTAGGATCTCAGGTAGTAAAAGATCGATTATTTTGGAAAGTGGGGAGAGGGGAGAAGGCACGATTTTGGAAAGATTCATGGGATCAATACCCACCTATCATTGTTGAATTTCCTAAATTGCAACCAATAAAAACAACCATAGAAACAAAGGGATGGGTCCAAATTGAAAGTTATTTCACCACTAGTCAACTGGGGGAGTATAAGTTTAAGCAATTTAAGAAGTTGGATGAGTGGCCAATTTCAATCCCTGGATTTGGCACCCATCATGACTAAAATCTTGACAGAAAGATTTCTCATAGGTAGAGACGAGGAGGATGAATTAGCTTGGGTCTATGGGAGCCTTGGTGTCTACATAGTGAAGGACGAATATGACAAGATCCTTCTAGAGCCTCCCCATCATACATATCAGGTTGAGGATTGGAGAAAGATTTGGCACTCCAAGGGTTGGTTGAAAGTAAACTTTTTTGCTTGGCAGTTCATGCACAATGGAATTCTAACTTTTGATAATATCAGATGTAAAGGAATCATAGGTCCATCTCAATGTGTCTTATGCTACAAGAGCGAGGAAATAGTTGATCACTTGATGTTTGAATGCCCTTTCACGCGCCATATTTGGGAGAGATGGTTTTTATATTATAAAATTCAAGTTAATGGTGACTTGAATCGGATTAATATCTGGGAAATATGGAAGAGGGGTAGATTTAAATATAAAGATCTTTGTATTGGTTGGGAGCTTGGATTAAACTTTATTTGGTGGCAAGTGTGGTTGGAGAGAAATGCTAGAATTTTTAGAGAAACTTTTTCTTCGTTAGATGGAGTTTGGCAGGTCATTTGGAGCAAAGTCACAGAAACTATGGCCGTCTATGCTAAAGAGGAAACTCAGGTTGTTATTGGGGCAATGGAAGAGGGATTTTAAGTGCAAGAGGGACAGGATAGAGCTAGTTGGAAACCACCCCCAGAAGGTTGGATTAAAATTAATACTGATGGAGCTACAAAAGGCAATTTAGGTAGAGCCAGAATTGGAGTGATTTGCCGAAATCATGTTGGAACAGTGCTATATTGGGAACTGCAAGGCTTGGGAAGAGCCATAAACAGTGAAGTAGAAGCCATACCTATCAAATCTGCTTCTATTTGGGTAGTTAAATAGGGCCACAGGAGGATAATACTTGAATCAGATTCTCAAATAATGGTTAGAGCTCTAGATTGCATAAGGAACTTTGCCTTGAAAGCATGGAGGTTGAGGATTCTTGTCACTCAAATTAAGGAATTATGGAGGGAATTAGATGATGTGATTCTAGTTTATGTGAGTAGATATTTAAACAAAGCGATCGACTTCCTGGCTAAGATGGGTGCTGAGAAGGAGGTAGGGGTTCAGTTGCATAGTGACATGGCTATTGAGGATGAGGGGATTAGGTAGAGTCTTGAAATGTCCCTGAGCTAATGATAAAAGAAAAAGCAAAGGGAGGAAAGGTGTCATGATATCATGATATGTTGCTTCGTCATGGCCAAGGGAGGGAAGGTATCACAATTTTGTGACATGTTGCTTCATCGCGGCAAAGGGAGGAAAGGTGTCATGATTTCATGACATGTTGCACCATTGTGGTCACTGGAGGTAAGGTTTCACAATATCGTGACATGTTGCTTTGTTGTGGCCAAGGGAGGAAAGGTGTCACGATATCATGACATGTTGCACCATCGTGGTCAAGGGAGGAAAGGTGTCACGATATCGTGACATGTTGCTTCATCATATCCAAGGGAGGAAAGGTGTCATGATTTCATGACATGTTGCTTCATCGCAGCCAAGGGAGGAAAGGTGTCACGATTTCGTGACATGTTGCTTCATCGCGGTCAATGGAGGAAAGATGTCACAATTTTGTGACATGTTGCTTCGTTGCGGCCAAGGGAGGAAATGTGTCACGATTTCATGACATGTTGCATCATCGTGGCCAAAGGAGAAAAAGTGTCATGATATCACGACATGTTGCTTCGTCGTGGCCAAAGGAGAAAAGTGTCGTAATATCGTGACATGTTACATCATCGCGGCCAAGAGAGAAAAAGTTTCACGATATCGCGACATGTTTCATCGTCGTGGCCAAGAGAGAAAAGTGTCACAATATCACGACATGTTTCATCATCACGGCCAAAGGAGAAAAAGTTTCACGATATCGCGACATGTTGCTTTGTTGCGGCCAAAGGAGAAAAAGTGTCAAGATATTACGACATGTTGCTTCATCGCGGTCGAAAGAGAAAAAGTGTCGTGATTTTGTGACATGTTGCAACATCATGACCAAGAGAGAAAAAGTGTCACGATATCGTGACATGTTTCTTCGTCACGGCCAAAAGAGAAAAAGTGTCGCGATATCGTGACATGTTGCTTCGTCGCGGTCGAAAGAGAAAAAGTGTCGTGATTTCACGACATGTTGCAACATCACGGCCAAGAGAGAAAAAGTGTCGCGATATCGCGACATGTTGCTTCATCATGGCCAAAGGAGGAAAAGGTGTCACGATTTCATGACATGTTGCAACACCGCTACCCAAGGAGAAAAAGTGTCACGATATCGTGACATGTTGCTTTGTCGTGGCCAAAGGAGGAAAAAGTGTCATGATATCATGACATGTTGCAACGTCACGACCTGAAGAGGAAAATGTGTCACGATATCGTGACATGTTACATTTTCATGGCCAAAGGAGAAGAAGGAAAGAGTGTCACGATATCGCAACAAGTTGCATCAACAGACCAAACCGATCCCCCTGTTAGCTAGTTAATGGTTCAAGAGATTTGGATCCATTGCAAATCTTCTTTTACTATTGTAAGCACGTGTTCTCTCTAACTTCGACTGGGAAAAGTCTCTTCCCAAATTGTAATTGATCTTTGTTTTAATACAAATTTTTTAAAAAACAAAAAAAAAAATATTAAAACCTTATAAATTGTATATTAAATAGGAAAAATGTTTACTTATTCTATAAGGCTTAGAGTATGCATTTGGTTGGATGGAAAATTCCTACCACCTTATTCAAAGAGCTCCATTAAATAAGGAAGCCTTGGGATAAGAAAATAATGTTTGCGAATTTAAAAAGTATGGTGTTGCCTTAAGTGAGGATGGGAGAAGTAATGGCCAATGCGTAAAGTTGGCAGGAAGGTATAAGATATAAGGAACAAAGAGTAAGTGGGGGAGATGGAAATGAAGAATATATTCCTTAAATATGGGGAAGGAAGGAATATAAGGTAGTTGGCTCACTACGAAAGAGGAGGACGAAGTGGAAACTAAAGAGATGAGTCACTGTGATGACAACATCTTAAGGAAGCAAACATAGCCTATCAAAGGGACTTTTAGGTTGGTACAATAAGTTTAGCATTTTGGCTTATTCAATCTGAATACCTTTGTTATCAATGTCATTTTTGTGTAACCATGATCTCCTATATTATTTTTATTTATGCTCTTTTTTTCCTTCTATTTTGCTTGTTTCCTTTGGTTTTGTGTATCTTCCTAGGACCACCTTGTAAGCCATTGGCTCTTAGAAACCTGCAACTCCCATTGTCATCTAACATTGCATTTTGGTAGCATTTTTTGAGTTTAAAAACCTTTCCTAGCACCTGAGGTGAGTGCTATGATTGTTTAGCACCATAGATATTATTATAGAATTGTCAACACCCCATCAGTGAGTGCCCTTTCAAATAGATTTTGTGTTAGTGGTATGCTTGTAAACTTCCCTTCACTTTGTGTTTGCTACGAGTTGTCAGTCATGTCAACTATGGGCCTAGCTTAGAAGGAAGATTACCTATTATTTGGAAATATGTTTTAAACCTTCCTATATTATTGTGATGTTAACAATATTTTACATTAGATTCTCCTTGAGATGGGGTAAAACTCCCTTGTTCTTGCTATTATTGACAACACCCTAGGGGGTGGGGGGGTTTGAGCATCTGTGTATCTTCTATTAGGTTGACCATGGTATGGTATTCCCTTGACCCTCTCAGTGGTTATCTCTTCTATATATTGTGGTTATTTTTTGAAGTCTTTCCTATCGTTAGCATGAGTGGTTGAAAATCCCTTCACTTCTACTTTGTTTTATGAGTAGTGACTTTTCATCTAGTTTTAGGGCTACAAAACTTGTTTAGTCTCTTTAAGGTTTTGACAAGGATAATAATCGTGTTGTTGAAATTTCCTCTTTGGGTAAAGAAAATCAATGTCCAATGAGTTATTACCTTAATGAAATAAAGGAAATATGATTGACTTATGAATTAAAGTAATGAGACTTTAATTTAATAATTAAGGGAAATAATTTATTTTATAGATTAGAAGTATGGGACTTTGATTTATGAAATAAAGGAAATATGGTTGATTTATGAATTAAAGTAATGAGGCTTTTAATTATTAATTAAAGGAAATAGATTATTTTATAGATTAAATGTATGGGACTTTGATTTATGAGATAAAGGAAAGATGGTTGATTTATGAATTAAAGTAATGAGGCTTTAATTTACTAATTAAAGGAATTAGATTATTTTATAGATTAAAGGTATGGGACTTTGATTTATTAAATAAAATAAATAAAATAAATATGGTTGATTTATGAATTAAAGTAATGAGGCTTTAATTTATTATTTAAAGGAAATAGATTATTCTATAGATTTGGTATGAGGGCTTGGTTCAATGGTCAAAATTCTTCTATAAGAGCGCGAAGGCTAGGATTCCAATCACTCAGGCCCTATAGTATAGGTGGGCACATCGTGTCAGCATAGCCGACTATGTGAAAGGTTTAACTGATGCAACTAGAGGTTATAGTGGTGACAAGGAGCAAGATTCAAACCCACAAAGAGGCATAGAAAATTGTAACGAGTTATCGATTCCTCTAGTATAATAAAAAAAGATTATTTTATAGATTAAAGGTATAGGACTTTGATTTATGAAATAAAGGAAAGATGGTTGATTTATGAATTAAAGTAATGAGGCTTTAATTTATTAATTAAAGGAAATAGTTTATTTTATAGATTAAAGGTATGGGACTTTGATTTATGAAATAAAAGAAAGATGGTTGATTTATGAATTAAAGTAATGAGGCTTTAATTTATTAATTAAAGGAAATAGATTATTTTATAGATAAAATGTATGGAATTTTATTTTATGAAATAAAGGAAAAATGGTTTACTGTATAGATTAAATATATGGGACTTTGATTTATGAAATAAAGGAAAGATGGTTTATTTTATGAATTAAGTAACGAGACTTGATTTATGGAAATAAAGAAACTAGTTTATTTGATGATTAAATATATGGAACTTTAATTTGTTGAATGAAGGTTAAAATTGATTGATTAAAGTAAAAAATATGATCTAGCTGTATTTGTTGAAAGACTCTCTATGGGCAATGAGAGGTGAAATAAAAATAGAGATTCTTATGACATCAACTGTACAGTAGATGGTTAGATACTTTTATTTAATTTGTATAGTTGCAATTTGGCAAAGTAAATAGTAGGTGCATTTAGAGGTATTTCTATCATGGAATCATGAGTTTCCCTCATCCCCTACTATCCTTAAATGAATTATGTAAAGATAAGAAGGACTGAAGGTGGCAACTGGAACCCATGTATCAGTTTGATTTAATATTACAATGATTTACTTATGCTTAAATAGACTATAATTATAGAGAGATATCCCTAGATGAAAATTATGTATTACTTTATTCTTTTATAAGTATGGAGGTTTTACCATACTTGAATATATGTAATAGATTACTATATTGTTTGGAAACTTATGTTTAATTTATCGCTATGAATTATCTATGCTTTGTTGTTTAGTTTCTCTTTCTATTTAATGCTTACTTTCTTTTAAATGTTGTTTCCTTTCTAAGTATCTCATGTATGTTTTAAGAGTTTTGTTCTTTGTTTTATTGGGTAAATAGATTTAATTTATCTTCTTGCTAAACATGAAAGTAACTTAGAAAATGAAATATTAAGGTGAACATAGAAAAAATCTAAGAGATTGAGATCTCTTAGGAGGAACATAGGAAGACCTAAGGGTATTGAAACCTCCTTAGGGGGGATATTAACTAAGATAACTAATTGACTATATCTGAGTTAAGATAGCTCATCGTGGAGACAAGATGGATAGCTTAACTCGTAATACATGTAGCATACCTACATAGATATACTTGTGTATAGTATGGAGATGGACGTATACCTTTGATTGTATTGAGGGTGATAAGTTTATCTCATCAAGAGTGATGATATGGATAGAATTATTTGCGGTAACACATAGTATACCTACATAGACAAACTTGTGTAGGGAATTTTGTGAGATGTAACTTAAACAAAAGATAAACCACATATTGGTTAGGGGTTTATGAATCCCTTGCCATAGTTAAAAAAAAAAATTATTTTTCTGTGTATTCTTATAGTTTGTTTTGAGGTCATTACATTAATGAGTACTACCCCTAAATTTGTAAGAAAAGTAAATATTTTCTTTTTCTTTGAAGGACACAAGTGAGATGCAACATACAAAATAAACTAATACAAGACTACACGTGATTTTGTTTTTATGCCTAAGTTAATAGAGGAGATAAACAAATCAATCTAAACAATTCTTTAAATTTATCTTTTTCTTGTTGTGTTAAAATAAAAATAAATAAAAGCTATCCTAAGAGTTTCTTTATTTTTGTCTCTTTAATATATCCTGAGGTAGAATAGAGATGTGTATAGACAACAAACAACAAATATGCTATCCTAGTAATAAAAAGATCAAAGAACTGGGTTAAGAGTTATCTAGTCTAGTAGTTATTGCAAATCTATTGCAATTAGGCAAATTGGTTGTGTAACGAGTTTGGTCCTCGTAGAATTTCCAACTAATAAATTCACTTAACATGTAAAATTAGAAATACTAGAAAATATAGTTAGTATTTTGGGGCCTTAAAAATAAGAGGGAGAAAACATACTTCTTGTTTCATATTTTTAGGACCATTGGTTCATATGAAAAATCAAAATTTACCTAGAAATGGAATGTAGTAGTGCATTAAATGAATTTGTCACCTACATATTTTATATGTAGTGAATTTGCTCTTGTAATAGAGGTAGAGTGGAAATAAACCTGAAAGTGGATATATGGAACTCAAATAGTGATGCAAGGAAGGTGTATGAAGTAGCTAGATAAAAAAAAATACCTTTTATCAAGAAATTCAAGGCTAAGGATGTAGATGATGAATTTGTTAGTTGAATAGGATACAGACAACCAATTTGACTTTGACTGACCAATGAAAATATAATATTAAAGGGATGGAAAATCATTGTAGGGTAAGCAAAGAATGTCCTACAAGAGGTTTGTTACCTTATAGAAATATCAAGATGACCTACAAAAGTAGACTAAATGCTTGATGGTATAGGTATTTGTTAGTTGCAAGTATGGACACAAAAATGCAAAATATGAAAAAAATGATTCAAGAAAGGAATATGCTAATTGACATAATATTAAAAGGAGAAGGTAAAACGAGATACAACTAAGAGCCATTATGCTAGTTACCTTATATCTCCTTTGGAAGCTCACCAAATAATTTAAGATAAATAAAAATTTGAGAGCATAAGAGTATTTTGATAGAGTGCTTGTATTCTCTAGATTACCATTCTAAAGAGGCCATCCCAAGGGTTCAATTTATAGAGTTCATAGACTTGGGAAGGAAGGAGATAAATTTAAAATTAAAATGGAAATGCATAGATCCTGATGAGATTTCTTGGGGATTGGCAAGATTTGCCTAGGGATTTTATTTTTGAAGTTTGAATTTTAGGACTTGATGAAATGGTTAGGGGGAAGATTCAACTATTGCAAAGGATTTCAATTCATTCATTCCATTAATGACATAATACTTGATAACAATTAGAACATTGGTTTTCATGTGTGAAGCTAATACAACCATACAAATCTACTATCTATGGATTCACAGAGGACAAATTAGTATTTTTGACCATCATTGGTCAAATCTGATAGGGATAGTCAAAATATAGGTAAATTTTCTATTTAGAATGATAGGTTCATAGCTAATGAATTTATCAAGCAATAATTACTATAAATTTGGGTTGATGTAGACAACACGACTAAAGTGATCATTTTGTGCATTTTGATAAATTAGACTGGTTAAGTGGTCCAATTTTGGGAATATATATTTGGCCATTTTTTATACATTTAGTACATAATAAATGCATAAAAATAATTCAACAACAAGGGCATGAAACCTGTCAAATTCAATGTAAGAAAAGAAAGAACCCAAAAAATTCAAAAATATGGTTTTCAATACCTTCCAGACCTTGCAAAATATCGATATCCATAGTGTGATGTAATTGTATTTTATTATAGATGAAATATGAGATTTTAGAATTTATAGGCCTGTGTAGTGAGAGGAAAGATCAAAGGTTTTAGGCAGATTTTAAGGGTTTAACAGATTTGCTCCAATATTTGACATCTCTAAAGATGGATAGAAAGTAAGGTGTAGTTTCTTAGGAGTGTAATTTGTTTTCTTGTGATAAGAATATGTTCAATAAAATGATGGTTAAAATTTATGGAAGGATAGGGTTTTAGAACACAAGATTTGGCGATATCGACTTGATTGGAAATAGGCCAAAATTTTTTGCATAATCTACAATGAAGACACGATGGGTAGAATAAGCAAATAATTTATGTGATGGTCTACTATTTGTTGGAACAGAGCATGCAAGTAGGGGTGCAAATAGCAATAGCTATGGAAACCCTCGCAAACAAAAAGAAGAGAAGATTGAACAAGTTTTTTGGGCATCATGCATCTTGTGATTAAGAATAGAGATGTGTTTGGGTTCGATGAGTATTTGTAGTGGTAAAATTTAGAAATCCTTATGAGCAATAGATGAGAAAATAAAAAACACATATGGAAGTGGTGGCAGTTTTTGAGAAGTTAGAATGGGCATTTGGTAAACCCTTTAGGTAGATCGAGTGACAGAATCAATAGACAATAGTGATGGTGTAAGAATGTAGGAGAAGAAATAGGTAGTAGTGGTGAAAATATCTATGGGGTTTATGTTCATGGATAGAGAGCAATAGCAAGGGCATGAAACCTATCAAATTCGTAGAAAAAGAAAGAACCTCAAAATCCCAAAAAGAGGGTTTTCAATACCTCACAGACCTTGCAAAAGATCGATATCCATAGTTCCATGTCATTGTATTGTATTATGGATGAAATAGAATATTTTATAATTTATATGCTTGTGCAATGGGAGGAAATATTGAAGGTTTTAAGCAAATTTAAAGGGTTTAACAGATTTGCTCCAATATTTATCAAACATACCAATATTTGACATCTCTAAATATGGTTGGCAAGTAAGGCATGATTTTGATCCTAGATTTTGGCCCTAGTAATGATTTAATTGTATCTCCTTGCTATTATATTATTCTTTCTGAATAAAACCTTAATATCCTCATATTTCAACAGATGTAACCAAAATTTGCTAAACAATTTTATTCACAAGATAATGTACATTTTTAATAAAATGTATTTCTTCAAGAGTTGGGCTCAAAAATCAAGTGTGTAGAGTAGTGAAATCATAATTTTTTGCAGTTCACCACTCATTGGATATTGATTTATAGTTTTAGAACATTTTATATTGTTGAAGCAGAGAAATGTCAATCAATTTGTTAAACAAAAGAAAGTGGAGAGTTAAATTTTTTTCTAAAAATTACACTCTTTTACTTGTTAATAGAGTATTTTTCCTATGTTACTCTAAGGATATAGATAATTATTTTTATATGGAGGGAGTTAACAAAGATGGTTCCATATGTATAATTTTTTGTTTTCTACCAGTAGTTCTCTAGTTGAAATTTCACTAGATGGGTAGGAGATAAACTATAGCAGAGTCATATTATGAAGTGAATGGTAAGTTAGAAGAGGTTTTTTTCTCAGTTGTCATATCCTCACTAATTACAAATACTTTATTTTGGAAAAAATGATTCTGCGTCTAGTTTTTTTGTGTTGTAGGCACAGGATACCGAATAAGAAGTGGAAGAAGTTACCCTCCCCTGACTAGGTTGACAGTTGGAAACGTCAGGTAAGGTGGGATATGATGTATGTGCATCCAACACCTTGGTCCGTGGGTACATGGAAGCCCACCGTAGAATTTGCACTTTGCATTACATTCTGCCTATCATCGCATCTGCTTGTTGTTTGCTTCTATGTTATCTCACACCATTAATAAATATTATTTTTATTTTAAAAAATATAATAATAAAATATAAAATATACCAAATTAAAGTAAGAAAAAAAAATGGTTATAATATTATTTATATTTGTTTAATATAAATAAATAATATTAAATTATATATATATATATATATATATATATATATATATATATATTATTAATATAAAGGCTATACCTTGTTATATTAAACTAAGCCTCAAAAGAGAACCCATTCCCTATATCAAGTCGTACATTCATGAAACTTTCACTTTTTGTTATAGTGTAAGACTTAATTAAAGGTAAGTAATTCGAACCTTATGGAGCGAAACATATGTTAATACCAAATTAAAATTAATGTATACCTCAAACTTCCAACGATACCCGGATGGGTGAAATCTCTCCATCTGGACATGCTCAAAAAGGCATTGCTGACATTTGGATTTTGAGGTGTCAAGATATTAAGGTGTAATTTTCTCTATTAATAACTCATCAAGGGAGATGGAATATTCATTGGGGAATGCTTGCTTAAGTTGGAGAACAAGTGTTGAATGAAGGACTTCACTCGCTTGATATCTAAGAAAAGACGTCGAGGAAAAATAGGTCAGGTTTTCGTGGATTCCTCTTGCTCTGGTTTGGAAATGATGTATTACGACTTCGTTGTGATGTTTTTGTGAATTTATTTATACGTTTTATACATGAAACTAGAAATATATATATATATATAATAACATGGAGCATTCGCTGGTTTGATTATGTTGTGCTAAATTTGAAAATGTTGTATCACTATTATATATATATATATAATAACATGGAGCATTCGCTGGTTTGATTATGTTGTGCTAAATTTGAAAATGTTGTATCACTATTAGTATTTATATATGCTAATCTATCTACAAAATAATATATTAAACCTTGGAAATCATGCCACAGAAAAACGAGTTTAGTTCTCGGTTATATATAATTTTCTGCCGCTCATTGAATAGTGTGTTGGATATTTTATTTTCTGGAAGAGAAGATTTTGTGTTAAATAGTATAACTGAATTTCGTCATCCTGCAAAACTATAAACATGTGAGGGTACAGACTTTAGCTAATCAAATGGGGATTCTTTCTAAAAAATAAATTAAAATAAAAGAGTTTGGTATATTATGCATTGTGAATGCTTGGATGTTGCATTGGTTTTAAACTACATTGAGAAAGCTTAGTTGTTGTGCATAATGGAGTGACATATCGTTTTTTGTTCTGCATTGAGAATGCCTGGTTGTTGTGTGTATTGAAGTGACATTTAGTTTTATTCTGCATGTCTGGTCGTTGTGCGTATTGGTGTGGCATGTTGGCTATATTCTGCATTGAGGTTGCATGCATGTTGTTCTAGACTGCATGACATATAAGATAAGGGCCATGTTGATCCATTAACCAGTATTTCCTTCTCTAAACTGAGGTTAGTGGGGGTTGAGTGGCCGACTGACACTTGGCATGAGGCTTCAACAACCTTTATCGAGCAACGATTCCTGAATGCAGCTATTTTTCCAGAGAGGACATGGCACATTGAGTAAACATCCTGCTCGATATTTGCCTAAGTATCTTGAGAATTTCAAAAGGTTTAGTCGTTGAGTAACCGTGTGCTAGTGTCATAGCTATGTTGCATATGATAATTTACCTATTATGTGTCAAATAAATTGGGCGAACGATACTATTAAGCCCTTGATAATTTCTCTGCCTAATTATGTTGAAGGTTGTCTATAGATTTAAGTCATTGTTCTCTTAAAATATGTATTTCGGGGAAATTGTATATCTAAAATAAGAGAAGTGTTTTTATAATTAATTGGGAAAGCTAGTTTTATATAGTTTGGATGTGAACCAAATGATTGTCGTTCATGATAAAAAAGACAATTCGCTTGAGTATAGTTGTATTGATAAATCTAATCTTTTGTATTTTTATAACGAAAAGATCTTTTCATATTGGCTTAATAGTACTTAAAATATTTAAGTAAAATGTATATGATTCAACCTTGGTAAATATAGAAAATATTATTTATATTTTAAGGATTCAATATTCGGATAAATTTTTTAAAATTATTGAACATTAAATAGTTTTGTTGATTGGAATGTTTGTTGCGGCTTTTGACAACTCGGAATAATTAAAATTTATATATATGAATTGGAAGTTAGTTTGCCATAAGCCAAGCCTGAGATTTAGCAAATATTTTAAAGTTAGATGTTAATTTGAAATTGATTTTTATTAAATGTGTATAATGAGGACAAAATGACTTTACTTCCATACCAGGACATGTTCTTCGAAAATATGTATTTATGATCTTATGGTTTACATAGTTTGGGTTGGCTTTTGTAAAAGTATTTTACTTTGTTGGTATAAAATTATTAATGTTGAATTATTCGTTTTTGTAGGAATAAAGGTTTTATGTGTTTTTCATATTAGATGTGTGTTTTCATCTTAAATGTGAGGTTTTAGGATAATTATGGCAATCCAATAAATTATGGACCTTCGTATTTAGTCATTTTTTAGATTTTCTTTATATATGTTTACTTCATATGATTAAGGGAATTTTCCTAGGATTTATTTTTAATGTATATTGGACAAGAACAACAAAAATAAGTATTTTCAAAGAAAACTATCAACCTAAGTGCTTGAATTCTAAACTTTATTACTCAGTTGGAGTAACCTATACACTTTGCTTTTGTGATGAGTAAGTCAAGCAAGGACTTGCTCTAAGTCACGCGGTGAATTATACTGTGCCAATGTACTCCAGCACTCAAGGATGGGTGGGTCCGAGTTGTTGAGTGTAAAGAGCAGTGGTTTGGGACATCGCTCCAAGTGAATGGTCGGTTAGTATGTGATGATATTCATCATTCCACTCAGGCTGGGGAGGTGCTAACAAATTGCATTACTAAAGAGCTACTCATGCTATTGTATATCCATTGATAGATGGCTAAGGGCAGCATTATCATCAACTCGAGGAAGGTTGTGAGTATCTAGTCCACAGTCCATGTGATGGCGGACTCTAGTAAAACCTTAGAAGAGGGTCAATGACTAGCACCAGTATATAGACATGAATTCCAAATAAATGAGTTGAGCACTTGAAGGACTATGAGTTCTTTTAGCTTTGGACAGGGAGATAGCATACCCCATTCAGGTGATATGGGCCCTGAATGTATAACCCTTCATGGAATTCTATATAGACTCATGTGAGGAGTTAGAATTCTACATGGCGACTCGCAGGATGTGGCCAGTCCCAAGCACTTAAGAAACCAGCTACATTGTTGGTCAAATTTAAAGTGTGTATTTTGTATTCCTAAACTAACATTATGATGGGATTACAAGAAAAGTAATGTTGTTTTAAAAAAAAAAAAAAATTAGTGATGAAATTTGGGTTGTGACATCAATCCTCTAAGTATTCATTGCTTTTGTCTAGTAAAGGCTGCAAACCAGGAGCTAAAAAAACATATGAAAGTGGAACACTGGGATGTTTCTTTTTAATGGTTGATGTACAAAATTAAGTAATTTAGTAAACTTGGGAGAAATACTTTTGAAGGTATATTGGTTACAATCCTTTTGGAGGTTTTTGTTGTAGGATGCAAATGCATTGAATCTGACTGGAATGTACCAAAATATCAGACCGAGTTGTTTTTTATGGATTTTGAAGAGGATATTGTGGACTACTTGGAAGATCCCTTTCAGGGGTAGCACATTTTCATCTCTTCAAAGGTTAGTGGTCACTCTCAAGAGATCTCTCCGTAAATCTACTCATGTTTAAAAGATCCTTAGAGCTATTTTATTGGTTTGAATTCAAATGATGGAGAAATATTTTTCTTGGAAATTAAAACCAAGGAGTTAAAAAATAATATGGAGTTAATACACATCCCAAAAAAGCTTTTTAGTGGTGACTCTTAAATAGGTTTTCTTGGGAACCTCTTAAGCACAAATAAAATGGTGGGCAATATGGAAGAATAAAATTTTTGTGGGGCTTCAAAGGAAAATGGAATAAAAAAGAAAAAGAAGTGTGTGAAAATGAAGAAGGAAAAAGTAAACCTTGTTTTAGGTGAAGATATTGGTCTAGATCAAATTCTAGAAATGGAGAAGAAAACCCTTACTAGAAAATTTTCCAATAAATTATATTCTAAAAAATCAGTTCAGCAATGGGTTGGAGAATTTTGGGGCCAGGTTTTGGGCTATACTCCAAAAATATATCTTCTTGCTGGAGGATGGCTTACCTTCTCTTTCAATAAGGAGGAAGATGCAAAAGCTATATTAAACTCAAAATGGTTTTGAGACTCTTCATTGTTATCTTTGAGAATATGGTCTCCATGTTTTGAACCACGAAAAGAGTTATTAACATCCAAACCAATATGGGTTAAAATTCAAAGTTTACCTTTAGATTTTTGGATTCACAATATTCTAAAAAATATTGGTGATAGTATAGGTACCTTCATTAAAATGGTTGATAGGCTTATTTCAAATGCTCCTAGGATTGTGGCTCAAATTTTGGTTGTTTTGGACCTGAAGGATGGCCTTATTGAAGCTATTGATATTGCATTTGGTAAATGGAAATACTCTCAGACCTTGGATTATATAAAAATATCATTTCATTGTACACGGTGTCATGCTTATGAACATGTGGCCAGCAAATGTTCATAAAATGTTTCTAAAAAATTAATAAGTCAAAATGACTACACTAAGAAGAATGAGGAGGTTTTTGAAAAATTTAAAGTATAGAGAAGAGTCGTGATTTCATGATTGGCCTTCTTTTCGTACAAAAAGAGTCAAAATTTCTTGATTGACCTTGTTTTCGTGGGTCAATAGACAAAAAGGAATTGTAGGGTGAAAATAATCGATATTTATTGACCAACCTTATTTTCATGGGTCGATAGCCAGAAAGGAGCTAGAGGGCAAAAATAGTCAAGATTTCTTGATGGACCTTGATTTTGCCAAAAAGGAGTTGGAGGATGAAAAGAGTCGATATTTCTCGATCGACCTTATTTTTATAGGTTGATAGGCAGAAAGGAGCTAAAGGGTGAAAAGAGTTGAGATTTCTCAACTAACCTTGTTTTCATGGGACGATAGCTAGAAAGAAGCTAGAGGGTGAAAAGAGTCAAAATTTCTCGACTAGCCTTATTTTTACAGGCCAATAGCTAGAAAGGAGTTGAAGGGCAAAAGAGTCAATATTTCTTGACCAATCTTGTTTTCGTGGTCTGATAGCCATAAAGGAGCTGGAGGGAAAAAAGAATCAATATTTCTCAAACAACCTTATTTTCATGGGCCAATAGCCAAAAAGGATCTAGAGGGTGAAAATATTCAATATTTCTCAATCAGCCTTGTTTTTGCAAGTCGATAGCTAAAAAGGAGTTTGAGGGCGAAAAGATTCATGATTTCATGACTAACATTGTTTTCATGGGTTGAGGGCTCGAGAAACAAAAGAGTGGAATACAGTTGGGTGACCACATCTCTAGAATATCAACATGCATAGGTGGTAAATGAAGAAACATATCTTAACCTCTTGTCGTTGAAAACTCCACTATGTCATTTCTTTTTTAGCCAATAGGTGTTATTCAGCATCTTACCAGAATAAGCTAGTTGGCATATTGTTGTAACAAAATTTGATATTTATGTATGTAGGGAGTGTATATATATAGGATGAGCACACCCTAAAAAAGGGTCGACTCTTAGGCATTTACAAGATCAAATGTATGCAAGACTTCTGATATAGCAATAAGATAAACTCCCTATTTGGCTTCTAGTTCAAAGTGTGCAATCATGTATGTATGAATGAATCAATACTTCTATTCAAGCTATATGGAATGTGAGATGCATTAATTTTGTTTCTCTGAATTTTTGCATATTAGATTCAATAGTTTTGAAGTTGATGAATTTTATGGGTTAGTGATTTAATATTTGATCTGCATCGAAGAATTGGTTGTTTCCATCTAGAGATTTAAATAATTCTTAGCTTCTAATTTTGTGTTCATTTCCTTGTTGTTGTCTAATTTGTACCCTTTTAAATATCTAGAAATAGTTATATTTCCCTCTCTTTAAGCACTTTACTCCTTCCCTTTTACAATAACCAAGAAAGGAACCAACATTCTCTAGAGATTGAACTGGTTAGTCTTTGTTTTTGACCCAGTCATTCAATCTTAGCAAAGTATTGGGTGAAAACATAACCACAAGTAGATTTTGCACCAAAAAAATTTGGCACGCCCAGTGAGACACAATCCCACTATCCTTACAGTTCAAAGTTACAATGTTTGTCTTTGTCATGTTCATTATTTTTTAAATCACCTGGTAACTCCATTCGAAAGATAAAACCTATTGTAGTCCAGATTGTCATCTAGCCAATGCTAGAACTATGATTATCATCTCTTAGAATTTGAAGTTGAGCACCTTCTAATCACAACCTAGACTAAACATTGGAAGAATCAAATTTCTTTGATTCAACCTCTAGAGAAGGTTGGTATACCTTGTCAACTTAATGAATATCGACTCTATTTAACTCGAATATTAAAAACTTAGAGATAGAAATGATAGGGTTAGAAATGTATGAGTATAGAATGAATAGGTGAAGCTAGAAGTATAAACATCCACAAAGTATATCTAACAAATTATATTTTAGAAGCAGTTTCTAGGGCTAACAACATTTAAAAATTATGTGATTACAATATCAATGGCTTTTGCATTCTCATAGAATTATTCCAAAAATCTAAAACATTACTGATCCAAATTAATAAAATAATATCAATGCCTTTATTAACAAAAATAGAATTCTTGAAACACATGTATGTAGAAATGATTATCTCAATTTACTCTAAGTCAACTTTTTAAATTAACATAATAGACTAACCATAGTAGCAAGGAGAGATAATTTCTAAGAATTATATCCACCATTCAACATAGGCACAAAATTGAGGTAAACATCCCTTGTAATGCTTCATTCATCAATTTTTAGGAATTTACACAATAGTGCAAGCAAACACTCCAGAGCCGACCTTTTGGAATGAGCTTGTTGCCCTTATTTATAGAATTTTACAATCATATTTCTTTCTAACCATTATAGGAAATTTGATTTATTTCTTGATCTTCTTGGCCACTTTTTAATTCATGGTGCTCGTCAGCTACGTCTTCTTGATTATATTACTACCTTATGGTTGATCTCATCATCATCATCAATGATTCTTACAATCCATCCTTATCCGCTAATATTGCAACTGAATCTAGTTCATCAAGAGGTTCTAGAAGGTTCTAGACTATAACCACTTTGATTCAGCTTCTATGGAATCAGTTTCAACTTTCCTCTATTCTTTGAATTATGCATGTAAAATTTTATCAAAAATCTACATGGGAGATAGGTATTTAATGTTTGCGATAGATCTGACTATCAGATGGTTGTAATTGGCCAATGTAGCACCGTTTCACATTTACGCAGTGATAATGAAGGAGATGAAGAATCGTAGAATTTTTCTCCTTAATCACTTCTTCTCTCTTCTACATTTTTTCTAGTGATCTACTATTTTTTTGCACTTTTATGTTTTACGCACTTTCAACAAAGGATTTTGAGAAATGTTGCTTTGCATTGTTTCTATTTTCTCAACTTTAGGCTCTTCTCATACATTTTTAGATTTATGTTGTGGACACACAGTGGATAAGAAAGCATGATTTTTCATTCTCCTTAAATATATTCCTTTCTTGGTGCTTCTATCTTCTAGCCATTTTCCAACGGTTTCTTGTTTGCACAACTAATGCAAATATGGTAGAGAAGCGCAACTTGCGCAATTTCTTGGTTTTACTCTATTTTCAACACTTCTTATTTTTGGGTGTTTTTTAGTGCTTTTCTTTTGTGCACTCAATACAAAGATGAATAAGAAGTGTGGTACATCCTTATTCTTCTTCAACTTGGTCTCCTTTTAGCGATTTCTCATTTTTACCTCCTCGTTGGGGTTTTTTGTTTTAGACATTCTTCACATTTGCATGAAAAACATGAGTAGAGAAATGTGGCTTTGCTAGACTTCTCAATTTTGGGATTTATTCAGTGCTTATTTATTCTGGTTGACCAGAGGATCACCAATTAAGGAAGAGGATGAGGTAGCTAATAATTGATGAAGTGGATAGAAATATCAGAGGATCCCAAGGCCCAGATTGAGCTAGATGCATCTACATCCTAGAATAATGGTGCTACCTTGAGGAATAGTGTATCAGTTCAGTTCTTGTCAATTGCAAGATTTATCTTCCCACCTACCACCATGAATGTCCAAATTTGAAATCAATGTAAATATACCTATAAATAGTGGAATATTTTCCATTCCTAAGAGTGGCTCTTTAGCCATTATAATTCGTATGTAAGGTTTTACCACTGTGTAAATATAGATTCAACACTGTTTGGTTTCCAATTTGACCTTAGCATTCTTTTCTAAATGTATAAATGCTTGCTTCTATCTAGTTGTTTAAGGTATCTCATGATATTATACAATCTGAATTTTATAGGATTCACTTAAGTAACTCAGGAGCATGCATTGTAAAAATGGGTTGGGGTTTATTTATATTATTTTGTAGGATAGGAGCACTCTAATTTTACATCTTGGATTTCATGCACCTATCCGCTGGTTTTGGAATTCACCCTCTTCCCATTGCTTTGAAGAGCTTGAACGAGGGTATTATCAATTGATCTATTATGTGTGGGATTTATGTTTCTACCCATGGTCTACAACCTGCATAGGTCTTGATGTGGCTATACCCATCCTTTTGAGTTCTAACTATGACCATTTTGCCATATATTTCTCTCTTTTTCCCTTTCCCTACTCTATGACATAGATAGCTAAAACTAACCTAAGGAACCAACCTCCTTCAGATATCATTCACCCCATCCTAGTACGATAACCATTCTATGTTGTTTCGTTGGTCCACCCCTATCTTGGTGCACGATACTAGATTGGAGAACAATAGTTTTTGGTGACTCTACTGGGGAACTCATTGAGTTTCCATGTTTTAGAAAATCAGAGTTTGGTGACTCTTTTATTTGCCCATATATGCTCAAAATCACCTGATGACTCTAACTACATAACACATTGATATCATGAGATCAATCACCTATTCTCATTAAATATCCAAAAATCTCGAAGAACTCAAGGTACGATGAACAACCTTGACCTCGCTAGAGGAGATAATATGTTCATCTAGTGACTCTAACTATAACTGCAATATAATAACTAAGACCTCTAAATACTAGTGCCATGATGGCTTAGCCATATTTTCTCCAATGGAATGACCCTAGTCCAATGAACCTCCAATCTTGGTATAATATTCCCAAGGGTACCCGAAAGTCCTTGACCAAATATGATGGCACCTTGGGAATTGCCCGAGAACATATTAAATATGTCACTGCACTAGCGCCCCTCCATGGTATTACCCATGAGGACATCATGATCAGGCTTCTAATCTTATTGTAATAAGGAAGACTACTACTGTGGTACCAAACCTTTGGGTGGAAATCCATCTACTCATGGGTAAATTTTGTAGGAGCTCTAATTGACACATTTGATGGCTCCATGGATCCCTTCCAACTCTTGATGCACCTCTCATTCATCAAGAGGGTACCTTTCAAATCCCTCATCAACTTCAATATTCAATTCAAGAGAAGCTGGAAGAGGATTCCTCTTCAGTATAAGTCATCACCTGCCCAAACTTATCTGTACTATATCCAAGCTCTAAGATCAAATATAGGCTTCATATTGCTACAATCAAGGGAAATAAGATTCTCTCAAATATTTCAAGAGGTCGTATGGGTAGAATAACTCCTAATTTATGTAGGAAATACATCTTTAGATGACGCCACCCTCCCATACCCTTTTCCAATCTCTATTATTTTCCTCTCAACTACACAATACCCACAATGGATGCCATCTCAAGTTGTGTAGGAGCTACGACTATAGTCTTATGGAACACAAGGGGTGGATTGCATCTAAATATAATGTGGGATAAGTGCAAGCACTAGCCTTGAAAGTGATAAATTCAATGCTTGCACCTTGTCCCAAAAATCATAGGATCTAGACCAGGGTAGAACTTCCATGCATAAAAAGGAGGTATTTTTACACTCTTTTGTTTCCATGGACATGATGACCAAGATCCAAAGTATCTCCATGATGGCTTAGCTGATCATAACCCAGTTCATAAAGAGGTCCCATCAATAGTAGGCTTAATTAATAAAGCCTATGAAAAGAAGTATCCAAGGATGCAAAATGTGTGTAGATCTAGTATCTCACAGTTGGTGTATCCCAAATACTGGAAATACCAAAGCCTATTACTAGATAAACTAGTACAAAAAAAGGCTCCCATGTGGTAAATATTTGGGCTACATTAATCATCAAATGTATGAGTACTAGCATGCATGATGATCTATCACGTCATATTTGGTATGTGACTTGGCAAGTGGTGGGAAAAGGCCAGCCTAAATTTGAGCAATAACTAAAGTACACTATGATATGGTCAAGATATTGTAGATTTATTGGGTAAATTCCCTAAAGGTAACTTCTAAGTGGCAACATGCCTGTTATGCCATAATTTTGTGTAAATAAGATGACTATTAAATAAAGTGCAGAAGGCACATGACAATGCAAGTAAGGCACCATTAGGTTGTGGATGACTCCACGGTAACCGAGGTCCTAGGAGATGGGTAGGATGGAAAGCATTCTCCTTTGTGGTCTATATATTATTTGTTTTTTCTCATGTTTTCTCTTTTTTTTTTGTTGTAACCCCACACCTTATGTATCTAAGACTCGAGATACAGGTATCTCTACGAATATTCTTATAAAATATTTTCCCTAATTTATTGAAAGCAACACCCACTCCTCAAATAATGGGAAAAATGAACTATATAAGGACCTTTGAGGAAAAATGAACTATATAAGGACCCGAAGGGTAGAAGTAGCATGAGTTAAGAAGCATGAATTTGAGAATGGTGTTGCAACTAAATATTACCTAGAAGAGTGAAAATGAGCAAATAAGTTTCTTATAATATTGTGTCAAAAAGAGATGTTGCACCAGGACTGGCAAATGCCCTTGGTATTTTGTCTGTTTTTGAATCCACCAAGATTATCAATGGGATATATTAAATGGAATGTGATTTTTGGGGGTTTCCCATGGATCACATTTCCTTTTTTTTATATTCCTTTTATTTCCATTCTCCTTATTTCTCTTTCCTCGATCCTCCCTTATCACTAACTCCGTTGGATGGTGAGATCCCTCTTCCTACCTCTGTTGTTTCCTGTGCTTTTCCCTTATAATATCCTTGTCTACCTCTTTTTTCCTTAGCTGCCCTCTATTTTATTGCTTTCACCTTTCTTAATTTTTTGCTCTATTTTCTGCCATGTTAAGTGTTTCACATCATCTATTGGTTTGTCCTCCATACCCTCTTTCTTCCCCTATCACCCTCTTTAGGAATGCTTTAAATTCCTACCCTTTATAGGTTCTTCTTTCCTGCAAGGTAAAAGTCCTTGTGAGTCACCAAGAGTGTGGGTGTAATTTTTGCCTTGTTGCACCCACATTCCTTTTTTAGGCTGATGGTTCTCTAAAGTAGCACATCAAATTTTGAAGGATATTGATGGTCAGGCAAAAGATATCAAGTACGTGCAACAACAGTGATAGGAAGACCAAAGCAGTGAGTGGATGATGGATGGAAGTAGGGTGGGTGATAAAGTGGGTAGACGATCTATCCATGGTGACCTTGGGTGAAACACTCCTAAAAGCCCACCCACTTCTTGGGTGGAACTTTAAAAGGCCCACCCACTTGTGGGGAGGACCTTTCAAGCAGCTAGTGAGGGTGAAAAAATTGTACAACCCTTTCATTTTGGGAGGATAGAAGCTCTTGTTGATCCCAAGTGGGATATAAAAAGCACAAAGTAGGTGAAATTATATAGAAATATTTGCCCTCTTCCCTATCACCTCCATGTGTGGAAATATTGATAAATAAAATGCTCACCTAGTACACAAAAATCCCGCTATCACCTAAAATTCAAAGCTAAATATGTACACACTACTACAGTAGTCGAGGTACCTAACATCGTACACAAAAGTGGTTGGTTTAAGGCACATTTCTCCCAAGGTTTTGTAATGCATGTCATGCATTGCCTAACCAGAGGATCTCCAATCAAGGAAGAGGATGTGGTAGCTAAGAATTGATGAAGTGGGTAGAAATATCAGAGGATCCAAAGACCTAGATCGAGCTAGATGTATCTACCTCCTTCTAGAATGTCAACACTACCCCAAGGAAAAAGTATACCAGAGTAGCACTTGTTAGCTACAAGAGTTATCTTCCTCCCTACTGCCATGAATGTCCAAATTTGAAATCATTGTAAATATACCTATAAATAGTGGAATTTTGGTCATTCCTAAGGGAATATCTTTAGCCATTACAATTCATATATAAGGTTTTACCACTGTGTAAATATAGATTTAGCATTTTTGTCTCTAAATTTACCTTAGTGTTATTTTCTAAATGTATGAATGCTTGTTTTTCTAATTGTTTAAGGTGTCTCATGATATTCTACAGTCTAGATTATATGGGATTCACTTAAGTAACTTGAGAGTGTGCATTTATAAATGTGGGTTGGGATTTTATTTCTATTAACTATGGTCGGATAGGAGCACTCTAATTCAACATCCTAGATTTTATGCACCTATCTGTTGGTTCTGGAATTCACCCTTCATCCATCGCTTAAAATAGCTTGAACGAGGGCATTATCGGTTGATCTGTTATATGTGGGGTCTATGTTTCTAATTTTTGTGCACTACCTACATAGGTCTTGATGTAGCTATACCCATCCTTATGAGTTTTGGCTATGGCCATTTTCCCATATCTTTCCCTCTTTTTCCATTTTTCTCTTTTCCTACTCTACGGTGTAGATAGCTAGAACCACCCCAAGGAAACAACATCCTTTGGAGATCATCCATCCCATATCGATGTAGTGGTTGTTCTATGTTGTATCATTGGTATACCCTACACATTTGAACGTAGTGCTAGATTTGTGATCAACAATTTTTGGTGACTCTGTTGGGGAATTGATCAATTTTTTGTGTTTTAGGAGTCAAATTTTAGTGACTATTTTTTTTTGCCCATATCTGCTCAAAATCATCTATAAATTCCAATTACACGTCATTTCCATATCATGAGATAAATCACCTATTTTTTCTAAAGATATAAACATCCTAGAGGACTCAAGGTATGATGAACAACCTTGACCTTGCTAGTAGAGATAACATGTTCATCTGGAAACTTTGAATTTAACTACAATAGAATAATCAAGATCTCTAAATACTGGTGACATGATGGCTTAGCCATGTTTTACCTAGTGGAGTGAGCGATCCACTAAACCTCCAATGATATGATGAGATTCCCAAGGGTGCCCTAAATTCCTTGACAAAATATGATGGCACCTTGGGAATTTATTGAGAACATATTGAATATATCATTGCACTAGCACCCTTTCATGGTATTACCCATGAGATAGACAATATGAAACCCACATTCCTTTTGCAGGCTGATGGCTCTCTAAAGGATCATGCCATATTTTTAAGGACATTGATGGTTAAGCAAAAGATATCAAGTAGCAACAACAACATTCATGGGTGTATGGTGGATGGAATCAGGGTGGGTGATAAAATGGGTGAATGATATGCCCATGGCCTTGGGTGAAACTCTACTAAAATCCTACCCACTTCTTGGGTGGAACTTTCCAAAAGGTCCATCCACTTGTGGGGAGGATCTTTAAAGCGGTTAGTGAGGGTAGAAATTTATACAACCCCACTCTTGGGGGGATAGAAGCTCCCACCCATATCAATAACGGGATGCAAAGTACAAAGTAGGTGGAAGTTTAAAGAAATGTCCACCCTCTTCACTAGTACCTCCATGAGCAAAAACATTGATAAAGAAAACACCCACCTAGTATGCAAAGCTCTTGCTATGGCCTAAAATTCAAAACTAAATATGTACATGCTATTGTAGTAGTTTAGGTACCTAACATCATATGCATAAGTGGTTATTTTGAGGCGCGTTTCTCCTAAGGTATTCCAATGCCTTTCATGCATTGCCTAACTAGAGGATCCTCAATCGAGGAAGAGGACAAGGTAGTTGAGAATTGATAAAATGGATAGAAATTTTAGAGGATCCAAAGACCCAGATAGAGCCAAATTCATATACCTCCTTCTATAATATCGGTACTACCTCGAGGAATAGTGTACCAGTGCAATGCTTATCATTTATAAGAGTTGTCTTTTTGCCTCCTGCCATGAGTGTCCAAATTTGAAATCAATGTAAATATGCCTATAAATAGTGGAATTTTGGTCATTCCTAAGGGTGGATCTTTAGCCATTACAATTTGTATGTAAATTTTCATCACTGTGTAAATATAGATTCATCACTATTTGGTCTTCAATTTTACGTTAGCATTATTTTCTAAATGCAATAATGCTTGCTTCTATCTAGTTGTTTAAGGTGTCTCATGATATTTTGTAATCTAGATTATGTGGGATTCGCTTTATTAACTCGGGAGCATGCATTTGTAAATTTTATTTGGAGGTTTAAGTCTATTAAATCTAGTAGGATAAGAGTGCTCTAGTTCTACATCCTATATTTCATGCACCTATCCATTGGTTCTAGAATTCACCCTTCACCCACCTATTTGAAGAGCTTGAATGAGGGCATTATCAACTAATCTCCTAGGTGTGGGGTCTATGTTTCCACCTATGGTGCACTACCTTCATAGGTCTTGATGTGGCTATACCCATCCTTGTACGTTTTGGCTATGACTATTTTCCCATATCTTTCTCTCTTTTTCCATTTTTCTCTTTTCTTACTCTGTGACATAGATAGTTGGAACCACCTCGAAGAACTGACATCCTCCATATATCATTTACCCCATCCCTATGTGATATCCATTATATGTTATGTTGTTGGTCCATACCTCACCTTGGTGCACAATGTAAAATTGGCAACCAACATCTTCCTTTCTAGTATATTTCTGCTTTCTCCATCGCTTGCTCGATGTGAAGTTGATACATGTAACAACACTCAAGGTCATATGTATCATTGCAAACCAAGCACCAGATATTAACTAGGGATATCCTAGGACTTGAATCATATTCTTCTTGATTAGTGTTGAATTGTGGCCCTGCATTGTTGTTCAAACTAGGCTTTTGATATTTATTGATGTAGGTGAATCTCCTCTACTGAAATCTTTCAACTTCTCTTTTTCTATAGCATTGAACTTGTTGATGATAGTTTTTAAAGAATTTTGAATTTCAAAATAGATTGAGGAATCCTAGGATGATTGTGATGGAAGAGGAGGAAAAGGTACAATGATGAGTAACTTAGGAGTTGGATTTACCATAGGAATATGATTTGTAAGAGGAATAGGGTTCATGATGAGAAAATATGAAGATGAGAGCTACTATGTGATTTCAGGAGTGTATGGAGTAACATGTTTGAAAGGAAATATTCCTACTAAAATCAATATATCTACGGTATGAAATGCTATTTTATAAAAATTAGGAAATGTGGTCATCCTAGATTGTTGATTTTGTAAGCCAATATCTAGTCCTAAAGCTCTGATGTAATATCTATAAGCTAAGGTAGAAGCTCGTTTGAACTCATTAGGGATTCTTTTCCAAGTTCTACTAAGTTTGAGATTAAAATCTAAAACTGATTCTTGAGGATGTCTCTGAATGACTGTAAACTAAGCTAAGAGTGAAAATGGATCTACATATTCATTAAATTCTTCTACAAATGGACCCGTTAAATAATCCCAATTTCTTACGAAAACACTTTCTAAGGTTTTGAACCAATGCAATATTTTACCTCTAAAGAAAAGAACCAACAACTTCATGATGAAATATTCATATCTAATGTTATTAATTACTACCATTGATAACACATCTTGACAATGCTCATATGTCATCCTTCGACTACCATCATAGGTCAAAATGGCTTTGATAGCAGCTTGAGGGATATCGTGTGAAGCTTGAAACGACAATGGAGTTGGAGTGTCCCAATCTATATAATTATGCAAAAATTCATCCCATTCTTCAAACATATCATCTTGAGTACTAGAAGAATCTAAATAAGAGGATTTTTTTGGGGTTTCTTCTATGGAATTTTTAAAAGTGGGATATCTCAGATACCTATACTTTGAGAATAGTTCATAGAAATTCATAGGTTGATCACTTTTCTTAGCTGCACCTCTCATAAACATGAAAATCTAAAGGTTAGACTAAGGCCTTACTAGTTCTTATTCTCAAGGAGTCTCCAAGTGAATTTACTTTCTCAACATATAAGGGATATCGTGTGAAGCTTGAAATGAAAGTGGAGTTGGAGTGTCCCAATATGGATAATTATGCAAAACTTCATCCCATTCTTCAACTATATCAGCTTGAGTACTAGAAGAATCTGAAGAAGAGAATGTTGTTGGGGTTTCTTCTATGGAATTTTCAAAATTGGGGTATCTCAGATACCTATATTTTGAGAATAGTTCATATAAATTCATAGGTTGATAACTTTTCTTAGTTGCGCCTCTCGTAAACATGAAAATCTAAAGTTTAGGACTAAAGCCTTACTAGTTCTTATTCTCAAGGAGTCTCCAAGTGAATTTACTTTCTCAACATATGAGGTCAAAATAATTTACTAAATTTTGATTCCTTTAGGTAAAACATAGTAGATATGTATGGTGGAATCATCCCACTAGGCATGTCAAAAATTGTTGTAGTCTAGTTTGTCATATAGCGAACACTAGAACTGTGATTATCATCTCTTAGAATTTGAAGGTGGGCACCCAATAATAATAGCATAGACTAAACATTAGAATAATTGAATTGATTTGATTCAACCTCCAGAGAAGGTAGTATACCTTGTCAACTTAATGAATGTTGACTCTATTTAGCTTGAGTAGTAAAATATTGGAGATAGAAATGATAGGGTTAGAAATGAATGAATATATAATGGATGAGTGAAGCTAATAGCATAGACATCCACATAGTATCTCTAACAAATTAGATTTAAAAAGTAGTTTTTGAGGCTAACAACATTCAAAACTTATGCGGTTACAATATCAATGGCTTTTGCATGCTCACAAAATTATTCCAAATATCTAAAGCATTAATTATCCAAATTAACAGAATAAGATCAATGCCTTGATTAACAAAAATATAATTCTCAAAAATTATGTATGCATAAATGATTATCTCAATTTACTCTAAGTCAAATTTTCAAATTAATAGAATAGACTAACCATAGCAGTAAGGAGAGATAATTTCTAAGAATTATATCCACCATTCAACACAAGCACAAATTTGAGGTAAACATCCCTTGTAATGCTTCATTCATCAATTTGTAGAAATTTACATAGTAGTGCAAGCAAACACTCTAGAGATGACCTTTTGAAAAGAGATTGTTGCCCTTATTTATAGATTTTTACAATCATATTTATTTCTAAGCATTACAGGGAATTTGATTTCTTTATTGATCTTATTATCCACTTTTTCTTTCATTGTACCCACAAAATGCATCTTCTTGATTCCATTACAACTACCTTCTTGTCGAGCTCATCATCATCCTTGGTGGTTCTTGCAATCCATCCTTATCTACTAATCTTACAAATAAATCTAGTTCATCAAGAGGTTCTAGAAGGTTTTGGTCTGTATTTTCTTTGATTCGACTTCTATGGTATCAGTTTCAACTTTCCCATGATATTTGAATTATGCACATAAAATTCTACTAAAAATATACATGGGAGATAGGTATTTAATGTTTGTCATAGATCTAACTATCGAACGACTGTAATTGGCCATTGTAGTATCATTTCACATTTGTGTGGCAGTAATGAAGGAGATGAAGAATCATGGCCTTTTTACCTTATCACTTATTTTCTCTTCACAATGTTTTCTAGTGATCTACTATTTTTTGGTGCTTTTATGTTTTTCACGCTTTTAGAAAAGGAGTTTGATAAACGTGGCTTTGCATTGTTTCAAGTTTCTCAACTTTTAGGATCTTCTCGTGCCTTTTCGGATTTGAGCTATGGATACATAGTAGAAAAGAAAGAACAAATTTTTATTCTTCTTACATTTGTTACTTTCATGGTTCTTCTCTCTTATAGCCATTTTCTAGTGCTTTCTTGTTTGTGGAACTAATGCAAAAATGGTAGAGAAGCGCGACTTGCGCAACTTCTTCATTTTAGTCTATTTTCAGCACTTATTATTTTTAGGTATTTTTTAGTGCTTTTCTTTTGTGCACTCAATACAAAGGTGGATAAGAAGTGTGGTTCACCCTTCTTCTTCAACTTGGTCTCCTTTTAGTGATTTTTCATTTTTTACCTCCTTGCGGTGCTTTTCTATTTTAGATGTCCTTCACATTTGCGTGGTAAATACAAAGGAAGTAGAGAAATGTGGATTCATCATACTTCTTAAACTTGGGCTTTATTTAGTGCTTCTTTGTTCTAGTTTACTTTAGCACTTTTGTGTTTCTTCTTCACAGTTAGTCAAATTTGCAAAATTTTGGCTAAGTATGGATGTAGCAATTTTTTGGCCTACAAAACCCAAGAAAGTTCTTATCTATTTTATAGTTGAATACTAAGATATATGAAAACCATATCTAAAGAAAAAAATCCAAATAACCCACCAATTTCTTTGAGTTACATCTCGGTAGCCTTAGAGTTAATCCTGTCCTTTCTACTTGATCAACTTCTTCCTCTACTATTACTATATGATCCATAAATTTTGTCATTGCAACTCTCCCTAGTACTGCTCTAGTGGAACTTAAATAATAGGTACTCATACGACTATAATATCAGCTGACATAGCAGCTATAATGACCATAAATTAGCCCAATACATCATACCCCATATGGAATCATTCAAGCCCCTTAAATCTGATGGGACAACATAAAATCCCTACAATGAATTTGAAACCATTGTCTGAATATGATGGTATAGGTAAAAAAACTTATGAAAATTATAAGGATGTAGCCTCATATGCAATGATACACAATATTATAGAATAATATGTAATGATAAGGTTGTTAGTCATCTCTCTGAAAGGAAAAATGCTCTAGTAGTATAGGGCTCTTCCTAATCAGCCTATATCCACCTAGGCCCAGCTCACTAGTAAATTGGTAGAATAGTTCAATCAATAGGATGATCCTTTTTTTCTACTCAATCAATTCATTGTTATTCAAAAACATCCTCAAGAAGAGATAATTAATTTCAACATTATATTCAATCGTACTTGGTAGAGGGTATTTGATGGGCTAAGGCCAATGAATAAGCAAGCAATGTATTATTATCTGAGAGATTTCAATTTAGATATAAGCATAGTTATAAGACAGTATCAAGTGTTCACCTTCCCAAAAAAATCAAGAAGCTCTAAAATCTAAAAAGGACCTCATTGCTATTGGAAGGCTCCCCTCAAAAATGATAATACCTATCTTCCTAGATTCCCCACAGGCATCTAATACTAATTTTCCAAATCCTACTCTGGTTTCTAATGTGGATCTCCCTAAATAAAATGGAAAACCTTCTATACTGGTAATACAAGTCCCCCTTACTCCTCTAGCTTTATCCACTAATCCTGTAATCCTTGTATCATTTGTTTTATCAACTCTTGATCCTCAACTTGTAGTCTTATTAGACATAAAATCATTCATGAAGAATATGACCAATGAGATGACCTTAATGAAAAGAAGAGAAGCTAAGAGAAGTTTATAGCTAAGGATTTTTACCCAAGTGACAATATATCAAGCTCCCACAAGTAGCAAAAATCAAGAGAGGTCAAACATAGTTTATGCTAACAATGATAATGAACCTACCAACTCTTCAACTGAATCCAGTTTTTGGTGTTCTACTTGCAATGATAGCCATGGTGAAAGTTCATGTATGATTCATCAACATTTTGTCCAAAAAATAGCCATTGAGAAAGAAAAAAAGACTCATAAGGGGTAAGTAAATATGATTAGAGAAGAGTCTCACAATATTATGATACCTTTAGTAGAGCAAGTTTTCATCCTGGCAATATCAAGAAATAAGCTCCTACAAGTAGATACTTAGGAGCTCAATCCCTTGAAAGTATCTTGAGCTATAAGAAATCAGGTCGAGAAAAGGATCCCTCATAAAAATATTTCCCAAAGACGAGTTCAAAAAGCAGATTCAAAAATACGCAAAGAAACCCTCCCACATAAATAAATTGAAACCCAAGAATGTGCAAAGGATAAGTTAAGATATCCTTCTTTGACCAAGCGGTAAAGAATAGTGTGAGAAATAGAATATTACATCATTTGGATAATGTAAATGTACCTTTCTTGGTACATACTTAGGACTTTAGATTACTTTAGGGGAAGTTATCTTGTTACTACATACAATGTAATAAATACACAAGTGCCAAAGTGCAAGTTATAGATGTGCAAGTTGTCCCTTGCACATCTAGGTAGAGTGTTGGCCAAGGAACTTATTTCCTATATATGTATAGAACAAGTAAGTCATTGTGAGATATAGTCATATAGATTAGAGTGGCATGATGTAGCAGTGTGATTTAGTGTGATGGGGTATAATATGCTCAATGCCCATTCTTGAGTTGTAGCTATATTCATGGAGTGTTTATTTCCTCCACAACTACTTTTGTAAACATCTCCATAATTTCTACTTATAGTATATTTTAATAATCTCATAGATTTACTTTTTTTCATATTATTCTACATATTGTGTTTACTATCTCCCAATACATGTTGCATCAAAAGCTAATAGTGGTATCAAAGCCATGATAGATCAATAGGGAAACCACAATTATTATTAACTCTAAGTTTTTTGAGAATCTAATGTGCCATTGGACTAGTCATTATAAAAAATACTCAAAAGAGTCTTGGTGGTAGAATTAAGGGGAGCCACAAGTAAGGACAGAATGAAATATTTGATTCTAGAATACTGAAATTGTATATGGCTAGAGTCTTTCCACAAATTTTCAAGGGAAAACTTGTGAAGACTAGGACTTAGAACTTGATCCACTAGGTTTATGAATCAACTAGTGAAGCCCATCTAAGATATCTAGAAAAACTAACCTGGATGTTCTTTTATTATAGATAATTAATACTAAAATGATCGGGACACCTCCTAAAATAGAAATCTAGGAGATTTCAACTTCTTTGTTCATAGTGCATAGATTAGTTTTTGTAATATAATATCACTACAAAAGAGACTTTTGGAGTAGAATTATAGTGAATTTTGGAGACATGATATCTCCATTGATAGATTGGAAAATTCACAAGAAGTAAATTCCACATAAGCCTTGATCTAGAAGAAAAGGTTGCAAAAGCCTTGATCAAAAAGAAAAGGCCACATAAGCCTTGATCAAGAGGGAAAGGCCATAAAATCCTTGAAGAGAAGGTTATTGAAACCTTTAATAAAAGGCCATAGAAGCCTTGGTACTGGAGACAAGGCCAAAAATTCCTTAAAAAAAAGCCATAGAAGCCTTGATCCTAAAGAAAATTCTAGGAGGGAGTATCTAATTCAAAAGCAGATTTCATTACTAATAACTTTGATGTAGGAATTGGTAGATTTAGTGATCTATTAAAGCTTCCTATAAAAAGGTTAGTAAGAGTATTTTCTTTAGAATTAATCCAAAACCTGAAGCAAAAGAGATCAAGAGATATCATTGATGAAGAAGGACTAGGAAAGTCCTGCTTGAATATAGAGGTATCATAATCAGAGATCTAGGAGAAGATATCACCACAAACACTTCTAAGAGTAGAAGGTTGAAGATAATATCTCAAATAAGACCAGAAGGAGCTTCAAGAATTTGGAGAGGTCTCTTTGAGCAGCCAGTAAAATTCTTTGAGAGCCTTACTAAAGAAATTATCAAAGTAGTTCCAAGGAGAACTCATTGGAGATATTCAGTGAAAGATTTGGGATAATTGTTGCCATCTAAAAACATGCCCAAGAAAAATAATTTGGTAATGAGTGTTAAATCTTAGAAGACCTCAAGACATTCAAAATCTTGAGAAGATCCTATTTGAATTTAGAATTCAATAAGAATATTGAAGGAAGATTTAGATAGAAGAAGTCGATAAAATCTAGAATATTTAGAGATTATCTCTCATAGTAAGAAGGTGCCACTTCATAATTGAAGATCTCTTCTAATCTACATCAAAAATGAGGAGACTACAAGATGAGAACAAACCACAAAAAACCTAGTCTCATGAAAGAGAGTTGGAGACCATATTTTGGTGAAGATGAAGCTATTCAAGGTTACTTACAAAGAGTTGTACGATCTTACTCAAAACAACAACTTGATGATCTTAGAAACCAAGATATACATCCTCTATAGAAGTGGTGAAAAGGGATTTCAGAAAATAGGTAAGCAACTATTGGTGCAAGTAAATTCATTAAGTGGATTATTTTCAAATTTTTTTAAGCACCCTAATTGGAGTAAAGTTGTAAAAACAAGATTTGAATTAAGAGTCTTCAAATGTGCAAAAATAAAGGATTATTTAAGGTTCATTTACACTTTAGGGGTTGATTAGATTTTAGAATCTTAAACTATCTATCAACTACCTATCATCTACATTGGAAAGGAAATGAAGACTAACTCCTATTACCTTTCTTATACATAAATTTTAGAATAATTCTTGAAGATTCATTTCAAATTATTCTTGATTAGTTGTAGTAAATTATTTAAGTGCATTACTTTTGAGACTTGATTGGAGTGATAAGATGAAATTGTTAGTGCACTATTATTAGATTCATTTTACAATATTATTCTCAAAGATTATTTTTTGTATTTCATTAGAAGGGCATAAAAATAGAATTTGTCAAAGTGTCTATAGACACTATTAATACATTGTGATTTACAACTTTAAAGTGGCCTAAGGAAACCATAAAATCAGCTCAATCATCCAAGCATTGGAGATGAATATAACCACCATAAGAGCATCAAAAGAAGCCTCGAACGAGATTTGGTGAGTCTCAAGTTCAAAGCACAAAAAAAGGTGCATGAAAATAGCTTCTATCATATGGTTACAATATTGGATTTATTTATAAAATATCCAAGATAATAGGGTAAGGTGTCTAATCCAATGACAACTTCAAAAACCCTATATTGCACTCAGTATTCTACCTAAAAAAACCAGAATTTATGATCAACAAAGAGGAGTGCAAAAGAAAGTGCAACAAGGTTATCTTGTATTAAAACTATTGTACATGATAGTGCACTATTTATAATCTAGTTATATAGGGGAATAATGCAGATACAAAGGTGCCTAAAAGGCACTACTCTTACTTGAAAAACTAGTTGAAAGTAGTTGTATGTAACCAGCCATCCAATCCTAGCTCGAGAGCCATACGAACGACTCATACTCCTCACATTCAATAGCACTAAACCTACAATATACATGTACAAAATCATGGAAGCACAATGTTATTAAAGAGCAAGAGAGTCTATGTAAGGAGGGTGAAAATAAAATACAAGGAAAAATAAATTTGAAGCACCATTTGGAGTACTACGTACTCCATGTACATTCATTGAAAGTGGTTCTCAAGGCCTCCATACTCCTACTCCATATCCCTATGGAAGATTGTGTAGATGAAAATATGTAAAGAAAGAGAATTGCAAGGCTAAAAAGGTCTCAAAACATCTGTTCAAACTAGCAAGAGGGTCTAAATCCATGCAAAGAAGAAAGTAACACTTTTTTCTCAAGGGAAAACCTAGAAATCAATTCAAGAGAGCATGCATCTTCAAGGAGGAGTTACATGAACAACATGGTGCATTTGTTGCACTAATTACACTTGTCAAAAAGTAATATTGAGCGTTTCAATAAAGAATGTAATTTTATTACATTACAATAAGGGAGACAAAGTATTTGTTGGCACCAAACTCTCCTCAAGCACTCAAAGGTAATGGTCATGCCACTTGGTGCATAAGAAATGGATCATACCCATTTAAGGATGTCAATGACCAAAGTCAAGTAGCATTCTTCAATGTAAAACTACTCTCAAGCTATTTGAGCTGAAAAGGGCTAAGTTGCAACAGTCAAGAAGGTGTTTGAGCTTTTAATTCTAAGGCAACCGAAGTTAAAGGAAGAGACTATAAGGCACAAAATTTAGAATATATTAAATACAAAGCACTTCCATTAGAGGATACATCCAAATCATCCATGAAATCTACGTAAAACATAAGTCCAAGATTCTCCAAAATTAGTTCTGAATAGTGCTTGAAGAAAGGTAAAATCATTTCCTTTAATATGTGCTTTATTTCCATGGAGTTATAAGGTTTAAATCAAATACATTTATTTACATTGGAAGCCATATATCAAGGTAAATATTTTATCAAATTAAATCAAATATTTGCAATATAAATCCTAGGAGTAATAAGGTTTTCTACTTGGATAAATATTTAATATCTGCAAATATTAATTGTGATTTAATTTGTCCAAATATTAGGGAGTCATAAGGGCTACTACATTAAATAATTTAAGTGGAAAATTAGACACACACAACCTAATTTCCAAAATATTATTCATAAAGAGAGTTTTTTCATAGGTTGGATATTCATAATATTATTGTCTCATTCCTTTCAAAAGGAGACAAAAGATCCAAAATTATAGCCTCTTTAAAATATGGGAATAGTGCTTAGTTCAATAGGAGTAATAAAGGATAATAGGAATTGATTTTGGTATTTTACAAAACCTTAAAAAATCAATCAATATTGAACTATAATTCTACAAAAGTGCTATATCTTATCCATAGCATACTAGGGAGTCATAAAGTATTCTATAAAACTTGGTAATATCAAGCATGCATCATAGATTATCAAGTTACAAAATATAAGATTTACTCATAACCTAAAAATCCTTAGTAGTATATACTTACTTTATTTGGGAGACATAACGTAGTCTACAAAATAAGGAGTATTAATATAGGTTTTTATCAAATTAAGTTAATATTAATTGGGATTTTATACACACTGAGTACGGAGCCATAAGGTAGTCTATTCTATCCCAAAGAATACAGGTAATACAAATGTCTACTAGCATGTTAAGCAACACTATTAAAAGTGGATTAATAAAGATCCCAACATGGATTAAAAACCTGATGGACTACAGTGACCAAAAATAAAAATAAAAGGAAGAACCATTACAAACTAAAATAAGCTTTGAAATTAAAATCCATATATAGGAAGATTCGTCTAATTAATCTAAAGGGAATGCAAGATAAAAAAGGTTAAACAAGTTTTTATTAAAAAAAAAATGGAATAGCTTCAACTGTGCAAATATGGTTAGAAGATCTTATTAAGGAAATAGATAAACATGATGTTCCTAAAATAGACTTCAAAGATATCATATCATATCTATTGTGCACCTATTGCAATCAATATGGTCATGAAAATAAACTTGTTGGAGTTTCCATCCTTGCAAATACTGTGATGGAATAAATCACTCATCCTTTTCCTATCATCTTAAATTTAGATATTATAAGGGCTATGAGAGAATATTACTACAGATGATAAATTGTTATCTTAAATAACTTATTTCAGATGGATCTACTAACAATGATATCAAGGTTGATACTTGTGAAGAGTAGAAAAATAAGTCTTACACGGTGTACCAATCTAAAAAGCATACACCTAACTAATGCATTAATTGAAATCAATCATTAAAGCAAGAAATGAAAGACAAGATTGCATATGACAAGAAAGTGAATGTTTCTTCTATTAATTTTGAATAAAATCTTGGTTACAATCATGCCCCTCTTAGGGTCACCCAAATATTTATACAACTAACACAATTTCAAATCTCCAACGGGGTAGGTGCAATAAACAGACTTTCTAAATGGACACAAACTTCTCCAAGGTGTTGATGACCTTCTTCTCCATGATTAGAGGCATTTGCTTCCTTGCATCTCAAAATCCTATTAGTCCTACATGCAATAAAAAACAAGAAGCAATTAGCAACAAAGGAGACCTCTCTAATGAGGCTTTTAGGAGGTATTTGCATAAAAGGTAGTAAAACTAGCATGAAATAAATAAAGTGTAAGAAATATACTAAACTTATGTTAAACCTAAAAATATTGCTACAAACATATAAGCAAAGGTGGATCTAACTATCTATTGAATTAATTATGAAATTGAAAGCTTGGAAGCATGAAAAGGACCATTAGTGCCATAATTGTAAAAGTGAAGGGAAATGACTAAAAGCTCTAATTGCATCAGTCAAAGTCTCTACTAAAGCAAATTATTATGATATATGTCTAATATAATGTAATTAAAAAAATCCTAAATCTAGAAAACAAGGAAACTGAAGATGACAACCTAACTGCGGGTCTTATGCGCGGTGAGCATTGTCCATCATGATTGATAGCCATGGCTAAGCTTGAAACATTTTTGCCCTCTCAATTTGGCATCCAATATGCAATTCTCCTTTAGTAATTGATGATCAAGGGTTGCCACTGTGTCCTTTGATAGATTTGGCAGTTGAATTACTCAGTTGGTGCACAGATTGCACGAATTAAAGTTTCTTGAATCTCCTAGCCTCCTAGGACTTCCATGACATGTGATCTCCAATTGGGCAGCAAAAGTGTTCCTCTTAATGCATGTAAGTGAGTATGCAATTCGATAGGGCTTCATTGCATTTCAACTTAATATTCATCTACATTTTTTATCCTAATTTGAGGGGGGTTTATAGCATTTTCCAAGGGCTAGGGGTGGCTTCATGAGGAAGCCAAAACCAATATTAGGTAGTTGAGCTTGTTGGATGGAAGGATCTGGAACGTTCCTCACTCAAACCACTCTAATCCAAAATCAGTTGGCTGGTTGAACCAAATTTGAATTGGTCAAAGGCCAATTGACTTTGAGATCTGACCGCAACTAACAGGTGTGGTTAGCTCTACTAACTATGGGTGTCAGTAGTGGCTAGCACTAACTAGGCAAAGGTGCCCAAATTGAGTGGTAAAAAGCAATGCTATACCTTGATATCTATCCAAGGTCTTCCATATGGTCTTCTAGCATGTCCCATATGAGTAGTCATCTCAATATGACATGTTTTAGGTGTCTACAAATACCCCTTTTGAGATGCGTTATAAGATCAAACAATACTGAAAAAAAATAAACCTCCTAAAATGATGTCGTATGTTGCATGATGATAATTGGTCTGATCAACATTATATGCCCAAGTCCTACAAAGAGGACGTGCATCCTATAATCATTTATTCCAACCATATGGAAGGCTTAATTTTGAAAGAGTTTGTACTCGTCATTAGACATTTAGGTAGCTTTGGTGCTACAATAGGAGTTAGGCCTATATAACCAAAAGGAAGAGAGCTACAAACTAACTGTCATATTTGTTTTTTTCTCCAACAAAAGGGTAAGTTTATGATTGTCTTTGGCAATGATTCATAAAATGAATGCAATTTTGACAAGATCTAGGGATCTACGATCAAGGGATCTTCTATTGACTTTGATTATGATTATGATATTATGACTACCCCCTCAAACGATGAGTTGATGAGGGTAATGATAATTAAATGAAGTGATGAGTCACTTGACCACTATGAATGATCATAAACAAATTAAGATTTAGCATTTGAATTATTGGTAAGGCCTAATTAGCTTTGATTGCAACTATTAATAGTATTTGTCCATTTCTATCCCATGGAGCGGTCCAACCACGAAGGCCTTCTTAGGGAATAGAAATGAAGACAATTCTAATTAGGCTTATGTTGAATCATATTGTTGATGATTTGCTAAAAATATCATAGGAGAATTGTGATGAATATCTCATTCCTTTAGAGCAGTCCAATCGTCTGGGCCTTCTTAGGGATTGAAATAAAGCATACAATTTAGCGATGACTAATTTACCCCAAATGTCCTTATGGTAATTTACTCATCTTATCATATTGCATTTATTGCAAGTCACTACAACTACCAATTGTATAGGGTAAATGATTGAATATGAGGCACATTTGGATTTTAATGTTATCTGATTTTTTGTTAATTTTGAAGATTTTGAATTATCTAGTCTGGTGGGTATTTTTAATTTGTTGTTTTATAACTCTCCACAATGGGAATTGAGAGGATTTATTGTATTTTACTAACTGTATCTTTTAGAAGTGGTTAAGAAGGTCAAATTCCTTGATCGTAGCTCAGACCCATAAGCAGAAAACCCTAATTTAGGGATCACAGTTATCATATTCCGAAACTAAATTCAAAAAATATATAAGGTTTTTCCTCTTTGAAAATTTTTATTATTTACCTGAAATTGCCAGTAAAACTGAGAGCTCTGGGAGGTAAAAAGTGAATTCTAATATGGAATGCTACCACAAACATCACTGATTCCCTCCTATCAACACCAATGTCCGACCAGCCGAAAGCTTCGACCAGTGGGGGAGCTAGTGTGTCCAAGGTAACACACAAACTAAGAGCACACTTACAAATTACCAGATTAAAAATTAACCACACTAAGTAATGGGTTAAACAAACCACATTAAACTATCGGTAATGAACCTCACCCTAGTTAGGTTTAGCATAGGTTAGATTAGAGGGGAGGATTTTAATTTCAAGGTTTATTTTGGGAGGGAAATGACCCTAAAAAGGTCATGTTCCCTAGCCGCGGGTGGCAAACGCGATTTCCAATTGGTAGATTGGGGACCACGAATGTTAGTCACGACGAGATTTAAATCCCAATGGTCACATTTTTTACCGCCTTTTCGACCATGGTTCTGACCCACAGTGCGACGTCCTTAGAAAAATTTTTCAATTTTTTTCATTTTTCTTTAAATTTTTGGAAATTAATGCATTTTATTGTAATTTTGAAGTGCTTTTATTTGATTTTTTGAAATTTTTCGATCATGTTTTTGCATGTTTTTACATTTTCATGATATTTTTTTATTTGTTTGTCATTTTTGAGTCATTTTTAATTATTTTTCTTATTTATTTGATTGCTTTCACTAAGAGCTTGATGAATAGAGTGAGGGAGATTGATCTCCCTCATAACTTACACTGCACTCTAATTGACATGGAGTAGGATTGGTTTACTGCCATGGAATTTTGGTACATCTTGGACCTCTCCACTATTAGACCTAACCAAACATACATGAATGCATTGGATTGTCACTAAGATGTGCGAACCAATACATTTCATCTTTCGATGGGTGAAATAACTGTTACTCTAAAGGATGTCTACCACATATTTAACCTACCTATTGATGGCAAGGCCATCACCTCCTCTCCTACCATGATGAGTAAGGTTGTATTTGATGCTATCTTTGGAAAATGAAGCATCAAGTCTTAGGGTTGGATTGATCATGGAGGAATCCACATCAAGGAGTGGTACCAGGCCAGATTATTTTCATAATGGTTGTGTTTATGCACTTGATCATCCATATAGGCCTCCTAGATTCATCGGTTGTGAGGTGTTGTAATCACAATGACACTGAGAGGGGGGTGAATCAGTGTGATCTTTAAAATTTCTAAAAACATATGGTTTTAAATCCAGCAACAGTTTAAAATAGATAAAAGAAATATTAAATGCATCAAGAAAGCATCACACATAACACAGCAATTTTAACGAGGTTCACCAATGTGGCTACTCCTCAAAAATGGTTGCTTGGACTACCATCCAAATCCAGCCTATGCAAAGCAACAACTTTACAAATTTTTACTAGCACCAACTGGAAAGAGCAACAACCCTTCAATTTTTTTGCACCAACAGAAGGGAGCACCAACCCCCAAGACACCAACTACTACTGGAAGAAGCACCAACTTCTTATGCCAAGCTGCAACTTGGACATTACATGAAATAATAAAAACTTACAAAAACAATACTTTCACCTTATTACCCAGTCTACAGTTTACAATCACTCTACTTCTGCTGTGCCAAAGCTTTGCACAACCAGTCTGCTACACGATTCGCTTTCTACACACAACAGTCATAAATCACACCTTCTACAGCTCTCTGTGCACTAACACTTTGCAAATATTCGATACGCCCTCTTTACTTCAACTCCAACGAACTATCACTTCGCACACTCTTTGAATTGAAACGACTCACTCTCTGCTCGACATCAACTTCTATCACACTTCACTCCGCTTCTCAACCTCGAAACAACCCTCCTTTTATAGAAGAAAATTCAAGATCAATTCTTAAACCATAGTCGGTTGTAACCCTAGAACGTCGGTTGCAAACCCTAAGAATGTCGGCTACCAAACCCTAGAATTTTTTTGCTGCTAAAACCTGGAGATTGTCGACTGCAAACCCTAAAAATGTCCGCTGTAAAACCCTAGAAAATGTCGGCTTCAAAACCCTAAAAAAATGTCAGCCTCAATTCAACTTGTTTGCCTCAATTCAACTTTGTCGGCCTCAACCGCTACTGCCACCTCTGTCACCTTTCTGTAACTGTTGCTGCAAAACAAAAACATGTGATATCGTGATGCTTTTTGTAGCCATATGCCTTCATGTCCTTGCTATCGTGAAATCACGACCATTTTGGCCTTTGATAGCTTTGCCACCATTCTTGTCACAAAATCGTGACACTTCAAACTTTTGTAGACGTCATCCTCATTCTTGTCGCAAAATCGTGATGCTTTTGGCTTCCAACGGCTTTTCTTGCACCCTATCACGAAATCATGACACTTTCAGCTTTTGTTGATGTCATCCTCATTCTTGTCATGAAATCGTGATGCTTTCGGCTTCTAGAGGCTTTTCTTGCAGCCTGTCATGAAATTGTGACACTTTCAATTTTTTTGATGTCATCCTCATCTTTGTCGCAAAATCGTGACACTTTCGGCATCCGTACATTTCTTGCTTCATGCGGTAGCGAAATCGCTACAACTTTGTGCCTTGTGCTTTCGACTTGCTTCATCTTTGAGTTCTGCACTTTTGACTGGTAGTGAAATCGCTATACCTGCGTTGTGCACTTTTGGACTTGTAGCAAAATCGCTACACCTTCGTGTTGTGCTTTTTCAACTTGTAGCGAAATCGCTACACCTTTGTTTTGTGCAAATTTGACACGTAGCAAAATCGCTACACCTTTGTTTTGTGCACTTTTGATTCGTAGAGAAATTGCTACACTTTTAAGTTCTGTATTTTTGACTTGTAGCGAAATCACTACACCTTTGTGTCTTGCAGTTTCGACTTGTAGTGAAATCGCTACAACTTTTCACTTAACACTTTCTCCCTGCTTTGGCCAACGATAATTCAACATGTAGCGAAATCGCTACAATTTCTCGATTTAGCTTCTTGGCCTCCAACATGTCACGAAATCACGACAGTTTGCCTTGCACCTTCTCTCTCCTCATTTTTTTCGTGAAATCGTGACATTTCCAGCTGCGTCTTCTTTCTCCTCATTTTGGTCATGAAATCGTGACATTTCTGGCTATGCTTTCTCTCTCCTCCGACTTGTCGTGAAATCACGACATTTTCAGCTACGCCTTCTCTCTCCTCATTTTTGTCGCGAAATCGTGACAGAAAACATGTCACAATATCGCGACAATTTTCTAACTTGTCTTTTTCTTTGAATTTTTTCTATCTTCTGCATCTGAATGACTCATGAACTATCTGTCCACTACATCATTAGATCTAGCTGCCTGTGTTGACAACAATGACAAACTTATTGCACCTCCTTGCTCAAAAATCTCCTCCTTTGGAATTGTTGGCAACACCTGTGTACATTCTTGTAACTCTTCTCCCCCTTTGTCAATAATACCAAAGGGCTGCTGTAGAATCCCCCTGAGTCCATCCTCACAATTCTTAGGCACAATTTGTTGCATCTGGCACAAATTATGATCATGAGCACAAGAATAGTCAAATACTCAAATGCTCCCCCTGAGAAAGTGATCTCTATAGCTAGTCACTTCTTAGGAAGTGTGACTACTCCTAATTTGGTTCGAAGGTACTCAAACACTTCTTTGGGCAATGGTTTTGTAAATATATCTGCTACTTGTTCTGTGGTTGGGACAAAATCCAATTTAACTTCTCCTTCTGCAACTTTCTCCTTCAAGAAATGATACCTTATAGCAATGTGTTTTGTTCGTGAGTGCATTACTGGATTCTTAGAGATGTTGATTGCACTGGTGTTATCACACTTAACTGATATTGGTTCACTGAAATTAATACCTAGATCTTTCAAAGTTTGTTTCATCCACAAGACTTGTGTACAACATGTTGCTGCTGCAATATATTTTGCCTCAGCTGTAGATAAAGAAACTGACTCTTGCTTCTTACTGTGCCATGCAACCAATCTGTCCCCCAAATAGAATGCACCACCACTGGTACTCTTTCTATCATCAACACATCCAGCCCAATCTGCATTTGAATATGATATAAGAGTGAAGTCTTTGCCTTTTGGATACCACAACCCATACTCCATGGTGCCCTTGAGATACCGAAAAATCCTTTTTACTGTTGTCACATGAGTCTCTTTGGGACTGGTCTGAAATCTAGCTACCATGCAACCGCTCGTAGAATATCGGGTCTAGTGGTCATTAAATATAATAGACTTCCAATCATAGATCTCGTACATGGTTTGGTCTACAGGTGGAGATTTATCTTCTTTACTCAATTTGCAACCTGTTGTCATGGGAGTTTTGACTGGCTTACAGTCCTCCATAGTGAACCTTTTTAGCATTTCTTTCACATATTTGATTTGGGAAATGAATATGCCTTTCTCATTTTGATTAACTTGTAGCCCAAGAAAGTAAGACAGTTCACCAATCATAGACATTTCAAATTCATTTTGCATCTTATTTGCTAAGTCTTTACAAGATTCATCTTTGTTGCTGCCAAATATGATATCATCTACATAGACAACTAGAACAATGAGATGCCCACCTTCTGTTTTTACATACAGATTACTATCCACTAAACCTTTCTTGAATCCCTGTTGAGAGAGATAGTTATCTAGCCTAGCATACCGTGCCCGTGGTGCTTGCTTTAATCCATACAGTGCTTTCTTTAATTTTTAGACAAGGTCAGGATCCTTACTAATTTGAAATCCATCCAGTTGTTCAATATAGACCTCTTCTTCGAGTTTCCCATTTAAAAAGGCAGATTTTACATCCATCTGATACACTCTAAAGTTTTTGTGAACTGCTAAGGCCAGAAACATTCAAATTGCTTCTAATATGGCCACTGGAGCAAAAGTCTCTTCAAAATCAATGCCTTTGACCTATGCATATCCTTTACAAACCAGTCTTGCTTTGTTCCTAATGACCTGTCTGTCTTCATTTAATTTGTTTTGAAATATCCATTTGGTGCCGATTACATTCTTGTTTGCAGGTCTAGGTACTAATTCCCAAGTTCTATTCTTTTCAATTTGATCTAACTCTTCATTTATTGCCTTCATCCATCTATCATCTTTGCTTGCTTCATCTATGTTTTTGGGCTCAATGCTGGATAGAAGAGAGTAATTACTTATTACTTTCTTTCTTGTCTAAATGCCAGCTATGGGATATCCAATTATTTGGTCTCTAGGATGATTTTTTTTCCAGCAGTCCATTTTGAATTTTTTGTTTTCTTGCACCTCTGAGTCATCTGATAAGTTATCTGCATCAACCGTAGACATATTTTTTGTTCCATGCACCTCATCTCCTTCAATTACTTCTTCATATATTGGGTAGTTTTCTTCAAAGTTAACTATTTGTTTCCTCCCTTCATCGAATTTAACATCTGCACTGTCCACAATTTTCTTGAGTCTCTTGTTGTAGCATTTGTAAGCTTTGCTATTTGGAGAATAACCAACAAAAACACCTTCATCTCGCTCTATCTTCAAACTTCCCAAGGTTGTCATCAGTTTTTTTGATGTAGCACTTACAGCCAAATACTTTGAGATGTTTTGCTGTTGCTTTTCTACCAAACCACAACTCATAAGGTGTTTTGCATTCATGAGTTCTTAACATGTATCTGTTTTGAATGTATACTGCTGTGTGAACTGCTTCTTTCCAAAATCTATCTGCTATTTTATTTTCTGCTAGCATGGTGCGTGCCATTTCCTATATAGTTATGTTATTTCTCTTTACTACACCATTCTGCTGAGGAGTTCTAGCTACTAAATATTGTCTCCTGATACCATGTTTTTCATAGTATTCTGTAAATTCATTTGAAATGAATTCTCCTCCTCTGTCTGATCGTAAGCATTTAATGTTTTTTTCTGTTTCATTCTCAACTAGCTATTTGAAGGTTCTGAACATTTCAAAAGCTTTTGTTTTATCTTTTAGGAAGAATATCCATGTCATTCTCGAATAATCATCGATACACAACATAAAGTATTTGTCGTCGTTTATGCTTTGAGTTCTCATGGGTCCACACAGGTCAGTATGAATAAGTTCCAAAGGCCTGCTAGTGTGGTACTCTTTTTATTGAATGATACTCTGGTTTGCTTTCCCTTCTGACATGAAGCACAAACACTGTTTGAAGGTTTCTTAATGGTTGGAATATCTCTCACTGCTTGTTTAGAGCTGATTTTCACCAAATTATCAAAACTTATGTGTCTAAGCCTCTTATGCCACAACAAGTTCTCTTCTTCTTGTCCAATAAAACATGTACCTTCTAAAGTTTTTGAGAGTGTGTACAGATTACCAGATGTCCTTGAACCAGTTGCTATCAATTTCCCACTGTTTATTTTTCTGACTTCACAACCCCGCTTCTTGAAGACTACTTCATGACCTTTATCACAGATTTGACTAGCACTTAACAGGTTATGTTTCAAACCATCCACAAATAAAACTTCTTCTGACTTGATTTTCCCTTCACTAATTTTGACAAACCCTTTTCCTATAATTTTGGCTCCATCATTATTTCCAAAATTCACAGAGCCACCCTCATATTTCTGTAGTTTTTCAAAAAAAAAATTATCACCTGTCATATGACTTGAGCACCCACTATCAAGGATCCACGATACACATTTATTCTGGGCTCTAAAAGCTATCTGCACTATTAAAGACTCATTTTCTTCCCTGAGCTGTTCTTTATGTTTCCATTTTGTTTTAACTGTGGTATTGGGTTCTAGCTTGGATTTCCCCTTTTCAGAATTTTGCACATATCCTTCAGAAGGAATTCTATTTTGTTTTACCATATATGGTTGAATTCTTCTTTTCTGAGATTTATTTGAAACAGAAGTTCTATGACAGTTTCTAGCAATATGCCCAAAGTTGTGACAGTTAAAGCATTCTACTACATAACTCATTAGAGGAGCAAAAGCATTTCTACTAGTGAAACTTCTTGGACCTATATTATACTTGCAATCAACAATTTTATGCCCATAACCATTACATTTAAAGTAGAAACCATAGAAATAATGATTGAACCTGAAATATGGTCTTGGCTAAGTTGTTGTAGGAGCCTTAGATCTTCTTTTCTTTTGATGTGTGACCTTTGTAAAGCCATCATTGTCAGCTCCTATTTTAGGACTGGCATTACTGCTTTCTTTTGCCTGATTTGTTTTTCTGTCAACAGCCTGTTTCTTGTCTTTACTCTTTTCACATTCAACATTGCTTGCCTTTTGTCCATTTGATGATTCTCCTTCAGTAAAGCCTAGACCGAATTTGATACCTGTGGGTCTTTGATCGCTTAGGATTTTGTCTAGCTTTATCAAACTTTCTTCACGTTTTAAATGACAACTAATTTTTTGATCCAGCTCTTGTATCTGTATTCGAAGACTAACATTTTCTTCTTCCAATTTGCAACAGTAATCTATCTTCATGGTTACCTGTACTTCAAGATCTTCAAACATTTTCTTGTACTCTTCTGTTTGTGTTTTTAGACTGGCTATAATGTCATTTGCATCCTCAAGATTCCTTAACAGTTTTTTATTCTTTCTTTTCTCAGATTTCCATTCCATAAGAGCAGAAACCAGCTCACCTTCTAAATCAACTTCAGCCTCACCTTTTTCAATAGATACTTTAGAGTTCATTCCTTCTCTCTTTTTTGTGTTTTATGCCTCTTCTGATTCTTCTACTTCAAACGCCATAAAGAGAGCCTCACCTATTCCTTCTTCAGAGTCTTCACTAGAACTGTCTTCTAAAGATTCTGCATTTCGGGAGATAAAGCTTTTCTTTTTGAAATTGCCTTTTCTGAAGTTTGTTTTCTTCCTCCATTCACCTCTTTCTTGATGCTGAGTTTCTTCACCTTTGTTCTTGTCATTGAGAGGAAATTTGGTAGCAAAGTGTCCAATGCCTCCATAATTGAAACATTTAAAAGGTAGCTTTCCTTTGTATTTTCCTTTTCCTTTTCTCAACTTTCTGACAAAATTTGCTTCCATTTCATTTGAAGCATCCTCTTCTTAAGACTCTTATTTTGTGCTTTTGCCTTTTAGGGCTTTGAAATTTGCTTCTCTATCTGTGGTATTAGACCTTCCTATTCTCATTTCAAAAGCATTCAAAGAACCATGCATCTCATCCATACTAAAATGATTTAGATCTTTGGCTTCTTCTATGGCAGAGACTTTAGAATCAAATCTAGGAGGGAGCGATCTTAATACCTTTTTCATGATAGCAGCATCGGTTAATTCTTCGCTGAGACCTCTGATTGAATTGGTGATCCCATTGACTCTTTGCATGAAAGTCTCTATGTTCTCATCATTGTCCATCTTTAAAGATTCGTATTGAGCTCGATGTGCTTGAAGCTTGGCCTCCTTGATCCTATCATCTCCTTCATGGATGTTCTCTAGTTTATCCCATATATCTTTTGTTCATTCACAATTTATGACCTTGACTAGCTCACTCGTCCACTAGTCCACACATGATGGCATTTTTTGCTTTTGAATCATATTCAAATGCCTTTTTACCAGAGATGTCCGTTGGAGCGGTGGCAGGAGCTTTGTAACCATTAACTACTGCACCCTAGATGCCAAAACCTAAAGCACTGAGATATGTCTGCATTCTAATTTTCCAGAATGCATAATTAGTCCCATCAAACAATGGTGCTTTGTTTGAGGAGAAACCTTCACCACTTGCCATTGCATAACTTCCAAAATCACCTTAGCTGTTTAAGCCTATTCAGGAACTTGGATCTGATACCAATTGTTGTAATCACAATGAAACTGAGAGGGGGGTGAATCAGTGTGATCTTTAAAATTTCTAAAAACATATGGTTTTAAATCCAACAGCAGTTTAAAATAGATAAAAGAAATATTAAATGCATCAAGAAAGCATCACACATAACATAGCAATTTTAACGAGGTTCACCAATGTGGCTACTCCTAAAAAATGGCTGCTTGGACTACCATCCAAATCCAGCCTATGCAAAGCAACAACTTTACAACTTTTTACCAGCACCAACTGGAAAGAGCAACAACCCTTCAATTTTTCTACACCAACAGAAGGGAGCACCAACCCCCAAGACACCAGCTACTACTATAAGAAGCACCAAATTCTTATGCCAAGCTGCAAATTGGACATTACATGAAATAATAAAAACTTACAGCAACAATACTTTCACCTTATTACCCAGTCTACAGTTTACAATCACTCTACTTCTGTTGTGCCAAAGCTTTGCACAACTAGTCTGCTACACGATTCGCTTTCTATGCACAACAGTCGTAAATCACACCTTCTGTAGCTCTCTGTGTGCTAACACTTCACAAAGATTTGATACACCCTCTTTACTTCAACTCCAATGAACTATCACTTCGCACACTCTTTGAATCGACACGACCTGCTCTCTGCTTGACACCAACTTCTATCACACTTCACTCCGCTTCTCAACCTCGAAACATCCCTCCTTTTATAGAAGAAAATTCAAGATCAATTCTTAAACCATAGTCGGTTGTAACCCTAGAACGTCGGCTGTAAACCCTAAGAATGTCGGCTGCCAAACCCTAGAATTTTTTGGCTGCTAAAACTTGGATATTGTCGACTTCAAACCCTAAAAACGTCCACTGTAAAACCCTAGAAAATGTCAGCTTCAAAACCCTAAAAAAATGTCGACCTCGATTCAACTTTTTCGGCCTCAATTCAACTTTGTCAGCCTCAACTGCTACTGCCACCTCTATCACCTTTTTGTAACTGTTGTCGCGAAACAAAAACATGTCGCGATATCGCGACCCTTTTTGTAGCCGTATGCCTTCATGTCCTTGCTGTCGTGAAATCACGACCATTTTGGCCTTTGATAGCTTTGCCACTGTTCTTATCATGAAATCGTGACACTTCAAACTTTTGCTTCGGCTTCCAGTGGCTTTTCTTGTACCCTATCGCTAAATCATGACACTTTCAGCTTTCGCTGATGTCATCCTCATTCTTGTCGTGAAAATGCAACGCTTTCGGCTTCCAGAGGCTTTTCTTGCACCTGTCGCGAAATCGTGACACTTTCAATTTTGTTGACGTCATCCTCATCTTTGTCACGAAATCGCGACGCTTTCGGCATCCGTACATTTCTTGCTTCATGCGATAGCAAAATCACTACAACTTTGTGCCTTGTGCTTTCGACTTGCTTCATATTTGAGTTCTGCACTTTTTACTGGTAGCGAAATTGCTACACCTGCATTGTGCACTTTTGGACTTGTAGCAAAATCGCTACACCTTCGTGTTGTGCTTTTTCAACTTGTAGCGAAATTGCTACACCTTTGTTTTGTGCAAATTTGACACATAGCCAAATTGCTACACCTTTGTTTTGTGCACTTTTGATTCATAGCGAAATCGCTACACCTTTGAGTTATGTATTTTTGACTTGTAGCGAAATTGCTACACCTTTGTGTCTTGCAGTTTCGACTTGTAGCGAAATCGCTACAACTTTTCACTTAACACTTTCTCCCTACTTTGGCCAGCAAAAATTCAATATGTAGAGAAATCGCTACAATTTCTTGACTTAGCTTCTTGGCCTCCAACATGTCACGAAATCGCGACAGTTTGCCTTGCGCCTTCTCTCTCCTCATTTTTATCGCGAAATCATGACATTTCCAACTGCGTCTTCTTTCTCCTCATTTTGGTCGTAAAATCGTGACATTTTCGGCTGTCCTTTCTCTCTCCTCCGACTTGTCACGAAATCATGACATTTTCAGCTGTGCCTTCTCTCTCCTCATTTTTTTCACGAAATCGCGACAGAAAACATGTCGCGATATCGCGACAGTTTTCTAACTTGTCTTTTTCTTCGAATTTTTTCTGTCTTCTGCATCTGAATGACTCTTGAACTGTCTGTCCACTACATCATTAGATCTAGCTGCCTGTGTTGACAACAATGACAAACTTCTTGCACCTCCTTACTCAACATGAGGTTCCCTTGGAACCTCCTATCTAAGACCATGGAGTTTATGATTAGCTCGATCAAGCAACCTCTCATTCTATCATGGGGAAGCACCCTTCTAGCGTAGCTCTATCACAAGCTATACCATATTACATGCTGTAATCAAGTGGGAATCGGTTGCAGTCTACTTCTTAAGATTTGGAGTTGGCAGCATATTCAAATAAAGTGCCTCAAATATTTACCTCTAGATATCATTGATATCGATGCAGCTCATCAATTCTATGCAACCTGTTGGCCTTGGGAGCAGGAGGGGTTTAGGAGTAGGTCTCATGCAGGAGATGTAGACCATTATATCACTAGAATATCATAGCTTCACCCTACATAGATCGAGTGGTGACCATACATGGGCTACCCTATCTAGCCAAAGGTGGACAAATACTTGCACCAGATGCATAGAGATAGGTGGGTTATCAGCTGTAAGGTCGATATACATAAGTATCAGTACTTCTCTTACATCCTACGATAGTTTGGGATTCATTAGGATGTCCTACAGGTTCCTACTATCTATAGAAACTTGGTCCTAGAGAGGGACCTGATTTGGACCCAATGGCTCAACTGAAGGATGATGAAGATGAATTTTAAGAGTCAGGCCTACTATATGTAGGCACTACTGCTAATTACCATGAATGGTGGACTAGCCTATAGTGGCATAAAGAGGGACCTCTAGGCTAACCAGTGGAAAAGTTTGCAATAGAGGGTATAAAGGGCTCAAAGGTGGACCTTCATGGATGTAGGGTCCGTCAGAGGACCAAGGGTGCATGGGGTGTAGGGGCCACTACAGAGGAGGACCCATAGGTAGAGGTAGAGGAGGAGGTATCTGAAGAGGGTGAGGCACATCCTAATAGTGAGGTTGTAAAGTTGAGGGCACATGTTGTCAACCTCTAGACTTAGATTAGGTGACTTTGCACCCGATTCCTATATAAGGACACCACTATCGCCACTCTAGAGGTGAAGCTATCTCGTGGCTAGAGCCAATGGTGCAGCTATGAGGAAGAGAGGCAACTATTTGACCATAGGTGGCTATAACAGACATCGAGATTGAGAAGATCACTGGTCAGTGTGATATTCTACAGGTGACACTGGATGTAGTGACTGTTGAGCATGACTTACTCAAGATGACGAGTGTGGCTCCCTCACCTATACAAGCTATCATGGCACCTCCTACGATACCATATACTCCAAGGATTACATATTTTGACCTGATGGTAGAGATTATGTGGTTACTTACCCTCATGGATAAGGGTAATGATTAGTACAAAGTAGATATAGCATACAATTCTAAACTAGAGGGTATTATTAGGCTTCTAGGTGGACAAGTTCTGGAGAGGACCACTACTATAGGGTCACAGCAGAGAAGGACCAAGACCAGGGATACGGGGTAGTATAGTGCACAATCTAGCCATAGGACTACCTTGCATGCACCGAGTATAGTTGGTCCAGGCTGAGTGTAGGGTCCCCAACAAGACCGATAGTAGGTTCCAAAGTAGGCCCCTAGGGATGAAATTAAGGGAGGCAAAGAGGGCTTTGACATAGGGGGATCAAGGGGTGCAGGCCCAGGTTAGCACATTGGCATGGCATAAATTTTACTACTTTTTGTACCATTTTGGTGTAAGGTCTAAGGACCTACATAGTTGTATCCTACAAGCATTTTGATGTACCCTACTATGATGTACATTTGACACACACACACACACATATATATATATATATATATATATATGATATGATAGTTCATTTCATTACATGTGTACTTTATTTTTGGTATTTTATGTTTATGTTATGCACATGGATGCAATGCTTATATTGGTTTAATGTTATATGATGTGATGTATAGATGACATGCACTAGATAGTTATGTGATAGATGATTAGATGCTATGAGTTATGTATGTAGATGGAATACTTATGATGGATGCATATGAATACCATATTTTGATGTTGAATGCATGTATACTTTGCTTCACTTGTATGCATTTAATTTATGATGTTATGACATAGTTTATGCCTTGTATGTATTACATAATTTTTCTATGATGATATATAGAAATGAATATGTATGCTTTTGAAAGCATGTATACGGAAGCATAGGCACGCTGGGTGCGATGGAAACAAAAGCAGTTGTATTAACGAAACGCTAAGTGTATGAAAAAGGGAAAGCAAAGCATGAATGAAACTAGATGTAACGCAAAAAACAAAGGTGCAGCCTCTTTTATTAATTTTTCTTATGATCAGGATACAATACGTCTCCCCCCTATTTTTTTTGGGGGCTCAGAGCATTCGATACAATTTTTCTATAGCAACATATGGTGCACTTCCCTTTGGGATCTTTCGTGTGCCCACATTCAAAATGGGTGGGCCAAATGTCACCGCCGCTTGCATGAATACATTCTTAGCTCCTTTTTGCCCCTCTAGTGTTGAGATCCTTTGTACAAAGAAATAGCAAATGATTAATAACACATGCGGATGGAGGGAAACATGCAATCCCCAAGGCCTCCGGTTAATGCATACACGAAATAACTAAAACAGTGATCAAAACTTATCAAAATGGAATGAAATTTAAACAGAAGCATGAAAACACTTGTATCATTCTAAATTTTCTGCACCCTTACCTTCAGGCTAAAGGATCCATGCCCGAAAGTGGGATGGGACAATACCTCGGACTGAGAGGCCCTTTGAAGGTCCCGCATCTTGGGGGAGGAGTATTAAGGTGATTTTTTGACGGATGGTGGGTTCACCAGGAAACTTTTGAATGGCAATTTCCACGCCTAGGTTGGGAATGTGTTTGATGTGTTCAATTTTATCTTTAATCATTCAAATCCTAGGTTTGGCCAAATGAATCTAAACTGTTCTATATGAAATGCAGATTTAAATGAATACAAAAAATAGATTTGAACAGAAAACACAGAGAATAAGCTAGATTAAAAAGCCATATCTAATCCGGATGTCTGATGGAGGTTCTAATTTTGAAGCAGTCAGGATCGCCTCTGATATGACAAAATCATTTGTGATTAGACAGGATCGTCTGAGATCTGATGAATTTGTCAGACGAATTTGTCAGAGACCTGTAATCAGAGAAATAGACGCAGAACACAGAAAATGTAGCAATGCTAACAGAGGAAAACGATATAAAATGACAATATAGATACCAAATGATAATTACGAATAGAAATTCAAGTAAATTATAGTATTCTAATGAAAAATTATGATCTTATCATGCACTTAAGCTATATGGGTGAACTCCAAGATGCAAAATAGTAATAAGTCTAACTAATGCAAAGCAAAACAATAGATAAATGGAGAAAGAATGCAAACTCAGGGCACTGATTGCCCCCAATGTTGACTAGTCGAAATCGTCTCGAATTGGTGCAAGATCGTCCAAGATTGTACAGGATCGTCTACGATGATCCGAGCTTACTTCGGCTGAAAAACAATAAAGTTCCTACAAACAAACTTGGACAAATACGAAGGCAAATGGTGATTTAAGATGGTCTAATGCAAATAGAACTCGTGTTACAGGAAAATTCAGCTAGGGGAATGTCAAGGGGAGGGCCTAAGATTAAATAGGCATAGGAAGGAGGTTGGGAGGTTGGAGATCATCCCAATTTGGGAGATCTCCAATGGGGGAAGTCTCTAACCGCACAGACATGCTTTTGCCCCGGTTAGAGACACCGTTGAAATAGAAGCTAATTATGAAAAATTAGTTTTGGGACGAAATTGTCTAAACGTTCTAGTCCAGACGAAATCGTCCGATCTGAGGCGATATCGTCTGATCGGCGATGATATCGTCCAACGGTCACAACAAATCCTAAAAATGGCATGGAAAATGAAGAAAGCGGTTAAAAGGCGATTCGAGGTTGAAAATTTGAATTTGAATTATTACTAAGGTAATTTTAATTATTGCTAAGGTTTACTGCGCCAATTTTAGGGTGCTACATTTTGCCCCCTCTTTAGCATATTTTTTGAAGAAAATGCATTAAATATGAGTTATCGATCTACGAGAAAGCAAAAATTATTCCCATTTTTAGGCGACGATTCTAGGTCGAATCGTATGATAGCTTACTATGGTGCCCCCTCCATGTTTTTACCCAAATCGAACGTTTGAGGTAAAAACGCGAAAAAGCAAAAAAATTTTAAAAATGTTGTTTAAGTGTTTTTGAATAAAATTAAGAAAAATAGGGTAAAACCCTAATTTATTGTTACTGTTCATTTTTTTGATTTCTAGAGCTCTGCAGACAAGATGGTTGAGACAGCGCACAGATCGACAGAGGTCTGGAGTAGGCTGCGGGTAAGGGTCCAAACTTAATTTAGAATGCTTTAATTTTGAATTTCATGCTTTTTAGATTAGTTTTGACTGATTTATGAGCATCACGACCATTTTTGGGCCGTCGATGTCATCGGGAAAAAATCGTCTCGATATTGCCGATTTCGTCTAAGGGAAAAATTGGCGATATGGGGTGTAGACGCCAAAACGACACCAATCTGATTATGTGACTGCAAACACTGATCACTTTGACAAACACAGCCCCCAGGGCAGCCCTCAGAGGTCAAACAGTGGTCTTAACCACTTTCATAGCAATTTTGTGAGGTCAAGAAGCAATTTGGCACACTTAGACACTTTGCCTAGTAATCGTCTCACCCAGGGACGATTTTTGAATTGAAATCGTCTCACCCAGGGACGATTTCTGAAATCGTCCCTGGGTGGGACGATTTCCAAGTTTAACGGGAAAAAAGGCAAATGAGGCCAAGTGGCAGCCCAGAACAGTCAGTTAAAGACTCCTGCCTTGCACGCGTGTGTAAGTGGACAGAGGGTCCGTTAGGAGACTGTTACAAAAAGCATTTATCAAAGCTCAAGTCAATGGAGGATTCCCCTCCCTCATGGGAAGACAAGACTGCCACATGGTGCCTATGGCCAACACATGGCATTTGTGCTTCCCTCCCAAAAGAGACTCCTTGGGTCTATAAAAGGTGGGACTTTTCTCACCCAAAACAGATAGGTTGAAGGAGTTTTCAAGCAACGAAGTGCTGCCGAATTGAAGACCCACTTGCATCCCTCTTGGTTCGCCTTCCCACATCCACCAATATCTTTTGCAAGGGAGGTTGTTGGGTGGCCTTTGGAAGCTCGAACCTTACCCAAATCCAACGCATGGACACCTGAACCTACCAATTCGCCGACCCCCCAATCCTAAAAGGTTTTGGGCCCATCCCCGGTGGATTGGCTCCAAAATCGAGGGCCAACGGTGGGAGGCCCACTTGGGCACCCCCGCACCTCCCAAGTCCTATTTTTAGTTTTTGAGCACTTTAGATTATTTTTTAGATTGCATTCTGTGTTACTATGTCTGATTAGTCCATAGCTGTAATTTTGTAACTTTTGGTCAGATTCTAGGATGTTTTGTATTGCTTTGTTGTTTCACTAATTTGCAGGTGTCAAGGTCAAATTCCCGAGGGTGGAGGCCAAATTGGGAAAATCCGACCATCTGGGTCGTCCCAAAATGGCCCCAATTACATAACCCCCCTGTTTGCAGGCATTTTGCAGGTCTCGGGATCCGACATTGGAGCGTGTCAGTTCGGCTTCCCCAACATAGAAGAAATCGTCCCACCCAGGGACGATTTACAGTCAGAAATCGTCCCACCCAGGGACAATTTCCAGTGGAAAGTAGATTGGCCGACTGTATCAGTGGCAGTGGCCTTCTGGTAACTCTTCTTACCTTCTGTCAAGTTTTGAAGCAATTTGGATTCACTGTTTCAGGCAAATATTTACATGCATATTTCGTTAGTTTCAGAGAGCAAACTCTTTTCATTTGCAGCAGGTGCTACTGATGTCTTGGTCATTTCTTTGTTCACAGGAGAAGCAGCAGAGGCAAAGAACTCATCGACATCAGCGGCGGCATCATCTTGGCCCGCCCATTGCAATCGTGGGCACGCGGAAAGATGAATCATTCAGTGATTGTAATCAAACTCTATTTGCGCTCCTAGCCCCTGAAAAGGGAGGAGACATCATTGTAACAGAGATCAAGGGATATTAATGAAAGGGTTGTGTTTTCTCTATTTGATTGTGTCTCTTCCAATGTGTTTCTTTTCCATTTCATGCAATTTACATTTCTAGGACTGAAGCGTGTTTAATTTTAAATGCAATCGCACTTGGTGTTTCTTTTTCCCGGAATCTCGTGCTTTCATGGGGACGATTTCGTCTAATAAGGGACGATTCCCTCATGCGAAATCGAAAACAAATTTGCTCAAATTTGGGATGATATTGTCCAATAGTGGACGATATCATCATTTGTATGAAATTGCACTTGTTTTACTTGCATTTTTAATCACTATTTTATTAATGATTTTTATTGTTTTGTTGTTTATGTTGTAGAGAGGATTATTAAAGAGTCGGGAATGGAAATACAATGAGCTGAAGGATGACTTGGCCACTCTATCTCAGGCAGAGCGAGATCAGTTGGCGCAAGTCAGCTTGCAGCACATGGCAGATATGCCACAAGTGTCTATAGATATGGGGCTATTGATAGCCCTAGCAGAGAGGTGGTATTCAGGTTCTTCTTGTTTCTAGTTACCGATAGGGGAGATAACTCCCACATTAGAGGATGTATGAAGGATTTTGAGGATCCCCATACAAGGATAGCTAATAACTCCTATGGCCAATCAGGGCCATGCCATGATGCAACTGTGCGAAGATCTGAGCTTTTCCCTGGAGAAGGGCGGAGTGAACATCGAGTCACTACGCCAGATGCCCGGGGCATCTAGACTGACACAGGTTTTGGCTGGGGTGGTAGGTGGTCTACTACTATGCCATCAGAGTGGATGTAGACTGCCATTGCTACTAACAGATGTGGTCTACGATATGAGAGACCATAGATACAAGTTTTCTTGGGGGAGCTTTGTACTATGTCGATTGTATATGATCCTGCATGGGGTCGTATACAAGGGCGGTCGATGTTTAGTCATGACATCACTACTGTAGGTTTGGTGCTGGGAGCACATCGTGGTGCAGAGGTCGATAGGGCTCCCATTGATAGGGATTGATGGGGAGAGGCCCCAAGTTTTTTACTAGTGGCTCCGAAGAGGATCACAGTGGCGGATAGATTTGCTAGTGTCCCAGATACTACTTGATGACCTTGTCTCCAACCATATCACCTGGAGGCCTTGGAGAGATCATCCAAGGTGGGCCAAGGATGGACAAGAGCTGGCTCATGTTAGGCAAACCTGTTGGCTAAGGATGGATAGGGGAGAGGTGGAGCTCCATCGCTACAACTGAGTTTTGAGGCAGTTCGGTCTACAATAGGGGATCCCATCTCTCAGGGACTACGAGTTTTCCTAGATCATTCGGTATAACACTATAGTTAGTGGGGCTCCAGATATGCAATGATTTTGGAGTTAGGACATGGACGATGCCCCCATCTAGCCAGTGGATGGTGACAACACTGGGGTTGCTGACGGCTATGATTCCTAGTATGCAGGCATCCGCCCTCCTTGAATGACAAGGGCTCAGGGTCTGATTCATGCAGTTGTGCATCGAATGGGGAGGCGACGCCAGGCGGCCATTGAGGCAGAACAAGGTCACGGTAGGAGAGAGTAGAGAAGGCCACAGGGTCAATAGAGGCCGCAACAACGGGAGAGGAGGGAGGAGAGACCGCCTTCTCTATGAAGAGAGAGGCCACCATCACTTGATAAGGGCAAGGGTTTTGAGGTAGGAGAGAGTAGCGAGATGGCTACTCTCTAGGCAAAGACTATTCATCTCCAAGCTTAGGTGCAGTCCTTGTAGGATGAGGCTGCATGACTCAGGGCGAAGGGCGAAGGGGTGAGCACTTAGGATTTAGGGCAGGGTATTTCCTAGGTTACATTATATCAAGCTCTATATTACCAAGTGGTGCCAGCAGAGCAGAGGGTGCCATTATCAGCTCATATTGCAGAGCCTGTCATGATGGGGTCATCTAGGACATCATCATGATCGACATCCAAGACTCATGGCACCACACGGACTGCGATGGTGCCACCTCCTCCACCTTAGGGCAGGAGAGGAGATGAGGTTGAGAGCTCGAGGGGTTCTCAAGGCTAGCTGCTATAGACTACACTGCACAGATTGATACATAGTGTTGATTATTTTTTGATAGAGGATTGAGTATGCCGAGGTACATATTGTGGCATACCGATCCAATTTTGAGATGATGTATATATTGTTGATATATATAGATGAGATATTTTTGATCATATGACTTGTCTTATGTGTTTGTATGATGTTTTAATGTTTTGGTGTGATTGATTTGATGATTCATGTAATTATGTCATTTGGAAATATGATGGTTTGAATGTCATGCTTTTAAAATTTAAATGAAATAATCTGATGTAAACAATTTGGTTGTTGTGATGTGATTTGATAAAAAATAAAATGGGACTTTTAACAATAATTTCAAAGGATATTGTCGCTATTATAGACCATTTCATGGAGTCGCCGCTCACTCGGTCGTCAAGCTAATCCTAGTATAGAAATATTGTTAAAAGTAAAAGAGTGCTTAAGATATTGTCTTAAGACTTTGTTGTGATGATGGAGATAATGGTGGTTTGATGATTTGTTTTCAGATTGTCATAAAAATAGTATGCATGAAATATTTTAAAATGATTTGCTAGGCATAAATTCCTAAGTGTGATAAAATTTTGAACAATTCCTTAGGAATTATACCATGGTTGCAATATTGAATTTGAACATAATGTCATGAACTAGAATAAGTATTCGGTCTATTTGTAAAACATAATTGTGAAACACAATGATTTAAGTCATATGTTTTTGATGAATTGGAATAAATGGGAAAATAAAATTAAAACAATGGTTTGCGCTAGGAATAGAATATTTAGGTATAGACTTATACCATCATCGTGAAATACAAAAGAAGAAAATAATAGTTTTATTGCATGGTTGATTTTTAAGTTTTGAAAATAAATAGAAAATATGAATATGAAGACTTGTGCTAGGCATAAAATTCCAATTTTGGTTTTGGAACTATACCATCATCGCGAAAGTCAAAAGTTATATATAAATGTAACTTTATTGCATGTTTTTTTTTTTAAATGATTTTGATGATTTTTTTTTTTTATAATGCATGTAGTTGTCTTTATACTAAACAACTGTTCTTAGAGAAGAAAATGAAATTATTCCAGACAATTTTGCAAAAATATTTCAAAGTATATTAAAGACAAAAGTTAGATTTATAAGGAATCCCATGTGCGTATGTGAGTTCATTTCCGATCTTGATTTATCATAATGATACACAAAATCTCTCAAATACAAATGTGTGTGCGATTGTATTGTTCATTTACCAGTTTTGAGCAAGATACTTTGATACAAGTGATTTAAATTAACCAACTAAGTGTTCATTAACCATGATTTAGATGCATATAATCATACCAGACTACTATGTAAGTCGGGTTATCAAGAGCTAGCTAATCCATAAGCAGACATAGGTCTGTACAAAAGAAGGTCACTAATATGACAGACATATCACCATGCTAGGAGTTACCCAAGGCCAAGCGGATTGGGCACAAACCATTTGTTATGGGGCTTACCTCACAGTTTTTGAATAATTGAGAATTCCAGGGATTCAAGCTCATCAACCCTTCTTTTCTTTTCAATGGGTAGGGAAAGGGATTTTATTGCTTTTGTTTGTGCTTATTTTGCTTTCTTTCTTTCTTTTCTTTCTCTTTTTTTTTTTTTTTGTATCTTTTGCTTTGATATTTGAGATAATGCTGAAATAGACTTTTTCTTTTTCTCTTTTTCTTGAACTTTTCTTTTCTTCCTATGCTAGGGATACTTGCTCGGATTAGCTGTAGAGTAAGGGATTTTTATTCTGGGTAGGGGTTAGCTTTTCCTTTTGTCAATTCTCAAATATTCTAGACCATGTGCATGATAGGATAGCAGGGGAAACTTTTCACTCAAGAAACCACTTCTACTATGTAGCATAGCATGGACATTACAAATATAATCATTTTATTGTGAAAGGATATGCTTGGTTTAAGTAAATAACAAGATCAATTCTCTATGCTCAAACTTTATTTAATTGAATTTTGTGGACTTTGATATAAGAGAGATTAGTAATCATGCCAAATAAATCAAGATATTTATTCATGTGAATGTGAAAGTGCGGGATTCCAAATAAATGCTAATTTATCCAAAATAATTGAAAATATAATTGCAATATGTCACAATTTGAGAAGGTACAAAAATAAAATATGTTTTTGATGATTTTGGATGTTTTTGATGTTTTTAATTTTAAGTTATGAATTGAGAGAAATATAACATAGTGGTTTTTTGAAATATTTTAAACAAATATATACAATGATGAAATGACCAATTTTTATGCGTAATATCGCTTAAGATGCAAAATGTTCATGGGTTCTTTAAGCTCTTTACCATATAAGGTAGATAATTTGTATGCTCCCGATTCAAATTTAGCAGTGATAATATATGGTCCGAGCTAGTTGGGTTCAAATTTACCTTTAAGGTCTTTAGTTGCATTAGTATTTTTTTTATTTTCTTTTAAAACAAGATTGTCGACCTCAAAGGATCGATGACAAACTTTATTAGCATATGATATTTTAAGCTTGTTTTGGTAGGCATGAAGATGCTCCAAAGCATTGATGCGCTTTTCATCTAGGAGCTCCAGCTGACTGAGTCTGCCAGCTCGATATTCATCTCCTTCTTCGGTATCTTGAAGTAGTAGAGCCAAAGAAGGAACTTCTAATTCAAAGGGAAAAATGGCTTCAGCGCCATAAACCAAAACAAAAGGTGAGATTCCAGTTGGGGTTTGAACACTAGTTCGATAAGCCCACAAAGCTGGATATAATTGAATGTGCCAGTCGCGGCTAGATTTATTGACCAATTTTTTGAGAATTTTGATTAAGGTTTTGTTGGATGCTTCTGCTTGGCCATTACCCTAAGGATAATAGGGAGTGGACCAGTGATGTTGAATCTTATATTTTTGGCATAATTTCTTAACATCTTTATTTTTGAAACAAGTTCCATTGTTTGAGATGAGATTTACAAGAATTTCAAACCTACAAATGATTTGATTAAAAATAAATTTAGAGACTTGTGTTCCAGTGTAGGAAGCTAAAGGCATAGCTTCAACCCACTTCGTAAAATACTCAGTGGTGGTTATGATGAATTTGTGTCCATCAGATGACACATGATTGATTTTACCAATAATTTCTAAGCCCCATTTTGAAAAGGGCCAAGGAGATGAAATAGCCTGCAGTTCTTGTGCAGGGGCATTGACAAGGTCAACATGTTTTTGGCACTTGTCACAATGGCACACATAATCATGTGCATAATTCTCCATGGTAGGCCAAAAGTATCCTATCCTAAGGAGCTTTTTAGCAATGACACTACCACTGAAGTGTCCTCCACAAGATCCATCGTGGGCTTTGCTCAAGGTTGATCTGGATTCTTCTAAATTCAAACATATCAATAGGATACCTTCAAAATATTTCCTATATAAAGTATAGCCAATTATTACAAATCGACTTGCTTGTCTACGTAATAACCGACGCTGGTTTCTACTAGAACTGGCAGGGAAAGTCCCATTGTGAAGAAAATCAAATATATCCGTATACCAAGGTTCAGGAGTAGTTTCATTGATTATAAACACATCCAAAGGTTCTAAGCATGACTTATTTGAAGTGATTTCCTAGAGTCGACGAATAATTATGGTGGCATATTTGTCATCTAACTCCAAGGGCAGAAGAGATGCAGCTACGGCCATAGCATCAGCCGCACGGTTGCTAGTTCGAGGAATAGCTTCCAAGGTAACTTGATCAAATAGAGATATTAATTGTAAAACATATGCTTTATATGGGTGCAATTTATCATCTCTGGTTTGATAAATTTCATTAATTTGGTTTATAAAAAGTTGAGAATCACCAAAAACTAGCAGATGATTAATTTTTAGCGCCAATGTAGCTCGTAATCCAAGGATTAGAGCTTCATATTCGATAGTATTATTGGTGCAAGCAAATGTTAATTTAAAGGACAAAGGTATAATGTATTTTTGTGGAGATATTAAAATAATACCTGCACCAGCCCCACTCATGCATCGGGCTCCATCAAAGTATAAGGACCATTGTTCAACATGGTCTACCTCTAATTGAAGGCATTCATCAGGAAACTCAATGATGAGGGGATGGGTAGACTCTAAGGGTGCAACAGCTAATTGATTTGCTATGATTTGACCCTTAACAGACTTTTGTCTTATAAACATGAGTTCAAACTCACATAGAGAAAGAACCCACTTGGTTGTGTGACCCGATAAATAAGGTCGGCTCATGAGATATCTCAAGGGATCATATTTAGCAATGACATAAGTTTTCTGACTAAGCATATAATGGCGTAATTTTTGCATAGAAAATTTGACTGCTAGACAGTTTTTCTAATGCTGTGTAGCAGGTTTCATAACTGATTAAAGTTCAACTAATATAATAATTAGCACGTTCTCTTTTCTCATTGTCAAGTTGAACTAACATAGCTCCTAAAGCAAAATCGAAAGCTGAAATATACAGGATAAATGGGCAATCAGGTCTAGGTGGTGAAAGCATAGGTGGGTTAAGGAGGTATTGTTTGAGAAGTTCAAAAGCTTCCTTACATTTTTCATCCCAATTAAAAGGGACATCCTTCTTAAGAAGCTTAATAAAGGGATCGGTTTTTTCTGCTAGCTTATTGATGAAGCGAAGGATAGCTTTAAGTTTACCTTGTAAACTTTGTAACTCAGATATATTAGTAGGTGCGAGCATATCAGTGATAGCCACAATCTTGAGAGGGTCGATTTTGATGCCACGTAAAGAAACTATAACCCCTAATAGTTTACTGAAATTAACTCTGAATATGCATTTAGCAGGATTAAGTCGGATAAGGTATTCCATTAACCAATCAAACACTATCCTTAAGTCATTTAAATGTTCATATTCTTTTATGGAATGAGCTATGATATCATCTACGTAATCATGTAGGATATCATGCATTATGTCATGAAAAATATAATTCATAGCTCGTTGATAGGTTGCACCTATGTTCTTTAAGCCGAATGGCATCACTTTCCAACAAAAGGTACCCCAGGGGGTAATAAAGGTTGTTTTAGCCTGATCTTCAGGAGCTATCTTGATCTTATTATAACCAAAAAATCCATCCATTAGGGACATCATTCCACTTCCAGCAGTAAAATCAATGATTTGATCCATGTTGGGAAGAGGAAAATCATCTTTAGGGCATGCAACGTTAATATCTCTAAAGTCTATGCAAACCCTAACTTTGGTAGCTTCTTTCTTGGTGACTGGAACTACATTCGAGATCCATTCAGCATAATCAATAGCTTGTATAAAAATAACATTCAAAAGTTTTTATAACTCCCCATTTACTAGCAAGGCCACTTTGGGATGCATTTTTCTAAGTTTTTGTTTAACAAGTTTAGCATTCAGATGGACTACTAGGTGATGCATGACTACAGAAGGGTCTAAACCTGGCATATATTCATATGTCCAAGCGAAGACATCTTCATATCTTTTGAGGAATGCAATGTATTGCTCTTATTTTTCTTGACTTAATTCTGATCCAATATTGATTATGTGGGGATTATCCTCAGTTCCAATGTTAACTTTAAGGATGTTTTCTACTTCCATGTGTAGATCTCTTTCAAAATTAGGTGGAACGAGTGAAATGCCCAATTCTTGTAATTATTTTAAGGTTAACTTGGATAATTCATCTTGAGGAGTCATGGCCTCAAGCTAGGCTATAGTAGGTATAGAACCATCAAAATAAAAACCATTGTGTAACATCTCTTCAACGGAGACATCATGGAAAATATCTCCTTCCAACTCATCATCGGATTCAGTAATCATTTCGGGATAAGCTATGGATAGCATATTGCATGTAAATGGCTGATTTTTTAGAGGCAAATCATCATGCCCATCCAAATAATCTTGATAACATATGAGTTGATCATCATCTTCAAAAGGGAAGGGTTGACCCTTACTAGGAAATAGACCCACACCACATCGGGCGAGCCATGGTTCTACCTCAAAGGGTTCTTTCATACCATCTTGGAAAGGTCCCAAGCCTTTCCCTTTATATCCTATTTTAAGCATTATAGGTTTAGCTTTAATATATTCATTAGTAAAATAACATCGAGCATATCCATCATGATGAGTTTTGATGTTCCTGGGTATTCTTCCCCAGTCGTATCCTTTATAAATGAAGGTACAACTCCCGAATTGGTAAGTACTTCCCATAGGTTGTGGGAGGCCCAAAGTACGAGGACATGGTGACAAATTACTTAAGATAATGGAATTTTGCATAGAAGCATTTGTTTTTTTTTATATAATAATTTTAGATAAATCAGGTAAGAGTTCATCAGAAAGAGCATAAGATGTAGAAGGATCATTCCCTATATCTTTAGATGTGGAAGGTATGATAGATGTAGATAATTTGGGGGTGTTAATAGATGGGTCTATAGGTTTTGAAATTAGAGGGATGGAACATGAAGGATTGGTTGTGGATTTAAGATATTTTTGAGGTTCTAGAGTGGTTTGTTTAGAAGATTGTTTAGATGAAAAATAAGAATTAGGATGTGTGGATGACAGAGCAGGGCAAAATTGAACTCCAACAGGTTCTGCAAAAGCACACATATCAAAGGGTCTAGGATCACCATGGATAGTGACCAACTGATTTTTAAATTTGAATTTAACACATTGGTGTAAAGTTGATGGGACAACCCGCATTGCATTGATCCAAGGATGACCCAAGAGTAAATTTTATGATGCGGGGCAATGTACAATAAACACGGTCGTATCTAAGGTTCTCGGACCAACTTGCAATGGGATGGTGATAACTCCACATGTTTCTTGTGTTTCGTCATTGAAAGCTTTTATGATCATGTCAGTTTTCTTCATTTCATCACTTCTAAACCCAAATCTTTGGTAGAAGTCAAAAGTGCAAATATTTAGAGATGAACCATTATCAACCAAGACCCTTTTGATTGCTACATCTCCAATTAAGGCAGTAATATATAAGGGGTTATCCTTATGTAAACTATGTTGTGGTATATCTTTATCCCGGAAGTCAATACAATCAACTTCTCGAGTTATTATAGTATTGGTCATGGCTTCAGGTTGAATGTTTTGTGGTACCATCATTTGGCTTAATGTGAGCATCAATTCATCTCTATGGGTAGGAGAAGATCTTAATAGGTCTAAAAGGGAAATTATGGCTGTAGTATTGGATAATTGCTCATTAATATTATAAGGAGGTTTATATTGAACATTAGGAGCATGATTCCCTTTATTGGGATTTTTCAAAACAAATGGAGGTGATCCATCGTTCTGATTTGGTTCTTGTTGAGAATTTTGAGCTTGTTGTCTGGTAATGACTTCGATGGTACCTACAATGTTATATTGAGTATGCTAAATAGGTCTCGATCTAGCATTTATAGATTTTTCATTAGGAAGGAACTTATTAGAAGAGGGTCGAGTAGTAACTCTTCTAGGAAATGGTTCTTTCGAAACCATAGAATCTGTGATAGGTTGAATAGGATCTGATTCATTTTTAGAACTATTCAATTGATTTGAGGTGATGTCTATTTCACTTTTAGTATCCGATTCTACATCATTGAGATCCGGTGTTTGAATATTATGTAGGGGCCTGGTCATGACCATGGATAAAGTTGTGTCAATTTTTTGTAAATCATGATTAGGTAAATGTCCGCTAATAGTTCCTACATATCGGGTAGGAGGAGGGACATTATGATGCTCAATTTTATTGGCCACCTCTTTACCATGTTTTGGTAAAGGATGTTGAAATATATCTAATGATTGATTAGCATTTTGATTTTGATTTTGGGGAATGTTCTTTTGAGAATTATTAGGAGCATTTTGTTTAGGTTGGAAGGCTTGCACCTCCATCTCATTATTATCAATCAGATCTTGTATTTTATGTTTTAACCTTTTACAAGAGTTGGTAGAGTGTCCAGGCCCTCTATGGAAATCATAGAGTAAATCTGCTCTCTATCCAGGTATGGTTGGATCAGGTTCTCGGATAGCTGGTAATTGAATCAAACCTCTTTCGAGTAATTGGGGTAGAATAGTTGATAATGGTTGATTCAATCTAGTAAACTCTCAAGGAGGTTTATTAGGAGGTTTCAATATAAATTTTTTTGTTGTCTTCGTTGTATTGATATTAGCAACATTTTTGTTGTCAGTGACTCCATCACCTACAACTTGTTTGTTTTTATATTGATTTCTGGATGTTTTTTCATCATCTTTCTTCCTAAGCTGGCCTCTCCTAATGAGAGCATCTTCTACTCTTCGAGATAAGTCTATAGCCTAATCGAAGGTAGTCAAAGTAGTAGTTGATAACTCATAAGATATTTGTTCTTGCAAATTATTAATAAAAATGTCCAACATTTCCCTATAAGGTAGCACAAAGTGCAATTTTCCTGTCAATTGCCTCCATCTAGCTAAGAAATCAGCAAAACATTCATCTTTGTCTTGTTTTAAGTTGTACAAATCTTTAATGGTTACATGCCTTTCGATATAGGCACTAAATTGATGCACAAAAGATTCAGCAATCTCTTCAAAATTTCTCAAAGAATGAGTGGGCAATTGATAGTACCACTCTAATGCCATTCCTCCTAAACTTTTTGGGAACATTTTTAGTAATAACAAGTCATCATGTGATATATCAGGACATGCTATCCTAAACATGCGAAGATGCTCTATGGGATCTTCATTTCCTTTATATATAGGCGAGACGGGCATGGGAAAGTGTTTAGGGTATGGTTGTGCTACAACTATAGGATCTAGAGGTTGACTACACATCTCTTGATAATTGTACGAGGGATGGTAGGGATCTATCTGGTTCATGCGGGAAGCTAACTATTTCACCATGGCTTCCATATTACTGGTTTGCCCACCATATTGGTTAGGTAGGGCATTAATATGAGATTTGTGAGCATATGATGGAGGGACATGAATATTAGATGCTATATTACTATTGTGTAAATTTTTGGAAGGAAGGGTGTTATGAAGAAGTTTTGAAGTTGTATTATGTTGTATCTCAGATTGTTGAAAATTGGTGTTTGGCTTCATTTTAGGTTTTTGTCGATTTGAGGCATATTGATCAATAGTTTTGCAAAATAAAGTAGTGAATGAAGGTCTCTTTTGTGTGGGAATGATTTTAGGCTCAATAATAGGTTCCTTAGGAGGTTGGGTAACCTATTGTTTTTGCATGTTTTGAGTTATAGCGACCATATCCATATTGGATGGTCCAGCTTTATCACTTTCTTGATCAACGAAAGACAAGGGATTAGTGTGTATGTCAAACATATGTTCCATGGCTGCTTGAGTGTCACTAATTTGTCCTCTATCAATATGAACTGCCATATTAAGAGCACCAATATTATTGTTGAAGAATTTCCAAAAATGATCTATGTTATCAAAAGTAACAGTTTCATCTGGAGCCATTCTAGGGGATGAGGATCCTTCCTCTCTAACATTTTCTTGTTGTTCATTTTCTTCAGCCAACTCATCTTCTGGATGTTCTAGATTTTCTTCTTCTAGAATTGGATCCTCAGGAAGGGCATTTAATTTTTTGTTTTTCTTGCCTAACCAATCTTCTTCTTCTTCTTTAGTTTGTTTACCATTCCTAAGTCTAGTCATTGTGCTTAAACTTAGATTTCACCAAATATATATATATGCAACAAGCTTAAGAGGTATATATTTTAATTATATACCTACTATAGTATTTAAAATAAAATATTTTGATTTGATTATGTTTTGGTTTTTCTTGTTTTTTATAACAATATTATAAAGATAACAAACAACACACAAAATGCAAGAAATAATAATAATGAAAGTAATGATCTAGTTTTCTATAAACAATTTATAAATATCATTAATGGGCTCGAGTTCTTCAGGAGTCATGAAATGTTCTTCTTCAAATTGGAAATTTTCTTTCAAGAATTTGACAAAAAGTGCTATAGTGATATTATCTGTTTCAGATTTTGTTTTGTAGAAGTAAAGCTCATGGCAATACTCTCGATATAACACAGCTCTAGGAACTCTCCTCCATCTTTCCCTATCCATAAGAACGACCTCTTGATCTTCTACATGACCTAGGAATTGGTGTATAGTGGCTGCGTTCTCTAGGTATTCCTCGAAGGTGAACAATTATAAAGACACAAGAGCTCTCCTATAAGCTAACCACCTATGGCAAGCTCTCTGAAGTTCATGATAAAAAATGAGTTGATGAGGATCCAGGATTCTATCTAGGACAAGCCTCTTGATTTGTTTAAGCTCTGTTGACCTAGATGAAATGATACCTAGTCTCCTATTAAGTTTGTCCCACAAAGGCAAGACTCTGTATGTTTGAGATGTTCTAGACAAAGAATCAACCTCTATGGCTATTAATTGATTTTTAACATTTATAGTAACTGCTTGTCTTTTCTTAGGAACTACCATCTAAACATGATATGCAACTTAGTAGTTTTCTAATGATTTTAAATGAATCTATGTTTTTGTTTTTGTTTTCAAAAGGTTTTAGTTTCACGTCGGGTTCACCAAAATGTATCGTTCCAAATTTTCCGCACCCTTACCTTCAGGCTAAAGGATCCGCGTCCAAAAGGGGGATGCGGGAAGGATGGGACAATACCTCGGACTGAGAGGCCATTTAAAGGTCCCGCCTCTCGGGGGAGGAGTATTAAGGTGATTTTTCAATGGATGGTGGGTTCACCAAGAAACTTTTGAATGGCAGTTTCCATGCCTAGGTTGGGAATGTATTTGATGTGTTCAATTTTATCTTTAATCATTCAAATCCTAGGTTTGGCCAAATGAATCTAAACTGTTCTATATGAAATGCAGATTTAAATGAATATAGAAAACATATTTAAATAGAAAACACAGAGAATAAGCTAGATTAAAAAGCCATATTTGATCTGGATGTCTGATGGAGGTTCTGATTTTGAAGCAGTCAAGATCGCCTCTAATATGATAGAATCGTTTGCGATCAGACAGGATCATCTGAGATCTGACGAATTTGTCAAACGAATTCGTCAGAGACCTACAATCAGAGAAATAGACACAGAACACAGAAAATGCAGCAATGCTAACAGAGGAAAATGGTGTAAAATGACAATATAGATACCAAATGATAATTACGAATAGAAATTCAAGTAAATTATAGTATTATAATGACAAATTATGATCTTATCATGCACTTAAGCTATATGGGTGAACTCCAGGATGCAAAATAGTAATAAGTCTAACTAATGCAAAGCAAAACAATAGATAAATGGAGAAAGAATGCAAACTCAGGGCACTGATTGCCCCCAATGTTGACTGCAGTAGAAATCATCTTGAATTGGTGCAAGATCATCCGAGATTGTACAGGATCATCTATGATGATCTGAGCTTGCTCTGACTGAAAAACAATAAAGTTCCTACAAAAAAACTTGGACAAATACGAAGGCAAATGGTGATTTAAGATGGTCTAATGCAAATGGAACTCGTGTTACAAGAAAATTTAGCCAGGGGAATGTCAAGGGGAGGGCCTAAGATTAAATAGGCATATAAAGGAGGTTGGGAGGTTGGAGATCATCCCAATTTGGGAGATCTCCAACGGGGGAAGTCTCTAACTACGCAGACACACTTTTGCCCCGGTTAGAGATGTCGTTGAAACAGAAGCTAATTATGAAAAATCAATTTTGGGACTAAATCATCTGGACATTCTAGTCCAGATGAAATCGTTCGATCTGAGGTGATATCGTTTGATCGGTGATGATATCATCCAACGGTCACAAAAAATCCTAAAAATGGCATGGAAAATGAGGAAAGCGGTTAAAAGGAGGTTTGGGGTTGAAAATTTGAATTTGAATTATTACTAAGGTAATTTTAATTATTGCTAAGGTTTACTGTGCCAATTTTAGGGTGCTACAACACCATCAGGGACACATTGCAAAAATAATAGTCATAAAATCTATTGCAGACTTCTAATCACTCCGGGGTGGGACGATTAGGATTGTCATAAAATGTTTAAAACCAACATCCCAAATGTCCCATCTAGACACCTCCAAAACACTTGCAAACTTGGGTTTAGGTAAAATGGGGCATTTTGAGATGACCCAGAAGGTCGGATTTTGTATATTATTCCCCAATCGCCCTGTATTTGAAGGTGCTCCCTATATGTTAGTAAAAGCGTAAAATAATGAAAACATAGTCAATACAAGTCAGAATTCATTCAAAATTGAACAAAAACATATATGAGTCACATAAAACAAGAAGAACAATAAATAGTGAGGAAATCTACTATATATTTCTAATCACTCCAGGGTGGGGTGATTAGGACTATAACAGTGCGGGGGGCGCCCGGGGGCAGGACACCCATCGTTTGGGACTTGGTTTTGACACCAATACACTTGGGATGGGTCCAAAACCTCCTAGGGGGTTGTGTTAGCAAATTGGGTGTGGGATTGTGGCAAATGTTTTGTGTTTTGGGTCCATATTGCACTCCTAATGTTCACCCAATAACCTCCCTTCCAAAAGAGAGATCAAGGATGTAGGAAGCACAATGAGGGTGAGGGTATAATTTGATGGCACTTTGTTGCTCCAAATTCTCTTGCTCTGTTTTCTTTTTTGGGGTGATAAGACTCACCATTTTATAGACCTAAAGGTATTCTTTGAATGTGCATGCAGGGGTGTCACTTGGCTATCATGCCTTGTCAAGGGAGAGAAGATTCCTCCTTGATTAAGGGCTTCATGACTGCCTCTATGACTGCCTCTTTGAGCTTTGAAACTCTCACTCACACTCCCATGCATTGGAGGTGGAGTTGAGTGATGGATCTGGGCTGCCATTTGTCAAGGTTTGACTTTTTTCTCATCAAACATGCTATTCGCCCCACCCTAGAGTGATTGTTGCTAATCGTCCCGGGGTGGGGCGAATAGCATTCTAATCATCCCAAGGTGGAACGAATAAGGAGCAGGGTGCTTGAAAGGTACCAAATTGACCTTTGACCTTCCAAAAATGCTTTGGGAGTGGTTAGGACCACTATTTAACCTTTGGGGGCTGCCCTAGGGGCTGTGTATTCCAATTTTATCAGTGCTTGTCATCACATAATCAGATTGGTGTTATTTTGATGTCTATAGATGCCCCTTTTTGGGATGCATTATGCGTGGCACAGTTTTGAGCAAAAATAGATAAATAAAACACTAAAATGATTAGGGTTTATTAGTAACCTAACCAAATTTTGATGCCCCAAGTATGGAAATGGCACACATTCTTGAATCCTTGCTTTTGATGATCTAAGGAGCTTAACTCAAGTGTTAACCTTTTTTGGTGAGGTGTTACTTGATCTTGGACATTGTTCAGTCATGAATAGGCAAAGGGCGTAACATTTTGTCTATGGGAACCTTGAGTTCATGATTCTAGAATTCCAAGTGTTTTATCAGCTTGTGATTATTGCTTGTTTGCTACCCAAGCAGAAGCGTGATTGTCTTTATCAATGATTCTTTGAATGCATACCATTTCCTTGATTGGGTGTGTATTTGTTGATTGGTGACTAAGTATGACTACCCCCTCAAGTGATGAATCGATGAGGGAATGACCGACATGAGAAAAGCAATGATTCTCTTGACCCAAGATGAATTTTGTAAGGGTGCCTTCAGTTGTTTTTTGTTGAACTCTTATGCAGTTTCCCAAAAATCAGACCTATTTTTGGTGGGTTGTGACCCTTTTTATGATGTCGATTGGGGTTGAAATTTTCAAAAATTCATCCTCCCATGGAGCAGCATGACTATGGTAGCCTTATTATGGAGTAGGATAGTGATAACTTGGACCTCGACGTCAGTTTTGAATGCCAAGAATGTATGGCACAAAGGCGCATTTGTTCGACAGTTTTATTGCTATTTTTTGGTGGGTTTTGACCCTTTTTGTGACGCTTTTTGGGGATGAAATTGTCAAAAATCCGTCCTCCCATGGAGCGGTCCGACTATGGTAGCATTCTTAGGGAGTAGGATAGAGAGGATTTGTGACCCCAACATCATTTTTGGATGCCAAGAATATCAGGCACAAAGGTGCCTTTGTTCGACAATTTTATTGTTGTTTTTGGTGCATTTTGGATGCAGTTTTTTTTTTTTAATTTTCTTGCTCTGTAATCATCCCAGGGTGGGACGAATACCAATTTTGTAATAATCCCAAGGTGGGATGAGTGCTAAATAGAGCGCTCATCCTAGGGTGGAACGATTACATGCCTAAGAGCCTATTTAAGGGCCAAAACTAGGTTTTGGGCTCATTTGCAATTGTTTTTTCTGGCGATTTGGAGCTGTGAAGAGGAGTTCGAGTTTGTGAAGCAGAGCGTTGCCAAATTTTTGTGGACACCATGAGTTCAAGGACCAGATCCTCGAGTTGCAAAGTCGATGCAAGATCGATAGGTGCTTCTTCCTTCTTGTTTTTGTTTGTTTTTATGTGAATTTTTAAAACTCACATTTTATCATTATTTTTTGTCACATTAAGGTTAAAACCCTAAATGGATGTTGTGGTTTTATTTATTTATTTTTGTTCATCATAAGGTTAAAAAACCCTAGTTTGAATTTTTTTGTTTGATTTGTTTTTTTTGTTCATAATTAAGGTTAAAAACCCTAGATTTTTGTGTTTTAATTTGTTTTTTTGTGTTCATAATAAGGTTAAAAACCCTAGATGATTTTTGTGTTTTAATTTGTTTTTTTTTGTGTTCATAATAAGGTTAAAAACCCTAGATAATTTTTTTTGTTGTTTGATTTTTTTTTGTTTACACTTAAGGTTAAAAACCCTAGCATAGTTTTAATGTTTTTGCTTGATTTTATTTGTACTTGTCTATATAGTGTTGTACTTTTATTTTTTTGTACATTGTTTGTCATCTGTATAGTTTATTTGATTTATCTGTTCTTTTCTGTATAGTGCTATAATTTTATTTTTTTGTACATTGTTTGTCGTCTGTACAATTTATGAGTGTTTTTGTTTAAATTAAGGTTGAAACCCTAAATTTTTCTTTGTTGTTTTATTGTTTTTATGTACGCTACTGTACATTTGTTTTGTTGTCATGTTTTAATGTTTTTGTGTTGTTTTTATTTTTTAGGTTGTGAAGAGTCGGTACTGTCAGCCGACAGTATTTTTTGATGCATGAGAGGCATTGACTATGGTGGATTGGGATTGTCTTGATGCCCTTGGGCTCAAGAAAGTGACGCGGTTGGAGCCTGTGGTGGGGGATCGATTATATCTGACTGCCCTGATCAATTTGTGGGATCCTCGCACCAACACCTTTCATCTCCCAATAGGGGAGATGACAGTAACTCTGGAGGACGTGTATCAGATTCTATAGATTTTTATAAATGGGCTACCCATTCAGACAACTCCTCATGAGCAACGAATGATGATGCTGACACGATTCTTTGGGCATGCAAAGGATATGGGGGTGGATAGGGCTGTGGAGAGGGTAGATGCAGACTGCCTGATTTTTAGGATTCTAGTGTGGTGGTGGTTTGAGAAGGGCATGTTGGGGGTGAGGCATGCATTACTCATGACCCTCATCTCCAACATGCTACTTCCCGACTCCTCAGGTGTGAGGTTCCCTTGGAACCTGCTTGAGGTAGTGTTCAGATTGGTGGAGTTTCCGACAATAGTGCCACTAATTATGAGGTGGGGTCAAACGCTAATGGCACAATTATATGATGAGTTGTACGAGGTATGCTACCAGAAGTGAAAGGGGATTGGGTGCAGCTATCTATTGCAGTATTGGGGGTGGCATCACATAGTTGTGGAGCGGCCGTAGGGGTTGCATTGGACCACTTGAGGAGAGATGGTGGACAGGGATATTGGGTATGCTGCTCTATGGCAGAGGTCAGAGGATCAAGACCAAATTCTATGGTGAGCAGGTGTTGTAGGGCACTATACTGATGCTTTCTCTCATATTATGCTAGGGAATGTGTTCTAGTGGCCATGCCAGGACTATCCAGCCTAGACTGAGGCTGGGGAGTGGCTTTGATGGGTGCATAGGGGTTGGTGGTTGATTGGGCAACATGAGACCAAGCAGAAGTACTTCCTGTACATTTGAGTGACTCGACAGTTTGGGGTACACCATGGATTTCCTGGTGAGCCCTTGATCTATCGATGTCGGGGCGATGAGAGGACTCTGGCCTAGCTGATCATTGAGCCACTGGGTGAAGAGTCAAATGCAGTGATTGATGTCCCTGATGTGGACAACATCAGGGTGACTACCGAGTACAACCAGTGGTGGATGATGTGATGATGGTAGGGAGAGGGGCCTCTAGGAGGTTTAGATGCAACAATAGCAGGTGGTGGGGTTATGGAGGCACCTAGGGAGGGTTGGGGGGATCTGTTCGATGATGCAGATATGGTGGAGGTAGATGACTTGACTGGGGATGATTTTGGGGTTCTAGAGCAGCGTGATACACAGGACATCTTGGAGCAACGAGTGCTGGAGTAGTAAGCCATCTTGAATGTGCCCATGCCTCAGGTAGTCCCAAGGGATATGGAGGCTAGGTTTCATGCTGAGATAGCATGATTGGAGGAGTTACTTCAAATATAGGATGAGGAGCACAACATTAAGAGGAATCACCTATAGGATCAATTGGCACAATGGGATGAAGCATTGGATGCATACCATCGATGGGATGTGGAGTGGGGTCAATTTTGAGTGGAGTTGGAGGTCAAGATTATCTGCCTTGATGGACAGTTACCTGAGCTCATTGGCAGTGGATCATCGTATCAAACGAGAGACAATGATACTAAATAGTCTACTTCCTCTCATCATAGGCAGGTGAGTGAGGGTAGCACTAGTGGGCATGATGCGAGGGCTAGCAACAGCTGCCCTAAGAGGTCCCATTGGATCCACACTACTGGGGGTAGTTCTAGTCACACCGATCTTGTGTGATCATGGTGGCTGACTCCCTAGGCTTGGGGTTTTTGAGTTTTTAATTTTTTGTGAGGTCAAAGGACCGACTTATTGTAGCTTGTAGGAATTTTTGATGACATATATACATAACTCTCTTTTTGGTTTTTATTATATCCTTGTCATTGTTTATTGTTTATTCATGCACATTTATTTATGTTGATGTATGCATATGTTATTATGAATACGTATGTTGTTCTTGCTATATGGATGTATGCATATGGAATGGATAGAATGATTTGTTGATATACATGTGGTGGTACCATAGACTGTACAAGATTAACTGACTTTTCATACTATGTGATTGCTTTGTGAGATGACTTTGCATGCAATAATTTTGTTTTGTTATTTCATATTTTTTGATGGTGATGTTAGTAATGAAATGTACCATAGTTATTCTAGAATTTAGTTAAGGTTTTTCTGAGACACAAATATTTTAACTAGCCAAGACTATATATTTATCTTACAAGACTTTCAACCAAGGTATGAATCAGACTTGAGTTTGACCAAGTTATTTCACATCCCTGTGTGTACAATTGAGGTCATTTATGTGGTATTCATGAGGATACCGCCAGTGCCAGATAGGCTTTCAACCAAACTTGTACTGAGGATCACCCAATTAGCTCCACTAACTCCTTTGTTGTATTTAGTAAGATTAATCCATGGGGCAATCTAGGATACCATAGGCTAGCTCATCCACATGCAAACATTGGTCTACACACATGCAAATATAATGTGATAGACATATCATCATGCGTTTAGGATACCGTCATTACCAGGTAGGTTGTCCACCAAACCCATAATGAGGATCACCTAAATGATTTTTCAAATGATGAGAATTCCAAGGATTCAAGCTCAGGAATTTTTCGGTTGCTCAACTTTTTAGGATACTTTCTCTCATACGTAGTGATGAAAATAACTGTTTATTGTTATTTTTCTTCTCTTGAGCAATGGGTTTAAGTAGTGGTGATAAACATTGTTATTTTTATCTTTTGAGGAGTTTGATTTTGTATTTTGCTTTCAAATTTGAGCTTGTGGGTTTTTTGCATGTGAATGGCAATGATCCTTTTGGCCTTGGGGATGACCACCCATCCTGGTCAGGGACGTGTAGTACGAATCCTTACGATGTTGGGAATCAAATGTGGTTGGGAATTTTGATTTGGAATGACATTGATCTTTTAGGCCTTGCGGATGACTACCCATCCTTGTTAGGGGTGTGTAGTACAAATCCTTACAACTTTGGGGATCAAAGGTGTGTGGAATTTTTGATTGGAATGGCATTGATCTTTTAGGCCTTGGGGATGACTATCCATCCTTGTCAGGGGCATGTAGTACGAATCCTTATGGCTTTGGGAATCAAAGGTGTTTGAAATTTTTGATAGTGGTGAAAACCACTATTTATTATGGGGAATTGGATAGGGAAGAGCTTATCCTTTTATCAATTTTCAACATTCATGAACCATTCGCACAGGGAGATGAGTAGGATAACCTTTCACCTATGGTACCCTAGGCTGCTTTGTAGGTTTCTCTTGCATTCACACAACTTGGGAATTTTTATGTGTTTTAAGCTTGTGTTGGGATGTGATGCAACAAGGCATGATCCAAGTAAAAATCTACCTTGTAAAAATCAGTCTGACTTCGTACAACATTTGACTAGAAATATAAAGACATGAATGACGAAAAACCATAAATACATTAGTAGACAACTGACTATGTTATGGCAAAAATGCAAATGGCGTTATTGTTTGATGGATTATTTGCAAAATGAATTGAATTGGGAAAATTATGGAATTGTCGAGTAATTACAGTCCATAGTGATTTTGACATGTATGACCAACAAATATGCAATGTATGTATGCAATGCCTAATGCATTTTTTCTTTTCTTTTTTGTGTTTTGATTTTTAAGAATGTGCATGAAAGTGAGATGCAATTTTTTTATTATCTTTGATTATCTATTGTTTTGTTTTTTGTTTTTTGGAATATTCATTTTTTACCAAGAAATTGTGGGAACCCTTGGAGATTTTGGTTTGACCAAAGGGTTTATGGATACCTTTGGGGCGTTTTAGGTTGACCAAGCGATTGCAGGAATCCTTGGAGCTTTTGGTTTGACCAAAGGGATTATGGGTACCTTTGGGGCATTTTTGGTTGACCAAGCGATTGCAAGAATCCTTGGAGCTTTTGGTTTGACAAAAGGGATTATGGGTACTTTTGGGACATTTTTGGTTGACCAAGCAATTACGAGAATCCTTGGAGCTTTTGGTTTGACCAAAGGGGTTTATGGATACCTTTGGGGCATTTTGGTTGACCAAGAGACTACAAAAATCCTTGGTGCTTTTGGTTTGACCAAAGGGTTTATGGATACCTTTGGGGAATTTTGGGGTTGATCTAGCCATTGTGAGAATCCTTGGAGCTTTTGGTTTGACCAAAGGGGTTTATGGATACCTTTGGGGAATTTTTAGGTTGACCAAGTGATTGTGAGAACCCTTGGGGCTTTTTTTGGGTGGGCCATGGCTCTTTTAAATGTGGAATGACATCAAATGACTGATGTTCAAGGGTTTTGGTTTCTTGATTCTGTCAAGAGAGGCGAGCCGGTATGTTTTGAGTCCTATTATATTGTCGATTACATAAGGACCTAATTGGTTTGCCACAAACATGTCCCTTAGATGGGGTGACAAGTTAGAATTTTGTTGGTTCTCTTTTAAGACCAGGTCACCAACTTGAAAGTCCCTTAGGTGAACTTTTATGTTGTATTATTTCTTAAGTTGCTCTTGGTAGATATGTAAATGCTCGAGAGCATTGATGCATCATTCGTCGAGCAACGTAAGTTGTTCTAACTAGGCCTACCATGCAGTATCATCATTGATGAACTCTTGCACTGATATGCGTAGGGAAGGTATTTCCAACTCAAGAGGCATGACTGCCTCGAAGCCATACACCAGCAAAAATGGAGTTGCCCCAGTGGGCATTTGAATGCTAGTGTGATAAGCCCACAGATCAAGGAGGATTTGAATGTGCCAATCATTATGACTATCTATGACCATATTTTTAAGGATGGCAACTAGCATTTTGTTTGACGCCACTGCTTGCCCATTTGCTTGTGAATAATAAGGTGTAGAAAAAATGTGCTAGATTTTGTACTTTATGGTCAAAGCATGCATGTCTTTATTCTTAAACAACATCCCATTATCTGAGATGATATTGTATGGAATACCAAAATGACATATGATATGTAAAATAAACTCCATAATGCGGGGTCCAGTCGTAGAGGTAAGTGGAATTTCTTCCACCCACTTGGTGAAGTACTCTGTGGCCGTTATGATGAATGTGTGATGGCCTAATGATGCAGGGGAGATCTTTTCGATTAGATCTAAGACCCACTATGAAAATGGCCAAGCATATTAAATCAGATTCAAGGCCTAAGAAGGTATGTGTGTCAAGTTAGCATGGTGTTGACACTTTGTACACTTCCTCACATATGTGCAATAATCTCGCTCTAAAGATGGCCAATAATAGCTCATGTGAAGGATGTGCTTTACGATGGCCATATCGCTGAAGTGGCCACCACATGTACCATCGTGTGCTTGGGTGATCACCCAAGTGGACTACTGTTGGTCCAAGCAATGGAGAAGGATTCCTTCATAGCTTTGATGGTACAAAATGTCTCCTAGCAAGACATGTTTTTCCATTTTTTGTTTGAATGATGTGCGACAATCCAAGTGGGAGGCTACCCAACTTGAGGTAGTCTCTTATGGGTGTGTACCAATCCTACTGATCTGAAACCTCGATGGTATGAATGGTCAATCCCTCTTGAAGTTCATCCCTAGCAAAAGCTGAGTGAAAAAGAACTTGTCAGAATAGTGATGTGTTGCTATTAAGAGGGGTCAGGGAGAACAAGGACACCCAGTTGGCATGATTCAAACTATCATGGATTCAAGAGAACCTATCCTGAGACGGTTCAATATGGATCAGGTGGATTCTTGGTGTTAGGTCAGAGCTTTCACACTCCATCATGGATTACAATAATGTTTTGACTTGAATGGTTGTCATATCACCAGAAATGTCTTACGGGATTAGTGACCCCAAGGAGGCCATAGTGTCCGCAAAATGATTTGATGATCGATGGAGTGCCTCGATGTTGTACCATTCAAGATTTTCCAGGAATTTGTCCACAAGGGCTTTGTAGGCCTGTAGAACTGGGCATTTGCATTGGAACACCCCTTTCACTTGGTTGAAAATTAATAGTGAATCACCAAAGATATTCAAGCATTTTATGTTCATGGTGATGGCTATTTGAAGACCTATGAGCAAGGCTTCATACTCGACATTGTTATTGGTGCATGGGAAATCAAGTTTAAATGATAGAGGCATTGGAGCCCCTTGTGGTGTGATGAATGAGATTCCTGTGCCACCCCCTTGCTCACATTTAGAACCATAAAAAAATAGGGTTATGTTAGCTTGTGACTCAGGCTCATCAGAATCTAATGATTATGATACATGGAAGACCCCATCATCGGGCAGCTCTATGGTCAAAGGATGATCGTATTCAAGAGGAGCCTCTGCTATTTGATCGGTGATGACTTGACATTTGATGGACTTCTATCCAATGAATTCGATGTCAAACTCCATCAACAACATGATCCATTTCATCATGTGACTACTATGATAAGTACAACTCATCATGTATCGTAATGGATTCTCATTAGACACAACATACGTCATATTGCTCATCATGTAATGGCATAGCTTTTTGGTGGCAAATACCACTACTAAGCATATCTTCTCGACGTATGTATATTTAAGTTCATAACTAACCAGGGTGTGGCTAAGATAATAATTAGCCTGTTCTTTATGTAGTTCATTTTTTTGGGCTAGCATGGCGCCTAGTGCCACCTCAGTAGCTGAGATGTATAAATAGAACAACACTCCTGGTCTAGGTGGTGCCAATACTAGAAACAAAGCCAATTATTGTTTAATGTCATCGAAGGCTGACTGGCACTCGTCATCCCAGTGAAATGCTACCCCCTTGTGCAATTTTTTATTCATGGGTTAGCACTTGTCAGATAGTTGCGCTATGAAGTGCTTGATCGACACAACATTTCCTTGCAAGCTTCTAAGTTGCTTGATGGTGGTTGGGGGAGGTATTTCAAGGATTTCCTTCACTTTATTTGGATCTACCTTGATGCCTCATTTTGAGACTATGAAACCCAAGATTTTTCCATATGTGACACCAAATACGCACTTCTTGGGGTTTAGCCTAACCTTGTGTTCAATGAGGCGATCAAGGATCTTACGCAAGTCATCAAGATGATCTGGGTGCAAAATAGTTTTGGCCAACAAATCATCTATGTAATATTCCAAATTTTTATGCATGTTATCATGGAAGATGTATGTCATAGCACATTGGTAGGTGGCGCTAGTGTTTTTAAGGCCAGAGGGCATGACCTTATAACAAAATGTCCCCCAAAGTGTTGTGAATGCCATTTTGAATTGATCGTCGGGATTGATACAAATTTGGTTGTATCCCGAGAAACCATCCATGAGGGAAAGCATTTCATGGCCTGTTGTAGCATCTACCAATGTGTTGATGCTAGGCAAGGGGAAATCATCCTTGGGACTCACTTTTTTTAGATCTCAAAAATCGGTGCATATGTGAATCCTCCCATCAAGATTTTTGATGGGTACCATGTTATACAACCATGGTGGGTAATCCACATAGATTTTAAACTGTGCATCCAAAAAAAATTGTAATTCCTCTTTTACCATTAAGGCCATTTTTGGGTGCATCTTACGTAGTTTTTGCTTGACTGGCTTACTATTAGATCAAGCGTTAGATTATGTGTGACTAGCTATATGTCTAGCCCCAACATGTATTTGTAATACCATGCAAAAACCTCCTTCTTCTCTTTGATAAGGGCAATGTAATCGGCTTGCACTTTAGGGGATAGACTTACCCCTAGTTTGATGATTTGTAGATTCATTGGATCAGAGATGATTTCTATGTCAGTCGTCTCTTCGACTAACATGTGGGACATATCCTCCAACTGGTGTGGAGTTGGGATTAGGTGGATATCATTTACTGAATTTAGATCTACATTTGGAACATCGGGTTCCTTTTTAGCATGGAAGATATCTTGAGTTGGTCTTGGGGTGAAATGAAGTATCTCATCGCAAGGCCAATACTCTAATGGGGATGGTGGCAAGTTAGCGTGATCCTAGTCTATGGCATCTAGGTTTAGATACAATGGTTGTGTTGGATCGACTAGATTATGAATAGGGGTGGTTAAGTCAATGGAGATCATGTTGATGAAGTGAATTTGGTCTCCATTATCGTGCAGGTGGTGACTCAGACATCCTTGGTGATATTTGTTCTCTGGATCTAGCTCTGTGGGTATTGGAACAAACGGATCGACCCTATGTGTGGATAGAAGGACAAGGTCTGCCTTTGGAACTTATGGTGCTATGGGGTCTCTGTGTGGAAGGTGATCTTTGTATGCTTGGAGTGGCAGATGCAGCACTTGGTCCAACTATGCTTGGTTCAAATGCCACCTATGCCTTGGCCCCATGTTTAGCTATTCAAACATGTCATCAATGTCCATGGGGTATTGTTTCTATGTATATGGTTGAGATATGCCATCTCAATATTATCTTCATAATCACTATCAGATATCCATAGGCCTTCATTGGCTCCGACAACTATTTATGGCATGTAAGGCTCATTCTGTTCGAGCAAGTTGATTTGGTCCCATCGGGGTTGTTTTGCTCTCTACGGGAGGACCTAATTCTCTTGGGATGGCAATCTCTCAATTGGAGAATTCAAGGGGAAAATTACTATTGGACTCACTTGTGAGTGATTGCTATCGGACTCGAAAGGGTCCCAAGGTTCTACCTCATACTCCGACTCATCTTCAAAAGATCCTTCCTATCCTTTTTTATATCCCTCTTGGAGGTAAGTTCTTGAACTTCCCCTTTCTCGATCAAAGGGAAGGGTTGTTAAGGTCAACAAGGTTTGTTGTTAACAATGGGAGATAATCCCCCAATGTGTATGTTGTGTTAGGATTGGCATATGGATCTTATGCCAACCCATCCTTGTTGCCTAGCCCTAGGCCTTGCATGTTCGCTACCAAGATTTCAAGGGGCAAACGGTAGTTGAACCCTACTCCTAATTTATCATATGGCATTTGATATTTTGGTTGGAAAAGAACACGCACTCCTTTTTCATATCTACCCAATCCATATCCATGCCAATTACATTGGCCAAGGTATTTCAAAGTGAAGTCTAGGTTGGACAAATAGTTGACATTTTCAGTAAAGGGCTCTTCGTCTTATTCCTCTTGTAAGTAAGGTTCAATTTCGTTATCAAGGCCCCCATATATAAAATTTGTCTGATTCGGTAGGTAGCCTAGAGGGACAATAGTGTCGATGGGGATGCGAGGTCTCCCCATGTCCTGAATGGACTCAAGCATGGGTGTTATCACAATGTTCCACACTAGGTATTCCCCTAGGCCTGTATTGGCCATATCAACGGTGATCGTTGGTGATTGAGGGGGAGGTAATGGGAGTTCTTCCTGAGTGCACTCCATTTTAGGTGAACCAGGTGTCTCGACTTCCATTTGGTTGGGTACCTCTTCGATAGAGATGGTTGAGACTAATGGTGGTGCCTCTGCCAAGGGCTTCTTCCCATTGTCCTTTGGTGTGGCCACCGTAGGTGGCATCATTGGTGAAGGAAAATATGATGAATATGGGCCTAGTTGGTGACTTTATAGACTTAAAAACAGGGATGTATGTAGAATCAAACCTTGTTTGAACGGATTCAACTAAAAGTCCAAATGTGTTGAAGGGAGGGTTGACTGTGGCATCAGCTACACTATATTGCAATACTTGAAGGGCTCTAAGTCTGCTAGGACTACATGCACTTGCCCTTCGTATGTGTGGTTTAGGCATTTATGGGCTATCGAAGGGACACACTTCATGTCCCTGATCCAAGGCTGACCCAACAAGATGTTATAGGCCATATCACCTTCCAAGATGTGGCACAATGTAGGAATAGTCTTTTGTCCCACTTGGATGGGCAGGACAATTGTGCCAACCGTCAAGCATATCGCATCATTGAATGCTCAAATAGTATAGGTGGAGGCCACAAAATGAGATGCTAGTAGCTTCAGGTGTTTCAATGCCATCATTGTGATTATATTACTGGATGAGCCAGTGTCCACCACCACCCTCTTAAATGGAATCCTGTTGACCCACGCAATGACATGCAAGGGTGGATCCGCCATACCACTAGTCACCAATTTTAGTTCATCTTCTCTAAAGGTGATGACTGGTTCTGTACATTGTTTTACATGTCCCACAAATTTTTTGAAAGAGTTTGCTTCATGGGGCTATAGCTCTATGGCTTTGAGTATCTCCATTAGAGCCTTCCGATGGGGTGGTGATTGTTGGATGAGCTCATAGATGGAGAGCCTAGCCGACGTGGTCCTTAAAATTTGGGTAATTTTAGTCCAAATCGTGGCCATTGGTCTAGGTAGAGGAGGTTGTGTAGGGTGTTGTTGAGGTTGTGACATTGATGGAACCTCTCCTATACCTGCAATAGGGGCAGCTATGCTTGGGTACCTCTTATTTCATGTCACTATGATTATCATCCCTACATACCCCTACATGGGGTAGTTTTGTGTCACCTCATTGACTTGTAGAGTCTTTTCCTGTGCATCATGGGTAGGCAGGGGGTCTTTGAAGACCTCCATATTTTGGTTGCTTGGTGCTATGGGATTATCCATCGCTAGCATTTTGTTGTCTATTAGGTCCTACACTAAGCTTTTGAACTTCCAACATGCGTAAAGGTCGTGTCCTTTATGTCGGTGAAAGATACAATATAGTTCTTCCCTATATCCCTTGGGTTTTGGCACATTGGAGTCTACGGGTTGACTTTCTGGCAGGTTTATCAAGTTTACCATAGACAAGCGGTCAAACAAGGAGTCTTTAGACTCTATGAAGGGTGTGAATTGTTGCCTAGGGTGACGCTACTAATTTTGATCTTGCCTATGATTTTCCTTCTCATAGATGTCAAGAGGAACTGCTTGATAATTAGCCTTTGGGGGTTGTGTCGTCTATGCAGGCTTTGGTATGTTTATGGCAACCTGATTGACCGTGGCGAGTTTTAATTACGTGGACCTAGTTTTGATATTTTTGGACCACTCTTTCTTGTGTGGCTTGGCAATCTCACCATCCTATATCTTGATCTCCTCAATTATTCTAGCTTGCGCCAGGGCTTCCTCGATAGTGTCATATTGCTACAGCTGCAATAGCATGGAGATCAACCTTAGGCAGCTCTTTGAGAACATTTGGGTAAGGTCGGCCATGGGAGGGAGGTAAGGCAGCCTTGAAAGCAATGTCCTCCATTGATTTCCATAAGCTGCCATGGTCTCTTCCTCATACTTCCTGAGGCTATATAGGTCACTTAATGATGCATTCTTCTTGGTTTTAAGGGTGAAATATTTAAGGAACACGTCCACTAGCTAGTCCAGGTTGCTGATGCTATGTTTCAGAAACTGGGTAAACCAATCTGAGGTAGGGCCTACGAACATGGCTATAAATATTCTTATAAGCAAAGCTTCATTGTCCTGAATTCCAAATCATTGAATCAAGAATCTTGTCACATGCTCTTGGGCATCCTCATCCCCTCTAAAAATTGCCAATTGAGGCATTTTGAAGTGTTCAGGGCATGGGGGTGTCGACACTAAAATATGCACAAGGTGACTATGGAGCTGGCGTAAAGTGGGCGTTTGGGACCCAGAAGTCTTGGTCTCCATAGAATATAAGTGCTCTGGCAACACTTTGTATGCATCAGAAGATTTGATCTCTTCCTCCTTGGTTTATTCCTATTGTGAATTACGAGGAACTTAAGGCCTATGTCGGGGTAGCTAGATAGCACCCCCCTGCCTTGGTAGGGCATTTAAGCCCACTCTTCTTCTTGCTTGAATTCATCATAGGCTTCTTGAGGAGTTCCTAGGCATGACCTATAAACATGGGTGGGTGCCCAAGGAGGGTGCCCATCATTGGCTCTGGAAGTGGTCTCTCGATCAGGTCTAGGAGGTCTTAGAGGCAACACTTGATAAGGTTATGGAGATCTGTATCGTACCAAAGGTTTATGCCTCTCATAAAGCTTTGTCTTATATGTGCGAGGGGTTGGAATCCTCTCATGCACAGTTTTCTAGAGCAACTCATCCATCTGACGTTGAATGCGCTCTTTGCTAAGATGGTATAGGTGCTCTAACTATTGTTGATCTTGCTCAAGCTGCATGATTTTCACTTGGTAGGTGGCATGTTTGGAAAATACCAAGTCAATTTGTTCCATCGTCTTAGGTCTAGGAGGCCTAGATGCCTCCCCTACATATCTATCTCAGTTGTAGTGATATGATATCTCTATAGGTCACTTCCCTCTATCGAGGTTAGCAGCATTCACCTGAGCTCTGGCCTCAGTAGGTGATCCTGATAAATAGCAGGTGTAGAGGTGCATTGCTTCTGTGCTATATATTGCTCTTAAGAAATATAGTGGTTTTCCTTATGCTCCCTTTCATATATGTGAAAGGGGTAGGCAGAGTTGGCTTGCCCTATCTGAAGAGCCTTGTGCTCTGGTTTTGGCCTATTGTTTTTGATAGTAATGAGGGGTAGAGTAGGGATGATGTAATCATGTGGCCCCTCCTTATAGACCCTATGTTGTTCTAGCACTTCATCACATGGTGGCCACTCATAATGAGTATCTAAGGGGGCTTTCCTATGTATGTACTCCTCTTGAAAGGGGTTGTGTTGAATGGGAGTGCCCCTTAAATGGGTGCCTCTATAGTCCTATTCCATCATGGTATGATGTGGACTATTTTGTGGGTCAGGCCACCAAGGTGGTATGACCAAGTCCTTGGGGCTATAACGGAGGCAACTTGTGCCTCCTTGTACACTTTCTGCTGCTTTTTCCCGTGATTGGGCTTGGCTACGGGTGTACACCATGGTGGTGGTTTTCTAAGGGATACGTATGTTTTTATCTTCTTTACGATTTTTTATGCTACACTAAACAAAAAGGGGTCACACAAACAAAGAAGTGATTATCTTGTTTACAGATTAAATGTGTGCCCTAAATTTGGTTTAGTGTGTTTTGATTTTTGTTTTGAAAACCTTGTAAAGAAAATTTTGTTTTACATATAATATGAGGGCTCTTATGTCTCCCAAAATGGTCGCCCCTTCAATATACCACTGCCAGGCCGTTATAACGAACCTCTCAATATACCCGCCCTTACGTGAGGGAAACTATTGGTACGTGAGAGCAGAACAATATGTGGAACATAGGTGATACGGAAGGGGAATCACTCTATTTTTGACACCTACCATAGAAGACTTATCATCATGCACTAGGAATCTCCCTAGCTACACTTGGTTAGCTTTCATCAGGATTTACATCTAGCAACAGTCGCAATCAGGGTTATGTATGCAAAATTCAAGCCAAGGTGGTAATGAAATCCACTATTGGTCTTGATCAAGTGTTGGGGTTTTAAGATCAACTCCTTGATGTTTATATTATCACATGGTGTGTGTGGTTCTTTTTACTTGTGAAAATAAAGAAAAAATTTAGTGAACTTCTCTATGCAAGCAAAGAAAGCAAAAAAATCACCAAAATAGAAACAAAAAATTATAGAGGATATTCAAAAAACCTACCTCTTCTCTGCCCAAATCGGATGCCCTTGAGTTTCTACTCAGGAAATGCACAGAGATCTAATAATCCTAGGGTGGTATGAATAACAAATCTGTATTCATCATAGGGTGGGGTGAATTCCTATTGTCCCTGGGTGAAACGAATACTAGTTCTATATTCATCATCGGGTGGCATGAGCAGCAGTCCAGTGCCTAAAGGATTAACACCTGTAAACAAAAACACAAAAATTTTTATTATAAAATTGATCCCAAAATTAGGGGATAGAGTCCCACCATGATCACCACTGAAAGCATGTCTACAGAAGCACAGGCATGCTGGGTGCGATGCAAACAAAAACAGTTGTATTAACGAAATGCTAAGTGCATGAAAAAGGGAAAGCGAAGCATGAATGAAATGAGATGTAAAGCAAAAAACAAAGGTGCAGCCTCTTTTATTAATTTTTCTTATGATCAGGTTACAATACGTCTCCCCCCATTTTTTTTTGGGGCTCGGAGCGTTCGATACAATTTTGCTAAACCAACGGATGGTGCGCTTCCCTTTGAGATCTTTCACGTGCCCACGTTCAAAATGGGTTTGCAAAATGTTGCCATCGCTTGCGTGAATACATTCTTAGTTCCTTGCTACAACTTTGGTGTCGAGATCCTATGTACAGAGAAACAACAAATGATTAATAGCACATGCGGATGGAGGGAAACATGCAATCCCCAAGGCCTCTGGTTAATGCATTGTATCGCTCTAAATTTTTCACACCCTTTCCTTCAGGCTATAGGATCCATGCCCGAAAGGGGGATGTGAAAAGGATGGTGCGGTACCTCGAATTGAGAGGCCTTGCGAAGGTCCCGCCTCTCGAGGGAGGTGTATATTGGTGATTTTTTGATGGATGGTGGGTTCACCAGGAAACATTTAATGGCAGTTTCCACACCTAGGTTGGGAATGTTTTTTATGTGTTCGTTTTAGCTTTAAGCATCCATATCCTAGGTTTGGCCAAAATGTGTCTAAATATGCAGATTAAATGAATGCAGAAAATAGAATTAAGACAAAAAATAGAGAAATTGAAGAATGTTACAAGAAAAATACCTGATCTGGATGTCTGATGAAGATTCTGATTCTTGAAGCAGTCAGGATCGCCTTTGATTTGACAGGATCATCTGAGATCAGACAAGATCATCTGAAATCTGATGAATTCATCAAACGAATTCGTCAGAGACCTGCAAACAGAGAAAGAGGTGCAAAACATAGAAAATAACACTATCCTAATAGAGGGAAACAGTGTGAAATTGACAGCAATAATATCAAACTAAACTTAAAAATAGAAACATGCATACATTATACTGATTTCATAATAATTATGATTTGATTGTGCATTTAATCCATATGGGTGAACTCCAAAATGCAAGATAGCATAAAATAATGAATAAGCTAGCTAATTGCAGAATAAAACAACAAAAAAAGGGAATAAGAAATGCAAACTTCAGGCACTGATTGCCTCAATATTGACTGCAGTCGAAATCATCTCGCATTGGTACGGAATCGTCTCTGATTCGACAGGATCGCCTCCGATTTGAACAGGATCGTCGACAACAATGTAAGCTTGCTTCGACTAAAAAACACTAAGGTACCTACAACAAAATTGGTATAGAACTACTACAAATATTAATTTAGGATGTTTTAACATGTATGAAGTCAAGTTACAGAGAATTTTAGCCAAGGGGGTGCTAAGGGAAGGGCTTAGGATTAAATAGGCTTAGGAGGGAGGTTAGGAGGTTGGAGATCATCCCTATTTGGGAGATCTCCAATGGGGGAGGGTCTCTAACGGCGTAGACACGCTTCTGCCCATATTAGAGGCCCGTTGGAACAAAAGCTAATTGTGCAAAATTAGTTTAGGGACAAGATCGTCTGGACGTCCTAGCCTAGATGAAATCGTCAAATCTAGGGCGATATCGTCTGATCGACGACGATATCGTCAAACAGTCAAAACAACCTCTAAAAATGGCATGGGAAAGGGGGAAACGGATTAAGCGACGGTTAACGGGCGGTTTGGGAGGTTAAAATTTGAATTTAAATTATTTACTAGAGTAAATGTAATTATTAATATTTCACTATGCCAATTTTAGGGTGCTACATTTTGCCCCCTCTTTAGAAAATTTTTCAAAGAAAATGCGTTAAATATGAGTTCTTCTCAATCTACGAGAAAGCTAAAATTATTCCCATTTTTAAGCGAAAATTCTTGGTCGAATCGTATGATAGCTTACTATGGTGCCCCCTCCGTGTTTTTACCCAAATCGAACGTTTGAGGTAAAAATGTGGAAAAGCAAAATTTGAAAAATGTTTTTAATTGTGTTTGAATAAAATTAAAAAAAATAGGGTAAAACCCTAATTCATTTTTACTGTTCATTTTTTTGGTTTTAGAGCTCTGCAAACAAAAATGGTGGAGACGACACACAGATCAATAGAGGTCCAACGTGGGCTACGGGTAAGAGTCTAGACTTAACTTAGAATGCTTGAATTTGAATTAACATGCTTTTTAGATGAATTTTGATTAATTTTTTAGCGTCATAGCCATTTTTGGGCCATCGACGTCATCGGGACGAAATCGTCTCGATTTCGACGAAATCGTCTCAAGTTTGCCGATTTCGTCTAAGGGAAAAATTGGCGAAAAGGGGACGATTTCATCAAATTAGGGATGATTTCGGCTCACGAAATTGGATATGATTATGCTCAAATTTGGGACGATATCGTCCAATAGCGGATGATATCATCAGTTAATGAAATTGAACTTATTTTAACTTGCATTTTTAATTAATGAGTGTTATTAATTATTTTTTATTGTGTTGTTTATATTGTAGATAGGATTGCTAAAGAGCAGGGAATAGAAATATGGAGGTTTGAGAGACGACTTGGCCACTCTGACATAGGCAGAGCGAGATCAGCTGGCACAGGTCGGCTTACTACATGTGGCAAAAATGCCACAAGTATCCACAGACATGGGGCTACTGACATCCCTAGCAGAGAGGTGGTATTCGGGTTCTTCTTGTTTCTGGCTACCTACAGGGGAGATGACTCCTACTTTGGAGGATGTATGGAGGATTCTAAGAATCCCCATACAAGGACAGTTGATCACTCCTGCGGCCAATCAGGGTCATGCTATGGGACGGTTGTGTGGTGACCCAAGCTTCACCCTGGAGAAGGGCGGAGTGAACATCGAGGCACTGCGTCAGATGCCTGGGGCATCGAGACTCACACAGGTTTTAGCTGGAGTGGTTGGTGGACTTCTGCTGTGCCACTAAAGCGGGTGCAGGGTACCATAGATGCTAGCAGATGTGATCTATGATATGCGGGACCATGGCTATAGATTTTCTTGGGGCAGCTATGTGCTATGCAAATTGTACAGGATCCTGCATGGGGTCATGTACAAGGGCAGCCGATGTCTAGTTATGACATCGCTCCTACAAGTTTGGTGTTGGGAGCACATTATAGTGCAGAGGCCGATAAGGCTTCCTATAATAGGGATTGATAGGGAGAGACCCTGAGTTTTCTACTGGTGGCTCCGAAGAGAGTCATAGCGGCCAATTGACCTATCGATGTCCCGAAGACTACTGGATGACCTTGTCCCAGACCAGATCACTTGGAGGCCATGGCGAGAGCACCCAGGGTGGGCCAAGGACGGATAGGAGTTAGCTCATGTCAGGCGAGTTTGCTAGCTTCGGATGGAGAGGGGAGAGGTGGAGATCCATCACTACGACCAAGTTTTGTGATAGTTCAATCTATAGCAGGGGATCCCATCTCTCAAGGATTATGAGTTTTCCCAGACTGTCCGAGATAACACCATAGTTAGCGGGGCTCCAGACATGCAGCGCTTCTAGATTCAAGACTCGGACAATGCCCCCATTCAGCCAGTGGATGGGGACGATGTAAGGGTATCCGATGGATATGATGCCTAGTACATAGGCATCTACCCTCCTCAGATGACGAGGGCTCAGGGTCTGATATATGCAGTTGTGCGTCGGATAGGGAGGTGATGCCAGGCGGCTATGGAGGTGGCACAGGGTCACAAAGGGAGAGAGCTGAGGAGGCCATAGGCACAGGAGAGGCCGTGGAAGTGGGAGAGGAGGGCGAAGAGACCCCCTTATCCATAGAGAGAGGCCACCATCGTTCGATAAGGGCAAGGGTGTCGACACAGGGGAGAGTAGCAAGACAACAACTCTCCGAGTGGGGATGATTCGTCTCCAGGCACAGGTGCAGACATTACAGGAGGAGGCTACATGACATCGAGCTGAAGTTACACAGCTTAGAGATGAGATTACACGCCTCACGACATGGGGTAGAGGGGCGAGCACTGGGGAGCCGACATGGTATATTTCCCAAATCACTTTTTATCAGACCTTATACTATCATATGGTGCCATAGGAGGATAGATTACCACTATCGGCTAACATCGCAGAGCCGATCAGGATCGGGTCGGCTAGGACTTCATCCCAATCGAGGACTAGGACTCACAGTACTACACAGACTATGATGGGGCCACCTCGTCCACCTCAAGGTGGAGGAGGAGATGAGGCTGAGAGCTCGAGGGGCTCTCGAGGCTAGACTACTACACAACATTGTACAGATTGATAGATAGCATTTATTAGTTTTTGATAGAGGATTGAGTATGTCGAGGTATAGATTGTGGCATACCAATCTAGTTTTGATATGATGTATATATACGGTTGATATATATAGATGAGATATTTTTGATCATATGACTTGTGTTATGTATTTTTATGATGCTTTAATGTTTTTGATGTGATTGATTTGATGATTCATGTAATTACGTCGTTGGAAATATTATAATTTTGATGTCATGCTATAATATTTTAAATGAAATAATCTGATGTAACAAATTGGTTGTAATGATGTGATGTGATAAAAGATAAAAAGAGACTTCTAACAATAATTTCAAAGGACATTGTCACTATTATAGACCATTTCATGGAGTCGTCGCTCACTCGGTCGTCAAGCTAATCCCAGTATAGAAATATTGTTAAAAAGTAAAAGTGTTTAAGAGACTGTCTTAAGACTTTGGTGCAAATGGTGCAAATGATGATGATGATGGTTTGTTTTCAAATTTTCATAAAAATAATATGCATGAAATAATGTTAAAATGATTTTTTCTAGGCATAAATTCCTAAGTGTGATAAAATTTTTGGATAATTCCCTAGGAATTATACCATCATTGCAAAATTGAAGGTTGACATAATGACATGAAATAATGAAAATGTGTTTGTTTGTTTGTAAAGCATAATTGTATAACAGAATGATTTAAGTCATATGGTTTTCATGATTTTTAAATAAATGGAGAAAAAAATTGTTACAATGGTTTGTGCTAGGCATAGAATATGTAGGTATAGACTTATACCATCATCGCAAAATCCAAAGAAGAAAATAGATTGTTTTATTGCATGGTTGATTTTTAATAAATAGAAAATATGAAGATAAGGACTTGCGCTAGGCCTAAAATTCCAATTTTGGTTGTGGAACTATACCATCATCGCGAAAGTCAATATATATATGTATATATATGTTTTGATTGTATGGCTTGAAAGAAATTTTGATTTTTCTATTATGCATATAGTTGTTGAAACAACTGTACTTTAAAGAAGAAAATGAATTATTCCAAACAAGTTTTGCAAAAAATATTTCAAAGTATCTTAAAGACAAAAGTTAGATTTATAAGGAATCCCATGTGCATAGGTGAGTTCATTTCCGATCTTGATTTATCATAATGATACACAAAATATCTCAAATACAAATGTGTGTGCAATTTCTTTGTTCATTTACCATTTTGGAGCAAGATAATATGATACAAGTGGTTTGAAGAAACCAAATAAGTGTTCATTAACCATGATGTAGATGCATATAACCATACTAGACTACTATGTAAGTCGGATTATCAAGAGCTAGCTAATCCATAAGCGAGACATAGGTCTGTACAAAAGAAGGTCGCTAATGTGATAGACATATCACCACGCTAGGAGTTACCCAAGGCCAAGCGGGTTGGGCACAAACCACCTGTTATGGGGCTTACCTCACAGTTTTTGAATAATTGAGAATTCTAGGGATTCAAGCTCATAAACCCTTCTTTTCTTTTCAAAGGGTAGGGAAAGGGATTTTATTGCTTTTGCTCTTGCTTGCTTTTGTTTTTTTTTTCTTTTTCTTTTTGTATTTTTGCTTGATTTTTGAGATAATGCTTGAAACATTGCTGTAATGATATAAAATAACATTTTTCTTTTTTTCTCTTTTTCTTGAACTTTGCCCCTTTTTTTTTCTATGCTAGGGATACTTGCTCGGATTAGTTGTAGAGCAAGGTATTTTTATTCTGGGTAGGGGTGAGCTTGTCCTTTTGCCAATTATCAAAGATTCTAGACCATGTGCATGATAGGATAGCAGGGGAAACTTTTCGCTCAAGAAACCACTTCTACTATGTAGCAAAGCATGGAAATTACAAATATAATCATTTTATTGTGAAAATATGTGCTTGGTTTAAGTAAATAACAAGATCAATTCTCTGTGCTGAAACTTTATTTAATTGAATTTTGTGAACTTTGATATAAGAGAGATTAGTAATCATTCTAGATAAAATCAAGATATTTATTTTGTGAGTTTGTGAAAGTGAGAGATTCCAAATAAATGCTAATTTATCCAAAATAATTTGAAACATATAACTGCAAAATTTGTAAGAAAATATATATAAATACTGTTTTGAGAAGTTTTGAGAATGTTGACTCTCTCTTTCTTTTTTATGTTATTTTGGTTTCGAAATAGTCAAGAATATTGCTGTTTTGATTTTTATATTTTTATATATTTTTTGAAAGAATTAACAAGTGCCATAAATAAATGCAACAAATAGTTTTGAAGATTTTGATGATTATGAATTTTTTTGGTGTTTTTGAATTTAAAAATTGAAAGAAATACAAAATAGTGATTTTGAAATATTTTAAACAAATATATACAAGGATGAAATGACCAAATTTATACATAGTAACGTTTAAGATGCAAAATATTCATGGGTTATTTAAGTTCTTTACCATCTAAGGTAGATAATTTATATGCTCCTGATTCAAATTTAGCAGTGATAATGTATGGTCCAAGCCAGTTGGGCTCAAACTTACCTTTAAGGTCTTTAGTTGCATTAGTATTTTTTTGAAGATTTTGAGGATTTTGATTTTTTTGTATTTTGATTTTAATTTATGAATTGAAATTGGTGGTATATACAAGATGATCTATATACACTATACAAGGTTATTTTAGTATAGCATGTCTAAGGTTGCTTCAAAATCAAAGGAGGTTTTGAAGGATAATCTGGTTGAGGTGAAGGTAAGAACAAAAGGTGATGAATAAAAGGTAGTGATAACAAAAGCTTTGTTATAATGTAAAATAATGTAGCAAAAGATTTGACTTTTATATGTGTAAAATTGATCATGTTACAAAATAAAATGTAAGAAGGATAAGAAGGTTCTTGATTCTTATCACTATATTCCAAATCTTGATAAGATGGAGGGAGCATATGTGAAAGATATGCATGGATGTTATTTGGTAAACAAGGATGATCATATATGGATGAAAAAAAGTGATGGATAGAAGATAATTGTGATAATAAATAATATATAGAACTTGATGTTTCAACCGTTAAATATTCTTCAAATGGTGTTGGGTCACCATGTATGGTAACAATTTTATTTGCAAGTTCAAACTTCAAACATTGGTGAAGAGTGGAAGGGACAACCCACATCATATGAATCCAAGGACTTCTAAGAAGTAGGTTGTAAGGTGAAGGGAAATATGCTACATAAAATAAAATATCCAGGATCTTGGATCCAATATTAAAGGGAAGAATTATAATACCTTGAGCTTCTTGAATTTCATTGTTAAAAGATTTTATAATAACATTTGATTCATTACTATCTGCTTCCTTTAATTTGAGTTTTTGGAATAATTGATGAGTGCATAAATTAAGAGAGGCGCCATTATCTACCATGATAGTTTTAACAAGTATTTCTTTATTAGATCTTGTAATGTAAAGATAATAGTCTTCTTGTGGAGTAGAGGAAGGAATATCCTCATCATAGAATGAAATATGGTTAACCTCAAGAGGGTTTACACCATTAATTATGTTCTTAGAGAAAATATGATGAGGAACAAATTGTTGGCTAGGTATTCTAAACAAAATTTCCTTGTGAGAACTTTGTAATACTTCTAAAAGGGATATCTTTGCTTGAGGATTAATCACTTGTTGTTGGTTATCAAAGTGGATTTCAGATTGAGATTTTGATTCTAAATATGAGCTTTCTATGCTCACATTCAATTTTGGATCATTCTCTAGAGTCAAAGATAGTTTTGAAGGTTGGTTAAATGAGGAATCCATATCTTGAATATCAGATTGAGTTGATTGAACTTGAGGTTGCTTATTTGTATTTTTTATTACAATATTAATAATATCATCATGATGGGACACATTAACATGCAATATTTGATAGGTTTCTTGTTGTTGATAATTGAATAGCGTTTCTTGGGAGATCTCCATGTCTTGATTGATTGTTGGTATTTGTTGTGTAGGAGTTTGATTGTTTACTGAAGATTTATAGTCAGTTGTAGATTGTAATTCCTTTATATTAAAAAGACCATCATCAATCAAATCTTGAATTGCACATCTTAAATATTTACAATTTTGTGTCATATGTCCATCCACTCTATGATATTCACAATGTAGCTGAGGTTTAAAGCAATCTGCTGTGGTATCAAGTTGTCTTATGGAAGGAAGTTCAATCTTATTTGTGTCAAGTAAATACTTGAGAATTATATCCATTGGTTGATTGAGCTTAGTAAATTTACGTGATGAAGGTTTTTGAGAGGTTTTTGATATGTGCCTTAGGACTTTCATCATAAAAGGACCTAATGGTTTCTCACCTCTACTTTCTTTATTATGGGTAGAATGATGACAGGAAGATTGCGAAGCATGAGGTGAGTACATGGTAGAATTGGAAAAATAAGTATTTTCTTGTTGAAATCGATGTGTTGTATTGAGAGGAACATGTTGAAAGGGTGGAGGAGGATTGTATGTGGATCGATAGACATAATATGGATATATGGGAGAATAGATAATATCGTTATGAAGAGGATTGGCAAAGGGATTGTTTTGTTGGGTTATGGATGAAAAATAAGAAGAGTGTGATGGAGGTGATGTTGAATAGGGATGAGGTTGGTCATAATCAACAAATGTATTTGGCTGAATTCTTCCAACATTACTGATGGGCTCATATTGATTTGAGTAAAAAATCATGGCTTCTTTAGTACTTCTAAAAGTAATATTTAGTATCTACTATTCAAAATGGGATCTAAAACATACAAACTTGAAATGATGATTTTGTTACTTTTTGTTTTTGTATACATATATATATTTTTTTGTTTTTGTTTTTCTTATTATGTTTTTATTTTTATTTATTTTTGTTTTGTTTTAAAAAGGTTTTAAGTACATTCACGTCGGGTTCACCAAAATGTATCGCTCCAATTTTTTCACATCCTTTCCTTCAGGCTATAGGATCCATGCCCGAAAGGGGGATGTGAAAAGGATGGTGCGGTACCTCGGACTGAGAGGCCTTGTAAAGGTCCCGCCTCTCTAGGGAGGTGTATATTGGTGATTTTTCGACGGATGGTGGGTTCACCAGGAAACATTTAATGGCAGTTTCCATGCCTTGGTTGGGAATGTGTTTTATGTGTTCGTTTTAGCTTTAAGCATCCATATCCTAGGTTTGGCCAAAATGCGTCTAAGCTATTCTATATGAAGATGCAGATTAAATAAATGCAAAAAATAGAATTAAGACAGAAAACAGAGAAATTGAAGAATGTTACAAGAAAAATACCTGATCCGGATGTCTGATGAAGATTCTGATTCTTGAAGCAGTCAAGATCGCCTCTAATTTGATAGGATCATCTGAGATCAGACAAGATCGTCTGAAATCTGATGAATTCGTCAGAGACCTGCAAACAGAGAAAGAGGTGCAAAACATAGAAAATAACACTATCCTAATAGAGGGAAACAATGTGAAATTACAATAATATCAAACTGAACTTAAAAATAGAAACATACATACATTATACTGATTTCATAATAATTATGATTTGATTGTGCATTTAATCTAGATGGGTGAACTCCAAAATGCAAGATAGCATAAAATAATGAATAAGCTAGCTAATTGCAGAATAAAACAACAAAAAATGGAATAAGAAATGCAAACTGCAGGCACTGATTGCCTCAATATTGATTGTAGTCGAAATCATCTCGCATTGGTACGAAATCGTCTTTGATTCGACAGGATCGCCTCCGATTTGAACAGGATCGTCGGTGACGATGTAAGCTTGCTTCGACTGAAAAAAACTAAGGTACCTGCAACAAAATTGGTATAGAACTACTGCAAATATTAATTTAGGATGTTTTAACATGTATGAAGTCAAGTTACAGAGAATTTCAGCCAAGGGGGTGCTAAGGGAAGGGCTTAGGATTAAATAGGCTTAGGAGGGAGGTTAGGAGGTTGGAGATCATCCCTATTTGGGAGATCTCCAATGGGGGAGGGTCTCTAATGGTGTAGACACACTTCTGCCCAGATTAGAGGCCTGTTGGAACAAAAGCTAATTGTGCAAATTTAGTTTAGGGACAAGATCTTCTGGATGTCCTAGCCTAGACGAAATCGTCAAATCTGGGGTGATATCGTCTGATCGATGACGATATCATCAAATGGTCAAAACAACCTCTAAAAATGGTGTAGGAAAGGGGGAAATGGATTAAGCGATGGTTAACGGGCGATTTGGAAGGTTAAAATTTGAATTTAAATTATTTACTAGAGTAAATGTAATTATTAATATTTCACTATGCCAATTTTAGGGTGCTACATGCATACATGAAATAACTAAAACAGTGATAAAAAATTATCAGAATAGAATGAAATTTAAAAAGAAGCATGCAAACACCATCAAGGACACATTGTAAAAATAACATTTGAAAAATCTGTTGTATATTTCTAATTGCTTCAGGGTGGGACAATTAGGATTGTCATAAAATGTCTGAAAGTGACCTCCAAAATGTCCCATCCAGATGCCTCAAAAATACCTAAAAACTTTGGGTTAGGCAAAATGGGGAATTTTGAGATGACCCAGAAGGTTGGATTTTGCATATTCTAGCTCGATCGTCCTATATCCAAAGGCACTCCTTGTATGTTAGTAAAAGTGTAAAACAATGAAAACACAGTCAAAACAAGTCAGAATGCATTCAAAATTGAACAGTAGCATATATGAGTCACCTAAAAAACGATGCAAAAGAAATAGTGAAGAAATTTTCTATATATTTCTAATCACTCTGGGGTGGGGCGATTAGGACTACAACAGTGTGAGGGGCGCTCGAGGGCAGGACGCCCGCCGTTTGGGGCTTGGTTTTGACACCAATCCACTTGGGATGGGTCCAAAAACTCCTAGGGTGTTGTGTTAGAAAATTGGGTGTGGGATTGTGGCAAATTGTTTAGGTTTTGGGTTTGGATTACGCTCCTAATGTTCACCCAATAACCTCCCTTCCAAAAGAGAGATCAAGGATATAGGAAGAACAATGAGGGTGAGGGTATAATTCAGAAGCACTCCATTACTCCAAATCCTCCTACTCTATATTCTATTTTGGGGTGATAAGACTCACAATTTTATAGACCTGAATTTCTTCTTTGAATGTGCATGCAGGGGCGCCACTTGGCCATCATGCCTTGTCAGGGGAGAGAAGATTCCTCCCTGATTAAGGGCTCCATGATTGCCTCAATGACTGCCTCTTTGAGATTTGAAACTCTCACTCACACTTCCATGCATTGAAGGTGGAGTTGAGTGGAATATCTAGGCTACCATTTGTCAAGGTTTGACTTTTTTCCCATCAAACCTGCTATTCGCCCCACCCTGGAGCGATTGCTGCTAATCGTCCCGGGGTGGGGCAAATAGCATTCTAATCATCCTAGGGTGGAACGAATAAGGAGCATGGTGCTTGAAAGGTGCCAAATTTACCTCTGACCTTCCAAAACTAATTTGGGAGTGGTTAGGACCACTGTTTAACCTCTGGGGGCTACCCTAGGGGCTGTGTATGCCAATTCGGTCAGTGCTTGTCATCACATAATCGGATTGGTGCTATTTTGGTGTCTACAACTTTAATAATTAAAACATAATTTATGAATGTAATATGGATTTAACAATCTAATGGATGACACCATGGAATGTATAACAATCATGGATTGTAATTGCTATATCTTATTATAAGCATTAATCAATTGGACACCCATATGTGAGATGCAACGATGTATTGTTTATATTCATAAGCTCTTGCAAATTAAAAGAATATGCGTAACATAGTCAGTGTCCATTTAAATATTATTTCTGACATCCATATGATATCTAACCTATATTATGAAAAATATTCAATAACAAAATCTTATAAAGATAAATTTTGATATTTGATGATTGCATTGAAAATTGGTTGTTATTTAGGAATTTTTGAGGTTTTCCATGAAACTCAAACACCCTAGTTGACTTATCAAAAGTTGTATACTAACCATACTAGACTTCTAAAACATAAGGATTTCTCTAGGATCTGCCCTAACTGTGCATTATCCTTGTGTGTGCAAATGAGTATATTAGATAAGGCATAAGCATACCCCGATGTTATGCGGTATTCTTTTAGCCCATTGCTAACATTGGGGATCCTCAAATGTCTATCCAATCCTAGGTTTAGATTTCAGTTGGACTAGGCCACTAGTTGATACAAGACACCTGAAGCTAGATCTTCCACATTAAAACATTGGTCTATACATAAGCAAAATGCTAATGTATCAGACATATCGTCATGCGTAAGGTACAATAGTGCTGACAATTCTAGGGATTCAAGTTTGCTTCCTTCTTTTCTTCAATTTATTGGGATACTTGCTCATATATAGTGACAAAAATCACTATTTATTTTGTATAAACTCTTTTTATATTTTTTTATTTCTTTTTGAGCAAGGTATTTGATACTGATTTGATTTTACTTTGAAAACTTGATATTAATTTGACTTGACTTTCTGAGATTTAAATTTTGTAATTTGATTCAAAAACTTCCTTTGGATATTTTGCTTTGAGGATTTCTTTATGGGATATCAATCTAGGATATCAATCTGGGGTATCAATATAGAGGATTGATCTAGGATATCACTCTAGGATATTTCTTATTTTGATGTAAGCAAGGAATTCATATGTGTAGGGAATAAACTTATCATTTTTCCAATTTTGAACATTTCTTGAACCGTCCACACAGGGGGATAAGCAAGAATAAACTTTTCATCTTCCCCTAGTCCTTATTAGAATTGTTTAATTTGTTGATTAGGATATTGTTTCATATATTTCATCTTCCCCTAGTCCTTATTAGAATTGTTTAATTTGTTGATTAGTGATAGAATTCGAATATTGTTATGTAACTTCTAGAAATTAATGGATATGCAAGAATCATGATTGATATTGAATCGTTGTTTGTATTGTAGGAAAACCTGCAATAATATAATAAATAAAATATATTTCCTGGATGCCTTTTAGGAACATCCTCATGGTCCTATATATGCACTAAAATATGTGACCAGTGAAGGGATGTGTCCCTTTGTAACATAATGTAATATATAATAAACAGGTTATGTTAGGAGGGCCCTAACATGCCACCCTCCTTTGAAAAAGCTTTGTCCTCAAAGCTGGAATTGTGGAAATTATTGTTGAATATGATGGAGCGTCTCCCACGTAGCATCTTTTGGAGGTAGAAATTTCCATTGAATTAATACCTCGATGATGGTGCGGTTGCGGAGGTGGCACATACGACGGTTTAAGATAGCTTCTGGTTCAACCATGAGAGCTCCATTATCAAAAAATTATGGGAGTTGAGTTTGTGTCACGATGTTAGTGCCCACTACAAATTTAAGGCAAGAGACATGAAATACCGGATGGATCTTGGAAGATTCTGGTAATTCAAGATTATATGCAATAGGTCCAATACGTTGAAGAATTTTATAAGGGCCATAAAATTTTGGTGCTAATTTTTGTGACCCTTTTACTTTTAAATAATTTTTATGATATGGTTGGAGGTGGAGAAATACCATATCCCCTTACTGGAAAACCCATTCAGTGTGATGTTGATCTACCTGTTGCTTCATGCAGTGTTGAGTGACTTGTAGATTGTCCTTCAGAGTGTGGAGGATATTATCTCAAGCGACCAACTCCATCTCTATGGCTGGCACTTTTGTACTTCCCAAAATGTAGGAGGTTAGAGATGGGGGTGATTGGCCATATACTGCTTTGAAAGGGGTCATTTTAATAGTTGTGTGGTATGTGGTATTATACCACCATTTAGCTAGTGGAAGCCATTTAACCTAGTGAAAGGGTTTTGTAGAAATAAATCATTAGATATAGGTTTCTAAGCATTTAATGACCACTTCCATTTGACCATCTATTTATGGGTGGTAAGCAGAGCTCATCCAAAGTTGAGTACCTTGGATTTTAAATAATTTCTTCAAAAAATTACTAGTGAAAGTTGGATCACGATCACTAACGATAGTGGAAGGCATACCATGTAATTTTTAGGGAATATTTAAGCGATAGTACTGGCGGTATAGGGATGGGCTATTGGAAAAAATGGGCGTATTTAGATAAAGATCTACCACAACTAGGATAGTCATTTTCCCTACATATTTTGGAAGACCTTCAATGAAATCCATTGAAATATCCACCCATGTCTTGGTTGGTATGGGCAAAGGTTGAAGAAGGCCCGATGTTGCCACTGTTTCACCTTTGTTTCTTTGGCATGTTTCACATTCATTGATGAACTTCTTGATATCATTTTTCATCCCTTGGCAATAAAATGATTTAGTCACTCTTTTGTAGGTTTTTAGGAATCCAGAGTGTCCTGTAGTAGATTTAGCATGTAACTTATGTAGAAGCTTTGGACAGTAATCCAATGTGGGTGAGAGGACCAAACATTCTTTGTAATGAAGCAAGTTATCTTTCCATGAGTAGTGGGGTTTGCTCCTGGAATTTTTTTTGGAGATATTGAATTATGGTATGTATAGTAGGGTCCACATACCATTCGTCCTTGACCTGTTCGATCCATGTAGATATGGGGCAGAAAAAAAATGTAATTGTGAAGTTTCTTCAAAAATTTTGGAAAGTACATCCGCAACCATGTTATCTTTCCCTTTTTTGTATATGATTTCATAATCATAGCCTAATAATTTTTTTTACCCACTTTTTTTGTTCTGGGGTCATTATCCATTGCTCAAGGAGGTATTTTAGGCTATAGTGGTCAGTGTAGATAATGAAATGTTTTCCAATAAGGTATGGTCACCAATGTTGGATATCATGGACCATAGCTAACATTTCTTTTTCATAAGTGGAGCATGCCAAATTATTTTTGGAAAATGCTTTACTAGTAAAAACTAAGGGCTTCTCATTTTGCATGAGCACTACTCCCATTACCAATATGAAAGCATCACTTTCAATAATGAATGGTTGGGAAAAATCTAGCATAGCTAGGACAGGGGTGGTGCACATGGCATTTTTCAAATTCATGAAGGCTTTGTTATCTTTTTGAGACCATATGAAGGCATTATTTTTAAGTAGGGTTGTTAAGGGTGCTGCTATTTTCCCATAATATTTAAAAAATTTGTGATAATAGCCCGTGGGTCTAAAATCTTGAGTTTTTGCTCGATATGTGTTAAGTGCTCTTCCCATGTTTTGCTGTAACTTAGAATATCGTCAATGAAAACTAAAATAAATTTACAAAGGAAGGGAGAAAATACCTTTAAGGCTTTGAAATGTGTATGGAGCATTGGTGAGGCTAAAGGACATCACCATAAATTCATAATGTCCCTCATGGGTGAGAAAAGTGGTTTTTGGTATATCACTTTCCCTAACTCAAATTTGGTGGTATCCGGATCATAGATTGAGTTTAGAAAAATATGTGGCTCCATTAAGTTCATTGAGTAGTTCATCAATGACTGGAATAGAAAATTTGTCTTTAATCGTTATTTTGTTCAATGCATGAAAATCCACACATAGGTGCCATGATCCATATTTCTTTCTTACTAGACTAACTGGTGAAGAGTAGGGGCTTCGACTAGGTCGAATGACCGCTGCCCTTAGTAAGTCTTGTATTGATTTCTCTATTTTCATATTTTGTAAATATGGATATTGATAAGGTCTAATATTAGGAGGTTGGTGTCCCGAAAGTAATTGAATAGCATGATCATGGCTTCATTGTGGCGATAATCCCTCTGGCTCTTTGAATATTTACTCATGTTTCTCCAGGAAATATGTTCATTCGGTTGCCTTTGGTTTCTCTTCGGTGGTTTTTTTTAAGGAAAATAGTTGGGAAACCATGTCCTTTACTCTTTTTCAAAGAATATTTTCCATTCTATGAGAGATTACGATTTGTGTGGGACCTATTTTTAAACCTTTAATTGTGTAAGTTTGGTTGTTTTGTATAAATTGCATCCATAATTCTTCAAAGTCCCATTGAAATTTGCCAAGCATTCATAGCCATTGTACTTCTAAAACAATATCACATCCTCCTAGAGGTAGTACATACATATATGCTTTCATGTTATATTCCATCATCGTAAGTTTGATATTCCTGCATTTATCTTTGTATGCAATTTTTTTGCCATTGCCAATCATGACTTCAAAGCTATTGTAGGGGTACATAAAGCAATTAGCTTGTTTTTCCAACCTGGGATCTATAAAATTGTGAGTGCAACTATATTCTAAGAGCACAATAGGGTTTTGTTTCTTAAAATACCTTTTATCTTCATTGTTTGTGGAATTGAGTATCCCACTAATGCATTAAATGATATCTTTGTTTTATCTTCTTGGTTTTCTTCTGCACCCTCAGTTATTACCTCTACTTCAATGTCATCCTCTTCTTTGGGGGTGACATTAAATGTGTCCAAGATATATAATTTTGGTGATATGCATTTGTGGTTGGGGTAAAATTTTCATCGCAATGAAAATAGAGGCCTTTTTCTCATATTTCTTTTAGCTCCTCTTGTCTAATTCGTTTAATTGGCATGACCTTATTTAGTTTTTGGTTGGTGTAGGTGTTTTTTGGCTTTCTTGGGAAGACTCTACCTATTCATATTTGGTTATTGTTCTTCTCTTCTATCATCTATGCTAATGCCACAACATGCATCATGTCGATAGGGTTTTGTATTTGTACCTCCATTCTAATGTCTTCTTTGAGGCCACTGATGAAGCAACTTTGGAAGAATGATGCATCTAGTCATGATGTCAGGTTTGCCAACTTCTCAAATTGTGCTTGGTATTCTCTTATGGTGGAGGTTTGGCGGAGTTTGGTGAGGACTCCTATGAAATATTCAAATTTTGTGGGGCCAAATCGCAACATGAGGTTTTTTGTGAATTCTATCCATGTAGGGGGGCCTTTTGTTTTCTCATACCATTGATACCATTGGGTCACAATTTTCTCCAAGTGGAATGATGCAATATGGACTTTTTGAATCTTTGAATTTCATACAGGTCAAAATATTTATCGGTCCTATATATCCAAATTGTGGGGTCACCTCCATAAAATTTTGAGAAGTCTAGTTTTATGGTGCAAGGAAGGATTGATGTATGTGGTCCTCCAATTAGTGATTATTATGGTTGCATATTGTTTTGTTGTTCATTCTACATGAGTAGCAAATTTTACTATACTAGGTCCATGGAATGGGTTGTAGAATCTAACTTAGTGGCTATCTCTGTATTCGAGTTGGTGATGCTCATGTGTAGATCTACCATTCTGGTAGTGATTTTATCCTCCAAATTGTCTTTCCAAAATGCCATTCCTTGCATTAGGTCTTTTATTTCCTGTGTAAACCCTGATAGTTCTTTTGTAACCTCCTTGGCTACTTATTTCATAATCTCTTTTGCCGAGTCTTGAGATCTCCTTCCATTGGCCATTTAGAACATAATTAAGATTTTTTTTATGAGGTTTTATGCTTTCAAGGTTTTGGCACTTTTGCTATTGATGTCCAAAAGAAATATTGACTTTCTTGTCAAAATTTCTTGCAAAAATTTGCAAAAGTTGATTCACCCAAAATTTGTTGTTAATATTGCAAAATTTGTTTGTCAACTTTGGAATTTTTTTGTTAATATTGCAAAATTTGTTTGTCAACTTTGGCAGAACTTCGCATTTAGGGCAGGTCAAGGCGATACGAGGGATGCTATCAATGTAGAGAGTCGAGACTAGCACAAGGAACAAGGACCACAATAATAGTGGCATAACAGGGTATGTGGTAGATGACACGTGGAGGGGAGTCCAAGGAACGAGGACCAAGGTAGCAGTGGTAGAATGGGTTAGGCAGTAGGTGACACAAGGAAGGGAGGACCAAGGAATGAAGACCAAGACAAAAATGGTAGAATGGGGTAGGCGACAGATGACATGACAAACGAGGATCAAGTCAGGCAGCAGTACGTGGAACTAGGCACGTGGGGAATGGTCAAGCGAGGGTGGAAAGCAGGCGATACAAGACACGAGGTAAGGATAGAAAGCAGGTAGGGATGGTGAGGTAGAGAAACCCCTAGAGCGTGGGTACATGACTACTACAAGGTAGTCATAATGGGCCTATTGCACTTTTTTTAATTTAAATCATCCTTTGTTCCCCACACTCCCAATGTGGGATAAAACGAAAACCTTTTTTTTTAACTTCTCGCCATCTAACGTTGGCGCTTGTTTCTTGGCGGATGAAATTAATTTAAACTTTAGAAAAAAATTTAATTTATCACTGGAAACTATTTTCGTCCTGCTGTGTCACCAAAAAAATCATAGGGGGTGGTTTTCGTCGAATTTTCAATTGTTTCAGCAATTAATCTCACTTTTTATCTGGTGGATCGGATTAAAAATGCATGATTGATATTTTTGATGTTATTCATTGGTGTTTTATGGTTTGAAATATTTTTTCCTTTGATTCTATCTATTTCACTGTAGAGCAGTAACGGAGATGTAGAGTCACAATTTACTATTTTTCGTAGGGAAGAATCACCAATTATTTTGATGTCCTGGAGGAGGAAACAATAGGGAAAAAAATTGTCTTCTTCAAACAGCTCTATACCAGTTGTTATGTAACTTCTAGGAATTAATGGAGATGCAAGAATCATGGTTGATATTGAATCGTTGTTTGTATTGTAGGAAAACCTGCAATAATATAATAAATAAAATATGTTTCTTGGATGCCTTTTAGGAACATCCTCATGGTCCTAATATATGCACTAAAATATGTGATCAGTGAAGGGACGTGTCCCTTTGTAACATAATGTAATATATAATAAATAGGTTATGTTAGGAGGGCCCTAATAGATATGCTAAGGGCTATACAAACTAGAACTCATCTACAAAAGTAAAGCAAGCTTGTATATCAACTCTTGAAAAGACCTCTAGGTATGGTTGAGTGACTAGAAAACCCTAGTATATTCTTCATAGCAACAAAATAGGTCATGTTGAAAAACACAATTACTCACAAGGGTGATGAATGATGAAAATGCAATGATGCATGATTGAAACACAAACGTGGTGTCATTTGTAAGATTGTAAACACAATGTATTCTAATGCAAGTGCATCGGATGGATATGCCTAATGCAACGCAAATAGTGAAATGCATATGGAAAATGAAATGCATGATGTAAATGAAATGTAATGATGCAAAATGAAATGCAATGTTTTTGGATTTTGATATTTTTCCAAATTTTTATGGATTTTACATTTTGACCAAGGGATTTTAAAAACCATTGGAGCCTTTTGTGATTTGACGAAAGGGGTTACAAATGCCTTTGGGGCCTTTTTGAAAATTGACCAAAGGGCTTACAGATGCCTTTGGAGCCTTTTTGGAATTAATCAAAGGGCTTACAAATGCCTTTGGAGCCTTTTTTTTAAATTGACCAAAGGGCTTACAGATGCCTTTGGAGCCTTTTTAAAAACTGACCAAAGGGCTTACAAATGCATTTGGAGCCTTTTCTGAATGACCAAAGGGCTTACTTATGCATTTGGAGCCTTTTTATGGTTTTAGGCATAAAATAATTTAATATGAAAGATATTGAGAGGTTCAGGTTCTTCAACTCCTTCGAGTGATGTCAAGCGATATGTCCCAGGTCCAATCTTCTCAGAGATCATATAAGGACCTAACTAGTTAGCCGTAAATTTATCTCGTAGTTTTGGCAGCAAATTCAAGTTCTATTAGTTTTATTTCAGCATAATATCACCAACCTCAAAGTATCTCAAATGGACTTTGTTATTGTAAGCTTGTTTTAAGCACTCTTGATAAATGTGAAGGTGATCAAGGGTATTCACGCGATGTTCATTAAGTAGCATCAATTGATCTAGGCGAGCTTTCCACACGGTGTCATCATCAATGAACTCTCTCAATATGACATGCAACATTGGAATATCCAACTCTAAGTGCATAATGGCCTCAATGCCATATACTAGTGAAAATGGAGTTACCCTAATGGGTTTTCGAATACTAGTCCTGTAAGCCCATAATGCAAGGGATAGCTAGATGTGCCAATATTTGTGGTGCTCTTGTACCATATTTTTTCAATATAAAAACCACTATCTTATTTGAAGCTTCAACTTACCCATTTTCTTGTGGATAATATTGATTCATAAAACTATGCTTGATTCTATACTTAGATGTCAAATCTCTCATAGTTTTGTTCTTAAATGAAATTCCATTATTTGAAATTATCTTGGATGGTATCCCAAAATGACTTATGATATTAGTGATTATGAAATCAGCAATACGTGCTCCAGTTGTTATTATTAAGGGAATGGCTTCCACCCATTTAGTAAAATACTCAATAGCCATAATAATGAATGTATGTTGGCCTGATGACGGAGGAGAGATATTACCAATGAAATCAAATACCCACTAAGAAAATGGCCAAGTCGCTTGAATGGGATATAATGCCTATGATGGTAGGTGTGTAAGATTAGCATGATGCTGGCATTTAATGCATTTCCTAACATACACATTTGCAATCCTTCTTCGTAGTGGTCCAATAATAACCCATACAAAGGATGCACTTGACGATAACCATACCATTGAAATGGCCACTGCATGTACCATTGTGAGCACATGAAATTGCCCAAGATGACTCTTGGGACTCAATACAATGAAGGAGAACTCCATCATAGTTTCTACGGTACTGGATGTCTACTAAAAAGACATGCTTTATCGCTTTTTATTTAAATGTGTGATTCATGGAATGTGAAAATACCTGAGGGATTACACCAAGTCTAAGGAAGTCATGTATCTGTGATGTCCAATTATGATAAGCTTTGACTTCGACTAACAAGACAACATGTCCCCCCTGTATTTCTAGATTTGCAAATGCAGAATGGAAAACAACCTTATGGTGAATGGTAGTACCACTCCCCATTGGATCCTATGAGATCAAAGAACTCCAGGACACTCTCTTGATAAAGTCTCTGGCTATGTAAAACCATTCATGTTTTGGTTCTACATGAATCATGTTGATTTAATATTTTTTATCCAATGCTTCATGATGCATAGTAGAGTGTGACAATGTTTTTACATGGATGGTAGTGAAATCGACAAACAGATTCTAAGGGATTAAAGATCCCAAAGATGCCATTGTGTCTACAATTTTATTGGATGAATGAGGGATTACATTGATGTTGTACCATTCCATTTGAGCTATATAAATTTCAACAATATACTTATAATATTTTAATACCAGATATCGACATTGAAATAATCCCTTAACTTGGTTAACAATGAGAAGAGAATCACCAAAGATATTTAGCCTTTTTATCTTCATGGCGATAGCTATTTGGAGACCAAAAATTAGGGCTTTGTATTCAACATTATTGTTAGTGCAAGGAAAGTCCAACTTAAATTAAAAGGGCATTGGAGCTCCTTGTGTCATGAACAACACTTTTCTTGCACCACCCCCTTGATCACACTTCAAACCGTCGAATAACAAGGTCATATCAACTTTTTTATCCGATTCCTCGGGTTCAGGTGCTTCTGATAAGGTAAAGACTACATCATAAGGAAGATCTATGGTGAGAGGCCTACTATTTTTGAGAGGTGACTCAGCCAGTTGATCAGTTATGACTTGTACCTTAATGGAATTTTGGTTTATTTATTCCAGATCAAATTCTATCAATAGCATGTTCCACTTCGTAGTACATGTATTATGATATGTCTTGTTCATCATATATTGCAAAGGATTTTTTTTTGATATGACATACATCGTATGACTCAACATATAGTGTCACAATTTCTCGATACCAAATAATACTGCTAAACATAGGTTTTTCACGTATGCATATCCTAGCTCATAACTCACCAAGGTTTGGCTAATATAATATATGGCTTGTTCTTTGTCTTGCACATTCTTTTGGATTAACATAGTTTCAAATGCAAATTCAGTTATCGATATATATAGTAAGAATGGCACATTTGGCCTTGGTGGATCTAGCACTAGTGCCATCACCAAGTATTGCTTGATCTCAACAAATGCCTCTTGACAGTCCTCATCCTAGTTTAATGGGACCCCCTTGTGTAGCAGTCAATTCATGGATTGACATTTTTCTGATAACTATGCGATAAATCACTTTATGGATGCTACTTTGCCCTGTAGGCTTCTTAATTCCTTGATGTTTGTGGGGGGACGCATTTCTAAAATAGCCTTGACATTTTCTGGATCAAATTTGATGCCTTATTTTAAAATGATGAATCCTAAGAGCTTTTTTGAAGTTACACAAAATATGCACTTCTTAGGATTCAACCTGACATTATTCTCTATCAGGTGATCGAAGACCTTCCTCAGGACCTCAACATGCTCTTCACATAGCAATAAATTTGTCAATAAGTCATAGATATAGTCTTCTAAGATCTTATGCATGTAGTCATGAAAGATATATGTCATAGACGGTTGATGTATAACACCAACATTATTCAGTATGAATGGCATAACCTTGTAATAGAATGTCCTCCATGGCATTATGAACATGGTTTTATGCTAGTCTTCAGACTTAATATGAATTTTATTATAACAAAAAACAACCATCCATTAAGGAGAGCATCTCATGACCCACAGTTGCATCTACGAGAGCATCTATGTTTGGCAACAAAAATGAATCCTTTGGTGTTTCCCTATTTAGGGCTCTAAAATCTATATAGATACGGGTCCTTTCATCAGGTTTTCCTACAGGCACCATGTTTGATACCCATTCTAGATAGTTGATGGAAATTACAAACTCTACATCCAACAACTTTTGCAATTAATCCTTAACCATTAAGTCTACTATTGGATGCATCTTCCTGAGTTTCTACTTGACTGTCCTGTTTGATAGATCTAGGGAAAGGTTATGAGTAACCAATTTTAGATCTGGACTCGACATGTCATTATAAGTCTAAGCAAAGAGATCAGGTCTCTCTCTCCATAGAGGTATGAGGTTGGCATGCTCATCAGGAGTTAAACTTTCTTCAAATTTAACCTTCTTAGGATTAGTGGGATCATTGCTGATATCCACTTTAAAGGTTTCATCTACTGACATATGGTATCCCTCCTCAAGTTGGTGAGGCGTAGGAATCAATTGGATTTCATCTACTGGGTTTATAGGTTTCTCATTAGAAGCATACTCAACATGATAGACATCATGTACATATCCTAGTGAAAAATGGAAAGGTTGCATCTGACCTAACCAAAAAGCGTGCACCCATCTACTGTATTATATCATATTCATTCATTCAAGCATAAAATATTGACAAGATTGCATAGATTCAACAAAATAAGTGTTTCTTGTATTAATATTTGCAAAGAATCCTCAATTACAATCATGCCCCTCTTAGGGTCACTCAAATGATGATACAATCAATACAATGCCAAAGCCCTCAAAATGGTAGGCACACTAATGTTTCTTTTCAACTAGTTGCAAACTACTCTAGGGTGGAGTTGCCCTCTTCTTTGTTTTGAGGAAGGAACTTGATGGTTGAATCTCCTTTAAATCTATTCCTTGTGATCAAGAAACAACATAAAAGTATCAAAAATATAGGCAGCCTCTCATGATGAGGCCCTTTTGGAAAAAATGCATAAAGATACCATTAAGAATGCATAATCAAGAAAGCATGAAAAACATCTTTAAACTATGTTAATTGGATCAAGATTTATGGAATTGCATAAAGAAAGATAACAACTAAACAATGAATGCACCAATTATGTGAAATAAAGCATGAAAGTGCATAAAGAATCCATTAAAGCCTACTTAATGCAAATGCAATGAAACTATTATAAACCTAATTCTATCGGTCAAAAATATTCTAAACTACAACTGAACCATGGAAATAGCTAAACTAAGCTAATTAGCTGGATAGAAATGACAAAGGTAAGGTGGTGATACCTCTGCTGCAAACCACAGCTCTAGTGAGTGGTCTACACTATAAACCGTGGCTGAAAGTTGCGGTTAGAAATCTGATAGGTTTACCCTCAATTTCAAGGGTAGTGGGCTTGACCTCCTTGTCCAAATTGATGTTCAAGGGTCGCCTTCAATGTCCTTCTGATAGGTTTGGTGGTTGATTCACTGTGAGGGGCCTTCATTTGCCCGAATATACACTTCTTGGATCTCCTAGGCTCCTAGGGCATCCATAATGTAATTCATCATGAATATTGGAAATTAGGAAGGGGATAAATGCAATATCTCTCTCTCAGTATACCCAATTGAGTGTACAATTCGATAGGGCTCCACTACTCAAATATCCAATGCTCTCCCTCATCTCTTTGCCCTAATTCAAAGGGGTACTTATAGGACTACCCAAGGGCTAGGGGTGGCTTCATGGAGAAGCCAAGATCAAGAAGGGGTGGTTAGGACAGTTGGATTGGAAGCTTCCATCCTTTAACCACCCTCTTCTAGAACTTATGGCCGTTCAAACCGATTTGGCTCGGATGAAGGCCAACTAAACTTTAGTTAAGACCATAGGTCACAGTTGTGGTCTAGACTATAAACCATAGGTGTCAACCATAGTTCAGCCTGTAGACCATAGGTCTAGGCTGAATTTTATACTAATTAGGCCAAGGAGCCCAATTGAGTGGTTAAAACCACTGCTCTATCTTGGAGTCTGTCCAAGATCTTCCATATGGTCTTCTAGCATGTCCATATGAGTAGTCACCTTCGACATGATGCATTTTAGGTGTCTATAGATGCCCCTTTTGAGATGCGTTGTGAGATCAAACAACGCTAAGAAAAAATAGACCTCCTAAAATGATGTCAAAGGTTCTATGATGATCATTAGTCAGATCAACATTAGATGCCCTAGGTCCAGCAAAAGGATGCACATCCTGGAATCATTGCTTCCAACTCTTTGGAGGCTTAAATTTGAAATAGTTTGCACTCATCATCAGTCATTCGGGTAGCTTTGGTGCTACAATAGGAGTTAGGCCTATATAACCAAAAGGAGGTGAGATACAAACAAATTATCATGTTTTCTATTTTCCCCAAGAAAAGGGGTAAGCTTATGATAGCTGTTGACAATGATTTGCAAGGACAAACGCAATTTTGACAAGATCAAGGGATCTACGATTCTCAGGGATCTTCTATTGATTTTTATTATGATTTGATATTATGACTACCCCCTCAAGTGACGAGTCGATGAGGGTAATGATAATGAATAAAGTGACGATGTCGCTTGACCACCATGGATGATCTGAACAAATTTAGATTTGAGCACATTAAATACTTGGCTATGCCTAGTTCAGCTTATGATTCCAACTATTAATAGTGATTTGCACATTCCTATCCCATGGAGCAGTTGGGCTACAATAGTCATCTTAGGGAATCAGAATGATACAAATCCAATTAGTTTTGTGTTGAATCAAGTTATCGATGATTTGATGAAAAAAGATGTCATAGGGGAAATGACATGAAACACCTCATTCTCATGGAGCGGTCCAACCATGAAGGCCTTCTTAGGGATTGAGAAGAAACATATCAAATCAATGATGACCATTTTTGCCCCAAATGTCCTTATGGTTATTTACTCATCTTGTCGGATTGCATGGATCGCAAGTCGCTGCAACCGCCAAGTGTATAGGGTAAATAGTTGAATACGAGGCACATTTGGATTTTGACTTATTTGATTTTTTTGAATGTTTTGAATTTTGAATTGAGTTTATTTATTTGGCTGGGAGGTGCGGCGCTCCATGAAAGGATTGTCATAGCGATGACCTCGGTTGAATGTACTTTATAATCTTAGCCAGATATTTTATTTTTAATCGGATCCCGGTGCTTGATCATCACCAAATTTCCAAATTGATTGCTTTTATTGAATTTTTATCCATTAGGATTCATTGATTTATCATTTTAAACCTTCCCATGGTGGGATTTTATTAATTTGGCTACCAGTTGCAAACCACGACTAGGGCATGCGGTTCCCATTTAATTTTTTTTGGAACAATGGCTAGGGCATGTGGTTAGAAAACCCTAATATTGAAATCGCAGGTCTAAGCCACGGTCCATACGATATGGGAAAAGGCTATAAAATTTTTAAATTTCAAATTTCTTTCATTATTCCTTGACAACTGACAATTTGGAGAGCTCTGACAGTGACAAGTAAAACCTTGCCTGAAACCTTACCAAACTTGACACCCACACCTTACGCATTGCATGATGGCAGATCAAGGGTAAGATTCATCCAGCCGAGTCTGCAGTGAAGGCAAGGTAATTCAAAACCGAGACCTCACATCCATTACAAGTAAAATTAACCTCATTAAGAAATGGTCTAATTGAACCTAATTAAACTATTGGTAACGAACCTCATGCTAGACTAGGCTAGTTTAGGTTAATTAATTTTTTCTATTTTTTTGTTTTTTAGCCAGGGTAATTACCCCGGTCAGACCTCAGTGGGAGATCGTAAGTACCAGCTACAATTCCCAATTGATAAATTTGGTACCGTAGCTACCAACTACAGTTAGCATTCAAACTCCCAATGGTTAATTTTTGACCACATGCGGACTGCAAGGTTGACCCATGGTTCACAGACTTTAGGAAAAATTATCAAATTTTTTATTTTTTCCAAGGTTTAATAGGCAAATAATTCTATTTAATGCATTTTTGACCTTCCTAAGTGATATTTTTTATTTTAATGACTTCCTAATGACATGTTTTTGCATTTTATCAAATTTTTAGATGTTTTTATCAATTTTTAGGCCATTTTCAAATGTTTTACTTGTTTTTAGTTAGCTTTTTCCTTATACTATGCTTTTATTTAAGAGGTTGACCTCTAGAGCTCGTGAGCCCGACATCCTTAAGACTCTCCATGGATAGCTTACCGTTGGAGAGCGTAGATGGTTTAGAGTCATAGGATTTATATACGTCCTAGATCTACCCACTATTAGGGTGGATCAAGCCTACTTGACTACGTTGGCCTAGTGTTGGAATGCATGGACCAACACATTTCACCTGCCTATGGGTGAAATGATGGTGACCTTGGAGGACATCTATAGGATCTTCAGGATCCCTATTGATGGTGAGGCCATCATCTCTTCTACTTCTGGGGCTAAGGAGCCCATTTTTGATGCTATCTTCGGTGCCCAGAGCGAGGAGGCTCAACGTAGTATCGATCATGGAGGAGTCCATATCGGATACTGGTAGGGGAAGAATGTCTTCTCTATATGCGAGGTTATCTTTATGCACCTGGTGGTGCAAGTTGTCCTTCTAGACTCCTCGAGTATGAGGATTCCCTAGAACCTCCTAGCCACTATTCGTAGAGTGGTTTAGAGCTCAGTGACTCAACCACTATGATTGGCCTAGGGGAGCACCCTATTATTCCAGTTGTATAGAGAGTTATACCAGATCACTAACTGAATCTATCAAGGTATCAGTTGCAGCTTGCTACTTCAGATTTGGGTTTGGTAGCACATCAGGATAGAGCATCTTGGAGAGCTACCATTGCACATATCAGAGGTCGATGATGACCATCAGTGCTATATCACCTATTGGCCTCGTGAGGAGGAGGGTTTCAGGAGCAGGACCCATGCTGGTGACACCCAATATTACATCACATAGTTTGTAGGACTCGGACCGAGATGATATTGAGTGGTAGTCATACATGGAGTGCCCTGACTAGACTAAGGCCGATGAGTGGCTTTGATAGGCTCATCGGGATAGGTGGCTACTCGGCTGAAAGGCCGAGATTAGAGAGTACCATTTCTATTCTCGCATCCTATGGTAGTTCATCTTGGTGTAGGATATTCTAGAGATCCCATTTGTCTACAGGCACTTGGATTTAGAGATACATCTACCATGGATCTAGCCTTCGGCTCTAGGGGATGAGCTAGATGATTTCTAGGAGACTAGAGTTGATAGGGCTGCTACCACTCTAGCATATGATGAATGGTGGTCGATGCTACAGTGGCATGGATCAGGGCTTTTGGGTAGGGTGGATGACTAAGCAAAGGTGACGATGGATCATGACAGGTACTTGGTGTGCCAGTAGATATATGGCGGATGGGGCATAGAGGCCACCATCGAGGAGGCTCTTGAGGATGACCCAGATGATGAGGCTCTAGAGGAGGGTGAGGTCCTTCCTAACATCATAGAGAGGTTGCTCTTAGCTCAGGTTGCTGACTTGCAGAGTTAGCTTGGTAGATATCAAACTCAACAACGAGAGTGAGACACCACTATCACCACTCTAGAGGTGAAGCTAGCTGATCGAGATAGGCAGCTAGCTAAGGCGTAGGAGGAGATCACTAGTCTCACCAAGAGAGCTATAGTGGTAGAGTCTCAGGTTTGGGAGCTCACTAGTGCCCGTGATGTAGCAGTGGCACAGTAGGGTGAGGTTGTTGCAGAGAGGGACCTTCTCAGGCTACAGATGGGAGACCCTCCATCCTCTCAGGTTGTTATGGGACCTCCAGTCGCTCCATTAGTCATAGGTGTGGATCCTATGGTAGAGATCAGGTGGCTCACTTCTCTCGTAGAGGAGAGAAATGATCGATTGGATGCGAGGGTAGCTTGCATATCTTAGCTAGAGGGCTTCATCGAGCTGAGGGGCTTACAGGTTCTAGAGGACAGGCATAATGTAGGGTTGTAAAGGACCAGGACCAGGACTACAGGGAAATCTTCGGTGAGTTCCAACCATCGGACCCATAGGACCGAGAGGACTCACTCGTCTTCTAGCACACATGGAGCCAGCTCTCACAGGAGCCACAAGGATGATGGGGTTGATTCATAGGCTGGGGGCATAGGCCCTCCTTAGTACATATTTTTTGATGTATATATTGTACCATTTTTGAGTGTAAGGTCGAGGACCTACACAGTTGTAGCTCGTAGGTATTTTTGTACTCCCGATGTACTCTTGAGACACATTTATATATGATATGACTTGATCATTTTATGGCTCATTATTGTGTACTCATTTATTTTTGATTTTATGTTTATGTGATGCACATGGATGCAATGCTTATGTTATGTTGATGCTATATGATGTGATGTATGATGTCATGCACTAGATAGCTATTTAATTTATGATGATGGTATGCAGTGATCTAGATGCTTAGATGTGCTTTTGATGATAGATGCAAATGGATGCGAATGCTTTTTCTTAATGCATATTTGATATTGCTTTATTGTATGCATTACTTTGTTGAGATGCTTTATTTACATGATAATAATCTAATGTAAATGAACTTGTATGCTTTAATCACTTAAAACATAAGGAATGAATGCAATATATGTTTGACAATCTAATGGATGACGCCACAGGATGTGTAAAAAATCATGATTTGTAATTGAGAATCCTTGTAACAAGAATTTAATCAATTAATCACCCATATATGAAATGCAATGGTACGAAGTTGTATGATGCAAATGATATAATATGTCATTCTATTTTCTTTCGCACTTTGAATGATATGCATGATATAGTCAGTGGTCGTCTAAACATCGTTGTTGATATTCATCCGGTATCTATCCTATATGTTGATTGTGCTTTATGTAATGATGTATCGCTTCTTGGATACTTTGCAATTTGATAATTTGCAATGACTTTTACCATTTAATGGTTTATGCTTTTAGCATTTGTTGCTTTTTAGAGAGATTTTGAGGTTTTCCATGAGACTCAAGCACCCTAATTGACTTATCAAAAGTTGCATACTGACTATACTAGACTTCTGAGATATAAGGCTTTTGCTAGGATAGGCCCTAACTATTCATTATCCCTGTGTGTGCACATGAATATTTTGAGATAAGGCACAAGCATACCCCAATGTCAGGTGGGATTCTTTCAGCCCATTGCTAAGATAGGGGATCCGCAAGTGCTTATCCAATCTTAGGTTTAGATTTTAGTTGGACTAGACCACTAGGCGATACAGGACACCTGAAGCTAGCTCTTCCACATTCAAACATTGGTCTTGTTCATAAGTGAGGTGCTAATGCATCAGACATATCATCATGCGTAAGGTATAGTAGTGTTGGAAATCCCAAGGATTCAAGTTTGCTCCCACTCTTTCTTTTTCAATTTTTGGGATACTTGCTCATATGTAGTGAAGCAAGGGAGTCGATTCCATTTTGACTTTGAATTTCTTTGGATCTTCATTTGATCTTCACTGGAATCTATTTTCTGATCTTCATTTGATCTAGATTTGAACTTTGATTTATGATCTTCACTTGATCTTGATGTGAAATTTTATTTATGATCTTCATTCGATCTTCACTTGAGCTTTGATTTTTGATCTTCATTTGATCTTCACTTTCTAGAATTTACATTTGATAATTCTCTTCAAAAAATTTCCTTTGGGGGGAAACTATTTTTGTAATATCGATTGAGTGTATCGATCTATGATATCAATATAGGATATCAATCTGGGATGTCGATCTATGATATCGATCTAGGGTATCAATATTGGGGATTGATGTGGGATATCACTCTAGGATATTGCTCATTTTATCGTAAGCAAGGGATTTTGAGTAGGAAATACACTTGTCCTTTTTCCAACTGCCAACATTTCTTATACCGTCCACATAAGGGGATAAGCAAGAATAACTCTTTTCACTTCAGGATACCCGGTCTTGCTTCATAGCTTTCATCTTCCCCTAGTCCTTATTAGGATTGCTTAATTTTTTTATTAGTGATAGAACTCTGATATGCTAAGGGCTATACTAACTAGACCTTAGCTACAAAAGTAAAGCAAGCTTTCTATCAACTCTTGATAAGACCTCTAGGTATGGTTGAGTGATCGAAAAACCTGAGTATATCTTCATAGCAACATTATGGGTTGTGTTGAAAAACATAATTACTCACATGAATGATGGATTATGATAAATGTAGAGGTGCATGATTAAAACACAAACGTGGCATCACTTGTAAGACTGACAAACACAATGCTTTCTATTATGGAATGCAATGGATGATGTATGCCTATTTGCAATGCAATGGAATGAATGCATGAATGAAAATGCATAATGCAGAATGCAAATGTTTTTAGATTTTTTTGCTTTACCATTTTTTTTGGATTTTATTGATTTTATAATTTTTATGAGTTTTTGAGCCTCATATCTTGACCAAACGGCGAGTACATGCCTTCGGAGCCTTTAGATTGACCAAGCTATTCTTAGGAACCCTTGGAGCTTTTAGGATTGACCAAAGGGATTATGAGCACCTTTGGGGAATTTTGGATTGACCAAAGGGATTATGAGCACCTTTGGGGCATTTTGGGATGACCAAGCGATTTTAAGAATCCTTGGAGCTTTTGGGTTGACCAAGTAGTTTTTCAAAAACTCTTGGTGCCTTTTGATTGACCAAGTTACTCATAGATGAGCTTGGAGCCTTTTTAGGATGACCGAGCGGTATTCAGCAACCCTCGGAGCCTTTGAGGATGACCAAAGGGCTTATAGATGCCTTTGGAGATTTTAATTGACCAAACTACTCATGAAAGAGCTTGGAGCCTTTTAGGATGATCGAGCGGTATTCAACAACCCTCGGAGCCTTTTACTATGCTCTCAAGCATAGAATACCTTAATATGGATGATGTTGAGAGGTTTAGGCTCTTCAACACCCCCTAGTGATGTTAGGTGATAAGTACCCGAACCAATATTTTTAGATATGATATAGGGTCCTAGCCAATTAGCCGTAAATTTATCCCTCAGATCGGGTGGCAAATTAGAGTTCTGTTGGTTCTCTTTCAAGACAAGATCCCCAACTTCAAAGTATCTCTGGTGGACTTTGATATTGTAAGCTCATTTTAGTTGCTCCTGATAAATGTGGAGATGCTCCAGGGCATTCACGCGATGTTCATCAAGTAGCATCAGTTGATCCAGTCGAGCTTATCATGCAATGTCGTCATCGATGAACTCTTTCAATGCGATGCGCAATATTGGAATTTCCAATTCCAAGGGCATAATGGCCTCAGCTCCATATACTAGTGAGAATGGGGTTGCCCCTATGGGCATCCAAATACTAGTCCTGTAAGCCCATAACGCAAGGGGTAGTTGGATATGCCAGTCTTTGTGGTTTTCTTGGACCATATTTTTCAAGATGGCCACCACTATCTTATTTGAAGCTTCAGATTTTTTGTTTGCTTGTGGATAGTATGGAGTCACAAAACTATGTTTGATTCTATATTTAGATGTCAAAGCTCTCACAGTTTTGTTCTTGAATGACGTTCCATTATCCAATATTATTTTGGATGGAATCCCAAAATGACTTATGATATGCTCTAGTATAAACTCTGCTATACGAGCTCCAGTTGTCATTGTTAAGGGTATTGCTTCCACCCACTTTGTAAAATATTTAGTAGCCGTGATTATAAATGTATGCCGGCACGATGATGGGGAAGAGATATTTCCTATAAGATCTAGTCCCCACTGAGAAAATGGCCAAGCCACTTGGATGGGCTATAAGGCCTATAATGGCAAGTGTGTAAGATTAGCATGATGCTGACATTTGATGCATTTCTTGACATACGCATTGCAATCCTTCTCTAGAGTGGGCCAAAAGTAGCCCATGTGAAGGATGCACTTGATGATGGCCATGCCACTGAAATGGCCATCGCATGTACCGTCATGAGCTTGTGAGATCACCCAAGATGACTCTTGGGGCTCTAGACAATGAAGGAGAACTCCATCGTAGCTTTTACGATACAGAATATCTCCTATTAAGACATATTTTATCACTTTCTATTTAAATGTGCGTCTTGTCAGAATGCGATAATCTCTCTGGGATTATACTAAGCTTTAGGAAGTCTTTAATTTATGACATCCAATTTTGATAAATCTCAGCTTTGACTACTAAGACGACTTGCTCCCCTTGCATATTTACTTTTGCAAATGTAGACTCAAAAACAACCCTATGGTGAATGGTAGTACCACTCCCTGTCGAACTCTAAGAGGTTAATGACCCCCAGGGTGCCTTCTTAAGAAAGTCTTTAGCTTTGTAGAACCACTCAGCTTTTGGTTCTACACTAATCATATTGACCGACTCTTTGTTATCATAAGTTGCACGCTCTACTGTCGGATGCGAGAGCATCTTGACATGGATGGTAGTAAAATCTGCAGATGGATTTTTAGGGATTAAAGATCCCAAATATGCCATGGTGTCTGCAAACCTATTTGACAACCGAGGGATTGCCTCGATGTCATACCATTCAAATTTAGCCAAATAAGTGGCAACTAGATCTTTATAGGCTTTTAGTATGGGACATCGACATTGAAAGAGCCCCTTGACTTGATTTACTATGAGCAAGGAGTCGCCAAAGATGTTCAATCTCTTAATATTCATGGTGAGGGTTGTGTGGAGGCCCAGCAGTAGGGCTTCATACTCAGTGTTGTTGGTGCACGAAAAATCCAACTTGAATGACAAGGGCATGGGAGCTCCTTGCGGTGTGAAAAATACTATTTTGGCACCACCCCCTTGCTCGCATTTCAAACCATCAAAGAATAAAGTCATATCATCATTGTTCTCTGGTTCCTTGGGTTCGGGAGCTTCAGACATGATAAATACTGCATCGTCCTGAAGCTCTATGGTTAGAGGCATGTTGTTTGACAGTGGTGCCTCAGCTAATTGATCAGCTATGACCAATACCTTAATGGACTTCTAGCTTATGAATTCTAGATCGAATTCTATCAATAGCATGATCCACTTCATAGTACACGTATTGTGATACGTCTTACTCATCATGTACTATAAAGGGTTTTGTTTTGATATAACATATGTTGTATGACTCAACATATAGTGCCACAATTTCTTTGTAGCGAACACTATTGCTAAACACAATTTCTCCACATATGCATACCCTAGCTCATAACTCACCAAGGTTCAACTAATGTAATATATGGCTTGTTCTTTGCCTTGCACATTATTTTGGGCTAACATGGTCCCTAATGCAAAGTCAGTCACCGATATATATAGCAGAAAAGACACATCTGGCCTTGGTGGAGCTAGCATTGGAAACATCGCTAGGTATTTCTTTATTTTAGTGAAAGTTGCTTGAAAATCCTCATCCCAATTGAATGGGATCCCCTTGTGTAGCAATAGATTCATGGGTCGACTCTTATCCAATAGCTGAGCGATGAATCACTTGATCGAAGCTACTCTGCCCTGAAGGCTTCTCAACTCTTTAATGTTGGAGGGAGGACACATTTCTAAAATAGCCTTGACCTTCGTTGGGTCAACTTCGATGCCTCTCTTTGAGATGATGAATCCTAAAAATTTACCAGAAGTTATGCCAAATATGCACTTCTTAGGATTCAACCTAACATTATAATCTATTAGGTGATCGAAGACCTTCCTTAAGACCTCTACATGCTCTACACGTAGTAATGACTTGGCTAGCAAGTCATCCATGTAATATTCTAGGATTTTGTGCATATAGTCATGAAAAATGTATGTCATGACCCGTTGGTACGTCGCACCAACATTTTTGAGGCTGAATGGCATAAATTTGTAGAAAAATGTTCCCCATGGTGTTATAAACACGATTTTATGTTGGTCTTCAGGTTTAATCCAAATTTGATTGTAACCAGAAAAACCATCCATTAAGGAGAGCATTTCATGACCTGTAGTTGCATCCACAAGAGCATCAATATTAGGCAACATAAATGAATCTTTGGGTGTTGCCTTATTGAGGTCTCTAAAATCCATGCAAATACGGATTCTTCCATCAGGTTTTCCTATGGGTACCATATTGGAAACCCATTTCGGATAGTCGATGGAAATTACAAATTCTACATCCAACAACTTTTGTAGCTCATATTTCACCATTAAGGCTACTGTTGGGTGCATCTTTCTAAGCTTTTGCTTGATCGACTTCTTCGTAAAATCTAGTGAAAGGTTATGAGTAACCAATTTTGGGTCTAGACCTGGCATATCCTTGTACATCCAAGCAAACAAATCTGGTCTCTCTTTCAGTAGAGGGATGAGGGTGGCCCACTCATCTAGAGTGAGACTCTCTCCAAGTTTAACCTTCTTTGGATTGGTGGGATCATTGTTGATATCCACTTCAAAGGTTTCCTCTACTAACATATGTGACCCCTCCTCAAGCTGGTGAGGCGTAGGGATCAAATGGATGTCATCAACTAGATTTATATGTTTTGCATTAGAAGCATTCTTAGCATGATATACATCATAAGCACAACCTAGCACAAAATGGAAAGGTTGCAGCATTTCTTCATTGGGGAAGAAATATTTAGGCTCTATCGATGGATCAGCGTGATCCCAGTCGATAGCATCTAAATTAAGATACAACGGTTTAGATAGATCTATTGGATTGCGAAGTGGAGTGGTCAAGTCAATGGAGACCATATTGATGGAATGGTATTGGCCTCCAGAACCACATGGACAATCCTCTACATAACTGATGTAATCTTCACTCCCAAGGTCTAGCTCCAATGGCATAGGTACAAAGGGGTCTTCTCTATGAGGACTATGGACAATCGGATCCTCCCTATGCACTAACTACAAAATAGGATCATTTGGCTCTAGGAGCTCCATGTAAGTCGGTGGAGGAGGATTAACCATCCAATGAATCTGATCTAGGGTTAATCATCTTGCTCTCAGATGATGACCTATACATAACTAACGATAGACTTCGTCTATGTCTATGCATTGGTGACAATAACGTAAATATGGAGGACCAAGGTAGGCCCTCTCTAGCTCATCTTCTTCGTCACTATCTGAGAACTAGAACCCTTCATTCACTCCTACTCCCATGGGATGCTCCTCCAAATGAGGCCCCATGAATCTTACTTCTTGTACGCTATTGTCGTTATCCAAAAAAAATGGATAATTATACCTTATGTATGATGCTGCCAAGAAAATTGGCTCGATTTCTTCCTCTAAATGATCGACATTGGGAAGAATCTCTTTGGTAACATGTACCGACTCTATAGGAAGTAGGTGATGCATGCATAAAGGCCTTACATAAGTGCCTTCGACTTCATCCTCGGATTCATCATCGTTTGAGGATTCCTCATCTACATCATAGCCTAGTCCACTCATATTGGAGGTGGACTCCTCTCCATATTCATTACAAATATCTCCTAGCTCGAGATCATCTACAGTAATGGGGTTACGCCCCTACATGTCTGTGTCATCGACTACATCATGGGTTTGGTGTCCCAAGTTATCTCTAGGGTTCAGTTCTATCTCAGTATGCTCAAGGAGCCCTTCACGATGATCTTTGAGTGGCTCAATGGTGATGACAAATATCATAGGGTGATTCCTCCAAAAATTAGAAGGATCAAGATGATATGGATTAAAATCCACATCGTCTGCCAGACTAAGGTATAGATGATCCAAGGATGTTGCTAGTAGATCGTCCTACCCTTGTATCTATAACCCTAAGCTGAACCTATCAGTGACTGAATGATAACATGGTTCTAGTGGAGTCCTACATCCTTTTTTGAAGAGACCAAGTTCGTATCCATTCCAATGATATAGCTCAAAAATATGCATGGCATACTCTAGGTTGGATAGATACCGAACGTTTACTGCAAATGGTTCATTGTCATCCTCGTCCATGGGTGTACATGTGGGAAGCTGATCTAGCCCCGCATAGATAAAGTTAGTCTGAATGGGTGGTTCACCCAATGGTATGACTGATACAACCGGATAATGATGGGCGTGCGGTTAGCCCATATCCTATGTAGTATCCAAAATAGGTCCAAAGATCACATTCTGCACTATATACTCACCCAACCCTATGTTGGTAAGATGAACCATCATTGACAGTGTGGATGACCCTGTTGAAGATGCAAGTGAGGTAGGCTGAGGTGCCTCATCGGCTTTGTCTTGGGGTTCCTCAACTTCCATAGGAGTGGGAACCTCCTCAAAAATTGGCTTGGGCTCATGATATTTCTCTTTCTCACCCATTTTCACCTTTAACCTCCTTTCATCCCACTGCATGATTGATGCCAATGATTTTCAAGAAGTGGCAGTGGTGTGCTTTGATCTATGTGACACAGATGGCATTGGTTGGGCACATACTACTGGTTTGCCTCCTAGCTTATTTATCAATGATGATGACCAAACATCCAAGAGCATTGAAAAACTGGGATGTTCTGCCGAACAAGCCCCTAGGCAAATCTGCTAGGTTCACAAACTTAAAATGTTCTTCTGATGACACTACATGAATCTGTCCCCCATGAATATATTTTATGCACTAATGCAGTATCAAGGGAACAAAATTCATTTCATGAATTCAAGGTCTACCGAGTAGTATGTTGTACTGCATGGCCCCTTCTATCACATGACACATCATAGAGATGGTCTTCATGCCTACCTACACGGGTAGGATAATCATGCCAATATTTGAACATAGTGCATTGTTAAACACTCTCAATGTAAATGTAGTGGGAAAAATGTGTGATTTGGGGAGCTTCAAATGACTCAGTGCCTTGGTCATTATTATTTTAATCGATGAGTCGATATCGATCAATACCCTTTTAAATGGCATGTGATTATGTGCAAAAATGGGCAAGACTTGGTTGTAGAAACCGTATTTATCTCATGATCATAAAATTGGATCATCGATTACTAACACTATTGTACATGTCCCAAAAAATTTGTAAATGCCTGTGCATCTTAGGACTGTACTTCAATGGACCTCAAAATGTCCATAAGAGTATCCTTGTGCCTAGATGACTATTGTATTAGCTCATATATCGACAACTTTATAGGAGTTGTCTGCAGGTTTTGGACCAACCTACTACTTATGGTCACCATTGATCTTGTTGGTGGGCCTAGGATATTCTACGTTGGTCACTAATTTGGCATGGCCTGTATTTGAATGGGAGCATGAGATTGATTCAGTTGTTCATACCTCCCATGTATGGTGACAATGTTCACCATGCCTACGAACCCTTGGGTAGGTGGTTCGACTCACACCTAGTTGACTTGGCCAACATTGTTGTGAGGTACCTCATGTTTCAGTAAGGGGTTTTATAAATCCCTATATTTTTATTATTTGGTACATGTGGGTCATGTGACACTGCAAGCTCACATCTGTCAATCATATTTTGTACCAAGTGTTTGAAATACCAACATACCTCAATGTCGTGGTATTTTTATTGATGAAAAATACAAAATAGATCC